>CM046046.1:20142443-20866900 GCA_025215565.1 Flaveria ramosissima | reverse complement strand
TAGCTCCCCAAGTGCTCCGTATGCCATCCTCAGCATCAGCGTTTACCTGCCAACTATTATGCATAAAAGTCAGCTCTTCGCTGAGTGAGTCCTAGTTTTAAATATTATAAGAAAATATAAACTTTATCCATCATATAATGACCATGCATACAACATAGAATATACATTACTTGCATCATAAATAAGCATGTTCATTATCTTTCATTCTTTCATTATCTTTAACTTTCTCAACGAGATTGCACCACCAAAGAGCTCCATGTTGATTGACAACAAATGCCAATCCCTGTCGGTACCCATGAAAACGGTAGCTAACCCCCGACAGTTGATCCACACTGCAAGGCACATAGCCCGCTCATGAATCAGATCCATCACAGGCATCGACTCACATAAGTGAAGTCTATCATAGTGCCTTGCAAGACTTTTCATCATCAACGGGCCCGGGGGGTAACATTCATTAGTTTCAACTTTTCATTAATATCATCTTCCTCTTTAGTATATATAATACTTAACTTATTAAGTACACAACATACCAAGTACTAGTCCTCATAAACATAACCGTTCCGCCGGAGACAAGCGAGGGTTCGGGGCGGCAGCCCCTGACAGCGGGTCCTAGGGGCAGCAGCCACCTAGTGGGGTCCAAGGGGCAACGTCCCTGGCTGGGGCCGGGCTGACCTAGAACTCCTTGGATACCACGAGTAACCTCTAGACTAAGCTTTCTAGGCTAGGATCCACTACACAACCTGCAGAATAGCTAACACTAAAGGGGTTAATTTCTGCCTAAATTCGCTGCTAATTTTGCTGCAAGATCAGCAATTTCGCAGCTATGTTCGCCAACAGTTTCGCTGCTAGTTTCACCAAGCAGTTTCGCTGCTAGTTTCGCTACTAGTTTCGCTAGCACCTTCGCTGGCAGTTTCGCTGGCATCTTCGCGCCATGCAGCTTTGCTGCCAGTTTCGCCCAACTTTCGTTGGAAAACATGTCTGCGAAACTACCTGCGAAACTATAATTTCGCAGGAAGATCCACAGTTTCGCTGATTGAATATGCAAATTCGGTGGATGAACATACAGTTTCCCGCAATCGCATAAAAATTACGAACCAGTCCGTTTTAAACCCAAATCATAACTTTTTACGTCCAATCTCTTAGTTTATCATCCATGAGGCTAAATCTAAGCTTTATACAATGTTTTCATACGTAAAAATGTGACCTTTATGCGATTCTTTGCAACTTTCAAAACCCAAACCCTAGAATCCGGGTTTGATCTACAGAAGGGTTTAGAGGTCGATTCTTACCTGGATTTGTTGCTTCTTTCTTAGATCTTGATGCTCCAACACCCAGATCTTCAATCTCTTGATCTTGGAAGCTTCAAATATTGAGTTTTCTTCTTCACTTTCTCTCTCTACTTTCTCTCCTCTACGAATTTTGGTGGCTAGGGTTGTAATGATGGAGATGGAGGCTGATTTGGGTAGGTTAAGGGCTGATTATGGGCCTAATCACTTAGGCTATTGTCCATAAACCCAATTTTGCCCATACCCCATTTCCTTCTTTTTATTAAATACCCATTATTTAAGCCCATTATCCTTAATGACTCGTTTTGACTTTTCGGGGTGTACATTTAGTCAAACTACTAATGTGTCTCTCAAGTGTTTTATATAGTATTTTTTTTCTATTTATTGTATATAAATAATTTGCCGCACGATGTGTTGGGTGTCACTGATTCTTTTTTCCGACCTATTTTAAACACTGATTGTGGTTGTTGCTGCGGCGGTCGCTGATGATGCTTGTCACACCCCAAGCTTGACAGCTGTAAAGCCCCGTTCCCGGGACGCTTACAGTTGGTCATTCATCGCACATAAAACGTATAATTACAATTTCATTAAAAAACATTGCAGCGCGGAACATTCAAAAATAACATCACATTTCATCATAAATACTTTGTCAAATAATACATCATTATCTGATTACAAAATACATGTTTGCATTATAACACAAAAGCTTCATAAATGGATGCCATCCCAAAGAGCCGAGTAGCCTTGCCGTGCCATCCTCAGCAATCATTTACCTGCCAACTGGAAAATGCAATAAAAGTCAGCGTTGCTGAGTGAGTTCTAGTTTTTATATAAAACATACTTTACTTTCATATGAAACCATTCGTTACTTTAACGTGATCACACATCATACGTACGCATAGATAATATCATTATTATCTTCTTCATTCATTCATTCGTCGTTCATTCGTTCCTTTTAACTTACTTGCGCATCGGACATCATCCATACCAATACCATATGCTACACCCCAATTAGTCTCAGCTACCGGGCCGAAGTCAATAAATGAACAGCTAAACGTATGCCACGGTACTAGGGGTAACCGATCAGTCTTAGCTACTGGGCCGAAGTCAATAAATGAACAGCTAAACGTATGCCACAGTACTAATGATAACTGATCTGTCATAGCCACTGGGCCGAAGTCAATAAATGAACAGCTAAACGTATGCCACAGTACTAAGGGTAAGCGGTAGAGGTTCCACATAATGGTCAATCACAAAGAAGGACCCGTAATCCGATGCATGCAAGACGTGTCATCTCTTTCCACTTTACGTTACATAATACTTCATTTCATTCGTCATACTACGTAAAGCCATAGGAAAGTTAACATTTATCATAATAAGGAACATATCATACGCATTCATCATCATCATACAGGGCAACATCATACATTCATAATATGCATAAACATGCAACATCATCATCATCATGGCCTACATGCACTCTAAGGCCATAACCATCCTCTTACATGCTCTTACGGGTTACTTTACGTCAAAACTTACATCTGCACCTTTCCCCGAAGGCCAGAAGTCAAACTACACATTCCTTCGAGTGCAACAGCCCTATTCGGGCGTATGGACACCCTTCAGTCGCATGGCCTCCATGCGACTGAACATCATGCGACTGGACTCATGCGGATGGTCATCTATGCGAATGAACATCCAATCGTGCGTATGGACCTTGTGCGAATGGGATTACTGCGAATGGGCACCTATGCGACTAACCTCATGCGAATGGACTCCCAGTCGTGCGACTGAACCCTCAGTCGTGCGATTGAACCCTCATCGTGCGAATGAATCCCAATCGTGCGAATGACCCTTCAAATCGCCCTCATTCGGCCGTATGGCCTTTCATTCGGTCGCCTAGCCCCTAGCTGATGCAGATTGAGTTCATCCGAACCCAATCTGCCATTTTCGGCCTCCAAGCTCATCAAACCCTTTCTAAGCCTAAATTAACCCTCCTGGACCTTAGGAATGTATACCAACACACACCATACAAGCACACACAAGCCCGAAACATACTCTAAACACATCATACACATCACACCCAAATGGGTCAAACCACACACACATAAAAACGGGTTTTTGCACATTTTCCAGCCCCAAAATCGTTGAAAAACAAGTAAAAGTGGGGTCCTAGAACTCACACAATCGAGCACAAAGACAAGAGCTTCGATTTGGCTTGCTACTCGACGGATTTGGACACCCGAATCACCCGAAACACCACTTTTCTTTCCTTTTCTCCTCTTTCTCTCTTCTCTCTTCTTTGTGAGCTGAAATATGTGAAGTGTGGGGAGAGTGGGCTGCCCTCTCCCTACACATATCACCACATTACCCGACTTTTCTTCGTTGGCGAGTTTGGTCCTCGACTTTGGACTTTATTTCTTTTCTTTCTTCGTCGGCTTCAAAATAATAAATTTCCGGGTGTTACAAGTCCACCCCCCTTAAATAGGTTTCGTCCCCGAAACCTGTCATTCCTCGAACAAACGTGGATAATGTTGTCTCATTTCTTCCTCAGTCTCCCACGTTGACTCGGATCCCTTCCTGTGCTTCCACTGTACACGCACAAGAGGAACCACTTTATTCCTTAGCCTTTTCTCCTTTCGGTCGATGATTGCCACTGGTTGCTCCACATAATGAGCCGTTCATCTACTTCGATATCTTCCAATGGGACAATCATATCTTCATCTGCTAAGCACTTCCTTAGATGAGATACATGGAATGTCGGGTGAATTCCACTTAACTCATCTGGCAACTCCAGTCTATAGGCCACCTCTCCTACTCGAGCAATGATTCGGAAAGGGCCTATATACCTTGGGCTCAACTTGCCCCGCTTTCGGAAGCGAATGATACCCTTCCAAGGTGAGACCTTCAACATAACCCGGTCACCCACCTGGAACTCAATCGGCCTGCGTCGTTTATCAGCATACGACTTCTGTCTGTCTTTGGCTGCCTTCATGAAGGCTTTGATCTTCTCAAGCTTCTCAGTCGTAGCCTCGATTACCTCGACGCTCCCCAATTCCTTCTGACCAATATCACCCCAACAAACGGTGTTCTGCATCTCCTACCGTATAGCATCTCATATGGGGGCATGCCAATGCTGGCATGATAACTGTTGTTATATGAGAATTCGGCTAACGGTAGGTGGTCATCCCAACTTCCACCAAAATCAATCACACATGCCCGAAGCATGTCTTCCAGTGTCTGAATGGTCCTTTCTGACTGACCATCAGTCTGGGGATGATAAGCCGTGCTAATATGTAACCTCGTCCCCATAGCATCGTGGAACTTCTTCCAGAATTTAGATGTAAACCGGGTGTCGCGATCCGACACAATAGACACCGGCACACCATGACGAGTCACAATCTCCTTGATGAACAGATCAGCCAACCTCTCAGATGAATATGTCTCGCGGATCGGTAGGAAGTGAGCACTCTTCGTCAAACGATCAACTATCACCCATATGGCATCGTACCCTTTCGGGGTACGCGGCAGCTTTGTAATGAAATCCATGGTGATGTGCTCCCACTTCCATTCCGGTATATCCAAAGGTTGTATCTTCCCATACGGCTTTTGGTGCTCGGCCTTCACCTGTAAGCAAGTAAGGCACTTACTCACGTACTCCACCACATCGCGCTTCATACCCGGCCACCAATAATCTTTCTTCATATCATGGTACATCTTCGTGGCACCAGGATGAATGGAGTACCGAGTCTTGTGAGCTTCATCCATTATCTTCCCCCGTAGATCCCCAAAACGAGGAATCCACACACGATCGAATCGGGTTCTAACACCGAGCGTGTTTTCACCCAATTCTCCAACCAGACCTCTCATTCTTTCAGAGTTAAGATGATCTTCTTTCAATGCCTCATCTTGAAACTCTTTAACCTGTTCATCACATCGGAGGTCATGATCAACTGATAGGCTTTCACCCGAATCGGCTCGGGCCTCTCCTTTCCGGCTAAGGGCATCAGCCACCACGTTGGCCTTGCCCGGATGGTAGTGGATCTCACAATCATAATCCTTTATAAGTTCCAACCACCGCCTCTGCCTCATGTTCAAATCCTTCTGCTCAAAGAAGTACTTCAGACTCTTGTGGTCAGTGAATATGGTGCACTTCGTCCCGTACAGATAGTGCCTCCAAATCTTTAATGCAAAGACCACAGCTGCTAGCTCCAAGTCATGAGTAGGATAATTGACCTCATGAACCTTCAACTGTCGGGATGCATAGGCTATAACCTTTCCTCTCTGCATTAACACACACCCCAACCCCGAGTAAGAAGCATCGGAATAAACCACCAGATCTTCACTTCCATCGGGTAATGACAGAACAGGAGCTTGAGTCAATCTCGCCTTCAATTCTTCAAACGCCTTCTCTTGAGCTTGACCCCATACGAACTTCACATCTTTTCGGGTCAACTTGGTTAGTGGAGAAGCAATCTTAGAGAAGTCTTGGATGAATCTTCTATAGTAGCCCGCCAAACCCAAGAAGCTACGAATCTCGGATGGCGTCTTTGGTGACTTCCATTGCATAACCGCCTCCACTTTCGCCGGGTCCACCATAATCCCATCGGGATTCACCACGTGACCCAAGAACTGAACTTCGCGCAACCAGAACGCGCACTTGGAGAATTTGCATACAATTTCTCCCTTCTCAACGTCTCTAGAACTTCCCGAATGTGACCGGCATGCTCTGCTTCGCTCTCGAGTAAATCAGGATATCATCAATAAACACAATCACTGATTTATCCAACATAGGCCGACACACACGGTTCATCAAATCCATAAAAGCAGCTGGCGCGTTGGTCAAGCCAAAAGACATGACAAGAAACTCGTAGTGACCATAGCGCGTACGGAAAGCTGTTTTAGGAATATCTTGCTCCTTCACCTTCAACTGATGGTAACCAGATCGAAGATCTATCCTTGAAAACCAACTGGCACCCTGAAGCTGATCGAACAAATCATCTATCCTCGGTAAGGGGTATCGGTTCTTCACTGTCAACTTGTTTAGCTCGCGGTAGTCGATGCACATCCTCATACTACCGTCCTTCTTCTTTACAAACAGGACCGGAGCACCCCAAGGAGAGATACTCGGTCTAATGAACCCCTTATCAAGCAGCTCTTGCAACTGCTCCATCAATTCTTTCATCTCGGTCGGAGCCAACCGATACGGTGCCTTGGCGACAGGTTGGGCACCCGGTATCAGATCAATCTGAAACTCAATCTCTCTGTCAGGTGGCACTCCTGATAAGTCTTCTGGGAACACATCTGGAAAGTCACACACAACCGGTACATCAGCTAGTTGTGGTGTTGGCGTATCCACATCCTTTACATAGGTACCCACGCCTCATACATCCGCCACCATCGAGATCACCGTCACGAACCTAACCCTCACTGAACTACCGTCAGGCGCCAACAACCGAATCATCTTCTTGCGACACACAATGTTCGCCTCAAAGTCCGCTAACCAATCCATCCCAAGAACCAAGTCAAAACCACCTAAGGCCATCACGAACGGTGTAACTGGAAACTTATGACCCTCAGCTCCACATCACAGTTCTCTATCATCTCAGTAATCCTGGTAGACTTACCTATGGCAGTTTCTACATCAAAGGGAGCATCAACACGTCTACTACTAACAGGCAGCTTAGCACAGAAAGCAGCAGAAATAAAACTCTTACTCGCACCAGAATCAAATAACACAAAAGCTAAAGTTTGGTTCACCAGAAACGTACCGGACACAACGTCAGGGTCCGTCCTAGCCTCCTCCTGTGTCATGGTGAATGCCCTGGCGCTCGCCCTCGGTCCATCACCTCCCGTCCTCTTCGCCCCTGAACTCTCAGCCCTCGGCTTCTTACAATCCCTGCTCATATGACCAGTTTCCCCACAGTTAAAACATTTGCCCGTCAGGCAATCCTTCGCCATATGCCCCGTCTTCCCACACTTGAAGCACACATTCAAACCCAGCCTGCATTCTCCCGCATGCTCCTTTCCACACTTACCACATCTCCTCGACCCTGCTCCCGGTGTGGCCACGCAGCGGTCATCCACCCGTGCCTTTTTGTTACCCGTCGAGGCCTCACCCCGACCAAACCTCTTCCCATTCCAGCTTCGATCACCACCACCCTTCCTATTCGCTTCAACCACCACCGCTCCCCTCTCATCATAAAGTCTTCCGGCCAAATCGACCGCCGACCTAAACGTACTTGGCCGGGCGGCGATCATATGCCGGCGGACATCCACCGGTAAACCCTGAATGTACCTCTTGATCTTCCGAGAAAGAGGCGTCACTTGATCCGGCACCAACCGTGACATCTCGTTGAACTTGGTAGTGTATTGCTGGTGTGTCATGGATCCCGCCTCCAGCTGCAGGAACTCCCTCTCAATCTTATCCATTTCCCCTGTGAGGACAGAACTCCTCAATTACCATCTTCTTCAGTTCGGGCCACCTCATTCTCCCGATTGCCCGATTACCCTCCGCCTGGACAATGTTGTCCCACCAGCATAGTGCCGAGTCCACAAAGGAGTGGGTGGCAAACTTTACCTTTTGATCTTCTCGGCACTCGCTTATGTCGAGAACAGCCTCCATTTCTCTCACCCATCGGTGAGCAGCAGCGGCATTGCCATTACCGTCAAAAGTAGGGGGCTTGCATCTCATAAACACCCCGTAGTTGCAGCCTCGTGCCACCTCCCGCACAGGCTCCTCTTCCTCTTCCTCCTCATTATCGAGAAAATCGTTTCAGGCGCCGGTTGCTCCCCTGAGGCCCGGTTTCTCTCCTTTCGTTCCCCCTCCTTCATAGCTTTGATGACTTCGGTCACCACAGACGGTAAGATTGTCTGCATGACCTGATGTACTTCCTCCACAACAGCCTCCTTTACCGAGGCCCTTAAGTTCGCACTCTCATCCCCAGCTTCTGGATGAGGAGTCTCAGGTTCTGCAGGAACCTCTTTCTCAGCTCTAGGCCTTCCTCTTTTAGGGCGTGGTTCAGCAACAGGGCCATCACGGCCTCCACCCCTAGAAGCTCTAGAAGATCTACCACCAGCCATTCTCTAACACACTGAAAGATTCAAACACCAACACGATCATTCAAGGAAACAACTCAGTCTATGTCAAGTATAGTAAGTCCCTATTACAGTGGCCAGTTGTGATTAGCCACTTACTGTACTCTTCATACCCCAAGTCTTACCTGTCCTGACTACATCAGTATTCAAATCTACATACAACACATAACATATACCATGCGCACATAAAACCGATTAACTTTAAGAAAATACCTGATGGCACGCAGCTACTCAGTTTGGCATCCCATTCCCCCTTCGTCCTATTCTCAGTTTAAGTTAAGGTTTATTTTGAAATTTACCCATTTCACTTAAACTTTGGCTCTGATACCAACTTGTAAAGCCCCGTTCCCGGGACGCTTACAGTTGGTCATTCATCGCACATAAAACGTATAATTACAATTTCATTAAGAAAAACATTGCAGCGGAAACATTCAAAAATAACATCACATTTCATCATAAATACTTTTGTCAAATAATACATCATTATCTGATTACAAAATACATGTTTGCATTATAACACAAAAGCTTCATAAATGGATGCCATCCCAAAAGAGCCGAGTAGCCTTGCCGTGCCATCCTCAGCAATCATTTACCTGCCAACTGGAAAATGCAATAAAAGTCAGCGTTGCTGAGTGAGTTCTAGTTTTTATATAAAACATACTTTACTTTCATATGAAACCATTCGTTACTTTAACGTGATCACACATCATACGTACGCATAGATAATATCATTATTATCTTCTTCATTCATTCATTCGTTCATTCGTTCCTTTTAACTTACTTGCGCATCGGACATCATCCATACCAATACCATATGCTACACCCCAATTAGTCTCAGCTACCGGGCCGAAGTCAATATATGAACAGCTAAACGTATGCCACGGTACTAGGGGTAACCGATCAGTCTTAGCTACTGGGCCGAAGTCAATAAATGAACAGCTAAACGTATGCCACAGTACTAATGATAACTGATCTGTCATAGCCACTGGGCCAAAGTCAATAAATGAACAGCTAAACGTATGCCACAGTACTAAGGGTAAGCGGTAGAGGTTCCACATAATGGTCAATCACAAAGAAGGACCCGGTATCCGATGCATGCAAGACGTGTCATCTCTTTCCACTTTACGTTACATAATACTTCATTTCATTCGTCATACTAAGTAAAGCCATAGGAAAGTTAACCATTTATCATAATAAGGAACATATCATACGCATTCATCATCATCATACAGGGCAACTTCATACATTCATAATATGCATAAACATGCAACATCATCATCATCATGCCCTACATGCTCTCTAAGGCCATAACCATCCTCTTACATGCTCTTACGGGTTACTTTACGTCAAAACTTACATCTGCACCTTTCCCCGAAGGCCAGAAGTCAAACTACACATTCCTTCGAGTGCAACAGCCCTATTCGGGCGTATGGACACCCTTCAGTCGCATGGCCTCCATGCGACTGAATATCATGCGACTGGACTCATGCGGTTGGTCATCCATGCGAATGAACATCTAATCGTGCGTATGGACCTTGTGCGAATGGGATTACTACGAATGGGCACCTATGCGACTAACCTCATGCGAATGGACTCCCAGTCGTGCGACTGAAACCTTAGTCGTGCGATTGAACCCTCAATCGTGCGAATGAATCCCAATCGTGCGAATGACCCTCAATCGCCCTCATTCGGCCGTATGGCCTTCATTCGGTCGCCTAGCCCTAGCTGATGCAGAATGGAGTTCATCCCGAACCCAATCTGCCATTTTCGGCCTCCAAGCTCATCCAAACCCATTCTAAGCCTAAATCAACCCTCCTGGACCTTAGGAATGCATACCTTAACACCATACAAGCACACCCAAGCCCGAAAACATACTCTAAACACATCATACACATCACACCCAAATGGGTCAAACACACACACACATAAAAACGGGTTTTTGCACATTTTCCAGCCCCAAAATCGGTTGAAAACAAGTAAAAGTGGGGTCCTAGAACTCACACAATCGAGCACAAAGACAAGAGCTTCGATTTGGCTTGCTACTCGACGGATTTGGACACCCGAAACACCACTTTTCTTCCTTTTCTCCTCTTTCTCTCTTCTCTCTTCTTTGTGAGCTGAAATATGTGAAGTGTGGGGAGAGTGGGCTGCCCTCTCCCTACACATATCACCACATTACCCGACTTTTCTTCGTTGGCGAGTTTGGTCCCTCGACTTTGGACTTTATTTCTTTTCTTTCTTCGTCGGCTTCAAAATAATAAATTTCCGGGTGTTATAACAGCGGAATAGTCGAGATGTGAGGGTTAAGATTGTTCACAACCACATAACGCTATTATTTATTCCAAATATTATAATCATAAGTTTCAAATGTAACATTACAAACATAAGTCTCAAATATGAAAATAGACATAACATAAGATGTAAATAATCCAAGACATTTCGTTTATTAAACTAGGTCCAATCCTAGATGTGGATAAACTTCAAAGATAGCATCAAACTTGAGCGTTTCCTGAAACATGTTAAAAATAAAGGGTCAACATAATGTTGGTGAGATTTCTATAGTTTTCATACATACATATATAAAAGATGGCAATTCATGTCATAAGTTAGTGAACAAAGTAACTAGGGATGTATGACAGATGTAACAATCAAACCTTGGCAGTTTACAAGATTACATGTTTACAAGATTATACGATTAGCTAAGTGTACTTGGATTAACCAAGCAGGCTTGTCAGGCTCATAGATCTATGACGTCGCCAGACTAGCAATAGTTAATGATTGCACATATAATAGTCAATACATGGTAATTACTAAAATTCAACTAACCACAACAAACAAGTGAATTGCCCAAGTGTTTACAAGAATCAAACGAGTTTACAAGTGCAATATTTATAAGGTAACATGTTTCACCCCAAAGTTTAAAAATAAGGAAAAAGGGTATAGAAATACTCACATGATCAATAAATATATAATTGATGATTAATAAGAAAATAATAGTTGTCGTTCCAACGTAAACCTTCACAAGGTACCTATATATATATATATATATATATATATATATATATATATATATATATATATATATATATATATATATATATATATATATATATATATATATATATATATATTTACAAGATTAAAGTTAATTATAACAACTTTAACGAATTAACGAGGACTACGGTTTCAATTTGGCATTTGGGGTTTTGTAACACCCGGTTATTTACTATTTTGAAGCCGACGAATGAAGAAAAAGAAATAAAGTCCAAAGTCGAGGGAGCAAACTCGCCAACAAAAGAAAGTCGGGTGAGTGGGAGTATATAAGGGAGAGGGCAGCCCTTACCCTCTCCCCCACACTCACAAATCAGCCAAGAAGAGAGAAAGAAGAAGAAAAGAGGAAAAGTGTTGGTTCGGGTCGCCAAAATCGTCATGTAGCAAGCCAAATCGAAGCCCTTGTCCTTGTGCTCATTTGTGTAAGTTCTAGGACCATACTTTTACTTGTTTTCAATCGATTTTGGGGCTGGAAAGCATCAAAAACCCGTTTTTGTATGTGTATGTGTTTGACCCATTTGGGTGGGTTGCGTGTGATGTGTTTAGAGTTTGTTTCCGGGCTTGTGTGTGCTTGTATGGTGTTGTGGTATGCATTCCTAAGGTTTAAGATGGTTGATTTAGGCTTAGAATGGGTTTGGATGAGCTTGGAGGCCGAAAATGGCAGATTGGGTTCGGGATGAACTCCATTCTGCATTAGCTAGGGCTAGGCGACCGAATGGAGGCCATACGGCCGATTGAGAGGCGATTGAGGTTCATTCGCACGATTGGGATTCATTCGCACGATTGAGGGTTCTAACGCACGACTAAGGTTTCATTCGCACCATTGGGAGTCCAATCGCATGGGGAGTCATACGACTGAGGGTCCAGTCGCATAGGTGCTTAGTCGCATGAGTACATTCGCAAGAGGTCAGTCGCATAGGTGCTCATTCGCATTAGTTCCATCCGCATGAGGTCCATACGCACGACTGGATGTCCATTCGCATAGATGTTCATCCACATGAGTCGAATCGCATGATGTTCAGTCGCATGGAGGCCATGCGACTGAAGGGTGTCCATACGCACGAATAGGGCTGTTGCACCCGAAGGAAAGTGTAGTTCGACTTCTGACTTTCGGGGGAAAGTGCAGATGTAAGTTTTGACGTAAAGGTTCCCGTAAGAGCATGTAAGATAACTGTTATGGCCTTAGCGGGCAGGTAGGGCATAATGATGATGATGTTGCATGTTTATGCATGATGCATGTTATTTATGTATGATGTTGCCCTGTATGACGTGATGTCGGTGCATGTTAGTGTTCCTTATTATGATGTATGTTTATCTTTCCTGTGGCTTTACGAGTTATGATAATGAATGAAATGAAGTATTATGTAACGTAAAGTGGAAAGAAATGAAAAGTCTTGCATGTATCAAATATCGGGTCCTTCTTTGTGATCAACAATTTATGTAGAACCTCTACCGCTTACCTCTTGTACTGCGGCATACGCTCAGCTGTTCAATTATTGACTTCGACCCAGTAGCTAAATTGTTCGGGGTGTAGCATATGGTATTGATACGGATAATATCCGATGCGCAAGTAAAGTTATATTGAACGAATGAATGGATGAATGAAGGAGATAATAAAGATATTATCTATGCGTACGTATGATGTGTGATCATACAAAAGTAATGAATGGTTTTAAATGAAAGTAAAGTATGTTTTATTATAAAACTAGAACTCACTCGTTTGTGGACTCAGCTTTATGCTGGTGGGACAATATTGTCCAAGCTGAGGGTAACCAGGCAATCGGGAGAATGAGATGGCCTGAACTGAAGAAGATGGTGATTGAGGAGTTCTGTCCTCACAGGGAGATGGATAAGATAGAGAGGGAGTTCCTACAGCTGGATGCGGGATCCATGACACACCAGCAATACACCACCAAATTCAATGAAATGGCACGGTTGGTGCCGGATCAGGTGACACCTCTGTCTCGGAAGATCAAGAGGTACATTCAGGGCTTACCGGTGGATGTTCGCCGGCATATGATCGCCGCCCGGCCAAGTACTTTTAGGTCGGCGGTCGATTTGGCCGGAAGAATATATGATGAGAGGGAAGTGGTGGTGACTGAAGCAAATAAGAGGGGTGGTGGTGATCGGAACTGGAATGGGAGAAGGTTTGGTCGGGGTGATGCCTCGACGGGAAACAAAAAGACACGGGTGGATGACCGCCGCGTGGCCACACCGGGAGCGGGATCGAGGAAGTGTGGCAAGTGTGGAAAGGAGCATGCGGGAGAATGTAGGCTGGGTTTGAATGTGTGCTTCAAGTGTGGGAAGACAGGGCATATGGCAAAGGATTTCCTGGCAGGCAAATGTTTTAACTATAAGGAAACTGGTCATATGAGCAGGGATTGTAAGAAGCCGAGGGCTGAGGGTTCCGGGGCAAAGAGGACGGGAGGTGATGGACCGAGGGCGAGCGCCAGGGCATTCACCATGACATAGGAGGAAGCTAGGACGGACCCTGATGTTGTGTCCGGTACGTTTCTAGTGAACCAAACTTTAGCTTCTGTGTTATTTGATTCGGGTGCCAGTAAGAGTTTTATTTCTGCTGCTTTTTGTGCTAAGCTGCCTATTAGTAGTAGATGTGTTGATGCGCCCTTTGATGAAAAAACTGCCATAGGTAAGTCTACCAGGATTTCTGAGATGATAGAGAACTGTGATGTGGAACTTGAGGGTCATAAGTTTCCTGTTAGACCGTTCGTGATGACCTTAGGTGGTTTTGATTTGGTTCTTGGGATGGATTGGTTAGCTGACTACGAGGCGAACATTGTGTGTCGCAAGAAGATGATTCAGTTGTCGGCGCCTGACGGTAGTTCAGTGACGGTTTATGGTGATCGGGTTACTACGATTCCGAAGGTGATCTCGATGGCGGTGGCGGGAAAGTGTATGAGGCGTGGATGTAGTGCTTACTTGGCCTATGTAAAGGATGTGGATACGCCAACACCACAACTAGCCGATGTACCGGTTGTGCGTGTTTTTCCAGATGTGTTCCCAGAAGATTTATTAGGAGTGCCACCTGACAGAGAGATCGAGTTTCAGATTGATCTGATACCGGGTGCCCAACCTGTTGCCAAGGCACCGTATCGGTTGGCTCCGACAGAGATGAAAGAGTTGATGAGCAGTTGCAAGAGTTGCTTGATAAGGGGTTCATTAAACCGAGTATCTCACCTTGGGGTGCTCCGGTCCTTTTTGTGAAGAAGAAGGACGGTAGCATGAGAATGTGTATTGACTACCGTGAGCTGAACAAGTTGACGGTAAAGAACCGATACCCCTTACCGAGGATAGATGATTTGTTCGATTAGCTTCAGGGTGTCAGTTGGTTTTCAAGGATAGATCTTCGATCTGGTTACCATCCATTGAAGGTGAAGGCGCAAGATATTCCTAAAACAGCTTTCCGTACGCGCTATGGTCACTACGAGTTTCTTGTCATGTCTTTTGGTTTGACCAACGCACCATCTGCTTTTATGGATCTGATGAACCGTGTGTGTCGGCCGATGCTAGATAAATCAGTGGTTGTGTTTATTGATGATATCCTGATTTATTCGAGGAGCGAGATTGAGCATGCCGGTCACATTCGGGAGGTTCTGGAGACGTTGAGAAGGGAGAAGTTGTATGCTAAATTCTCCAAGTGCGCGTTCTGGTTGCGCGAGGTTCAATTCTTGGGTCACGTGGTGAATCCCGACGAGATTATGATGGACCTGGCAAAAGTGGAGGCGCTTATGCAATGGAAGTCGCCGAAGACGACATCCGAGATCCGTAGCTTCTTGGGTTTGGCGGGCTACTATAGAAGATTTATCCAAGACTTCTCTAAGATTGCTTCTCCACTGACTAAGTTGACCCGGAAAGATGTAAAGTTTGTATGGGGTCAGGCTCAAGAGAAGGCGTTTGAAGAATTGAAGGCGAGATTGACTCAAGCTCCTGTTCTGTCATTACCCGATGGAAGTGAAGATATGGTGGTTTATTCCGATGCTTCCTACTCGGGGTTGGGGTGCGTGTTAATGCAAAGAGGAAAGGTTATAGCCTATGCATCCCGACAGTTGAAGGTTCATGAGGTCAATTATCCTACTCATGACTTGGAGTTGGCAGCCGTGGTCTTTGCGTTAAAGATTTGGAGGCACTATCTTTACGGGACGAAGTGCACCATATTCACTGACCACAAGAGTCTGAAGTACTTCTTCGAGCAGAAGGATCTGAACATGAGGCAGAGACGGTGGTTGGAACTTATAAAGGATTATGATTGTGAAATCCACTACCATCCGGGCAAGGCCAATGTGGTGGCTGATGCCCTTAGCCGGAAAGAGAGACCCGAGCCGATTCGGGTGAAGGCATATCAACTGATCATGACCTCTGATGTAATGAAGCAAGTCAAAGAGTTTCAAGATGAGGCATTGAAAGAAGATCATCTTAACTCTGAAAGAATGAGAGGTCTGGTTGGGGAATTGGGTGAAAACACGCTCGGTGTTAGAACCCGATTCGGTCATGTGTGGATTCCTCGTTTTGGGGATCTACGGGTGAGGATAATGGATGAAGTTCACAAGACTCGGTACTCCATTCATCCTGGTGCCACGAAAATGTACCATGACATGAAGAAGGATTATTGGTGGCCGGGTATGAAGCATGACGTGGGAGAGTATGTGAGTAAGTTCCTTACTTGCTTACAGGTGAAGACCGAACATCAGAAGTCGTATGGGAAGATCCAACCTTTGGATATACCGGAATGGAAGTGAGAGCACATCACCATGGATTTCATTACGAAGCTGCCGCGTACCCCGAAGGGGTATGATGCCATATGGGTGATAGTTGATCGTCTGACGAAGAGTGCTCACTTTCTACCGATCCGCGAGACATATTCATCTGAGAGGTTGGCTGATCTGTTCATCAAGGAAATTGTAACTCGTCATGGTGTGCCGGTGTCTATTGTGTCGGATCGCGACACCCGGTTTACATCTAAATTTTGGAAGAAATTCCACGACGCTATGGGGACGAGGTTACATATTAGCACGGCTTATCATCCCTAGACTGATGGTCAGTCAGAAAGGACCATTCAGACACTGGAAGACATGCTTCGGGCATGTGTAATTGATTTTGGTGGAAGTTGGGATGACCACCTACCGTTAGCCGAATTCTCATACAACAACAGCTATCATGCCAACATTGGTATGCCTCCATATGAGATGCTATATGGTAGGAGATGCAGAACACCCGTTTGTTGGGGTGATATTGGTCAGAAAGAATTGGGAAGCGTCGAGGTAATCGAGGCTACGACTGAGAAGCTTGAGAAGATTAAAACCTTCATGAAGGCAGCCAAAGACAGACAGAAGTCGTATGCTGATAAACGACGCGGGCCGATTGAGTTCCAGGTGGGTGACCGGGTTATGTTGAAGGTCTCACCTTGAAAGGGTATCATCCACTTTCGAAAGCGGGGCAAATTAAGCCCAAGGTATATAGGCCCTTTCCGAATCATTGCTCGAGTAGGGGAGGTGGCCTATAGACTGGAGTTATCGGATGAGTTAAGTGGAATTCACCCGACATTCCATGTATCTCATCTGAGAAAGTGCTTAGCTGATGAAGACATGATTGTTCCACTGGAGGATATCGAAGTAGACGAACGGCTCAATTATGTGGAGCAACCAGTGGCAATCATCGATCGAAAAGAGAAACAGCTGAGAAATAAAGTGGTTCCTCTTGTGCGCGTACAGTGGAAGCACAGGAAGGGATCCGAGTCAACGTGGGAGACCGAGGAGGAAATGAGACAGCATTATCCATGTTTGTTCGAAGAATAACAGGTTTCGGGGACGAAACCTATTTAAGGGGAGTGGACTTGTAATGAAGCCGACGAATGAAGAAAAAGAAATAAAGTCCAAAGTCGAGGGACCAAACTCGCCAACGGAAGAAAGTCGGGTGAGTGAAAGTATATAAGGGAGAGGGCAGCCCTTACCCTCTCCCCCACACTCACAAATCAGCCAAGAAGAGAGAAAGAAGAAGAAAAGAGGAAAAGTGTTGGTTCGGGTTAGTTCGGGTCGCCAAAATCGTCATGTAGCAAGCCAAATCGAAGCCCTTGTCGTTGTGCTCATTTGTGTGAGTTCTAGGACCCCACTTTTACTTGTTTACAACCGATTTTGGGGCTGGAAAGCATCAAAAACCCGTTTTTGTATGTGTATGTGTTTGACCCATTTGGGTGGGTTGCGTGTGATGTGTTTAGAGTTTGTTTTCGGGCTTGTGTGTGCTTGTATGGTGTTGTGGTATGCATTCCTAAGGCCTAAGATGGTTGATTTAGGCTTAGAATGGGTTTGGATGAGCTTGGAGGCCGAAAATGGCAGATTGGGTTCGGGATGAACTCCATTCTGCATCAGCTAGGGCTAGGCGACCGAATGGAGGCCATACGGCCGATTGAAAGGCGATTGAGGTTCATTCGCACGATTGGGATTCATTCGCATGATTGAGGGTTCAATCGCACGACTAAGGTTTCATTCGCATGATTGGGAGTCCAATCGCATGAGGAGTCATACGACTGAGGGTCCAGTCGCATAGGTGCTTAGTCGCATGAGTCCATTCGCAAGAGGTCAGTTGCATAGGTGCTCATTCGCATTAGTTCCATCCGCATGAGGTCCGTACGCACAACTGGATGTCCATTCGCATAGATGTTCATTCGCATGAGTCCAATCGCATGATGTTCAGTCGCATCTGAAGGGTGTCCATATGCAGAATAGGGCTGTTGCACCCGAAGGAAAGTGTAGTTCGACTTCTGACTTTCGGGGGAAAGTGCAGATGTAAGTTTTGACGTAAAGGTTCCCGTAAGAGCATGTAAGATAACTGTTATGGCCTTAGCGGGCAGGAAGGGCATAATGATGATGATGTTGCATGTTTATGCATGATGCATGTTATTTATGTATGATGTTGCCCTGTATGACGTGATGTCGGTGCATGTTAGTGTTCCTTATTATGATGTATGTTATTCTTTCCTGTGGCTTTACGAGTTATGATAATGAATGAAATGAAGTATTATGTAACGTAAAGTGGAAAGAAATGAAAAGTCTTGCATGTATCGGATATCGGGTCCTTCTTTGTGATCGACCATTTATGTAGAACCTCTACCACTTACCTCTAGTACTGCGGCATACGCTCAGCTGTTCAATTATTGACTTCGGCCCAGTAGCTAAATTGTTCGGGGTGTAGCATATGGTATTGGTAAGGATGATATCCGATGCGCAAGTAAAGTTATATTGAACGAATGAATGGATGAATGAAGGAGATAATAAAGATATTATCTATGCGTACGTATGATGTGTGATCATGCAAAAGTAACGAATGGTTTTAAATGAAAGTAAAGTATGTTTTATTATAAAACTAGAACTCACTCAGCAACACTGACTTTTTATATGTTTTCCAGTTGGCAGGTAATGTTTGCTGAGGATGGCACCGCGAGGCTACTCAGCTCGTTTGGGATGACATCCATTTATAAAGCTTTTGTGATATAATGCAAACATGTATTTTGTAATCGGATAATGATGTATTATTTGGCAAAAGTGTTTATAATGAAATGAGATGTCATTTTTGAATGTTTCCGCTGCAATATTTTCATGTGACAAATGTAATTATATGATTTATGCGCGATGAATGACCAACTGTAAGCGTCCCGGGAACGGGGCCTTACAGGTTTTTAATAACTAAATCCAACTAAAAATGGTATATTTGATTATGTTTTAAGTCAATGGAAATGAAATGTACTATTTAATCGTTTTCATATTAAGAAATAAAAAGGAAGCCATTTGTAATAAAGTCTAAGAATAGTTTAAATAAACTTTTAATATTTTTTTAAAATAACCATCATTTAAACAGTATTATATATAGTTAATGTTTGAACAAATAATAATTTAGTGATTTAAACTATTATTTAAAGTCTATATTTATAAAATTAAACTAAGTGTAACACTTGTTAAAAGAAAATATTTTATAAATATATTAAAGTGTTTAAAGAAATAAATTTATAGAAAATACTTAGGTGTCTTAAAAGAATAAATAAAGCTTACAAAATTGATTTTTATAATTTTTAGAAATTATCTGTATTTTTTATAGGCTGAAAAAGCCTTAAAAAAGAATTGAGGTTTCCCGGTTCGAACCCGGGACCTCTTGGTTATGATGGGTGCGTGTGACCAGTAGGCCAAGGGCTGAAGCCATGTTACATAATGGTTTTTAAATTTTATAAACACAAACCCAGAGAATACCCCAAATCCATATGAACCCTAATTCGTAATCGACTAAATTGATCAACAATTCATGATTGATAACGAAATCAACGTTGGGGCTTTTAATCCCCATGTGATTTCGAGCCTTAGGACTCAACCAATTACCAGATTTGATGCTAAACTAAATAGAACAGATGCAGATGAACCGCAACTGGGGCTCGATCTTGTTTAATGTGAAATTGTTGTTGTTACACAAATTAACTTTGGGTGAAGCTTCGAATGATGTTGTTGGTTCTAAGCCCTCAATCAATAGAAGCTTAAAATGCTTGGATGGTAGTGAGCTCTCGGTTGCAGGTCGCGATGAGAGTCGGGATCGAATTCGCTGGTTATGTGTGTCTTCAGGTGAAATTGAGTTCGACAAAAGCTAATGATTAGCTTAACGTTCGATTAGGAACAATTTAATTTGATTGTGATTGGGTTTAAATGATTGAACGGTTTTAAGTTTAAAGACTTCGATTATACAATCCGATTATGTATGTAACCGGTGTTTAATCACAATTAAAGTATGTGTTCAAGTTCGAAATGGGTTCACGAAGCAATTTGAAACGGTTTGGGTGTTAAGAACGATCGAATTTCATGGTTTTGAGGTGGCCGGAGCTCGGCCGGAGTTTGGCCGGAGCTCCTGCCGAAATCGCGGGGAAAGAAAAGGGCGGGGGTTGGTTTTAGAAATTTACACTTTGGTCCCTTAGTTTTGGATTCTTATTATTTCATGCTAAAACTTTCATTTAAAGTTTCAAAATTAACAAGTTAACCTCCAGGACTTAAACTAACTTTATATTTTAATTATTTTACAACTTATTACTTATTAAACTTCTTCTATTACTATTATTATTTTTAACTTTCATTATTATTAACATTATTATTATTAATGTTATTATTATTGTTGTTATCATTACCATTATTATTATTATTGTTATTATTATTAGTATTATTAATTATTATGTTCCATTTAATAATTAAAATTATTAGCTTTCAAATTAAAGAATTAAAGCCAAACTAAGAGATAAACATAATTAATCCATGAGTAACAAAATTGTCACCTCTGGTCCTTACAAGAATATAACGATGCAAACTTTTAATTAACGAGAAAATACAGGATGTTACAGTCTCCCCAACTTAAAAGAATTTCGTCCCGAAATTAAGAATGAAACTACGCGAACAAGTGTGGGTATTTCTCCTTCATATGGTCCTCACGCTCCCTAGTGAACTCAGCTCCACACTTATTCTCCCAACGAACCTTGACAATTGGAGTAGTTGTGGTTCTAGTTTTCTTCATAATGCGATCCATAATTTCAACAGGTTTCTCAACAAAGTGCAATGACTCGTCGATGTGGATGTTTTCCAACGGAACATGCAGACTCTCGTTAGGCAAAAACTTTCTTAAATTTGAGACATGGAACACAAGATGAACTCCACTGAGGTCGGAAGGTAGTTCCAGTCTATAAGTCACTTTCCCAATCCTTTTCAAGATTTTGAAAGGTCCTACAAATTTTGGATCCAGTTTACCTTTCTTCCAAAGCGAACAACACCTTTCCATGGTGAAACCTTTAAAATAACCATATCCCCAACTTGGAACTCCAATGGCTTGCGTCGCTTGTCGGCATAGCTCTTTTGTCGACTTCTTGCCACTTCAAGGTTCTTACGGATTATAGAGACTTTATCGGTCGTTTCTTGTATAAGTTCAGGACCATTGATGAAGTTTTCACCAATATCGGTCCAGCAGATCGGTGAACGACATTTACGACCATAAAGTGCTTCGAATGGTTCCATCTTGATACTCGAGTGATAACTATTGTTATACGAAAATTTCGCGAGCGGTAAATGCGTATCCCAATCACCACCAAAGTCAAGGACACAAAGACGTAGCAAGTCCTCAAGGGTTTGAATTGTTCGTTCGGTTTGACCGTCCATTTGAGGATGGTAAGCCGTACTTAAATCCAATTGGGTACCCAAGAGTTCCTGCATAGACGACCAAAAGTGCAAAGTGAAACGAGCGTCTCAGTCGGATATAATGTGCAACGGCACGTCATGACGAATCACAATTTCGTCAATGTAGATACGAGCCAATCTTGAAACTTTGTAAGTGTCCCGTATTGGTATGAAATGTGCCGTTTTGGTCAGACGGTTCACAATCACCCATATACTATCATGGCCACGAGGGATACGTGGTAACTTGGTTATGGAATCCATAGATATATGCTCCCATTTCCACATAGGGATTTTGGGTTGTTCAAGTAAACCACTCGGTTGTTGGTGTTCGGCTTTGACTCTTGCACATGTGAGGCACTTTGAAACATAAGACGCAATATCTCTCTTCATTCTCGGCCACCAATATTGACCACACAGATCCATGTACATCTTATCGGACCCGGGATGATAGAATATCGGGTTTGATGAGCTTCGTTCATGATGAAGTGACGGAGATTGTCACGATTCGGGATCCAAAGTCGATTCAAGAAATACCACATGCCGTTCGGTTTTGTCTCTGGTTGTGACCGAACGTTAAACGCCAAATCTTCATCTTTCCCTTCGTCGGTTAACGCTGCTTGTTGAGTCTCGCGAATGCATAACTCGAGATCACTATCAATCCTTATGTTTTGAAGCATGATAGTAGCCTCGTTAACATCCATATGGATCTCGGTATCAAATTCTCCTAACGTATCAAACCACTGCCTTCGATCTCAGATTTCTTGGAGTGAGACAGTCTAGTTGTGGATTTTGCGACTCAGCGCGTCGGCTACAACATTCGCCTTTCCAGGGTGATAGCGAATGTCACAGTCGTAGTCGCTAATCAGCTCGATCCAACGTCTTTCTCTCATGTTGAGATCCTTTTGATTGAACACATGTTGGAGACTCTTATGATCGGTGTAGACTATGCATTGCGTCCCATAAAGATAGTGTCGCCAGATCTTCAAAGCGAAAACCACAGCACCAAGTTCAAGATCATGGGTTGTGTAGTTCACTCATGAACCTTCAATTGTCTTGACGCGTATGCTATGACTTTTCCTCGTTGCATAAGAACACAACCAAGACATTGATTAGAGGCATCACAGTACACGGTAAAATCATCGTTTCCATCGGGGAGTGTTAGAATAGGAGCGTTACACAACTTGCGTTTTAATGTCTCGAAAGCCTCTTCTTGTTTGGGCCCCCATTCAAAGAGTCGGTTCTTTTGGGTTAGCGCTGTTAGTGGTTTAGCAATCTTCGAAAAGTTTGTAATAAATCTACAGTAATACCCCGCTAAGCCCAGAAAAAAACGAACCTCGGTTGGGGTTGTGGGAACGCACCAGTTTTTCATGGCTTCTATTTTAGCAGGGTCAACGTGAATTCCCAAGCTATTCACCACATGACCTAAGAATTGAATTTATTCTAGCCAGAACTCACACTTGGAAAACTTGGCGTATAGTTGTTCCTTCTTTAAAAGTTCAAGAACTTGTCGCAAGTGCATCTCGTGATCGGTTTTTGTCTTGGAATAGATAAGAATATCATCAATGAACACGATCACAAATTTATCCAAATACGGTTTACATACTCGATTCATGAGGTCCATGAACACAACAGGTGCATTGGTCAAACCCAAAGGCATAACCATGAACTCGTAATGTCCATATCGATTACGGAAAGCGGTTTTTGGAATATCGTCATCGTGGACACGTAATTGATGATACCCAGAACGTAGATCAATCTTCGAGAATTGGGTTGCTCCTTGAAGTTGATCGAAGAGATCACCGATTCGAGGAAAAGGGTATCGGTTCTTGATGGTGAGCTTGTTGAGTTCCCGGTAGTCGATACACATACGAAAATATCCATCTTTCTTCTTCACGAACAACACAGGTGCACCCCATGGTGAAGAGCTGGGACGAATGAAACCCTTATCGGTCAACTCTTGCAGTTGACTAGCTAGTTCTTGCATTTCAGACGGTGCAAGACGATAAGGTGATTTAGCCACAGGGTTTGCACCAGGGATCAAGTCGATTTTGAACTCAACTTCTCATACGGGAGGTAACCCCTTAAGATCCTCGGGAAACACTTCGGGAAAATCTCGCACTACAAGAATATCTTTCAGTTCCTTACCCTTGGCTTTCGTATTAACTACATACGCCATGAAAGCTACGTAGTTCTTACTTAAGCACTTTCGGGCCTTGATGCAGGACATATGTTTGAGTCCTTGGGATGATTTCTCCCCAAGACTTTTAAGGTATCACCCGACGGTAAAGGAATTCGAATGCACTTCTCGAAGCATAGAATTTCCGCGTGTTGCTTGGCTAACCAATCCATGCCGATAATAACATCAAAGCTTCCCAGTTGCATAGGAATAAGGTCGATGAAGAACTCATGTTCATTAAGACTCAAGGTGCAATCGCGTATTACGACGTCAATGACGATCGATTTTCCGTCGGCGACTTTGACTGTAAAGGATCTTTCTAGATTAACACGCGGCTTAGAAAGCATAGGCTCAAACTCCAAAGACATGAAACTCCTATCCGCACCCGAATCAAACAATACAGAAGCATAATGACTATTTACAAGATAAATACCTGTTCAGTAATAACTTATTATTGGTGTGATGAACACAGGTAGGGATTTTTACAAGCCAAGGAACGATTAAAAGAAATTTAACGACGTACCATTCACCACGTCGTTGTTGGCTTATGCTTGGTTGGCACTAATGTTAAAGGCCATTCCACGAGCTGGTGGCACAGTTCCCGCATTGCAAGGACATTGTGGACGAATATGTCCAGGTTCACCACAGTTGTAACAGGTTTGATTAGTAAGCATCGCAGTATTGTTCGGTGCGCAAAGGCATGTAGCCACCAGATGCCCATACTTCCCACACAACGAGCAAACTCGACATGGAGTGTTACTCGCGTGATAGTACTTGCAAGTATTGAACATCGGGTACGGCCCGGAATAAGCTCTCGCCAGGGGGGCTTGATTTGCAACAACCACTTGCCTTTGAGGAGCATTTGGTGCTGTCACCGCTTAATTGCAAGTCGGGGTGAACTTGCGCTTCTTGTTTTGGAAGGAGGACTCGACCTTCACCTCCTTTGTAGCTTCGGGTGTCACCTTTGCAGAAGTTTTGGCACCTTTCACCGACATAGTGCCAGCCCTAATATGATTCTTAGTGAGCTGTGCGCTGATAGTAATCGCCTCCTCCAAAGTTGTGACTACCCACCACAACATCTTGTATTTGAGGTGGTACCTGGTATCCATCATGTGTGGTAGAGGCATGCTCAACTCATGATGCCGGGTGGAATAAGCCAAATGATTCCCACCATCTTGCTTGAAGTTCCAGAATTCTTCCTCCAGCTTCTGCAACTCACTCCTCGGGCAGAACTTTTGGATCATTAAATCCTTATATTCCTCCCATGGTAATGCCAAGGCAACTTCAGCCCCTCGGTTCCTTTTCTCACTATTCCACCATGTCAGTGCCCGTTATTGAAGGGCACTTGCAACATAGCGAACCTTGAGTTCATCGGGGCACTCGCTAACAATGAACGTGTTCTCCATACTCTCAAACCACTCGAGAAGTCCAGTGGCCCCTTCTTTTCCACTAAAGCTAGTGGGTTTACACGAGTTGAAATGTTTAAAGGTGCAAGTGCGATTGTTCCCGTTTTGGTTGTTGCTATTCTCCCCATGGGCATTGTTGTCACCACCACTATTGTTTCCATTGGTGTTGTTATTTCTATTGGCCATTAAAGTGCTTTTAAGTTTATCAACCAATGACGGGAGTACGACAGCCATTTGCTGGGCGATCATTGCAGCAAGCTTACGATATAAACTTCCACGCTTTCCATGGTGACGAGACATGCTGAATACAAAATGAGTTAGACACGGGAATGAGGATAACAAAGGATAGTAATTTAAACAAGAATAAGCTAAGAGTTGTAAGGCACGCGGAATGGTTCCATTTGGGAACGCATTACCATTTGGAAACGTTGACACGTCAAGGTGAATTGACCCATTTGCCTTAGAAACTTGTGTATATCGACCATAGTTTATCACTCATCCCAGAAATCCCCAGGTAAGCATAACTAGTCCCCTAGGATTTATACGAAATGCTTACCTTAGCCCGAAGGCCTTTTGCCAGGAAATCTAGAATACAGGTGTCTATGTGTCACATAATATTTCTTAGGTTCATGGAATCAAAACCTTGATGAGATTTGATTTAAGCCATAAACATAAAGTATACGATCACACGTATCGTCGAGAATGAGATTAAGAAGCTTCATTTGTCAGGGAGAATCAAAGAGTCAAAGATAAGTCTAGGGGAGACAAGTAAAAATGTTTAGGCATTCATAAGGCAATCCTATGCTAAGGCATCAAGTTGCACATAAGAAGGCATAGCATTACGCTATAGTCTAGGTCACCATTTCTAATAACCTAAATCCCTATAGTTATGGGCTCTGATACCAATCTGTCACACCCCAACCTTGATGGCGGAATCGTTGATATGTGAGGGTTAAGTTTGTTCACAACCACATAACGCTATTATTTATTCCAAATATTATAATCATAAGTTTCAAATGTAACATTACAAACATAAGTCTCAAATATGAAAATAGACATAACATAAGATGTAAATAATCCAAGACATTTCGTTTATTAAACTAGGTCCAATCCTAGATGTGGATAAACTTTAAAGATAGCATCAAACTTGGGTGTTTCCTGAAACATGTTAAAAATAAAGGGTCAACATAATGTTGGTGAGATTTCCATAGATTTCATACATACATATATAAAAGATGAAAATTCATGTCATAAGTTAGTGAACAAAGTAACTAGGGTTGTATGACAGATGTAACAATCAAACCTTGACAGTTTACAAGATTACACGTTTATAAGATTATACGATTAACTAAGTGTAATTGGATTAACCAAGCAGGCTTGTCAGGCCCATAGATCTATGACCTCGTCAAGCTAGCAATAGTTAATGATTGCACATATAATAGTCAATACATGGTAATTACTAAAATTCAACTAACCACAATAAACAAGTTAATTGCCCAAGTGTTTAAAAGAATCAAACGAGTTTACAAGTGCAATATTTATAAGGTAACATGTTTCATCCCAAAGTGTAAAAATAAGCAAAATGGGTATATAAATACTCACATGATCAATAAATATATAATTGATGATTAATAACAAATAATAGTCGTCGTTCCAACGTAAACCTTCACAAGGTACCTATATGTATATATATATATATATATATATATATATATATATATATATATATATATATATATATATATATATATATATATATATTTACAATATTAAAGTTTAGTTATAACAAGTTTAACGAATTAACGAGGACTAGGGTTTCAATTTGGCATTTGGGGTTTTTAATAATTAAATCCAAATAAAAATGATATATTTTATTATGTTTTGAGTCAATGGAAATGAAATGTACTATTTAATCGTTTTAATATTAAAAAATAAAAAGGAAGCCATTATAATAAAGTCTAAGAATAGTTTAAATAAACTTTTAACATTTTTATAAAATAACCATCATTTAAACAGTAATATATATAGGTAATGTTTGAACAAATAATAATTTAATGATTTAAACTATTATTTAAAGTCTATATTTATAAAATTAAACCAAGTGTAACACTTGTTAAAAGAAAATATTTTTATAAATATATTAAAGTGTTTAAAGAAATAAATTTATAGAAAATACTTAGGTGTCTTAAAAGAATAAATAAAGCTTACAAAATTGATTTTTATAATTTTTAGAAATTCTCTGTATTTTTTTATAGGCTGAAAAAGCCTTAAAAAAGAATTGAGGTTGCGCGTTCGAACCCGAGACCTCTTGGTTATGATGGGTGCGTGTGACCAGTAAGCCAAGGGCCGAAGCCATGTTACATAATGTTTTTTAAATTTTATAAACACAAACCCAGAGAATACCCCAAATCCATATGAACCCTAATTCGTAATCGACTAAATTGATCAACAATTCATGATTGATAACGAAATCAATGTTGGGGATTTTAATCCCCATGTGATTTCAAGTCTGAGGACTCAACTAATTACCAAATTTGATGCTAAACCAAATAGAACAGATGCAGATGAACCGCGACTGGGGCTCGATCTTGTTTAATGTGAAATTGTTGTTGTTACACAAATTAACTTTGGGTGAAGCTTCGGATGATGTTGTTGGTTCTAAGCCCTCAATCAATTGAAGCTTAAAATGCTTGGATGGTGGTGAGCTCTCGGTTGCAGGTCGCGATGAGAGTCGGGATCGAATTCGATTGTTATGTGTGTCTTCAGGTGAAATTGAGTTCGACAAAAGCTTATGATTAGCTTAACGTTCGATTAGGATCCATTTAATTTGATTGTGATTGGGTTTAAATGATTGAACGATTTTAAGTTTAAAGACTTCTGTTATACAATCCGATTAAAATATGTGTTCAAGTTCGAAATGGGTTCACGAAGGAATTTGAAACGGTTTGGGTGTTAAAAACGATCGAATTTCATGGTTTTGAGGTGGCCGGAGTTTGGCCGGAGCTCCTGCCGGAATCGCGGGGAAAGAAAAAGGCGGCGGTTGGTTTTAGAAATTTACACTTTGGTCCCTCAGTTTTGGATTCTTATGATTTCATGCTAAACTTTCATTTAAAATTTTAAAATTAACAAGTTAACCCCTTGGACTAAAACTAACTTTAAATTTTATTATTTTACAACTTATTACTTATTAAACTTTTTCTATTATTATTATCATTTCTTTTAACTTTCATTATTATTAACATATTATTATTAATGTTATTATTATTGTTGTTATCATTACCATTATTATTATTATTGTTATTATTATTATTTTTATTATTATTTATTATGTTTCATTTAGTAATTAAAATCATTAGCTTTCAAATTAAAGAATTAAAGCCAAACTAAGAGATAAGCATAATTAATCCATGAGTTACAAAATTGTCACCTTTGGTCCTTACAAGAATATAAAGATGCAAACTTTTAATTAATGAGAAAATACAGAATGTTACAATGCTAGTGCTGGTGGTGCTTCTGCGGCGACAACTGCTGATGTTTTTAATATGATTGTAATAATTATGAATCATACTTAATAATATGTCATTCATTAACAAATTCAGTAATCAATATCATTATTATTATTGTTATTATTGTTATTATTATTATTATTATTATTTTATTATTATTATTATTATTATTATTATTATTATTATTATTATTATTATTTAAATGTTGTAGTTGTATATATAAGTATTTAAATTAGGCAATATTTTTTAAATAGTATTTAGGTATACAAATTTGAATAGTAAATATAAATTTAAATGTTAATTCAAAGAATTACAAAATAGAAAATAGTAAATATAGTTGATTCATTAATCTCATGTTATTAAATAATATATTAATAATATGAATTAAATAACATATTAATATAAAAGAAGTTTATTAAATAGGAACAAAATACAAATTATTGCATATAACACGTGTACCATATGTTCAATAGTTTATTTAAGACGTCTTAAAATTTGAGTTAAATTACACATGTGTCCCCCACTCTTCTTTATATATTATAAGATAAAGATACAGATACGGATACAGATACAGATAATATTTTAACTTAAAATTTAATATATACATATATGAGAAGATTGAACTAAAAACTATCTTTTACCTAGGAAACTAAGAGTGTGTTGTTGTTTTTATTTTGATGTTAGTTTTAAATTTTATGATGTTTAACTAAAATTTTACTGTTTGTTTTATAATTTTATGTGTTATCTTATTGAATGTTGTGTTTCTAATTGAATTTTTTACTGCAAATTTTTGAATTTTTTATGTGCTTTGTATTAGCAAGATCCGATTTTTTAGTATAAGAGACTGGTTTATCGTAGATAATAGATCCAACCACATATCGACCCATTCCAATGTTACTGGAATTAGTTCAATTAAATTAGTTCGAGCCAATTTTGAGGTGATTAAAATCATTATTAGTATATTTTTTAAAATTAATTTTTATTTGAACATATGTATAATTTAGTGACGATAGTTATAATGTCTATCTTGCGACAACTAGGTTTATCATATATACTTTAAAACCACATAAACTCTCAAGTCAAAAAGCATGAGATGCAACTTTTTATTGCATAATAGTTGTTTTGTCCATGTCGCAAACCTGTGACTATGTTTTTATTTAAAAATAAAGTTTAGATATATGGAAGAAATGAGTTTTTTAACCAGCGCGTTGTTGCGGGATCGTACGATTACATTAATGTGATAAATGGTGTGTATGCAAACTCCATAACAAACGTCGAAATTTGTAAAGCTCATTGCCCCAAGACCCTAACATGTTTATGACTCGAAAATTGCAACGTCAACGGAACCTAACATTAAAACAACGTACTTGTGAAAAAGTTAGTAGCAAAGAAAGTGAAATATTTATGAAAAAAGGAAAGGATAGAAAAAGAAAGGAAAAAAGAAAAAAGAAAAAAGTTTAGAAAAACTCGGTTGAAGTACTGGGGTAGAGATTATAACTTGGCAGCTTTCAATCTTTTGAAATCACCTATAGTCAAAAACATTTATAACCAACAAAATTACGTGAAAATTAAAAAATATATATTAGAAAATATAGCCGGCACTTCAAATTGATTTATTATACAATACAATGTTCGGAAATATTAGCAAAAATAATATTGTTAATGCGACGTGAGGTATTTCATGAATGTTAGGAGCGACTCCTTCCTTAACAATTATTCCTAACCATTTAATTAAAAAGTCTAGGGTCGTGAACGCACTTGAATGTTTGGTGAACTACAATATGGACAATTTCTTTTTTTCTTTTGTTCCCACTGCTTTATTTTCCTCGACCTTTTCCCCTCTTGTACGACAACATTCACACCCCATTTCAAGATTTAAATACCCTCTATAGATTTCATTCATTTTTTTTATGATTTTTAACGACATTATGAAAAAGTTGGAGTTGTTTCCAACCAATTTTAATAGTTGTATTATTTATAAAGACTTCGTAACAGTCTAATTTTTCAAAGAAAATGATTTTTTTAAAATTCTTTTAACGTGTTAGTAGTTATTAAAAACATTACAAATAAATTCTTTCATGTAGATGTTATATCATTTGTTACAACAAAATCATAAATAAGTAACAAAATCCCCTTAGTAAATTGGCATATTTTTGTTTAATCTTTCATTGCTGTTTGATAACGCAACTTCACCCTCTAGATATATAATCATACTAGGTTACAATCACGTGTAAGACACGTGTTAAATAAATTTACTGTTATATGGTTTACAATATAAAAAGTTATGTTTTTAAATATTGTGTATTATACGGATTGAACAAACCCAATTATTACACATTTGAAATTTTGAAATTAACATATTTGAAATTTTAATTATGAATAGTTATTAATTATAAATAGCTATTTTTTCAAGTAGAGCTGTATATTAACTGAGCGTTTCGACATGAAGTTTGCTTATGTCTGTTCTTATAATAAATGAACGAATATGAATAATAAAATTTCATTTGTTATGCTAAACGAACGGACATGAACATAGACTGCATTCGTTCATTTATTTTGTGAGCATTCGATAATACGTTCATTTATGTTTGTTTAGGTTTGTCATTTTATAAATATTATATTTTAATAGATTTAGGCTTTTAAAAATATGAAATTATAGTTTTAGGACATGTTTCTGCCAATATTTGTAACACCCAATGCCCCATTCTTAAAACCTCACACTTGGTATATCATAACATAAAATATGTACATTTATGAAGAAACTTAGCAGCGAAAAAATTCATTTAACCCATATATAAGTATTGCCATATAAGAAATATAATCATATCTTTAACAGCTCAAATTTCATAATAACAGTTTATTAATTTAAAATAATTGGATGCCAGACTAATATAACCTTAGTAGCCTTCTTGATCATGCATACACCAGCTAAGCTACACATTTAGTTGCCAACTAATGTACATACAAAGTAGCTATTTTTATTGAGTTCTAGTTTTGTGTAATAATATGATAAAATATTATTTGTATCTCTTTCATTAGTGAGCACACATTCATACGCACATGTTATTGAGCACACATTACAATATTTATTATCTTTTCTCTTATTCTTTCTTTTCTTTCCATTTTTCAGGAACTAAGCCACCACCAACCTAGCACAAGGATAAAATCAATAGTAACCATAAACCCCATTACCGTTGGGTCTGCACAAGTAGAAGACAATGTATGTCAACCCCCCTGACAACATCAGTCACGTGCATAAATATACGTACCATCAGTTGAGACTTCGCATTGCAGCTCCATTCCATTTTATAAGGTTTTACTACATGTCTCTGCCAATATTCGTACACCCATTCTCAAAACCTTGCACTTGATATATCATAACATAAAACATGTACATTTATGGAGAACTTAACAACGAAAAATTTCATTTAACCCATATATAAGTATTGTCATATAAGAAATATAATCATGTCTTTAAACAACTCAAATTTCATAAAAACAATTTATTAATTTAAAATAGTTGGATGGTAGACTAATATAACCCTAGTAGCCTTCTTGATCATGCATGCACCATCTTAGCCACACACATAGTTGCCAACTGATATACATACAAAGTAGCTATTTTTATTGAGTTCTAGTTTTGTGTAATAATATAATAAAATATTAATTGTATCTCTTTTTATTAGTGAGCACACATTCATATGCATATGTATCATTTTTTTCATACCAATCATTACAATATTTATTATCTTTTCTTTCATTCTTTCTTTCTTTTCATTTTTCAGGATCTAAGCCACCACCATCCTAGCACAAAGCTAAAATAAATAGTAGCCATAAGCCCCATTACCATTTGGTGTGCACAAGTAGAAGACAACGTATGTCAATGCCCCTTACAACATCAGTCACATGCATAAATTTACGTACGGTCAGTTCAGACTTCAAATTGTAGCTCCTTTAAATTGTGTAAGGTTTATACTTAAAGGCTGATGCAACCAACGCAACCAAAGAGCTCTCAGCATGCATGCATGAAGTATAAGGAAGTTACTTCAGAAGTTTTACACAACTCAGGAAAATATGCTAAGTGTAAATCTTACGAAGCCAAATGACTATATCTTCCGAATCTAAAGATGAAGTCTTCCGAAGCTTCAGAGATAAAGTTTTAAGGTTTACACTTAAAGGCTGATGCAACCAATGCAACCAAAGAGCTCTCAGAATGCATGCATGAAGTACAAGGAAGTTACTTCTGAAGTTTTACACAACTCAGGAAAATATACTAAGTGTAAAATCTTCCGAAGCCAAATGACCATATCTTCTGAAGCCAAGATGAAGTCTTCCGAAGCTTCAGAGATAAAATCTTTTAAAGCCAAAGACTAATTTCTTTTAAAGACAGAGAAGACATGCTTTCTCTGATCGACTTTTGACAAAAGCTGAACTACTTTCCGCTGCCACCTTTGAAGACTCACCAACATAAAAGAGTTGGTGAAAAGATCCATACTTTTATCAACTGTAGATTAAGGTCATTGGTCTATAATTTTCTAATTTTGTATCTTTTATCATTTTTGTAATATATTAAGATGTGAGCTATGGCATGTCATAGTCACAAGTCAAAAGGCAATATGCCTTTTTGACTATACATAGATCTTGTTGTCTAGATTAGTGTTTCTAGATGGTTTTCAAAGTATAGCCGATTGTACGATGTAGTATAAAGTGTGTCAAGCACTTGTCTTTCTAATGTATGCTTTGTAACACTTGTAATATAACTTGAAAGCAATATACATCATTCTTGAAAACCAATATTATCTTGTTTTCTTATTTTTTCTCATATTTACTTGTGTTCTTAGCATCATCACCATAAACCCGGTTCCCTATTTGATTTGTTAAGTGTTCTAAGGCTCTTCTCACTGTGAAACAGTTGCATTGACCCCTTCATTGGTCCTCCAATTGGTATCAAAGCTTTTTAGGCTCTTGATTGTAAGATCTCACCATCTTAAATCCTTCAGTTTCACAAAACACTTATCAACTCAAATGGTAGCTCTTATCAAGGCTGATATGGAAACAGGTACCATGAAAATATTTCCACTGATCATGCTTTTTCAAACTCTATCTACAGAGGTTTCAAGAAGTGCAAGACTGCAAAGCTGCTCTGGGATGCATCGAAGCTTATGTATGAGGGGTCTATTGAAGCAAAAGAGAACAAGAAAGACCTCTTCAAGAAGCAGTTTGAGAACTTCACCTACAAGACAGGTGAAACCACGACTCAACAATACTTCAGGTATGTTGAGATTGTGGATACTCTAATGGATGTTGGAGTAACTCTTAAGAACAAGGACAATGTGAGGAAGTTTAGTCCTCTCTTCCCAGACAATGGACACGTTATTGTATGGTCATTAAGAGGACTGAAAACTCAAGACCCTTACTCTTACCGAGTTGTATGGTATCCTCAGTGGATATCAAATGGAGATGAACATGCAAAATCCATCTAGCAACTCCTACAACAATCAGCAAAGTTCAACCCTAAATATGGTTGAAATGGATTACAGAGAACCATAACATCATCTCATCTACTATCCTTAAAACTCACAGTCCTTTCATCACCTTTCCAGAGACACCAAAGGAGAGCTACATCCAAGGAAGCCCATTCCAAGAGACAAGCTTTTCACAAGCCTTTGTGTCTGTTGATGAAGCAGCGACAACTCTCTATTCACTCTTAAAGATTTGTACTACATCCATCTAGGTGATCTGGAATACATGGACAACTCTTCTCACTCATAGGGCCAAGAATTTCTACAAGATGACAAGTAGAAAATGTCCCAGTAATCCAACCAGTGGAAAGTTTGGACTGGATAAAAGCAAGGTGAAGTGTTAAAACTGTAACCAAATGGCATTAAGGACAAATGTTGTCCAAGCACAAACCAAATCAAACTACACTGATGGAGCTCCACACACTGAAAATCCCAAGTAGCAAGCTGCAATTGCTGTTGAAGAAGGAGGCTTTGATTAGAGCCTTCAAGTTGAAGATGCTTCTCCAAACCAAACACTAAGGCTGATTATGAAGAATCCAAGGTATTAGAACATCTTTGTACTCCTGAATGTATTACTAAAGTAAATAGATATATGACATATAACTTGGAGATGAGATCTGACTTTGAGACCTTAAATATTTTAAAAGCTAATTTCAAAAGAGCTAAAAATGACTATAAACATAAAATGAAAGATCTAGAGAAGACCATTTCAACTCTTAAGCATGAACACACAAACTACAGGACTCAAATCAAAGATCTCATCACTAAGTTAACTAAATGCCAAGCTGAGCTTGTAATCAGCAAAGCCAGGGCAGAAAAATATATTCTTGAAGAAGAGACCTTCATGAACATTATATCCTTATCCATGCATGCAAAGATTTGTTATCAGAATAAGTAGGGACTTGGATCTAGTGAGATAGCTCCTCCACACACTCTACTATAGATAAGATCTTCAAGGTGTGAAACTTATGAAGATGAGCTTCCCCTCATAAACCCTATTCAAGAGGAGGATGAAGATGAAGAGGAGATAGTGAAGCATGGATCTGAGGTGAGTGAAGAAGATCATCCTAAGGAGGGTCACTATTCTCCTGAGGAGAGGAAAGAACCAAGGATGACCACGTCTAAAAGGAAGAACTTGATCAGAGTAGCTAAGAGAAAGTCAAAGAAGGCTCAAGAGATCCAGGCAACCTTCAACTCTATAAAGAAACAAGTTTTTATCTCTACAGGATTTGAAGTGATAAAGACTGAAAAACAACTATGGACTCTAGTACTAGGAGCCCTAGTTCATGTACAACTCATCCCTACGAAGAAAGAAGGCTGATTAGTTGTGCACCACTGCTACACAGCCTGAACCATCCAGTTTCAAGAGCAAGCCTCACCATAAAAAGCATGTTGCATCATCAGTGAAGATGAAGATAGAAGTGGATATGTTCAAGCTCTGCCTTCTACTCAAAAGAAGAATCTTAAAAGGAAGCCAGTTGATTGTATCATGTGTGGTAGTACTTCTTATTTTGCTAAGGATTGCATCTACAATCCCAAAAGTACTATCCACATGACTAAGATGAAGACTTGTGAGAATAATAAGAAGAAGATAGCTTTGGAAAGAAAAACTTTTCCTTTTGAAAGTTCCAAAGTGAATAAGAAGACAAGCGAAAACTTGCCTTCGAAAGAAAATTTGGTCTCGGAAGATAGGAATGCTTCTAAAGTACTGAAGTTTGCTGTAGTGGATGCAAGCTTTTTAAAGGTCTAGTCTCCAAAACTTCCTAAGTCATCAAAACTTCCGAAGTGTTGAAGATCAAGTCTAGTCTTCCAAAGATGTTGTGTAGGATAAAGAAATACCATGTGACTAAAAGTTCTTCATTAACAACAGCAAAGGATCCTCAGAGCTTGAATATAGGATCAATCATTGTTGCATCTTCTTTAGCTCACATTGACAAGCCCAAGACCAACAAGGCTTGGGTTTCCAAATATAACTAACCATCTCTTTCTGTGCAGGAACAACTAAAGACCAAAAGGAATGTATGGATCATTGATAATGACTGTTCCAGGCACAAGTCAGGCAATGGCTCTTTGCTCCAAAACTTAGAGAAAATTGATGGAGGGCTAGTTGCTTTTGGTGGATATTCAGGTGGTTACATGACTGGAAGAGGCATGGTCATAAATTGTAAGCTCAACATTGAGAAGGTAAACTTTGTCAAGGAGCTTGGGTACAATCTACTAAGTGCATCCCAATTTTGTGATCAGAGATAAAACATGCTCTTCATTAAGCATTAGTGCATACTAAAGCCCGAGATGGTCATTACTCAAGAGCATATCCTGCTCAGAGCCCCCAAGAAAGGAACATATACAAGATGGACTTGCAGGAAACATTCCCTTCAGGAAGTTTCTTGCTTTCTATCTAAAGCAAATAGTGATGAGTCTTTCCTCTAATATAAAAGAATGTGCCATGTAAACTTTAAAACATGAATAAATTAATTAAGAATAATCTGGTAACTGAATGCCAAATAAAGAGTTTACAAGTGATGACCATTATTTTGCATGTCAAAAAGGGAAGCGACACAAAGTGTCTCACAAGCCAAAGGAAAAGAACGCCATCACCACACCCCTACACTTATTATATATGGATCTCTTTGGTCCCACCAGTGTAATGTGTCTAGGAAGGACTTCATATTGTTTAGTGATCACAGATGATTTCACAAGATTCACTTGGGTCTTCTTCTTTAGAACTACGGATGAGACTCCTAAGATCTTGAAGAACTTCATTCTACAAATTGAGAATCAATGTGATCATAAGGTCAAAACCATAAGATGTGATTAAGAAACTCAATTCAAGAACAAAATCCTTGATGCATTTTGTGATAGAAATGGTATTACAAGACAATATAGTGCTGCTAGGACTCCTTCGTAAAATAGTGTTGTTGAGAGGAGAAACAAGACACTTATAGAAGCTACAAGAACCATGTTATTTGACTCTAAAGTGCTCATCACCTTTTCGATAGTGGCAGTCAACACTGCCTGTTATGGGCAGAATAGAATTTTAGAAGTCAAGACTCATGGCAAGACTCCTTATGAGTTGTGACACAAAAGGAGACCTTTCATTGGTTTCCTCAGATCATTTCGATGTCCTTACACCATCTTGAATACCAAAGATCAAGTAGCCACGTTTGCTAAGAAATTAGATGATGGACACTTCATTGGATATTCTTCCAAAGCCAAGGCTTATTGTGTATACAATCTCAGAACTAGATTAGTTGAAGAGTCAGCCAATATGACCTTCACTGAGCACACTTCTAGTGTGAGAGGTTCTGGTCCTGATTGGCTGTTTGATCTTGATTTAGTTACCAACTATTTTAACAAATCTTGTGAAAATGTTTCAGGATCTACAAGTAACTTATCAATAGGAGATCCTGACCTAGCTGAGAAGACCAAACAAGAAAACTACTTTAGCTCTAGTGGTAACTAGCCATGTAGATGGAAATCCTAGTAACACAACCATGACAAATTTAACTGATATATCTAAGGTGCCTACAAATTCCAGCACAGAGGCACATAACTCAAATGAAGGAGTTTTATTGTAGAAGGAAATGGAGGTGGTGACAGTGATCAAGAATTACTTGATGTTGATAATCACTTCATAAAGGACAATATCAATGATGTCACATACTCATTGAATCAAGCTTCTCTTGATAAGTGTGCTGATGTGGTGGGTGACACTCCATTGCCAGATCTGAATTTCATAAATTTAGTTTTGTCATATCAACTTGTTGTGATTTTTCAACTAAGGATCCACAAGTCACACCCTAACATAAACCTCATAAGAGATGTTGAGACAGGGTGAGAACAAAAGGACAAACCCATGACAAAAATGTTTGTCTATACTCTTGATTCGTGTCCCTGATAGAGCCCAAGAAAGTTGATGAAGCTTTGAAGGATGGCAGTTGGGTTGAAGCAATGTAGGAGGAGTTGTTTCAATTCAAAAGACAAACGGTTTGGAACCTATATCCTCTTCTCAAGGGATGACCACAATAGGTACCAAATGGGTATTTAGGAACAAGAAGGATGATAGAGGACCTGTCATCAAGAATAAGGCAAGACTAGTTATTCAACGGTACACACAAGAAGAGAGGATTACTAACACAGATGTTTTTGCTCCAGTAACAAGACTTGAAGCTGTTAGGATATTCCTTGCTTTTGCTGCATCCAAGGATTTCAATGTCTACTAACTTGATGTCAAGTGTGCTTTTTTATATGGGGTGATTGATGAGGAAGTGTATTTCAAACAACCACCTGTTTTGCAGATCTAGATCATCCTAATTATGTCTGCAAGCTTGATAAAGTTCTTTATGGGCTGCACTACGCTCCAAAAAAGTGGTATGAGACACTAGCTCAGTATCTTTATCAACATGGCTACAAAAAGGGTACTATAAATGGAACACTCTTCATCAAAGGAATAGGAAATGACTTGATACTAGTTCAAGTTTATGTAGGTGACATTATCTTTGGGTCACCAAATCTAAAGCTCTACAAAGATTTTGAGAAGCTGATGAAGAATAGATTTGAAATGAGTGCCATGGAGGAACTCAATTTCTTTCTAGGAATTCAAGTGAAGCAGGTTGACAATGGAATTTTTATAAATCTGTCAAAGTATGTACAAGACATACTAACCAGATTCAACTTTACTGAATGTAAGGTTGCAAAGAAACCCATAGCCAGAAACCACTCCTTAGGACCTGATTTTGAGAGGGAATGTGTTGATGAACATCTCTATAGGGCTATGATTGGGTCTCTTATGTATCTCACAGCCAACAGCCTGATATCATATTTTCTACATGCATTTGTCCAAGATATCAAGCTAACCCCAAATATATCTCTTAAGTAAAGATACTCTAAGTATTTTTTTCTTTAGAATCAAAATTTCCATCAAGCTCAGGAATATCTTTCGATGTCAATTGGCATCGGAAGCTTTTATAAAACTTCTGAAGACAAATTACTTTCTGAAAATTTTCGACTTCCAGGAAAACTACCTTTTTGGGCGCTTTTTCAGAGATGGTACCGACATCCGCATTTCAAAATTTATCCTTTTGCATTAACTTTGTCTCAAATCTTGTTCATATAAATATACCTTTAACGGTTCCCCGTATTTCACTTTCTTCTTCATCTACAAACTTCCTAACCTTAATTCACCCACAAACTGCCTTTGTTCTTTTCTTCCTTCTCCATTAAGCTACTCAAAAATGGCCGACCCTGATCCAAGAAACCAACCCGATTTCTCCATACACTTACACACAACACAAACAGGTTGCTCTGTTAACGTCAGAGAAAGATCTTGGTTTCTTAGATGAGGGAGGTGAAGAAGTGGACACTAGAGCTCCCACTTCTCCTAAGGAGCAAACCACTCCCACCACTTCATTGATCAGTGCTAAGGTTCCTCATGTGTAGCCTGATGAGCTCACAACCCCAACAGCCTTAAGCATTCACTCAGAGTCTCAAAACTCTAGTGAACAACCTTCAAAGGAAAGCTACCATCCCCAGCTACTAGACCTTAACCAACCAATTCCAAACCTTGAATTCTATAATGATGAAGACATGGGATTCAGTGAGTACCATGAGTCTCTCTTCTCCACCCCTGCTCAAGGAGAGATGAGGGCTCCTGACTCACCCAGGTCTAGCACACATCATCCACCTACAACTAAGGTGGATCTCCCTGAACCTGTTCAGGGGTGATAACATCTTTGAGACCTGAACCATGGCAACCTAGCCCCTTGACACTTCAACTGAAGCTGTCATGGTGCAGGGGAAATCCAGCAGCCAAGAACTTACTGCTGGTGATGAGAAAGAAGACTTTGGTCCTATTCTCTCACCCCTCCCATGATTCTTCTTATGAAGATGAGGGGAGCCTAAAACTAAAGGTGCACAAATTGACTAAAACTTCAACCTATTTAGTCTCAAAGGTTAGTTACCTGATATCTTAGGTGGCTATACAAAATAGGGTCAATTACCAGCAACTTGAGATCACCTATCGCAAGGGCAAGCTAGCTAAAAGACCACTCTAGAGGACTCAACCAGGGCCACAAGAACCTATAGATATGGTAGACCTAACCTCTAGATCACCTATGCAAGAGGGAAATGCTACCAAAAAGGGGGGAAAAGTCCTACCTGTAATCACAGAACCTAGGAGTTTTTCTCAGAGTATGGACATAGAGGATTCACCACCCTCACTTGCAATTGTACATACTTAGCAACCTCCTCAGGTCTACATTGATATGGACTCACTCAAACAAAGCTTGTTTAAAGAGGGTATTTCAAGGGCTATCTCTACCCCACCCTATGCTGCCGAGAATGAAATACAGGGATAGAGGTATGATGCTGACAAGAGAGCCCTTATGCAGGATCGGGTTTGTCACTTAAACACTTGAATTTCTCTCAAACTCGCTTATAGAAACACTCAAATCAGATAAAGTAAAGTCTTTTACAAGAGTTGATAATAATTTAATAAGTAGCAAGGAACACACAGAAATAATTTTTCAAGGCACTTGTATATATTACTTCTCAACTCAAGATATTACAAGACTCTTACAAGCATGATACATGAGTTACAATGAGAAACTATATATACTAGATCCTACAGCCGGATATACTTTGATACTAGCTGGAAACTGAAGACTAAAGCATATACTACAATGCTAAAGTTAAAGTATCTTAGATAAAGTATTATCTAAGATATGGTAGTCATGACATGTCCATGACTTACCTTTTGTCACCAACTAAAGATGGCAACTGTACTAACATAAAAAGGTAACCAATGAATTAAAGTATGGTCAACTACATGGCTTTTGAGAAAACGCCATGCAGTATCTCAAAGGTCTGCAGCGGAGTGTCAGGGAGACCATACTTATGTCCACTGGATAATAGTAGTGTCTTCCGAAGGTAAGTTGGCTTCGAAAGAACAAGTTCTTCCAAGCCACTTATACTTCGGAAGAGGCTTCTATACTTCCGAGGCTTGAGGACTTCTGTACTTCGGAAGTTGACTTCAGATCTTTCATTCTAAGTCTTGATCTTCGGAAGTAGGTTCTTTGTCTTTGGAAGTTGGAGTTTTCCTTCGGAAGTAAGTTTTACACTTTGTCTTGGAAGAGCTCCTTTTTCCTTCGGAAGTTCCACACTTAGCTTGGAAGTCTTTTATTTGTTGTACCAAAATCTTCTAAGGGATTTGGTTTTGGTTGCACCAGCCTTTCTAGATCCAACAAACTCCCCCTAGGCTGATGCTACCAAAACCTCACTTGTTTCTGCTTCTCAAAGCTTTCAGCACCAGGGACAAAAGATATTTGTCTGTCTCTTTGTTCTTCCCTGAAGTGGTGCTGAGAAGCTTGTACAAGTCATTGGTGGATAGGAGATGTAGTATATCACTTTGAATGACATGTACCCTTTGTTGTGTCCCCCTGAAAAGAGTTAGTTGAAGGGAGTTACAGTCATACTCCCATCTAACTATGGATTCAAGTTCAGGACCTTCAACCATTTGTAAAAAGGCTTTGCCTTTGGTTGCTGATCCTTCCTTTTCTCCTCCTCTTTCAGTTTCAACTCTTCTTCAACCTTGCTTCTAGCAGTTAGCTCGGCCATATGAAGGCTGCCTAGATGATTTCTGATATGGGCAACTACATCAGAGTTTAAAGGGTTGGAGAATGGCTTCTCTGCTAACTCAGCAATGTCAAATCTGCTCAAGTGTAGTAGAGATGAGGCACTTAGCCTGTTGAGCTCTCCATTCTCTCTTTCAACAACAAAGTTGTGAGAAGAGTCTTCGAACCTCCACTGGATGATCTTCTTCCTAGGTGCAAGAGGTTGTCTTGGCACCCGGTCACCTTTCTTGGTATCCAGTAGAGTCACCAGCCTTCTCCTTAACTTCTTTTCTTCCTCATTCAAAGTGTCTGAATTGAGGCCAAGGAGATTTGTAGCTTGGTCCAATGTTCCTCTGGGCAGATCAAGAAATTGATCTCTAGTGAGGGAACGTGAGGATCCATCAACATAAGTCAAATTGACTGAATCCTCCTCACAGGAGATATCGCTCAGGGTTGTGCAATTGATGAGCTTTGTCTTGACTGCCTTGAATTCTTCTAAGGAGAGATGTTTAGAAGGCTGGGGTTGATGGGTAGGTTGGGGTGTTTGGGTTCTGGCTAGAGTTTTGGGTTGGAGGATGGGTAGTTTAGGTGGTTGAGGTGAAGAGATTGGTAGGGGTGATGGTGTAGGTTCAGGGGTGTATGGTTCAGTGGTTGGTTCGGTTTTGATGAAAAATGGAAAGGGTATTGGTTCAGGTTGTGGTTGGGTTTGGAGTTTGAGTTGAGTGGTTGCTTTGTCAGCCTTTATGTCATGACATGTCTGTCTTTTCTGACATAGGACCCACCTGCCTGCTAGAGAAGCCATGAGCCTTGAGATAGCTCTTCATCCAGGCATTCTCACCTATCTTCTTGGCAGCAGTCAGTCCTGCTTCCTCTTCCTTCTTCTTCTTCTGCATTAGCTTTTCCCTTGCAGCTTTCTTTCTCTCTTTCTCCATTTGATCTTGCTCTTTGTTGAAGAGCCATAAGATCGTATCATTGTTATGTGGAGATAAATCTTCTTGAGAGAAACCTCTGGAGGTTAGGAAAGTTATCCTTTCCCTCCTAAGCTGCTGATCAGCTTCTCTTTCTTTCCTCTCCCTTTCTTCTTCTAAGGCCAACCTTGCTGCCTCTTCTTTTTGTTGTTTTTGCAGCAAGGTTGCCTTTTCCAGCTCAGCTAGCTCCTCTAATGATAGTAGGAGTACATCTTCATTTGCAGCTCCTAAACTGACAAGTCTATCAATAATCTCTACTCTTTTTCTGTTGTTGACTGCCTCCTCGTTGGCTACAGCTGCTTTGGTACTTGCAGCTAGCAGTTTTTCAGTTGGAAGCCTACCTTTTCTTTTGAGTTTCTCCAACCTTTCTTCCTCTTGAAGCTCTTCCAAAGTCATCTTCCTCTTTCCTTTGATGTCTTCGGAAGTGCTAGACTTTGGGGGTTCTTGGATGGAAGATTCAGGTTGAGTAGTAGAGATGGAAGCTGGAGTTAATGCTGATGTTTGAGCTAGAGGTTGGGTGAGAAAATCCTCCCTATTAACCTCAGATGCAAGTTCCAGGATTGCATATGTGGCTATTAGATCATCGGATAATGAGAATAGTCCTTCCGCAGCAGCAATCTCAGCTTTGGAAGTTTGAAATTGTTCTTCCGAGGCTTTGAATTGTGCTTCGGAAGTCTGTGAAAATGCACTATCTGTCCCAACTGTTTCAGTTGCTGGGCCATCAGTCCTTGTTTCCCCTTCGAAGTTAATCTCAGGTTCCACTTGGACCTTAGGTTGACCAACTTCCTCAATAGTAGTAGAAGGTGCATTTAACCTCTGAAGCTCTTAAGCTCCGAAGTAGATCACAGACAGATCAGGACTTGGCTGTTCTATAAGAGATTCCAATAGGAACTTGTTAAAGAACCTATTGAGATCTTGGAGCATCCTTTGATCCATTTGAATGACAACTGGAGGAGGCTCAGGGAAAAATGAAGCTTGTTGCATAGGATACTTTGAGCTCAGGGAAGTGAGAGCTTGACTTTGGGGTTCCTCTTGTCTTTGACTTTGTCTCTGAACACTCTCCCCCTTTTTGGTAGCATCATCCTGAGAGCTTGATGAGCTAGAGGAAGAGGTCAAAGAGACCTGAGTTGGTACATGCCTAACAGACCTCTCAATCTGTTTCTCAGCTAGTTTGGCCTTGAGAGTTTCAATCTCAAGTTGTTGAGTGGCAGACCTATCCTCTAAAGTCCTAACCTTGGATTCAAGATTTGGGACCTTAGAAAGTAGGTCTTGAATGGTGAGTTGCATTATTCCCTCATCTTCTTTTGAATAATCGTGGGGAGATGAGGTAACATACCTTGTATGTTCATCCTCACCACCAGATGTGGTTTCTTGGCGCCCTGGTTTCCCTTGCTCAATGATGTCTCTTTCAGAGTCATCAAAGGGCATGGTTGCCGTAGATTCAGTCTCAGTGATGTTACTACTGTCCTGAGGATCCCTTGAGGCTCCTTCAGTAGTGGCAGCTGAATCTACATGAGTTCCCTCCACATCAGTGGGACTCACCTCAGTAAAGGTTTGCTGATGGGGGCTAGAGATAAGAGATCTCTCTGGGCTCTGTTGATCCTTGAGAGGGTGTTATGAATCAACTTCATTGCCCTAAAGAGACATATTCATCAGCTCCAATTAAAAGGTCAGTAAAAGATATGGAAGTGAAACCTAATGACCCGGGACTTTGATCAATGTCTAAAGACATTGAGCCTGTTATAGGGCTGTCCCTTTTTGGCTGCTCAAGGGAGTATTGAGACTCTCCCTGAGGGCTTTCAGCTTGGGTTTCGGGCTCATGGGTCTGAGACTGAGGAGACTCAAGACCCATATTGAGGTCAATTGTGAAGGATGGTTGGACCTCAGGCTGAGTGGGAGCCCTTTGTTCCACTCTAGCGTTTTTGGGTAGAACATGAGGAGCTTGTTCAATTAGAGAAGATTGAACAAGGGTTCGTTTGGGGCGTCTCTGATAAGTAAAGGTAATGGGTGGAGAAGGTAGATTTGGCAAAGTGAGGGTAGTTGCTGGTGTGGGTTCATCACCTGTGAGGTTAACAGGGATGTCACCAGGAGCCATTGGCTCAATCATACCCGGAAGAAGTGCAGTATCTCTTCCGGTGAAGTTGGTGGACACTCTCTTCAAAGTCTTGAAGATGGTCGGCCTCATTTGAGGAGCAGTCAGAGCAGCTGCGTAGACAAGATTGCTCTGGTCCAGCTCACAATTGATTATGTGCTGGAGAAACCTGGGATACATGAAGAACGTGTCCCTTTGAAGATTTCCCATAAGATTAGTCAGCACAAATCGTGAGTAGTTGAAGCGGAGGCTTGTCACCAAACCATGAACTAGGCACCCAAGTTCATATGGGATTTGATCCCATCCCCCAGATTTATTGGACAAGCAGTGAAGAACCACATGCAGCAGGAACTTCCATTTGTAAGAGAAGTTAAATTTGTAAACGGTGGACCTACTAACATCTCCACCATATCCCATTTAGATATAAGAGTTGTCCAAATCTGCTTTGGGGGATTCCGTTGGAGCGCCTTCATCATGAAGCTCTAAAAGCTCCCTGATGATTTGTTCAGAAATGATCAACTCCTGGTCACAGATGCTCGATCGAATGACACGAACCCCATTTAGGGTTTCAATCTGACCATTTGCCCAAAATTCAGACATATGGTTTGAGTAAATCGTGGGGTTTACAGTCAGAGCGGTGTAGTAAGAAGATTGGGTTAGAAAGGAGATGTCTGAGAAGTCAACATCCCTTGAAGAGTCAAGGAGTGCGACTTGGTTGTGCTGAAGGTTAAGTGCCATTGAAGAAATTTACAGAAGATAGTTCGGAATAGGGTAAATTGAAGATGAAGAAAGCTTTTAGGGCAGTAATTTTGGTAAAAAGGATATAAGTGATTAGTCGGAGGTATTTAAATGGGTGGAATGGCGGGGTTTGGATAAGATGATGTGAGGTTTCAGTGGATGATGTGACATGGGCGGTAAGATTAGTCCATTTAAATAATCCGACATCATTAAGAAAATCTTTACTTTTTACAGAGTGGGGCCCAAAAGATTTCCGTTACACAGTAAAATCTTTCTATAGAGTAAAAAGCATTTCCGAAGGTAATGTTCTTCCGAAGGCAAATTTACTTCCGAAGGTAAAGTGATTACTTCCGAGAGTATAGGTTGCTTTTCAAATAGAGAGTGTTATAAGCTTCGGAAGTAGATCTGATATGAAATCAATCGCTTCTTCCGAGACTTAACACTCTTCCGAGAAGAAAATTATCCTGGGAGAAATTTGCTTCGGAAGATATGTGAAATATCTTCCGAGGGTTAATTTCTCTTCGGAAGAATTTATACTTAGATAAAGAGATCTTTTGTAACAGGGCTTTGATTGTTTTGACATCAGAATCTACATATTAAAAGGTTTTCAAATGAGATCAACTAATCAAGGTTTATCATCCCAATAGCTGTAATGAGATATTTAAATCTTTGTTCATCAAAGACTTTGGTGAACAAGTCAGCATATTGTTCATTTGAATCAACTTTGACTAGCTTGATAAGATTTTTCTCATGAATATCTCTAATGAAATGATACCTGATATCAATGTGTTTAGTCTTGGAGTGCTTCAATGGATTTTCAGTAATGGATATAGCACTGTTGTTGTCAATGTGGATAGGAGTGCTCATGAAGTTGAATCCGTAGTCTATCATCTGGTTTTGAATCCACAACAGCTGAGCACAGCAACTAGCAGCAGCAATGTATTCAGCTTCAGTAGTTGATGTAGAGACACAGGATTGCTTCTTGCATTGCCATGAGATGATCCTTCCACCAATAAATTGACATCCACCGGATGTTGATTTCTTGTTGATATTGCAGCCACCATAATCACTATCAGAGTAACCATAGAGATTGAAATCACTATTTCTTGGATACCAGAGACCTAGTTTAGGTGGTCCTTTAAGGTATCTAAGAATTCTCTTGGCAGCTATTAGGTGAGACACCTTTGGAGCAGCCTGATATCTTGCACAAATGCAAGTTGCAAACATGATATCAGGTCTACTTGCTGTGAGATACATCAGAGAACCAATAATCGCTCTATACTGATGTTGATCAGTATCCTCCCCCTCAGAATCAGGGCAGAGATTGTGGTTTCTGGGTATAGGTGTTTTTGCTGCTTTACAATCTTTCATATTAAATCTTTCTAAGATATCATTGACATACTTAGATTGATTGATAAAGAAACATTCCTTCATTTGCTTTACTTGAATTCCAAGGAAAAAGTCCATTTTTCCCATGGAACTCATATCAAACTTCCTTTTCATGATGCTCTCAAAGTCTTTACACATTTGGTCATTTGAAGAACCAAATATGATGTCATCAACATAGACTTGAACGAGCAAGATGTCCTTCCCAGACTTTCTTATGAAAAGAGTCTTATCAATGGTACCTCTAGTGTAACCATTCTTCAGGAGAAACTGAGACAATGTCTCATACCACAGCCTAGGTGCTTGGTGCAGCCCATATAAAGCTTTATCCAATTTGCACACATAGTTGGGATGTTGTCGATCTTCAAACCCCGGAGGTTGGCATACATAGACTTCCTATCTATATCCCCATATAGAAAGGCACACTTGACATCAAGCTGGTAGACAGTGAAATTCTTGGATGCAGTATAAGCAAGGAAGATCCTAACTGCCTGAAGTCTTGCAACAGGTGCAAAGACATCAGTATAATCGATTCCCTCCTCTTGAGTGTATCCTGGAACCACCAGTCTTGCCTTGTTCTTGATAATCAATCCTCTATCATCTCTCTTGTTTCTGAAAACCCATTTAGTGCCTATAGGTACTTGACCAGATGGTAGCGGACATAGGTTCCAAACCTTTTGTCTTTTGAATTGAAGCAGCTCCTCTTGCATTGATTCAACCCAGCTACTATCTTTCAAGGCATCTTCCACCTTCTTGGGTTCCATTTGGGATAAAAAGCATGAGTACAAATAGACATTCCCATTGTGAGTTTGTCCTTTTGTTCTCACACCTTCAGAGACTTCCCCTATGATGTTTTCAGCTGGATGAGTGTTATGAATCCTAAGTCTAGGAATCACCTCTAGTTGCAAAGATAAATCCAAATTGGACATATTTTGCTCAGGAGTTGGAATACTTGGTCCAGCTATTGTTTCAAGCTCATTCAATGAGGACTGATTGAATGAAGGAGAAACATCATCATTTCTTTGCTGTGAAGCATCATCAACAGTCGCCTGTTTCTTCAAGATGTTGCTTTCATCAGCTTGGTGTTGTGCAGGGTCACCTGAAGAGATTTGAAAGTCAACAGGTAAACTGCTTGTTGAAGCTCCACTATCTCTTGAGATGGTTATACTGTCAGATCTTCCAATAGTGAGAACTTGATTTGCTGCAGCTCTTGGAGAACTTGGAATAGGTATGGGAAGCTCAAACAGTTGATCTTCATCAGAGTCACTTTGAGCACCTGTTTTAGCTGAAACATTCTCACAAGATGGTTTAGAATAGTTTGGAAACAATTCTAAATCAAAGATATGATCAGGGCCATTCCCCCTAACACAGGGAGTGTGCTCATTGACTACAATGTTAGAAGATTCCTCAAGTTGTTGATTTTTAATATTATAAACTCTATACACTTTAGAGTAAGAGGAATATCCAACAAAGATAGCATCATCCGACTTTTTAGCAAATTTTGCCAAATTGTCTTTTGTGTTAAGTATGGTACACCTGCTGCCAAAGGACCTTAGAAAGCCAATGAACGGTGGCCTCTTGTTCCATAACTCATAAGGGGTTTTTCCATGTGGCTTTACTACAAGAACTCTGTTCTGCACATAGCATGCAGTGCTGACTGCCTTTGCCCAGAATGTTAGAGGCAGCTTTGAATCAGCTAACATAGTCCGAGCAGCCTCAATAAGTGTCCTATTCCTCCTCTCAGCAACACCATTTTGTTGAGGAGTTCCGGGAGCACTATATTGTCTGGCAATCCCTTTTGAGTTACAAAATGAGTCAAGAACTTGGTTCTTAAACTCAGTCCCTTGATCACTTCTAATTATTTTAACCTTGTGATCAACTTGATTTTCTGTTTTAAGAATAAAAGATTTCAAAGTTTCAGCAGTTTCATCTTTGGTTCTTGAAAAGAATACCCATGTAAATCTAGTAAAATCATCAACAATCACAAGGCAATATGATTTCCGTCCAATGCTCATTATACTTGTGGGACCAAATAGATCCATGTGCAATAAGTGTAATGGGGTGGTGATGGAGTTAACAACTTTGGATTTATGAGATGCCCTGTGTTGTTCCCTTTCAGGCAAGCAACACAATTATCTTTGCAGAAAAATTCCTTTTTAGGCAAACCATGTACCAAGTTATTTTTAGCCAATTTATTCATTGTCTTAAAATTTACATGACTCATTCATTTATGCCATAGTGTTAACTCATCACCATCAGCTTTCGAAAGAAAGCATGATACTTCTCCCATTAGGGAAGCATTGTTCATATCCAGCTTGTACATATCCTCTTTCCTGGGAGATCTAAGAAGCACCAAGTCCTGAGGAATTGTCATCCTAGGTTTGAGGATTATGCACTCATGTTCTGTGAAGAGCATTTGATGCTTTTGATCACAGAATTGAGAAACACTTAACAGGTTGTGTTCAAGCTGTTTGACAAAATTAACTTTGTCAACTTTTAACTTTCCATTGGATATACTTCCTCTGCCAGAAATATATCCTCCGGCCTCACCTCCAAACTGGACAGGACCTCCATCATAATGTTGAAATTGTTGAAGGAGAGATTTGTTCCCTGTCATGTGCCTGGAGCATCCACTATCCACAATCCAAATGTTGTTATTCTTGTCACATGGATGTCCCTGCACATAAGATGAGATGATTAGTTTTGATTGGAAACCCAAGCCTTATTGGTCTTGGGTTCTTCCAATGATAGTGACATAATTGAACCAAAATTTATGCATGAGGGTTCAATGGATGTTTTTAAAGAAGAGGTTTGGGCTACAGCATCTTCCTTGATCTTCCATTCCATCCCTTGGTTGATCATGGAGGATGAGCTTGTTCAAGCTTTTGTAGCTTGGCATTCTTCCGAAGCTTCTTTCTTTTCGGAAAAAGCCTTCACCACCTTTTCTTCCGAAGCAGTCTTCTTCTGGGATGGTTTCAAGGGGACTCTTTTATTCTTCTGAGTCTTGACAGCTTTAGCTTCTGAAGCCTTTTTCCTTTCGGAAGAAGAATCTTCTTCCGAAAGCAGCCTTGCTTCGGAAACAAGCTTTCCCTTTTAAATCACTTGAACCATTTTATATGGTCCAAATGAGAAACCTTCCCTGACTCCTTCCTTTTTAACATTATTTGCATAATGTGTGCTAGGAGGATTGTAGTAACAATCTTTGGCCATATGGTTTTGCAGACCACACACTATGCATGCAATGTTAATCTTTTAGGAACTTGAGGATTGCTGTTTCTTGTTCTTTTTCTCTTCATCAGCAAGCTTTCCCTTTCACTTCTGATCCTTTGGTAGGACAGGAATGCTGGTACTACACCCCTTTCCTGAATCAGAGTTTCCAACCACCTGGAATCCAGCTGAGATGAATACACCCTTTTGCTTTGGTTCCGTCTTTAGCTTGGACTCAGCCACTTTCTCGGCAGTTTTTCTGGCTGCCTTAGCTCTGCTTCTTCTGGCTTTGGTGGTCAGGGTTTGATCATCATTTGCAGGGGAGGGCATAATTACCTGATTCTTCCCTATGATGGTCTCCATAGTTGCATCATTCTTTGACTCATGAGAAGGTGGGTCAGCAGATGGAACCTCTTGCTCTTCAGTACCACACCTTGGTTGTCTTATAGACTCATAAGAGTGTGGTAGAGCAATTTCATTGGTTCCCAACCCACCTTTGTTTTGGTAACAAAGTTTTGAGTGAGAGGATGATGCAAGAATGGCTTGGAAGTTTTGCTCGGAAATAGCATACTTCCTGGCTTGAGCCTCAGCTGTGACAAGCTGGGCTTGAGCCTCAGTCAATTTGGATATTAAATCCTTTATCTGAGTCTTATAGTTTGTGTGTTCATGTTTTAATAGGGACATAGTTTTCTCTAACTCCTCAATTTTTCTTTGATAGTCAGATTCAGCCCTTTTAAAGTCAGATTTTAAAACATTTAAAGACTCAATATCAGATTTAATCTCCATATTATAGTCCTGATACAGTTTAACCTTAGCAATACAGGCAGGAGTACAGAGATGTTCATATACCTTGTTTTCATCTGTTCCGGCCATGAATGCTTGAGCAGGAGTCACATCCTGTACCATGAAGCTCCAGTCAACTTCTTGAGCCATTGTAGCAGTTTCTATTGACTTTCCGGAGGGCTTTGGTGTAAAGGGATGTGTGGAGGCCTGTGGGGTTCCCGGGTTGGACTTGGGAGCCTTGCATTCCTTTGCAAAATGACCAAGTTGGTTACAGTTGTAACATTTGGCCTTGGTTTTGTCAAACCCAAATTTGCTGTTGATTGGGTTCTGGGGAAATTGCCTTCCAGTTCTATTAAAAAACTTCTTTGCTCTGTAGGTTAGAAGAGCCATTTGTTGGACTATGTCCATGTATTCCACGTCATCCGGGCTGAAACACTCTAGATCATCAAAGCAGTATTGATAATCATTTGAGTGTCCACTTCCTGAGACAAAAGCACAGCTGTCCTGAAAGGAGCTTGGCTGAGCTTGTTGAGACCTTGGAGTCTCAGGAAATGTGATGTATGGCCCGGAAGAACAAGATGGCTGCTGGTTGTAAGTCAGGTATTGTTGAGGCTGGGAGATTCCTGAGCCTTCAGCAACCATTAAAGCGTTGCTAGCAGGAAGACTCAAGGGTCTACTTGTCAGATGACCCCTCTTACTTTCCATCTCCAAACGGTATCCATCAAGGATCCCATAAAGTTCGGTCATGGTGAGTGTATTCAGATTCTCTGTTCTCTTGATAGAGACACAGTAGAATGTCCACTCATTGGGTAATGCACTCATGAACTTTATTGTAAGGTCTCCGAGTTCATGAGCAATTCACACAGATTGAAGGGAAGAAATGAGATCCATGTACCTGAAATATTGCTGGCTAAGAGTCTCTCCAGCAATATAGGTGAAGTTCTCGAACTGCTGCTTTAGTGATTCCTTCTTGGAGTCATTTGAGCTTGAGTACATTTGAGCAAGCGCATCAAACAGTTCTTTGGCAGACTTGCAATGCTCAAACCCCACCATGATGGAGTTGGGAATTGTAGTCATGAGAACAGTCATAGCGTTGATTATGATCGGTAAGATCTCATAATCAAGAGCCTAAAAAGCTCTGATACCAATTGCAGGATCGGGTTTGTCACTTAAACACTTGGATTTCTCTCAAACTCGCTTATAGAAACACTCAAATCAGATGAAGTAAGAGTCTTGTAATATCTTGAGTTGAGAAGTAATATATACAAGTGCCTTGAAAATTTATTTCTGTGTGTTCCTTGCTACTTATTATATTATTATTCAACTCTTGTAAAAGACTTTACTTCATCTGATTTGAGTGTTTCTATAAGCGAGTTTGAGAGAAATTCAAGTGTTTAAGTGACAAACCCGATCCTGCACCTTATACTCCTTAGACTAAAATGGCAATAATAAATCTTCAACTTTTAGACCCTAAAGTACTATGAGAGTCTTCCTCTAATTCATATGCCACTTGCCAACCCAAGTCAAAACAAACAAGCAGACAAACTAGCTCAGAGGATTGAAGACAGGGCGGTTTAAGAGTTCATACTAAAAAGAAGATAATGGCTAGCAAGCAATGTAATTGGTCAACTGGATGTTGAGGTGGACCCTAAGATAAGCTTTGAAGGGGAAATGTTGGCTGAAGGCCCAGTAGTAGAACCTGTGAACCAGCCAGAACTCAAGTGTTGAACCAAGCAATGAAGGCTAATGCTCTCTCCACCCTGAGTCACCAAAGCTTGTGAGTGACAAAGGAAAAAGGAAGTTGACTCCTGAGGAGATTGAGGATGAGGAATGAGAGAGGAAGAGAAAGCTAAGGGAAAAGAGTTCAAAAGGGACCCCCAGCCTTCATGGAAGGTGCAACAAGGGTTGTCCCCAGGCCAAACACTCAAGATGATGAGTTAAAGGCAGCCAAATTGAAATACTTGGGGACCAGAAACTACAACATAGATGAACTCATCTCTCTTCCCTTAGAAGAGTAATGAATTGGCTGACATTGAGTTGTCAAAGGAGAGAAAGAAGGCTGAGGATGCAGAACTGCTCCTCAAGATCAAACAATAAAGGAGGAGGAAAAGACTCTACAAACATGCTCTTACTCTCTTCCCAGTTCAAGAAAGCCCTGAGACAGAGGTTGTGGCAACTGAGCAACAACCTCATGTAGACAAATAAGTAGATAGACAAAATATGATCAACTACCTAAGTGCCACAGGCCTCTATCAGACATCCACACCTCTTCACTTATCCTATGAGTATATAGAGTTTGAGTAAGTAGCTTGAGGAATAAATGATGAAAGAACAGAAGGCTGCTAAGAGGAAGATGATGGAAGAAGCTACAAAGTCAAGAGTCACCATCAAAGCAAGTCTAAAGAAGTTTGCTAATAGGCAGAAGATGGTAAGCTTCTTGAAGCAGTATAGATTCTCCGGAAGGACGCTTGGTCCAATGTATCTGTCGACCATGGATAAGCACATTAGGGTGATCAAGCAAAAGATCAAAAGGGGTGAGCTTATTGACTTGCATTCTCCACCAAGTTAGGCAGCACCTGAAGTTGAGGTAAAGGTTGAACCACAACTTAGACCTAGTGTTGGACCACAGCCAACTTCATCTTCTGATCCACAGCAGGGTCCTGATCCCTCTCCTTCTGAACCTGTGAAGGATAAGGACCCAACTGAGGAAAACGTACAAGAATAACTTGGTGTAGAAGGCCAATCTCCTCAGTTGAAATCTAGAAAGAGAAAGAAAAAGATGGCCATAAAAAGGACAGTAAGAAGAAGAAGAAGTCCAAGGCATCCACCTCTACACCTCAGGATAAGTTAGAGCATCCTGAGGTTACTCAAGAAGAGGGTGTTGAACCAATTCCAACCGATGTAGAGCCTCTTGTTGTTGGGAGACAACTGAGGAAGAGGTACAAGAGCAACCTAGTGCCGAAGGCCAGTCTCCTTAATTGTCCTTGACCTTTACTGCTAATCCAAACAGATGGTATGTCACTAGAGATCAAAGAGGTCAAGACATCTATTTCTGGCAAGACATACTTGACCTTCCTTTACATGATCTCTATGACATGAGAAAATACTATGAGAGTCTGAGGGATCCTGACCAAATGATGAAGATAGGAACGGTCTTGATCCTGATAAGGACTTGCAATAAATGAATATCAAAACTCAAGGATCTCTTCTATTTTGGTAGCATCAGCCTAGGGGGAGTTTGTAAGGTTTACACTTAAAGGCTGATGCAACCAAAGCAACCAAAGAGCTCTTAGCATGCATGCATTAAGTACGTGGAAGTTACTCTAGAAGTTTAACATAACTCAGGAAAATATGCTAAGTGTAAAATTTTCTAAAGCCAAATGACCATATCTTCTGAAGCCAAAGATGAAGTCTTCCGAAGCTTTAGAGACAGTCTTTAAAAGCCAAAGACTGATTTCTTCCGAAGACAGAGAAGACATGCTTTCTCTGGTCACCTTTTGACAAACTCTAAACTATTTTCCGCCGCCACCCTTAAGGACTCACCAACTTAGATAAGTTAGTGAAAAGATCCATGCTTTTAGAAACTGTAAATTAAGGTCATTGGTCCGAAAATTTCTACTTTTGTATCTTTTATCCTTTTTGTATTATATTAGGATATGAGCTATGGCATGTCATAGTCACAAGTCAAAAGGCAATCTGCCTTTTGACTATACATTGATCTTGTTATCTAGATTAGTGTTTCCAGCTAGCTTTCAGAGTATAGCTAATTGTAGGATGTAGTATAAAGTGTCTAAAGTACTTGTCCTTCTAACGTATACTTTGTAACACTTGTATAGAACTTGAGAGCAATATTCATCATTCTTGAAAACCAATATTATCTTGTTTTGTTCTTGTTCTGTCTTATATTTACTTGTGTTCTTAGTATCATCAACATAAACCCAATTCCCTATTTTATCTGTTAAGTGTTCTAAATTTCTCCTCACTGTGAAACTATTGCATTGATCCCTTTCAATGGTTCTGCACATTCCATTGTCATGCTTGCATGACTGTTCATTGATATTCAGGCCTATTTAATATTATTATGAAGTTCCACTTGTCATTTTTTGTCATCTTTCGCTTCGCTTACATAATACTTTAGATCATATTTACATATAATATATTTGTGCATGCATCAAGTGCGTGTTTAAATATAATAGTCATAGGTGGGGAACATCATAATGAGGTCAATCATAGGTCAAGACATGAACATCAAATAACTTATACAAAGTTGCTATCTAAGTACCATGTCGATTACTTTATTAAATCTCATAAAGCGAAAACCCTAAATCCAATCTAGTATAAAAAAGTATAAAAATCCATGCTTATTGTAAAGATGTAAGCTTTAATAGTTGAAATCATCATCCTTATGTTACATATCATTTGGTATCTATATCAACTTCAGAACACATAAAAAAAAGTAACAACAATGCACTTAATAATACAAGGTATATGAAGTGTAAAATAGTAGAGTACATAGGCAATGATGGCTAAGACTTTCTCATGATTGTCTTCCTTTATGTACAAGTTATGCGACATAATTTGATTCCATATAATGCAATCATGAAGAAGATTAGTTATGTCAAGAAGAATGCAAGAAGAGTTATTTATTGGTCATTAGATTGTCTTAATATTTTTCTTAATTTTTAGGTAAAGGATGAACCGAATACTTTTGGGGCCAATGAAAAGGACATGAAGCAAACTACAAAATACGTCAAATGACAAACTTCATTACTTGTTATCATGGAGAGAGTAACCAACGATGAAATTTCTTGAAAACACAAGCTTTATAGATTTCTATTACATGATTTGGATAGACATTGTAAGTAAGATTGTTAAGAGACGAGGGTTTTTTCCGAGAGAGAAACCTTTAAGCAAGATGCATGTCCATTTTTGTGTATTTCAATTTCTTATTCTTTAATGCCTCGACCATTCAAGAGAATCCGCTTTGACTTTGATATCTCCATGGATCAACAAAGATATTGGTGTTTAATGTGCTCATGAGATCTTTTAGAAGAGCTTATTCTTTGTAAGAATTAAAGGATATGTAAATGTGACTATTTGAACGAACTTTACCTAAGAAAGTCAATATTCAATAAAGAGGATGGTTGAGTAGCTTAATTATTTGTTTATTAGTTAAACAAGATATTTTAAATGGAATTTTTCATGGAAAATGGATATATATTTTATTAGGGTAGCATAAGATTGATATAATGATGATAAATGTAAAGAATTGATTTAAAAAATGAGACATAAAACATGAAAACTTGATCTCTTAGTAGTTGGGAAAAGACTAGGAGAAAAAAAGTTTATATAAGGAAAAAGTATGATAAAATAGATGTAAAATCTGGATGATACCCACGGCCTCTTTTACGGTTGATGCCATAATCACTGTATCGATTGTAGCTTGTGCCACATTATATTTTCACTTTTGCATTGTACGTTCACTATATTGACCATACCTAGCAATCATGGTTTCATAAGTAGGTATTCATCATTTTTTATACTTTTTCTTAAGTTTTTGTTCCTGTGTGTTATCATTTTTTGACATATTTTGGTTTGTTTTCAAGACAATTCAAACTTCAAGGAAGTTTCGTAGGGTTTTCGAGCATTGTAATGATGTCTCGGCGGTCGTCTATCCATGAAAGGTTGGAAGTGAGGCTTGTTGGTCATCTGAACAGGCTAGGAAGTCTTCCACCAAAGATTCAATTGGCACTATCAAGGCGATGTGTTACCTCCTTGGCTCTCAGAAGATCATCAGCTCGTTCGATGTCCTACTCCATGGTCCTTGAGATATTCCAAATATCTACAATCAATTGCCTTGGTTGCACCCCGTGCATAAAGCTAGATATTAGCATTTTCTTATTGCCAATGCTTAGTCTTTTTAGTTTGTGCCTCACCATAAAGACCTTTAGATCTTTATCATCTCTATTTTTAATGTTATGCGGTTCTACAGGTGTCTTGTTGTACCTTTTTTCGTTTGATAAAGCTTATTAGAAATTTTATTCTTAGATCCTTATACGAATTAATTCTTCCATTTGGTAAACTATTAAAACACAACCATGTTGACCTAAATGTTTGGCAAACATATGACACTAGAAATGCATGGCCATTCCTATACCTTAGTAGCCCATATGAAAGACTTTAGGTGGTCATTTGATATCTCATGAATAGTTATTTCATAATAACTACTTTACCGATTTTTCGTTTCATGATAGACTTGTTTAACTCTGGAAACAATATATTGCTTAGTGTCACTTGTGATGTAACTCTTTTTCCTTATCAACGTAGTAGTGTTGTCATTTGTTATTACTCAAGCATACAAGTCCAATAGTGCACACATTAAGGGTAAATCTAACTGAAAATGAATATGCAAAAAGGAAAAGATGATTTGAGGTGGTTGTCCTTGAAGGATTACCCTTTATTTGGAGGAATAAGTTTATCGTGATTTTGCTCAAGGCTAGTGCACGATGCTAATAATTCAGGTTGGTTAGTTGCAACGGCAGATAACAAGATAGGTATGGCTTTAATTACCGAGGACCCTATTTCCGACATGGTAAATGTATCTTTCATAAGTGCCTGTGATTACAAGGTTAATAAGTCACTAGAGTCACCATTATATGCCAATCACACCTTAACCCCTTTTAACCTTTTTTCATGAACATCATTGCCAATAAACTCCAAACGTTTAGTGAAATTTTCTCTATCTACCATAGGAGTTAAGTTGATTATATATGTTATAACTAGTTACCATTAAGGGGAAGTGATGCATGCAAATAGTATATATATTTTGATGAAGGTTTTTTTGCACAGATTTAGTTTTAAACGGTTTTTACTTATACTAAACTACACCCACAAATGCAAGTGTACCTATCGAACCGGTGATCCACTATGGATGATGTTTGGACAATCCTGAGCTTCTTCCGAATGTTGTATGCACCTCCCGAGCCTGCCAAGGGTCTTCAGGATTTGATTCCTAAGAGAAATCAGTTGGGTAACCCTCCACCAAAAGCTTCTCCAAATGATAGACTTAGGCCTCTATTTATTGGCTTTCTGGAGTGTTTAAGCACGGCCCTGTGCTAGTACAATGCTTATGAAAGTTGATCGGTTCGTACGTGAAGAGTGTGTCGGGCACGCCCCATGACTCATGGGGCACGACCCCGTGATTGGTGTGGGGCATGACCCCATGACTCATGGGGCACGACCCCGTTATTGGTGGGGGCACAGCCCCATGATCACTTTTGGGGGACAATATTTTTTGTCCTTTCAGATGTCCAATCACGGTGGTGTGTCAAATTAAGCACGGGGGCGTGTTTCAGGCAAGTCATGGAGGCGTGCTTAATGAGCACGGCCCCATGCTTGCACTTTAAAGCTCGGTTTTCTTTAAATTCTTGCTAAGTATACTTATTTTTCCATCTTGCCCTTTTGAACACCTGAAAACACAATTTAATATTTTTAAGTTCATTTTCGTCATTTTAAGGAAGATATTAAGAAATAATTGATGTACTTTTAATAGGTTTTCTGTGTATAAATCAAAGCACATCAAACACATCAAACATCCCCCCGCTTGAACTTTGTTTATCCTCAAGCAAAATCACTTAAAATGACAATGCCACCAAAAACCAAAAAAATCGAATGATAATATTTCTTTTGGGAAATAAGTAAGTAAACTTATTCTATCCAAATGTAAACATTTTAATTTATATAGAATGATATCCTAGCAATCAATAAATTAGTTGTTAAACATTATTAACATGAAAAAATCCACACTTCTCACGAGATGCGCTCACACTCGGCTAATATATATGGAGTCATAAACAAGGTTAAGTATAACTAATACACTCAGTTGCCTAGTATGAATACGTGTGAAATCATATGCTTGTTAAGTGATTTTATCTTCATCTATTTTTATATTTGCTTGCATAAATCATTAGGTCTTTGATGGGTTGTAACTTGGCTCGGGCTCGGGTATAGATTATTTGGAAAAAGTGGCTAAATGCTCAATATGATGGTCTTGGCTTATTTTTCTAACATAAACTACAAGGAAAGCAGTAAAAGATTCCCGAAAAAATACATCAAGCTAGAAGGGATATGCTAATTCGAGTACTCGTTTAAGGTCATATTGTCAAGACCGTACTTTACTTTCAAAACACCTTACTTCGTCTTTCACCCGAAGATACACGAAACTCAACTTTCGTAAGGATCGTTCGGCTTGAAGTATAATATCACCCAATCGGGTAGGCTCTGTATATTCATATTGGGACTCGGTTTAGTTATTTTTGCCCGTCTCTTTATAGCGCTTTTGGCTGAGCTTGTTGAGACCTTGGAGTCTCAGGAAATGTGATGTATGGCCCAGAAGAACAAGATGGCTGCTTGTTGTAAGTCAGGTATTGTTGAGGCTGGGAGATTCCTGAGCCTTCAGCAACCATTAAAGCGTTGCTAGCAGGAAGACTCAAGGGTCTGCTTGTCTAATGACCCCTCTTACTTTCCATTTCCAAACGGTATCCATCAAGGATCCCATAAAGTTCGGTCATGGTGAGTGTATTCAGATTCTCTGTTCTCTTGATAGAGACACAGTAGAATGTCCACTCATTGGGTAATGCACTCATGAACTTTCTTGTAAGGTCTCTGAGTTCATGAGCAATTCGCACAGATTGAAGGGAAGAAATGAGATCCATGTACCTGAAATATTGCTGGCTAAGAGTCTCTCCAACAATATAGGTGAAGTTCTCGAACTGTTGCTTTAGTGATTCCTTGTTGGAGTCATTTGAGCTTGAGTACATTTGAGCAAGCGCATCAAACAGTTCTTTGGCAGACTTGCAATGCTCAAACCCCACCATGATGGAGTTGGGAATTGTAGTCATGAGAACAGTCATAGCGTTGCTGTCGATGTCTAGTTTCTTCCTGTCCTCATCAGAATAATCTTCAACAGCTTTCTCAATCATGGCACCGTTTCCACCAGCTACTTTTGGCTTATACGGGCCATTGACAATGGATTGCCACATCTTGCTGTCTTGATACCTGATGAAGCCTTCCATTCTTCTGCTTCAGGACCTGAAGTTTTCAGGGGTGATGATGGGTGCTTTGGTCATCGTCCCCATCTCTACTTAAGATTTGTTGAGGGCCATTTTGAGTGAGGTATAAGGAGGAGTGAAAAACAGGTTAATTAGGATGGCAAGATCTCATAATCAAGAGCCTAAAAAGCTCTGATACCAATTGCAGGATCGGGTTTGTCACTTAAACACTTGGATTTCTCTCAAACTCGCTTATAGAAACACTCAAATCAGATGAAGTAAGAGTCTTGTAATATCTTGAGTTGAGAAGTAATATATACAAGTGCCTTGAAAATTTATTTCTGTGTGTTCCTTGCTACTTATTATATTATTATTCAACTCTTATAAAAGACTTTACTTCATCTGATTTGAGTGTTTCTATAAGCGAGTTTGAGAGAAATTCAAGTGTTTAAGTGACAAACCCGATCCTGCACCTTATACTCCTTAGACTTAAATGGCAATAATAAATCTTCAACTTTTAGACCCTAAAGTACTATGAGAGTCTTCCTCTAATTCATATGCCACTTGCCAACCCAAGTCAAAACAAACAAGCAGACAAACTAGCTCAAAGGATTGAAGACAGGGCGGTTGAAGAGTTCATACTAAAAAGAAGATAATGGCTAGCAAGCAATGTAATTGGTCAACTGGATGTTGAGGTGGACCCTAAGATGAGCTTTGAAGGGGAAATGTTGGTTGAAGGCCCAGTAGTAGAACCTGTGAACCAGCCAGAACTCAAGTGTTGAACCAAGCAATGAAGGCTAATGCTCTCTCCACCCTGAGTCACCAAAGCTTGTGAGTGACAGGAGATTGAGGATGAGGAATGAGAGAGGAAGAGAAAGCTAAGGGAAAAGAGTTCAAAAGGGACCCCTAGCCTTCATGGAAGGTGCAACAAGGGTTGTCCCCAGGCCAAACACTCAAGATGATGAGTTAAAGGCAGCCAAATTGAAATACTTGGGGACCAGAAACTACAACATAGATGAACTCATCTCTCTTCCCTTAGAAGAGTTGAATGAATTGGCTGACATTGAGTTGTCAAAGGAGAGAAAGAAGGCTGAGGATGCAGAACTGCTCCTCAAGATCAAACAATAAAGGAGGAGGAAAAGACTCTACAAACATGCTCTTACTCTCTTCCCAGTTCAAGAAAGCCCTGAGACAGAGGTTGTGGCAACTGAGCAACAACCTCATGTAGACAAATAAGTAGATAGACAAAATATGATCAACTACCTAAGTGCCACAGGCCTCTATCAGACATCTGCACCTCTTCACTTATCCTATGAGTATATAGAGTTTGAGTAAGTATCTTGAGGAATAAGTGATGAAAGAACAGAAGGCTGCTAAGAGGAAGATGATGGAAGAAGCTACAAAGTCAAGAGTCACCATCAAAGCAAGTCTAAAGAAGTTTGCTAATAGGCAGAAGATGGTAAGCTTCTTGAAGCAGTATAGATTCTCCGGAAGGACGCTTGGTCCAATGTCTCTGTCGACCATGGATAAGCACATTAGGGTGATCAAGCAAAAGATCAAAAGGGGTGAGCTTATTGACTTGCATTCTCCACCAAGTTAGGCAGCACCTGAAGTTGAGGTAAAGGTTGAACCACAACTTAGACCTAGTGTTGGACCACAGCCAACTTCATCTTCTGATCCACAACAGGGTCCTGATCCCTCTCCTTCTGAACCTGTGAAGGATAAGGACCCAACTGAGGAAAACGTACAAGAATAACTTGGTGTTGAAGGCCAATCTCCTCAGTTGAAATCTAGAAAGAGAAAGAAAAGGATGGCCATAAAAAGGACAGTAAGAAGAAGAAGAAGTCCAAGGCATCCACCTCTACACCTCAGGATAAGTTAGAGCATCCTGATGTTACTCAAGAAGAGGGTGTTGAACCAAGTCCAACCGATGTAGAGCCTCTTGTTGTTGGGAGACAACTGAGGAAGAGGTACAAGAGCAACCTAGTGCCGAAGGCCAGTCTCCTTAATTGTCCTTGACCTTTACTGCTAATCCAAACAGATGGTATGTCACTAGAGATCAAAGAGGTCAAGACATCTATTTCTGGCAAGACATACTTGACCTTCCTTTACATGATCTCTATGACATGAGAAAATACTATGAGAGTCTGAGGAATCCTGACCAAATGATGAAGATAGGAACGGTCTTGATCCTGATAAGGACTTGCAATAAATGAAGATCAAAACTCAAGGATCTCTTCTATTTTGGTAGCATCAGCCTAGGGGGAGTTTGTAAGATTTACACTTAAAGGCTGATGCAACCAAAGCAACCAAAGAGCTCTTAGCATGCATGCATTAAGTACGTGGAAGTTACTCTAGAAGTTTAACATAACTCAGGAAAATATGCTAAGTGCAAAATTTTCTAAAGCCAAATGACCATATCTTCTGAAGCCGAAGATGAAGTCTTCCGAAGCTTTAGAGACAATTTTTAAAAGCCAAAGACTGATTTCTTCCGAAGACAGAGAAGACATGCTTTCTCTGGTCACCTTTTGACAAACTCTAAACTATTTTCCGCCACCACCCTTAAGGACTCACCAACTTAGATAAGTTAGTGAAAAGATCCATGCTTTTAGGAACTGTAAATTAAGGTCATTGGTCCGAAAATTTCTACTTTTGTATCTTTTATCCTTTTTGTATTATATTAGGATATGAGCTATGGCATGTCATAATCACAAGTCAAAAGGCAATCTGCCTTTTGACTATACATTGATCTTGTTATCTAGATTAGTGTTTCCAGCTGGCTTTCAAAGTATAGCTGATTGTAGGATGTAGTATAAAGTGTCTGAAGTACTTGTCCTTCTAACGTATACTTTGTAACACTTGTATAGAACTTGAGAGCAATATTCATCATTCTTGAAAACCAATATTATCTTGTTTTGTTCTTGTTCTGTCTTATATTTACTTGTGTTCTTAGTATCATCAACATAAACCCAATTCCCTATTTTATCTGTTAAGTGTTCTAAATTTCTCCTCACTGTGAAACTATTGCATTGGTCCCTTTCAACGGTTCTGCACATTCCATTGTCATGCTTGCATGACTGTTCATTGATATTCAGGCCTATTTAATATTATTATGAAGTTCCACTTGTCATTTTTTGTCATCTTTCGCTTCGCTTACATAATACTTTAGATCATATTTACATATAATATATTTGTGCATGCATCAAGTGCGTGTTTAAATATAATAGTCATAGGTGGGGAACATCATAATGAGGTCAATCGTAGGTCAAGACATGAACATCAAATAACTTATACAAAGTTGCTATCTAAGTACCATGTCGATTACTTTATTAAATCTCATAAAGCGAAAACCCTAAATCCAATCTAGTATAAAAAAGTATAAAAATCCATGCTTATTGTAAAGATGTAAGCTTTAATAGTTGAAATCATCATCCTTATGTTACATATCATTTGGTATCTATATCAACTTCAGAACAAATAAAAAAAAGTAACAACAATGCACTTAATAATACAAGGTATATGAAGTGTAAAATAGTAGAGTACATAGGCAATGATGGCTAAGACTTTCTCATGATTGTCTTCCTTTATGTACAAGTTATGCGACATAATTTAATTCCATATAATGCAATCATGAAGAAGATTAGTTATGTCAAGAAGAATGCAAGAAGAGTTATTTATTGGTCATTAGATTGTCTTAATATTTTTCTTAATTTTTAGGTAAAGGATGAACCGAATACTTTTGGGGCCAATGAAAAGGACATGAAGCAAACTACAAAATACGTCAAATGACAAACTTCATTACTTGTTATCATGGAGAGAGTAACCAACGATGAAATTTCTTGAAAACACAAGCTTTATAGATTTCTATTACATGATCTGGATAGACATTGTAAGTAAGATTGTTAAGAAACGAGGGTTTTTTCCGAGAGAGAAACCTTTAAGCAAGATGCATGTCCATTTTTGTGTATTTCAATTTCTTATTCTTTAATTCCTCGACCATTGAAGAGAATCCGCTTTGACTTTGATATCTCCATGGATCAACAAAGATATTGGTGTTTAATGTGCTCATGAGATCTTTTAGAAGAGCTTATTCTTTGTAAGAATTAAAGGATATGTAAATGTGACTCTTTGAACGAACTTTACCTAAGAAAGTCAATATTCAATAAAGAGGATGGTTGAGTAGCTTAATTATTTGTTTATTAGTTAAACAAGATATTTTAAATGGAATTTTTCATGGAAAATGGATATATATTTTATTAGGGTAGCATTAGATTGATATAATGATGATAAATGTAAAGAATTGATTTAAAAAATGAGACATAAAACATGAAAACTTGATCTCTTAGTAGTTGGGAAAAGACTAGGAGAAAAAAAGTTTTTATAAGGAAAAAGTATGATAAAATAGATGTAAAATCTGGATGATACCCACGGCCTCTTTTACGGTTGATGCCATAATCACTGTATCGATTGTAGCTTGTGCCACATTATATTTTCACTTTTGCATTGTACGTTCACTATATTGACCATACCTAGCAATCATGGTTTCATAAGTAGGTATTCATCATTTTTTATACTTTTTCTTAAGTTTTTGTTCCTGTGTGTTATCATTTTTTGACATATTTGGTTTGTTTTCAAGACAATTCACACTTCAAGGAAGTTTCGTAGGGTTTTCGAGCATTGTAATGATGTCTCGGCGGTCGTCTATCCATGAAAGGTTGGAAGTGAGGCTTGTTGGTCTTCTGAACAGGCTAGGAAGTCTTCCACCAAAGATTCAATTGGCACTATCAAGGCGATGTGTTACCTCCTTGGCTCTCAGAAGATCATCAGCTCGTTCGATGTCCTACTCCATGGTCCTTGAGATATTCCAAATATCTACAATCAATTGCCTTGGTTGCACCCCGTGCATAAAGCTAGATATTAGCATTTTCTTATTGGCAATGCTTAGTCTTTTTAGTTTGTGCCTCACCATAAAGACCTTTAGATCTTTATCATCTCTTTTTTTAATGTTATGCGGTTCTACAGGTGTCTTGTTGTACCTTTTTTCGTTTGATAAAGCTTATTAGAAATTTTATTCTTAGATCCTTATACGAATTAATTCTTCCATTTGGTAAACTATTAAAACACAACCATGTTGACCTAAATGTTTGGCAAACATATGACACTAGAAATGCATGGCCATTCCTATACCTTAGTAGTCCATATGAAAGACTTTAGGTGGTCATTTGATATCTCATGAATAGTTATTTCATAATAACTACTTTACCGATTTTTCGTTTCATGATAGACTTGTTTAACTCTGGAAACAATATATTGCTTAGTGTCACTTGTGATGTAACTCTTTTACCTTATCAAAGTAGTAGTGTTGTCATTTGTTATTACTCAAGCATACAAGTCCAATAGTGCACACATTAAGGGTAAATCTAACTGAAAATGAATATGCAAAAAGGAAAAGATGATTTGAGGTGGTTGTCCTTGAAGGATTACCCTTTATTTGGAGGAATAAGTTTATCGTGATTTTGCTCAAGGCTAGTGCACGATGCTAATAATTCAGGTTGGTTAGTTGCAACGGCAGATAACAAGATAGGTATGACTTTAATTACCGAGGACCCTATTTCCAACATGGTAAATGTATCTTTCATAAGTGCCTGTGATTACAAGGTTAATAAGTCACTAGAGTCACCATTATATGCCAATCACACCTTAACCCCTTTTAACCTTTTTTCATGAACATCATTGCCAATAAACTCCAAACGTTTAGTGAAATTTTCTCTATCTACCATAGGAGTTAAGTTGATTATATATGTTATAACTAGTTACCATTAAGGGGAAGTGATGCATGCAAATAGTATATATATTTTGATGAAGGTTTTTTTGCACAGATTTAGTTTTAAACGGTTTTTACTTATACTAAACTACACCCACAAATGCAAGTGTACCTATCGAACCGGTGATCCACTATGGATGATGTTTGGACAATCCTGAGCTTCTTCCGAATGTTGTATGCACCTCCCGAGCCTCCCAAGGGTCTTCAGGATTTGATTCCTAAGAGAAATCAGTTGGGTAACCCTCCACCAAAAGCTTCTCCAAATGATAGACTTAGGCCTCTATTTATTGGCTTTCTAGAGTGTTTAAGCACGGCCCTGTGCTAGTACAATGCTTATGAAAGTTGATCGGTTCGTACGTGAAGAGTGTGTCGGGCACGGCCCCGTGACTCATAGGGCACGACCCCATGATTGGTGTGGGGCATGACCCCGTGACTCATGGGGCACGACCCTGTTATTGGTGGGGGCACAGCCCCATGATCACTTTTGGGGGACAATATTTTTTGTCCTTTCAGATGTCCAATCACGGTGGTGTGTCAAATTAAGCACGGGGGCGTGTTTCAGGCAAGTCATGGAGGCCTGCTTAATGAGCACGGCCCCATGCTTGCACTTTAAAGCTCGGTTCTTTAAATTCTTGCTAAGTATACTTATTTGTCCATCTTGCCCTTTTGAACACCTGAAAACACAATTTAATATTTTTAAGTTCATTTTCGTCATTTTAAGGAAGATATTAAGAAATAATTGATGTACTTTTAATAGATTTTCTGTGTATAAATCAAATTACATCAAACACATCAAACATCCCCCCGCTTGAACTTTGTTTATCCTCAAGCAAAATCACTTAAAATGACAATGCCACCAAAAACCAAAAAAATCGAATGATAATATTTCTTTCGGGAAATACGTAAGTAAACTTATTCTATCCAAATGTAAACATTTTAATTTATATAGAATGATATCCTAGCAATCAATAAATTAGTTGTTAAACATTATTAACATGAAAAAATCCACACTTCTCACGAGATGCGCTCACACTCGGCTAATATATATGGAGTCATAAACAAGGTTAAGTATGACTAATACACTCAGTTGCCTAGTATGAATAAGTGTGAAATCATATGCTTGTTAAGTGATTTTATCTTCATCTATTTTTATATTTGCTTGCATAAATCATTAGGTCTTTGATGGGTTGTAACTTGGCTCGGGCTCGGGTATAGATTATTTGGAAAAAGTGGCTAAATGCTAAATATGATGGTCTTGGCTTATTTTTCTAACATAAACTACAAGGAAAGCAGTAAAAGATTCCCGAAAAATTACATCAAGCTAGAAGGGATATGCTAATTCGAGTACTCGTTTAAGGTCATATTGTCAAGACTGTACTTTACTTTCAAAACACCTTACTTCGTCTTTCACCCGAAGATACACGAAACTCAACTTTCGTAAGGATCGTTCGGCTTGAAGTATAATAGCACCCAATCGGGTAGGCTCTGTATATTCATATTGGGACTCAGTTTAGTTATTTTTGCCCGTCTCTTTATAGCGCTTTTTGAAATTCTATAAAATGGCGAAACCTACTCCTTTTTTTGCTATTTCTGCATCGAACGTAAGTATAAGGTTTCATGAAAGGCTAATGCACCTAAAACATTCTAAGTCTTTCCTACATGCATGCATTAAAGTGCAGAGTAGAAATACTTTGGAACTTTTACACCATGCATCAAAATTATTCCAAGTGTAAAATCCTCCAAAGCCAAGACCAACATCTTCCGAAGCCAAAAGTGCTGTCTTCTGAAGCTTCAAAGACAAAGTCTTCCAAAGCCAAGAAGTGAAGACTGCTTTCTTCCGAAGACTTTTAACACATGCTTTATCTGATGTACTTTTCCATAAAACAGGACTACTTTCCGCTGCAACTCTGATGACTCACCAACTTACACAAGTTGGTGAAAAGGTCCATGCTTTTGGTAACTGTGAATTGAGGACTTGAGTTTGTTGCTTTCTACTTTATGTACTTTTATCCTTTTTGTAATATATTAGGATGTAAGCTATGGCATGTCATACTCACTAGTCAGGCAATCTGCCTTTTGACTCTACATTTGATTTTGTTGTTGTCTAGATCAAATGTTTCCAGCTGGCTTTCTAACATGGCCAGTTGTAGGACGTACTATAAAGTATCTCGAGTCTTTGTATTTTTCTTTATGCTTTTAACACTTGTAAAAGAACTTGAGAGCAATATACAACATTCTTGAAAACTAATATCCTTGTGGTGTTTGTTCTTGTTCTGTCTCATGTTTGTTTGTGTTCTAAATATCAAACCATATAGTTCCCAGTTTTCTATTTGATCTGTTAAGTGTTCTAAAACACTCTCGTCATTATGTGTTGTGTTGTAAGTGACCATCTCTTAAACGGTCCTGCAGTTGGTATCAGAGCATTCCAGGCTCTTGATTGTAAGATCTTACCATCTTAAGATCCCTCACACACATAAAATACTTAACATCTCAAATGGCAGCTCTCACTAAAGCTGATATGGAAATTGGAACCATGACAAAGTCCCCACTGATCACTCCTGAAGACTTTGACACTTGGTGCCAACAAATGGAAGGGTTCGTCACAAGACTCCAGGATGTGAGAATCTATTGTCTCAGGGCCTTATATACAAAGGAGCTAATCGATACGGTGTTTTAGCGACAGGTTGTGCTCCCGGTAGTGAATCAATCTAGAATTCGATTTCGGGTCAGGCGGCACACCGGTCAGGTCTTCAGGAAAGACGTTAGGAAACTCGCGTACTACCGGCACGTCTGATAATTGTGGCTCTGGTGCATCCACATCTTTTACATAGGCCAAGTAAGCGCTACACCCACGTCTCAAGTACTTTTCGGCTGTGATCATCGACACGACCTTCGGTACACAGCACACCTTATCTCCACGAATCGTAACAGAACTACCGTCGGGCGCCGTTAGACGAATTATCTTTTTACTACAAACTATATTGGCTTCATAGCTAGCTAACCAATCCATGCCTAACACCACATCGAAACCTCCTAAGGCCATAACATGCAACCTAGCAGGGAACTTACAATCTTCTAACTCAATCAGGCAATCCTCAACCACCTCAGTTACCTTAGTTGACTTACCAATGGTTGTTTCTACATAGAAAGGCTCGTCTAACTTCCTACCCTTATCATGCAACAAACGACAAAAGGTAGCAGACACAAAACTCCTACTAGCACCAGAATCAAAGAGCACAGAAGCATATTCATGGTCTACCAGAAATATACATGAAACTACTTCTGGATCTGCCCTGGCCTCCTCACGGGTTATGTTGAATGACCTCGCCTTCTCCTTTGAACCGTCACCCTTTCCCTTATCTCCAGCTTTAACCGTTCCCGATTCTCCTGATTTCCTCTCTTCCAATCTCTTCCCAAGTGTCCCATCTCCAGCACCGGTAACATTTTACCGCCTTGCAGTCCCTGGCATAGTGGCTCTCGCCCCCACATTTGAAACATTTTCCAGTCCTAACTCTACATTCCCCTGAATGACCTTTTCCACATTTTCTACAAGCACCTCTTTCCCCTGTATTTCCTCGTCTCCCTGACTGATCCTCAACTCTCATCGTCTCTGCAGCGGTCGTAATCACACGCCCGTCATCCGTCCTGGCAACCTTGCTGTTTGGAGTGAAACTCTCACGTTCAACCTGTTTTCCGTTCCAATTCTAGTAGCCTCTACCCTTCTTGTTCACTCCAATCGCAGTCGCCTCCTTCACCGCCCGAATTACCTCAGACATCAAAGATGGCAGAATCGTCTGCATGACCTGTTGAACTCCCTCAACAACAGTCTCTTTCAATGCGGTCCTCAGATTAGCATTATCATCACCGCCTTCCGGGTGATGGATCTTGGGCTCTTCGAGTGCCATTTCAGCAGCTCTAGCCATGCTTCTCGTGACACGTGGTCCAGCACCACGTCCACCACAACCTTCACCTGGCAAAAACTTCGAAGATCTACCTCCAACCATCCTCTAACCCGCTATAAGATTCAAATACTAACATAGTCATTCAAGGTAATAGCTCAGTTTATGTCAAGTATAGTATGTCCCTAATTACAGTGGCCAGTTGTGATTAGCCACTTACTTTACTCTTCATACCCCAAGCATCTCCTATCCTAACAACATCAGTATCTAAATCTACTAAGCGCACATAAAACAAATAGCACACGCACATAATTCCGGTTTTACTTGAAACTTTTACCTGATGGCACGTAGCTACTTGGATTGGCATCCTTCATTCGGTCCCATTTTCAGTTTAAGTTTAGGTTTTGAAAACAGTTTACCCAATTCTCTTAAACTTTGGCTCTGATACCAACTTGTAAGGCCCCGTTCCCGGGAAACATCACAGTTGGTAAATCATAGCATAAAATCATTTTTGTATAACAAAACATTGCAGCGGAATTAAATAGACATTTAGTTAATAATTAGAAACCATATCGTACTCATACATTTGTCCTTTATATGTAAATAAAACATAGTACTTTTTCCCTTAAATTACAATAAAAGATTTCATAAACAGGAATGCCATTCATATCCATCCAAGTAGCCTCCAACCGGTGCCATCCTCAGCATCAGCATTTACCTGCCAACTATTATGCATAAAAGTCAGCTTCGCTGAAGGAGTTCTAGTTTTAAATAATATAAGAAAATATAAACTTTATCCTTCATATAATGACCATGAATACAACATAGTACATAACATTACATGCATCATAATAAGCATGTTCATTATCTTTCATTCTTTCATTATCTTTCATTATCTTTCACATTTATCATAAACGAGATTGCACAAAGCAAGAGCTCCATGTTGATCGACAACGAATGTCGATGCCTGTCGGTACACATGAATACGGTAGCTAACCCCCGACAGTTGATCCACACTACAAGGCACATAGCCCGCTCATGAATACGGATCCATCCTCATAAATCAGACTCACATAAGTGAAGTCTATCATAGTGCTTGCAAGACTTTACATCATCAAACGGGCCCGGGGGTAACATTCATTAAGTTCCACTTTTCATTAATATCATCTTCGACTTTAATATATATAATAATTTATAGGTAACCAACACAACATATCCAATACATGTCATCATAAAACCTCATAAAATCTAGGTCATTTAAAAAACGTATATTTAGTATGCATAATAGCCCCAAAACATGGAAAAACTTATAAATAGGGGATCTAGAACTCACCTGGATACCGAGACCAACTTCAAAACTAAGCTTACAAGGCTAGGATCACACTACACAGCCTGCAGATAAGCTGACACTTAAAGGGGTTAATTTCTGCCTAAATTCGCTGCTAATTTCGCTGCAAGATCAGCAATTTCGCAGCTAGATTCGCCAACAATTTCCCTGCCACCTTCGCTGGCAGTTTCGCTGGCAGTATCGCTGCCAGTTTCGCTGCCAGTTTCGCCCAACTTTCGTTGGATAACCATGTCTGTGAAACTACCTGCGAAACTATAGTTTCGCAGGAAGTCCTCATAGTTTCGCTGTTTGAATATGCAAATTCGCTGGATGCATATACAGTCTCGCAGATCGCATAAAAATTACGAACCAGCCCGTTTTTAACCCAAAATCATAACTTTTTATGTCCAATCTCTTAGTTTATCATCCATGAGGCTAAATCTAAGCTTTATACATGTTTTCATACGTAAAAATGTGACCTTTATGCGATTCTTTGCAACTTTTCAAAACCCAAAACCCTAGAATCCGGGTTTGATCTACAAAAGGGTTTAGAGGTCGATTCTTACCTGGATTTGTTGCTCCTTTCTTGTGGTTTGATGCTCCAACACCCAGATCTTCAATCCCTTGACCTTTGAAGCTTCAAATCTTGAGTTTTCTTCACTTTCTCTCTCTACTTTCTCTCTCTACGAATTTGGTGGCTAGGGTTAAAATGAGGAAAATGAAGGCTGATTTGGTTGCTTAAGGGCTAATTATGGGCCTTTAATCCTATTGGCCACTACCCAATAAGCCTAATTTAGCCCATGACCATTTCTTTACCTTATTAAAATACCCAATAATTAAGCCCATTATCCTTAATGACTCGTTTTGACTTTTCGAGGTGTTACATGATGACCACTGTGTTGCATGCCTCAAAGGGAAGCAACACAAGGTATCTCACAAGCCAAAGGAAAGAAACTCCGTCACTACTCCCCTACACTTAATTCATATGGATCTCTTTGTCCCCACCGGTGTAATGAGTCTAGGAAGGACCTCTTACTGTTTGGTGATCCCAGATGACTTCACAAGGTTCACTTGGGTATACTTTCTTAAAACTAAGGATGAGACCCCTATGATTCTACAGAATTTCATCTTAAAGATTGAGAATCAATGTGATCACAAGGTCAAAACCACAAGATGTGATCAGGGAACTGAATTCAAGAACCAAATCCTTGATATATTTTGTGATGAAAAGGGTATTTCAAGATAATATATTGCTCCCAGGACTCCTCAGTAAAACGGTGTTGCTAAGAGGAGAAACATGACACTAATTGAAGCTGCGAGAACTACGTTGTCTGACTCTAAACTGCCCATCACCTTCTGGGCAGAAGCAGTGAACACTACTTGCTATGTGCAAAACAGAGTTTTAATAGTTAAGACACATGGTAAGACTCCTTATGAACTTTGGCACAAGAGGATACTTTTCATTGGTTTTCTTAGGTCTTTTGGATGTCCTTTCACCATCTTGAATACCAAAGATCAAATTGCCAAGTTTGATGAGAAATCAGATGATGGACACTTTATTGGATACTTTTCCCAAGCCAAGGCTTATAGAGTATACAATCTTAGAACTAGAGTAGTTGAGGAGTCACCCAATGTGACTTTCAATGAGCATACTCCCAGTGTGAAAGGTTTTGATCCTAATTGGCTATTTGATCTTGATTTAGTTACAAACTGTTTTAACAAGTCTTGTGAGCATGTTTCAGGATCCACAGATATACTACCTCCAGGTGATCCTGACCCAAGATTTGAGCTGAGAAGACCTTTAAGCTACACAACTTCAGTTCCAGTTGTAACTAACCCTGCAAATGGAGTTTCTATCAGCACATGAATGACAAATCTAGCTAATACCTTTGGGGTGCCTTCAAATTCCAGCTTAGAGGCACAAAACTCATATGAAGGAGCTTCAAATGTAGGAGGAAATGGTGGTGGTGAAAGTGATCAAGAATTTCTTGATGCTAACAACCACTCCATTGAAGACAACATTAATGATGTCACACACTCATTGGATCAAGTCACTCTTGATAAGTGTGCTGATGTGGATGATGAATCTTCAATGCCAGATCTATATTTCTTTAATTTAGATCTTTCCAAGCAACTTGTTATGATCCCTCAACTAAGGATCCACAAGTCTCATCCTACCATAAACATCATTGGAGATGTTGATTCAGGGGTAAGAACAAGAGGACAAACCCATGATGCAAATGTTTGTCTTCACTCTTGTTTCCTATCCCTGATAGAGCCTAAGAAGATGGAGGAGGCTTTAAAGGATGAAAGTTGGGTTGAAGCTATGCAGGAGGAGCTGCTTTAATTCAAAAGACAAAAGGTTTGGAACCTATGACCTCTTCCTCAAGAGAAGACTACTATAGGAACCAAATGGGTGTTCAGGAATAAGAAGGATGATAGAGGACTTGTCATCAAAGAATAAGGCAAGACTAGTTGTTCAAGGATACACTCAAGAAGAAGGAATTGACTACACAGATGTGTATGTCATCAAGAATAAGGCAAGACTAGTTGTCATCAAGAATGAGTGTGCTTTTCTCTATGGGGTGATTGATGAAGAGGTGTATGTCAAACAACAACCTGGATTTGCAGACTCTGATCACCCTGATTATGTCTGGAGGCTTGATAAGGCTCTTTATGCGCTGCACCAAGCACCAAGGAAGTGGTATGAGACTCTATCTCAGTATCTCTGTCAGCATCGTTACAAAAGGGGTACTATAGATGGATTTCTCTTCATCAAAGGAACAGAGAATGACTTAATGCTAGTCCAAGTGTATGTAGATGACATTATCTTCGGGTCAACTAATCCAAAGCTCTGCAAAGACTTTGAGAAGCTGATGAAGGATAGGTTTGAAATGAGTGCCATGGGGGACTTTAACTTCTTTCTAGGATTTCAAGTGAAGCAAGTTGACAGTGGCAACTTCATAAGTCAGTCAAAGATGTACAAGACATACTTACAAGATTCAAAATGATTGATTGTAAGGTTGCTAAGACACCTATAGCCAGAAATCACTCCCTTGGACCTGATCTTGAGGGGGAGTGTGTGAATGAACATCTTTACAGGGCTATGATTGGGTCTCTTATGTACCTCACTGCTAGTAGGCCTGATATCATGTTTGCCACATGTATTTGTGCAAGATATCAAGCCAACCCCAAGATGTCATACCTAGTTACTGTTAAGAAGATTCTAAGATATCTCAAAGGTGCTCCAACACTTGGCCTTTGGTATCCAAAGAATTATGACTTCAATCAATATGCATATACAGATAGTCACTATGGTGGTTGCAACATGATTGCAAAGTCTACATAAGGGGGAGGGGGGTTAATTCCTTGGTGGAAGAATAGTCTCTTGGCAATGTAAGAAACAATCCTATGTATCTGTATCAACTGCTGAAGCTGAATACAATGCTACTGCAAGCTGCTTGCTCAAGTGCTTTGGATTCAGAATCAGATGCTGGACTATGGATTCAACTTCAAGGAGACTCTCATCCACATAGACAACAACAGTGCTATCTATATTACAGAGAATCCTGTGTAGCACTCAAGGACAAAAAATATCAATATCAGGTATCATTTGATTAGATATAACTTTAAAAAAGGATTAATCAAACTAGTCAAAGTTAACACAAATGAACAATATGCTGATCCGTTCATCAAAGCTTTTGATGAGCAGAGGTTTAAGTACCTTGTATCAGCTATTAAGATGATTAACTTTGAGTAGCTTTTCTTAAAACTTGATTATATTATTTTTAAAACCTGTCTGTCCTAAGTTGTCTATTTTATCACCTTCATAAGTCGTTGTTTATTCTGAAAAAAAAATATTTTTAAAAGACACTCCTTAGATTTTTGAAAATTTTGATCTTTTTATCCTTCAAAAGGTATGAAATTACCTTCGGAAGAAATTTGTGTATTCAAAAAACAAATAACTACTTAAGTAAATTTACCTTCGAAATAAATTTGTGAAATATCTTACGAAGCAAAAATTTCTCTTGAGTACTTGTATGTTTTTGAAGAACAATTTTTTTCCGAAATCAATTTGGTAAGGAAGTTTTATTCTTCTTAAAATAAAATTCTTTGAGTGTAAATTTCTTCCAAAGAAAAATTTTCTAAACTTTTTGGAATATCTTCAGAAGTCATTTTGGCTTCGGAAGCTTTTCATCAAAACTTCTGAAGTAAAATTACCTTCGGAAGATTCTAGACATCCAAGAAAACTAACTTTTTGGGAACTTTTTCAGAGGTAGGACCAACATCCGGATTTCAAAGTTTATCCTCTTTCATTAACATTGTCTCAGATCCATTTCATTTATATACCCAATGGTTCCCCCCTCTTTCACTCTCTTCTTCATCTGAACTATTCCAAAACCTAAATTTACCCACACACCGCCTTTGTTCTTATCTTCCTTCACATTTAAGCTTTCTAAATGGTCAACCTCAACCGCAGAAACAACCCAAATTTTTCCATGCAACTCCATAGGCAACACAATTAAGTTGCTCTTTTAGACTCTGAGAAAGATCCAAGTTTCTTAGAGGTCTACCGTTTCCTTTCTTTGCCAAACTACTTCACCTCCCTGACCATTGATCCTCCTCTCTCTGAGGATCAGTTGTAAGAATTCTGGAAGACCTGCCAAGAGGTCATTATGGAAGGGGAGAAGACATTGTGTGCCATAGTGCAGGGGAGGACAATCTTCATCACTCCAGCCATCATCAACACCCATCTTCAACTGGATGATGAAGAAGGTGAGTTGTCCTTCTCAAAGGAAGCTGTAAATATCTTTTGAGCAGATGGGATATGAGGGAGATTTCTCTGTAAAGACCTTCAAGAAAGGGAAGGTCTCATCCCAGTGGAAGTACCTACTTCATGTAATTATCCACAACTTATCCAACAAGCATGGGGGATGGAACGAGATTCATGAGGATCTCCCCTTAATAGTCCACGGATAGGTTCAGCTGGTCAGATTCAGGTACTCTTTAGAGTATTATATGTTCCCTAAATATGTTCAACTTATTCTCAATTGTGAACTGGGCTCAAAGTTGAGGGGGACAGGTAATATTCTTAAATTGGGACTGATGAAGCCCGACATCTTTAAGACTATGAAGAAGCCAACTATAGGCTTCTCTAGGGTAGAAACAACCCTTGTCCCAAAAATATTAGAGCTCATTGCTCAAGGTGACAACCTAGCAACACAAGCTAGTGTTGAACCCACACCTTCTACTTCTCAACCTCCTAAGCAGCTACATTCATCACCAATATAGGAAGTGGACACTGGAGTGTCAATGAGCAACTCACCTAAATTCACCCACAAATCCTCCTCACCTACCAAAGAAAATCCAAACGAATCCCTACTCAAGCTATTGATCTTGTGTAGGCCCACATATCATCATCAATACAGGAAGAAGTGAACACTAGAGCTCCCACTTCTCCTGAGGAGCAAACCACTCCCTTTTTTAATTACAATTAGTGTTGAGGTTCCTCATGCTCAGACTGATGAGCTCATTACCCAAGCAGCCTTATGCCTTCACTCAGAGTCTCAAAACTCTAGTGAACAACCTTCAGGGGAAAGTTACCATCCCCAACCTCTTGATCTAAACCAACCCATTCCCAATCTAGAATTCTATGATGATGACGACATGGGATTCAATGAGTACCATGAGTCTCTCTACTCTTCCCCCACTCAAAGAGAGATGAGTGCTCCTGCCTCTCCCTTGTCTAGCCCACATCATTCACCCATCACTGAGGTGGATCTCCCTGAACCTGTTCAGGAGGTCCATATGGTAGAGGCTCTCACTTTCACAAGTAATTACATCTTTAAAACTTTATCCATGGAAACTAAGCCCATTGACACTTCACTTGAAGTTGTCAATGAACAGGGGAAATCCAGCAGCCAAGAACACTACATCAGCAACATCAGTCCCACCAACCATCATCATCTTAAAGATCCTTCAGACAACCACAACAGACCAACTTATCCCCACTAGCCACAAATACATCAGCAGGAACAAGTAACTCTAAAACAACTGGGCTAATCATACTTCAAGATGGAACCTGTGACTGGAGTATGTATGGGAAGGAAGTCTTTGAAGAGAATCAAGATTTAATGGCTCACATGGAAAACAAAGTTCCACCCATGGCTAGAGAGGTAAGAGATAGGTTATGTTCATCAATATGTGTTGAGGAAGTTGAAAGATATAGAGTCCATGCTCAACAACTGGCTGATAAAGTTAAAGAAACAATGATTTTGAATGAATCACATGTAAGAGAACATAAATTATATCATATCAAAATAAACTCTTTACAAAAGGATTCAGATAAAATTGTTTCAGAAAATTACAGTCTAAAAACACAAGTTGAGCATCTGACCACTTCCTTAACTAAATCCATGGCTGATCATGCATCAACTGAAGTTAAACTTCAAAAGTTTCAACTTTCATCTCAGCAGTATGAGAAATTATTAAATTCTCATATTGAATCAAAGAACAGGCCTGGGTTGGGATATAATGTTGTGGCACCTCCTATAAACAATAATTACACACCTTTACCTGAATCAATGACAAATAACTTGTCAAATCCTTTTGTGTCAAGCACTAAGTTTGAAACAAAATCTAATCAACAAGTTTTTCATAATAAAACTGAGGTGAATGAAACTGAGTCATTTGAATCAGAAAAGATTAATCAAAATGACTCAGAATTTGACTTTGATGAGTGTGATGACTTGGATGATTCTGATGAACATGATGATGATCTTCTGAACATTGGTAAGAATGTTGTTCCTAAAACAAACATTTTGAAAGTCCTTGAAGAACCATTCATTCCCAAAGTACTTGAAGAAACAAAGTTGTCATATCCTCTAAAACAAAGAAACATGTTGAAGACTATCTACAAGAGAATATCTCAGCTAAATGAAGGTCTTCAAGAACTTCATCAGCAACAAAAATCTTCAAATGAAGAAACTGAAAAGTGTGTATCTACTAAGAAAGTACACACAGTTTTAGTAGATAAAGAAAAGAAGAATCAATCAGCTGATCTTCAGCGGAAGAAGAAACCTTCTTCAGTAGAAGATCTGCGGAAAAACAAAATTGTTGATTCAGTAGATGATCTACGAAAGGCAAAATCAGCAACAATCAAATCAAATCCTAAAAAGCTGAAAGAAGATAAATCAACTTCGAAAATGGAAAAGGATGCAAAGCCTCAGAAGTTGACAAAGAAGAAGAGAGTAACTGATTCTGACAAAGAATCAGAGGAGATGTATTGCAAATGGTGTGACATGAAAAATCACAATACTGAAGATTGTTACTTCAGTAGTTACTGTTCTATTTGCAATATGAACAATCACATGACATCTGACTGCTACTTCAACAAACATTGTGCTATTTGTAACAAACATAACCATTCAACTCAGGAATGTTATTTCAACAAAAAGAACAAGACAAAGAGCACAAAGAAGAAACAATCAGATAAAGCTGAATCAGACACTCAATCTATTGACTGTGAAAAAGATTCAAAAATTAAGAAGACACAACAAAAACAAAAGCCAAAACCAAAGGAGAAAACATCCACTGATGTTCAACCCTTGAAGAATAGAACAACATTTCAGCAATCAAAAACACCTCACAAAAAGGTGGATTTGACTGAAAAGAAAACAAATGTTGATGATGCTTTCTTTGATGATTTTGAAAAAGGAACACATGTACCTCATTCAAAATCAAAGGATAGTGAAACTTTCACCAATAAAGATTCATTATCAAAATCAAAGCATCAAACCAACAAAATAAGGTGAATGAAGAAGAGATTGAGAAACCAGGACTCAGTTCAACAACCTCATCTTCAGCAGAATCATCCTCACCTGAAACATCTCAGAATGAATCAAACAAAACTAAAATTAATACTGAAACTTCAAGACTTATTCATGAAGGAGTAACAATTTTAGACACTGCTGGCAATCCCAAGATCATTAAGGCTTGGGTTGTCAATTCTAACTGATTTCTTTCTGTGAACAGGAGCAATCTTGGAGAGCTGACAACAAGTGGTATGTTGACAGTGGTTGTTCCAGGCATATGACAGGAAACTGGTCACTCCTCCATGACTTCAAGCATAAAAATGCCTCATATGTGGCATTTGGTGGGGATAAGAAGGGAGGTATAATAGTTGGTAAAGGAATGGTAACTAATGGTGTGCTCAAAATTGAGAAAGTAAACTATTGTGAAAATTTACAATATAACTAACTGAGTGTGTCTCAAATTTTTGATCAAAATTATACCACATTATTTGATAACACTAACTGTTACATTCTTAAGCCAGGTTTTTCTGCTCCAAAAGATTGGATCCTTCTTAAAGCATAAAGAAAAGGAAACACATATGTTTTGGATATGAACAATACTTTACTCACAAGACATGAAACATGCCTGTTATCTAAGTCATCAGAAGATGAATCACAATTGTGGCATAGAAGGCTTGTTTATTCTAACATGAAGAACATGAACAAATTGGTGAAAAATGACTTAGTCATTGGATTGCCAAAGAAAGAGTTTTATTGTTCAAACCATTGTGCTTCTTGTTATAAAGGAAAACAACATAGAGTGTCTCATAAACCCAAAATTATCAATACAAACACTACACCACTCAAATTGCTTCACATGGATCTGTTTGGTCCAACCAATGTAATAAGCATTAGAAAGAGTCAATATTGTTTGGTGATAGTTGATGATTTCACTAGATTCACGTGGGTCTTCTTCTTAAAACAAAAGAGTAAAACATCAGAAACATTAATGGATTTTGTCATCAAGATTGAGAATCAACTTGATGTAAAAGTTAAAATTTTCAGGAGTGATAATGGGACAAAATTTGTTAATTTTGACTTGGATTCCTTTTGCAGGAATAAAGGTATTGCAAGGAAATTCAGTGCTCCGAGAACTCCACAACAGAATGGAGTTGCTGAACGAAGAAACAGAACACCTATTGAAGCAGCAAGAACAATGCTAGCTGATTCACAATTGCCAATCAGCTTTTGGGCTGAGGCAGTGAATACAGCATGCAATGTTCAAAATAGGACATTGATTGTCAAAGAACATAACAAAACACCTTATGAGCTTTTATTTAAAAGAAAACCTTACATAGGATATCTTAGAGCTTTTGGGTGTCATGTATCTGTTTTAAACACAAAAGAACAATTGGGAAAATTTTTAGAAAATGTCTATGATGGTTTCTTTGTTGGATATTCTTCAACATCTAAATCTTATAGGATCTACATTCCACAACATTAAGTTGTGGAAGAAACTCCTAATGGATCATTTGATGAATCCTTATTTTCTAAATCAGTTAAAGGATCATCATGGTTGTTTGATATAGATGCACTAACAGACTCATTTAATTCGGGTTATTTGAATAATGCAGGATCTTATGATACATGTTATCCATTTGTTCCCCCAAATATCAATGAAGGGTCATTATCTACTGATCCTCGACGGATACACACATCAAGCATTATGGAACAAGGAACAACAAATAATGACAATGATGATGCACAAGTCCAGCAAACATAAAGCACATCCGCAGATGGAAACACTTCATCAGCAGCTGCTGACTCTGCATCCACAGATGTACATTGTGTATCTGGAGTAATGAATAATGTCTCAGCAGCTGTTCCATACTCTCAAAAGGATACAACAAGCATTGGAAATGATTCATCAAGTCCTAATATACCATCCGTAGAAGTTCCTGTAACTCCTACTGAAGAACAAAATGCTTCCGGAGAATTTCCTACGGAAGACATTACTGATGCTCCTGATGTTCAAACTCAGGAAGACTACTCTATACCCAATGATGAACAGGAGGAACACTTTGATTACTTCCTAGATTCATCAACTGAATTGGATCCGTCTGCATCAATGAACATGACTGCAGGACCGTTTAAGGGCTTAAGCACAATTACAACACAACAACACAATGAGGAGAATAACTAAGCTCTAATCAAACAGTGAACTGGGTAACCAAAGTGATACAAAGAACACAAGTAAAGCAAGAGACAGAACAAGAGAGTATGGGTTTCAAGGAGGCAGTATATTGCTTTCTCAAGTTCTTTTACAAGTGTTACAAAGCATGAAGAAAAGATACAAGAACTTGAAATACTTATACTACAACCTACAGCCGGCTATACTTTGAAAGCCAGCTGGATACAATTGACTAGACACTAACAAAATCAATTGTAGGATCAAAAGGCATATCTGCCTTTTGACCTTGTGACTATGACATGCCATAGCTCACGTCCTTATACAATACAAAAAGGATAAAGTACATAAAGTGGAAAGTTGAATACTCAAGACCTCAATGTACAGTTACCAAAAGCAAGGCCCTTTTCACCAACTCATGTAAGTTGGTGACTTTACAGAGACGCAGCGGAAAAGGTGCTTTATGGAACAGTACATCAGATAAAGCATGTGTACTAAAAGTCTTCGGAAGAAATCTGTCTTCATAGGATGAGGCTTCGGAAGACTTTGTCTCTGAAGCTTCGGAAGACTTCATCTTTGGCTTCGGAAGATATTGGTCTTGGCTTCGGAAGATTTTACACTTAGAGTATTTTCTAATGCTTTGTGTAAAACTTCCGAAGCATTCTTCACTTCAGTACTTAGTGCATGTTGTTGAGACACTTAGGCTGTTTTGGGTTGCATCAGACTTCAGGAATCCTTACAAACTCCCCCTAGGCTGATGCTACCAAAACACTTGGAAGATCTTCAAATGTTGGTAGTCTTCAGTACAATCAGGACCATTCCTTTCTTCATGAGATGGTCAGGATCATCAAGACTTTCATAGTATCTTCTCATCTCAAAGAGATCATGCAGAGGTAAGTTGATTATGTCTTGCCATGAGTAGACATTCTCAACACCTTGATCTCTGATAACAGTCCATCTCTCTGGATTGGTAGAGTATGTCCAGGACAAGATGGGTGTCTCACTAGTTAGAGGAGCCACTTGAATAGGAGTTGATTGGGCTGCCTCATCATGCACTTCCTCAGGTTGATCTGATTCAGCCTGAGGTGCAGAGGTAGATGACTTTGGCTTCTTCTTCTTTGTCTTTGGTTTAGAAGCCATCCTCTTCTTCCTCTTGGTTGTCTTTAACTGAGAAGACTGGTCTGCAGCACCATGTTGATCATCAGTGTCTTTCTCAGTTGGGTGTTCCTCCCTCATAGGTTCAGAAGGAGAGGGAGTTTGACCCTGCCTAGGATCAGAAGATGAAGCTTGCTGGGGCTCAGCTGGAGGTGCTGTTTGAGGTGTCTCTGGTTGTTCAAACTTGACCTCCACTTCAGGTGGGACTTGACTTGGAAGAGAGTGCAAGTCAATAAGTTCTCCACTCTTAATCTTCTGCTTGATCACCCTAATATGCTCATCCATAGTGGATAGAGACATGGGGCCAAGTCTCCTTCCGGAGAATCCATACAGCTTCAAGAAGCTCACCATTCTTTGTCTGTCAGCAGACTTCTTTGCATTCTTTTGAATGATGGCCCTTGACTTTGCAGCTTCTTCCCTTAGTTTCCTTTTGGTTGTCTTTCTTTCCTTGACTAACTCAAGCTCAAGTTGCTTTAAATACTCGAACTCAATAAAGTCATAGGACAAAGGGAGAAGTACATCTGCCTGATAGAAGCCTGTGGCACTCAGGTAGTTGATCATCTTGATCCTATCTTCCTCTTTGTCTACCTGAGGTTCTTGTGGAGCCACATCTTCCTGTGCAGGACTTTCTTGAACTGGTGAGAGAGTAGGAGCATGCTTGTAAAGTCTTTTCTGTCTCTTCTCCTCTTTGAGTTGGAGAAGTATCATTGCATCCTCTTTCTCCTTCAACTCTCTTGACACTTCTCTGTCAGCCAGTTCATTTAGTTCTTCTAAGGGGAGGGAGATGATCTCATCAATGTCATAGTTCCTGGTCTGTAAGTAGGTAATCCTGACTGCCCTTAACTCATCATCCTGAGTATTTGGTCTGGGGGCAGCCCTGATTGCAGCTTGCATGAAGCTAGATGACCCAGTGGAACTTTCTCCCCTTAGTCTCCTTTTCCTCTCTCTCTCTTCCTCCTCAATTTCCTCAGGAGTCATTATCCTTTTCCCTTTGTCACCAACAGACCTTTGTGACTCAGGGTGGATTGAAGCTTGGCCTTCATTGCTTGGAGTAGCTTCCATGCTCTGGCCAGAGAGAGGCTGAGAAACACCTTCACCAGCAGGTGTCTCAGATGGAGTTTGGACCTCAGCAGCAGTTGTTGATGATGAGACAGGGGTCTCAGGTTCTGTCACTGGGCCTTCAGTCAAGGTTTCCCCTATGAAACTAATCTTAGGGTCCACCTCAACATCCAGTTGACCGATGACATTGCCTGATTCCCTAAGTCTCCTTCTTAGAGAGAACTCTGCAAGGATCCTGTCTTGGATTCTTTGAGCCAGCCTGTCAGCTTGTCTTGAATTGCTTGGATTGACAAGTGGCAAGTTGACTAAATCCAGTCTTTCATAAAAGCTCAGGCTTTGGAATTGAAAAACTTCTTGTTGGCCTTGAACTCTTTGAAGTATGAGGGCTCTCCTGTCATCATCATATCTCCACCTTATGATTTGATTACTAGTTCCCAGTGGTGGAGATGAGACAGCCCTTGGTATGCCTTCCTCAAAGAGACTCCTGATGAGAGAGTCTATAGAGTCCACATTAATGTGAACTTGAGGAAGTTGCTGAGAATGCACAACAGCAAGTGAGGATGGTGAGTCCTCTATGTCCATTCTCTCTGAAGAACTCCCAGGTTCTGTGGTTGTAACAACTTTCTCCCCCTTTTTGGTAGCATCACCCACTTGCATAGGTGAGCTGGAGGATAAGTCAATCACTTCCACAGGTTCTTGTGTTCCTGGTTGAGCTCTCCTTAAAGGTCTCCCAGCTAGTTTTTCCTGCAGATATGAAATCTGGAGTTGCTGATCATTGACCCTGTTTTGCAGGGTAGTCACCTGAGATTCCAAGTGACTAACCTTAGAGACTAAGTAGGTGCATGTTTTTGACAGTTTTTGCACCTTTAGTCTCAAATTCCCCTCATCTTCATCAGAAGATTCATTGGGGGATGAGATGATTGGACCAAAGTCCTCTCTCTCACCACCAGCTTGAGTTTCTTGGCTGCTGGTTTTCCTCTGCTCACTGGCAGCCTCAGTTGAGATGCCAATGGGCTGAGTTGCCATGGTTGAGGTCTTAATGATGTAATCACTTTCAAAAGTGAGAGCCTCTTCCATATGGACATCCTAAACAGGTTCAGAAGTGTCCACCTCAGTAATAGGTGACTGATGGGGGATAGACTGGGAGAGTCAGAGGTACTCATCTCTCTTTGAGTGGGGGAGGAGAAGAGAGACTCATGGTACTCACTGAATCCTAAGTCTTCATCAGTGTAAAAGGATAGGTTGGGAATTGGTTGGTTGAGATCCAAAGGCTGGGGATGGTAGCTGTCCCCTGAAGGTTGTCCACTTGAGTGTTGAGACTCAGAGTGAAAGCTTAAGGTTGTTGGGCTATTGAGCTCATCAGGGTGAGCTTGAGGAACCTCAGTCCTGATAGGTGAAGTAATGGGAGTGGTTTGCTCCTCAGGAGAAGTGGGAGCTCTAGTGTCCACTTCTTCCTGTAAGGTTGAGTATTTGGGGGCCTGCACAGACTCAATAGTCAGAGCAGGGGTTCGTTTGGATTTTCTTTGGTAGGTGAGGGTGATTTCTGGTCTTTTTAATGGTAGGGACAAAAGAGGTGTGGGTTCAACACTAGCTTGTGTTGCTAGGTTGTCACCTTGAGCAATGAGCTCTAACATTTTTGGGACTAGGGCTGTTTCTACCCCAGAGAAGCCTACAGTTGCTTCTTCATTATTTTAAAGATGTCGGGCTTCATCTGTCCCAATTTAAGAATATTACCTGTTTCCCTCAACTGTGAGCCCAGTTCACAGTTGAGAATGTGTTGAACATATCTAGGAAACATGTAATACTCTAAGGAGTCTAAGTTTGCAAGTAAATTAGTATAGACAAATTGTGAATACCTGAACTTGACCCCTTGAACCATTCCATGAACAATAAAGGAGAGATCCTCAGGAATCTGGTCCCATCCACCATGCTTGTTTGACAAGCTGTGGATAACCACATGGAGCAGGAATTTCCATTGGGATGAGACCTTCCCTTTCCTAAAGGTCTTTACAGAGAAATCTCCCTCATAGCCCATCTGCTCAAAAGAATGATTAACAGCTTCTTTTGGGAAGGACACCTCACCTTCTTCATCATCCAGCTGTAGATGTTGGTTAATGATGGCCGGAGTGATGAAGACTGTCCTCCCTTGCACTGTGGCAGACAGTGCCTTCTCCCCATCCATAATGACCTCTTGGCAGGTCTTCCAGAATTCAAGCAGATGATCCTCATACAGAGTAGGATCAATGGTTAGGGAGGTGAAATAATTTGACAGAGTCAAGAATTGGCAAATCTCTGAGAAACTTGCATCTTTCTCAGAGCTTAACAGAGCAACTTGATTATGTTGCCTGTGTAGTTGCATGGAGAAATCTGTATGTTCATATTTTAGTACTGAGAGCAACTTGGCTTTGCTGATCACAAGCTCAGCCTGGCACTCAGTTAACTTAGTGATGAGATCTTGGATCTGAGTTCTGAAATCTGTATGTTCATATTTTAGTACTGAAATGGTTTTCTCCAAGTCTTCTATCTTTAACTTGTAATCATTTTCAGACTTTCTAAAATCAGATTTTAATATGTTTAATGACTCAAGATTAGATCTCATCTCTAGGTTATAGGACCTGTATCTATTTACTTTAGCAATGCATTCAGGGGAGCAAAGATGTTCCAATACCTTGGCTTCATCATGGTCAGCCATCAGTGCTTGGTTTGGAGAAGCATCCTCCACCTGAAAACTCCAGTCAAAGCCTCCTTCTTCAACAGCAACAGCAGCATGTTGCTTTGTCTTCTCAGCCTGAGGAGCTTTGTCAGTAAAATTTGGTCTGGGTTGTGTTTGGCCCCCATTTGCTTTAGGTGCCTTACACTCCCTGGCAAAGTGACCCATAAGGTTACAGTTGTAACACTTAACTTTGCTTTTATCCAGCCCAAACTTACTACTGGTAACATTGCTTGGAAATCTTCTCCCTGTCCTCTTGTAGAACTTCTTGGCTCTGTGAGTGAGGAGAGCCATCTGCTGAACTATCTCCATGTATTCCAGGTCATCTGGATGGATACAGTCCAGGTCTTCAAGAGTGAAGAGATAATTCCCACAGCTTTCATCTGCAGACACAAAGGCTTGAGAAGAACTTGTCTATTCGAATGGGCTTCCTTGAGTAAAGTTCTCCCTTGGTGTCTCCGGGAAAGTGATGAAAGGACCCTTTTGTGAGTTGTCAGGGTAGCACAAGAGATGATGCTGGGGTTCTATGTTGTCCCTTTCAACCACATGAAGGGCTGAACCCATTTGATTGTTGGAGTTGCCAGATGAACCTTGCATGTTCATCTCCATCTGGTATCCACTGAGAATCCCATACAACTCTGTAAGAGTAAGAGTCTTAAGGTTCTCAGTCCTCTTGATCACCACACAATAGTGTGTCCATTGCCTAGGAAGTGAGGACATGAACTTCCTTACAATGTCCCTGTTCTCAAGAGGAACTCCTCCATCCACTAGGGTATCCACAATCTCAACATACCTGAAGTATTGTTGGGTCATGGTCTCACCTGCTTTGAAGGTGAAATTTTCAAACTGCTGCTTCAGAAGATCTTTCTTGTTCTCCTTGGCTTCAGAGGAGCCTTCATACATCAGCTTCAGTGCATCCCACAGCTGTTTGGCTGTCTTGCACTTCTTGAAGCCTCTGTATACAGAGTTTGGGAGAGCAGTCATGGCCTTCCTGTCAATCTCTACTCTTTTTCTATCTTCATCTGAGTAGTTGGCCACATCTTTAGGAATCATACCAGCACCAGTAGCAGAGGGGGTGCTGGGTATGAAAGGTCCATTCTCAACAGATTCCCACATTCTTGAATCAAGAGACCTGATGAAGCCTTCCATCCTCATGCACCAGGTGTCAAAATCATCAAGAGTGATCAGTGGGGATTTGTTCATGGTTCCAGTCTCCATATCAGTCTTAGAGATGGCAGCCATTTGAAGAGTTTAGCTTTTGTGTGTGTGAGGGATCTTAAGATGGTTAGATCTTATATCAAGAGCCTGGAAAGCTCTGATACCAATTGCAGGACCGTTTAAGGGCTTAAGCACAATTACAACACAACAACACAATGAGGAGAATAACTAAGCTCTAATCAAACAGTGAACTGGGTAACCAAAGTGATACAAAGAACACAAGTAAAGCAAGAGACAGAACAAGAGAGTATGGGTTTCAAGGAGGCAGTATATTGCTTTCTCAAGTTCTTTTACAAGTGTTACAAAGCATGAAGAAAAGATACAAGAACTTGAAATACTTATACTACAACCTACAGCCGGCTATACTTTGAAAGCCAGCTGGATACAATTGACTAGACACTAACAAAATCAATTGTAGGATCAAAAGGCATATCTGCCTTTTGACCTTGTGACTATGACATGCCATAGCTCACGTCCTTATACAATACAAAAAGGATAAAGTACATAAAGTGGAAAGTTGAATACTCAAGACCTCAATGTACAGTTACCAAAAGCAAGGCCCTTTTCACCAACTCATGTAAGTTGGTGACTTTACAGAGACGCAGCGGAAAAGGTGCTTTATGGAACAGTACATCAGATAAAGCATGTGTACTAAAAGTCTTCGGAAGAAATCTGTCTTCATAGGATGAGGCTTCGGAAGACTTTGTCTCTGAAGCTTCGGAAGACTTCATCTTTGGCTTCGGAAGATATTGGTCTTGGCTTCGGAAGATTTTACACTTAGAGTATTTTCTAATGCTTTGTGTAAAACTTCCGAAGCATTCTTCACTTCAGTACTTAGTGCATGTTGTTGAGACACTTAGGCTGTTTTGGGTTGCATCAGACTTCAGGAATCCTTACAATGACTAACTTGGAATCATCTATTCCAGTTGAATCAATTCCAACAACAAGAATTCATAAGTCTCATCCAGTCAACAACATTATTGGTAATCCTGACAAAAGAACTACAAGAAGTCAAAGTGGAACTGCCAACATCTGTCTTTTCACTTGTTTTCTTTCACAAGTGGTTCCTCCAAACATCACAGCTGCTCTAAAAGATAATTGCTGGATTAAAGCTATGCAAGAAGAGCTTCAACAATTCAGAAAGCAGAAAGTCTGGAATCTAGTTGATTTACCTGAAGGCCAACATCCAATTGGAACAAGATGGCTCTTCAAAAATAAACTAGATGACAGAGGTATAATTGTGAGAAACAAAGCAAGGTTGATTGCACAAGGTTACACATAAGAAGAAGGAATAGACTATGATGAAGTTTTTGCACCAGTTGCAAGAATTGAAGCCATAAGAGTATACCTAGCATATGCATCATATAAGAAGTTCACTGTCTATCAAATGGATCTCAAGTGTGCTTTCCTATATGGAAAAATTGATGAAGAAGTTTATGTGTCACAACCTCCTGATTTTGAAGATCCTCGCTACCCACACAGGGTATACAAGCTTGATAAAGCTTTGTATGGTCTTCATCAAGAACCAAGGAAGTGGTATGAAACATTATCATCATTCTTGCTCAAGCATGGATACAAAAAGGGAACCATTGATCAGACTCTCTTCCTCAAACAAGAACATCAAGATCTCTTAGTTGTTCAAATTTATGTTGATGACATTATATTTGGATCAACCAACAAGAGATTGTGTGTAAGCTTTAAAGAATTGATGAAATCTAAGTTTCAAATGAGTTCAATGGGAGAATTAACTTTCTTTCTTGGTCTACAAGTTTAGCAGAAGATAGATGGCATATTCATTAATCAAGAGAAATACATACATCAAATCTTGAAGAAGTACAACCTTGCTGATACATCTTCATGCAAAACACCAGCCTCAATAATTGAAAAGATTGTACCTGATCCTATGGGAAAAACTATTGATCAAAGATTATATAGATCAATGGTAGGATCACTTATGTATTTAACTGCCAGTAGACCTGACATTATGTTTGCTGTGTGTGTTTATGCTAGGTATCAATTAGATCCAAAAGAGTCTCATCTAAATGTTGTAAAGAGAATTTTCAGATATCTCAAAGGAAAACCAGCACTTGGACTTTGGTATCCAAAGGATGGTGATTTCACTTTCTACTCATATTCAGACAGTGACTTTGAAGGATGCAACAACAACAGAAAATCCACAACTGGTGGATGTCAATTCATATGATCAAAACTAGTTTCATGGCAGTGCAAGAAGCAAACAAATGTATCTGTATCCACAGCTGAGGCTGAGCACATAGCTGCTTCAGCTAGTTGCTCTCAAGTCCTTTGGTTGCAAAACCAATTGCTTGATTATGGTTACAATTTCCTTCAAACTCCAATTTACATTGACAATTCAGCTGTTATGTTTATAACTGCAAATCATGTGCAACATAGTAAAACAAAGCATATTGAAATAAGATACCATTTTCTAAGAGATTGCTTAGAAAAAGGTTTGATCAAATTAGTCAAAGTGGATACAACAAATCAACTTGTTGATTTATTCACTAAAGCCTTTGATTCAGTTAGATTTAATTTTCTAATTGAGTCTTTGGGGATGATTAACTTAGATTAATCATTATGATCAAACAAAGAAAAGCATGTGTCTGTCAAATAGTAACAAATATATAATAAAAATTATAATAAAAAGACAAAATATTGTCTTTCTTTCTGTGCATGTAAATTCAGCATGACATATGTTTGGGAAATGATAGTACACTATACCTTTGCTTACTTCTTGAATTCTTAAATATCATTAACATTTGATCAAAGTTTCTTGATATGTGAGTAGGTTCATCTTGAGTGGAAACTACACTAAGTGCATGCCAAACATAATGCAAAGTGATTGTTTGTGGGAAACTTCATTTTTAGGATACAGAAAGTGAGTCTTATTCTGATGTGACCAAATCACTCATCTAAGCACACTATGTACCAACACTTTATAATATCTATCTTTGCCAATCATACTCCATCTGTTTTGTGTAAACAAAGACCTGGGTTTATGATCACCATGTTATACATTAGTAACCAACTGGTGAAAAGATCATGATCTCATCAACCCTCTATTTTGTGTAAACAAAGACCTGGGTTAAAGGCACCTCTATTTTACGTAAGTAAAGACCTGGTGACCCGATGATGATCATATCTAAGCTCTCAAAAGAATCCTGTGTGATCAACTGTATATTAAATCTAGAGCTTTTTACATCAATGCATTAATGAGATGTCAAATGCATCTCAAGATAGAACTTATAACTTAAAGTACATAGTTTCTAAGTGTGAAAAAGTGATGATTTGACTCACAAAGGGAGGACAAACTCTAAGTGATTTGAATGTGAGGTCCATAACAGTTACTCACTAATAAACATGAAAACATGATAAACAACATGCCTAGTTGATACAATACTCTTGTATGGATTTAAATGGACAAACATACTTGCAATCAGAACTAAGATCAGGTATCAATTCAACAAATTAATTCATCAGGAAGATGCTAAGTGTTATAGTATGATCACATTCTATGTGTATATATGCTTGTACATAGTACTCATTTCAATTTTTTAGTTTAATTTCTTTTGGTTTGAACAGACATGTGTCTTTCATGATATTCTTCTTAGAAATTTATGATAAATGCATTCATTCATCATTAATCAAAAATTTAGGGGGAGTAGAATCACGAAAATAAGTTAACAACAAAATTGTCAAATGAATTGTCAATATGAAGGAATTGGAACCTGAGCAATAACTTGGCTTTTGGCTACATGAAGTTTTTAAAGTATAAACCTTCTTGTGCACAATTGTCATGAATACAAAGTCAACAAGGTCCAGTAGCAATAAATGGAACTATTAGTTGATTAGGACCATACAATAAAATAAGTTTCAATTTTGGTATTTTAAGCATCAGCAGAAGTTACAGTACATTTTAAGCATCAGCGGAAGCTATAGTGTATTGTAAACATCAGCAGAAGCTACAGTGCGAAACTTAAGGGGGAGTAAAATATGACTATAACCTACAAATGTGTTAATATTTACAAGTATAATTCATTTCCATAGATTGGTAACCTATGGAAAATCAAGTTATACTTCAATTCAATTTAAAAATGCAGTTTTAAGTTTAGGCATCCGCAGATGTTCTACGGATGAACTGAAATCTGCGGAACAAATAAATTCCACGGAAGAGTAATAACAAAAGTGGGACCCATTTCATTAAATAAAGGATATCAATAGGGTCAAGTGTGCATAAATGATATTTTTTACTTTAATATTCATTATTCATTTTTTCAGAACACTTTTTCAGACATAGAAAACCCACTCAACAAACATTTCCCCCTTTCACAAACATTCAAAATTACCAAAATCAAAACATCAAACGAACACATAATCGTGATCTCAAATCATTGTTCAGAAGGTAAAACATGTCATAATCATCAAAAATAAACTGTTTGATTCTTGATTATCATTAAAACTGTTTGCATTCTCATGTCTGTAATGTTGATTCTAATCCATTCTTCTTAACTCTCATGAACAGATTTCTAATCGATTTGCAAGGGAGCACAATGTGTGTGCGTTCTTAAATCCCGATGACCCTGTGTTGGAAGGATGTCGAGACATCATTAGGTATTTGCGACGATCCAGACTATTCTATGCTCTATCAGCGGAGCCTGTGATTCATCAATCACATATAGTCGATTTCTAGAACTCAGCACGAATAGAAGAAGATGGAGAATCAGAAGTAATTGTGGCGGAAGTGAAAACCAAAGACTAAGGATGGATGAACACACCATCAGGAGGGTTTTAGAGTTTGGAGAACAAGAAGTTGGTCACCCTGATGTGTTCGAGAATGAATACATAGAGAAAGTATTCTATTTGATGGGGTATGATGGTGATTTTGACAAGGGTGAGATAAAGAAAGGGAGATTATGCAAGCCATAGAGATTCCTATGTCACACTTATCTAATGTGCATCTTTAACAGGAAGTCTGGGCTTGACAGATTCTCAAGACACATATCATCTGGGATCATTGGAATCTTTGAAGGAAGAACATACAACTACTCCAAATACATCTTCAATTTTCTGTGTGACCACATCAAAGTGCAAAAGGCTGACAAAATGTTCATGTTCCCAAGATTCCTACATCTAATCATCAATGGTGAATTGCCTGGAATAGAAAGAGATGGTGATGTATTTGTGCAAGCTCATTTGGGTAGATCAGTTTTGAACAAGATTAGTGCAAAATACCAAGGAGAAGACATGCCAATGTTTGCTCATGTGGTAGATGCTAATGCCAACATCCCACAAGAACTGGTATGGGAAGACTAGCAAGGAAGTTCTTCTGCTAATACTGAGGAAGTCTCAACCTCACCCCATCAATCACCCATTCACCAACATTATCAATCTCCACAACTTCAATCTCACCAACCACAATCTCCAGCCAGCCAAAACACTAAACCAATCTCTCCAATTCACCCTACATCACCAAATCAAATACAAATGCAACTCTTTCAACAACCTACAACCCCTGAAAACCAATCCACTGAAAGCTTTTACACTGGGGAGACAGAGTTAGCAGCACAAGCAAGCACAGTTCAACTGTCATTAACCAAGACTGAATCCCTTGTTCACTCAAATGAAACTGAACCAGTATTTCAAGTCACCGACCATCAGCAACAACAACAACCACATCAAGAACTGACTGATCAAGCCATTGAATCCAGTTCAAGCTGAGCAAGTGTAGCCCTTGAATAAGTAGATGATGAGATCAACTCTCAACATCAAGAAAAAGAAGAAGAAGCAAACTATATGGATGTAATTGCCTATCATGAAGATGAGCTAAGTGAAGATGACATCCCTGTAAGCAAAAGCTATTTGGTGGCTGAATACAACAAGCTTGTTGTCAAATCCAACAATAGAAAACAAAGAATTCAAGATTTGAAGAGAATGATGAAAGAAAAAGATGATCAGCTTATGAAGCAGGAATCTAGTCTGAAAAGACTAAGAGAAAACATACAAGAAAATAATGAAGTTATCGATACTTTGCATGAGCTTGTAAAAGAACAAAAAGAGTCAATTGCAAATGAGAGAGCTGAAATAGAAAAGCTTGTGTTGGAAAGCAACAAAGCCAAAAAGACTCTGCAAGAACAATATGCTCAGCTGCAAAGAAAGGATGAAGAGATTGATGGGCTGAAGATGAAGATAAGTGCCCTTGAATCAAATGCTGCTGAAACAAAACAACCAAAAGAACCTGCTGAGACTTCCAAGCAGCTTATTTTGTATACCAGGAAGAGGAAGTACTTAGGCTCTACAATGAAAAAGGTGATCAATGTTGAAGATTCACCTAAAAGATCAAGGCCTACATCTCCAGAGCATACTCCTTCAGTGGATGTTTCAACTTTAAAGCCAGTAACTCATGATGAAGCTGAGAGTGATGCTGAATGGAACGAGCTCATAAAGGATGAACCTCCCACAATAGACAATGAATCAAAGGTTGTTGAACTGCTGACCATAAAAGACATACTGGAAGAAAGGCCTGAATTCTCAATGTTTATGACCTTAATAAATCAAGGCTTTCCGTATGACATGGTGGAAAGGATGAGTATGAGTGAGATGAAAGATGTGCTGAAAGAGTTTAAGCTGGCTAGATTCATGATTCGTAATTATGATTATGAAGCATTCATAACATTTCAAGTCATTCAGAAAATCAAGAAAGATCTAGGCCACTGTGACACAACAAAGCTCAGCAAGTACAATATGATCTGTTGGCTACAGGGTCATAACTACAAGATTCATGAGCTTAAGGGAAGGAAGGTTGGTGAGCTTAGAAGGATGATGGAGCATGTTTTGGCTGTTAAGCTTGACACAGGGGTAAGATTCAGAACTGAAGCTCCAAACTCATCCTATGAGCAACAAAGCAAACTCCTTGCTGATCCTATAACTGTTGAATCTAAAGATCAGCACAAAGGGAAAGAAAAACTAATTAAAGAGCCACGAGTAGTTATACCTGGTAAAGTGTGGACTTTTGGTACAACAGTCAGAGAGATTACAGAGCAAAAATATACATTGATAGAGTTGTATGATCACATCACAACTCCCAGCTCTGTGGAAGAAAACAGGATTATGGCCTGGAAATATGATCCAGACTGGGATTGTGCAATCATTAAGAGAACATCTAGAAGAATCCAATACTTTTATGATGTAGAAGCAGAGATATTAAAGATTTGCAAAGCTTAATCATCTCTAACTATCCAATTCATCCAAGGGGAAGAGACTTTTCTATGTCTGTTGGAAGGATGAAGACAAAATTCATAGATGATGTGCTCAAGGAGGCCATGAGGGAAGATACTGATCACAGAAAGAGAAATCAAGGAAAGAAAAGAACATCTAAGTCCTCTACTCTTGTAGATCATGTATTGTTAAAGAGGGTTGGATACAACAACAAAAATTCAGCAACTATAAAAAGCTTTAAGGGAAATCAATATACATATCCTATAACAGAATGGGGATATGTTGAGAAAACAAAAAAGCTGGTGCTTCTGAGGAATGTTGAAGGGAAGAAAGGTGATAAGATAAGAATTTTTGACCCAGTGGAGATCAAAATGCTTCACCCAAGCTATACATCATATCTACATGACAAATTCTTCCAAAGCTAACTGATGAAAGAGCACAGAATGACCTGTGTCTATATGTGCATATGATTCAAGTGATTGACAAATTGCACGCAAAGGCATACAAAAGAAGAAGACATGAAGCTGGTCTGCTGAAAGGATCTACAATTGAAGAAGTATCAGAACTGAGAATCTCAGAGGAAGATGAGCTTGAGATAGTGCATAATGAAAGTGTAGTGGAAACACTTACCACTGAAGAAAACATTTTGGGCTTAAGATTTGAGACTCTACAAAGGATATGCAGGATGGAGTTCAAGTACAAGTACGAAGATCAGAAGGATGCAGTATCATACTTTAACAAGAAGATGGTGTCAAGATTGAAAGAACTTCCTGTTTTGAGGAGCTGATTAGAAGTATCTAAGCCTAAGGGGGAGTATTGTTAGATCTAGGAACAATAGATCTAGATCAATTTGTATAGGCTTAGAACTTTAATCAATATTTGTAATGAATAATTGTAATTCATTATTATGATGTATGCATTGTCTATATAGGTTAACCCATATGTGCGGTGATCTGTGTATGATTACAGGTACAATCATAATACTTGGTCAATTACTGAAATTGACTAAGTGTAAGAAACATCTACAGATGAACATTTTTTCTTCCGTAGATATGTTTCTTACAAGTAACAAACATCCGAAGATCATCTGCGGATGAACAATCATCTCTGGAGTTCCAAGTGATCAATCAAACAGTTCAAGTGAAGACTCCTGCAAATGAGCAAACTCTTGCGAAAGAACAAGTACCTTCGGACGAACAAACACATACGGAAGACTTTGTAGCTGCGGAGCTCAAACACTTGTATTTAAATAATACAAGTGTTACAAGTCAACAAGTCAACAAGACAGTTGTGCGAATCCCAAGAGATCTGGTGTTTCCTTAACTGAAACACACGTGCCTATAAATATGGATCCTAGGTTTCACATCAAAGTAGCATAACACAACTCAAAAACACAAACAACCAAGCATCAATACGGCCATCCCAACATCACATTACACAAACATAAACCCTAGCTGTCGTCACATCAACATCAACACATTTGAAGCATTTATTGTTTATTATTTATTCATTTGTAATCATTAATCAGTTTTAATAAATTACGTTTGAATCAAATCTTTTGTTTGCTTATTAATTGTGTTCTTATCATTGTGTTCATCATAACAGTAATCATTAAATTTGATATTTAATTATTATAACAATTAAACAAGGTTAATGTTGATTCCGCAAACATTAACTTGATTTTCTATTAACACCGATAATTCTTGATTGTGATCCTTGGATTCACACTATTGCATTGTCCTCAACTTCTTTTGATGAGCCCAAGACCAATAAGGCTTGGGTTTCCAAATGTAACTAATCATCTATTTTGTGCAGGAAAAACTCAACACAAATGAGAATGTATGGATCATTGATAGTGGTTGTTCCAGGCACATGATAGGCAATGGGTTACTACTCCAAAATTTTGAAAAGATTGATGGAGGACTAGTTGCTTTTGGAGGAGATTTTTGAGGTTACATAACTGGAAGGGCAGGGTCACAAATGGTAAGCTTAGCATTCAGAAGGTAAACTTTGTCAAGGAGCTAGGAACAATCTCTTGAGTGTATCTCAATTTTATGATCAGAGTCATAACATGCTCTTTACTGAGCATGAGTTCATTGTTCTCAGGCCTAGGGTGGTCATTCCTCATGAGCATATCCTGCTCAGAGCCCCCAGGAAAGAAAACATGTACAAGATGGACTTGCAAGAAAAATCTCCCTCAGGAGAAGTTTCATGCTTTCTATCTAAAGCCAATAGTGATGAGTCCTTCCTCTGGCATAAAAGAATGTGCCATGTAAACTTTAAAAAACATGAATAAATTAATTAAGAATGATTTGGTAACTGGAATGCCAAAGAAAGAGTTTACAAGTGATGACCACTGTGTTGCATGCCTCAAAGGGAAGCAACACAAGGTATCTCACAAGCCAAAGGAAAGAAACTCCATCACTACTCCCTTACACTTATTACATATGGATCTCTTTGCCCCCACTAGTGTAATGAGTCTAGGAAGGACCTCTTACTGTTTGGTGATCCCAGATGACTTCACAAGGTTCACTTGGGTATACTTTCTTAAAACTAAGGATGAGACCCCTGAGATTCTAAAGAATTTCATCTTAAAGATTGAGAATCAATGTGATCACAAGGTCAAAACCATAAGATGTGATTAGGGAACTGAATTCAAGAACCAAATCCTTGATACATTTTGTGATGAAAAGGGTATTTCAAGACAATATATTGCTCCCAGGACTCCTCAGCAAAACGGTGTTGTTGAGAGGAGAAACATGACACTAATTGAAGCTGCAAGAACTATGTTGTCTGACTCTAAACTGCCCATCACCTTCTGGGCAGAAGCAGTGAACACTGCTTGCTATGTGCAAAACAGAGTTTTAATAATTAAGACACATGGTAAGACTCCTTATGAAATTTGGCACAAAAGGAAACCTTTCATTGGTTTTATCAGGACTTTTGGATGTCCTTTCACCATCTTGAATACCAAAGATCAAATTGCCAAGTTTGATGAGAAATCAAATGATGGACACTTTATTGGATACTCTTCCCAAGCCAAGGCTTATAGAGTATACAATCTCAGAACTAGAGTAGTTAAATACTCCTAATGTGAAAGGTTCTGATCCTGATTGGCTATTTGATCTTGATTTAGTTACAAACTGTTTTAACAAGTCTTGTGAGCATGTTTCAGGATCCACAGATATACTACCTCCAGGTGATCCTGACCCAAGATTTGAGCAGGGAAGACCTTCAAGCTACACAACTTCAGCTCCAGTTGTAACTAACCCTGCAAATGGAGTTTCTATCAGCACATCAATGACAAATCTAGCTGATACTTCTGGGGTGCCTTCAAATTCCAGCTTAGAGGCATAAAACTCTTATGAAGGAGCTTCAAATGTAGGAGGAAATGGTGGTGGTGAAAGTGATCAAGAATTTCTTGATGCTAACAACCACTCCATTGAAGACAACATTAATGATGTCACACACTCATTGGATCAAGTCACTCTTGATAAGTGTGCTGATGTGGATGATGAATCTTCAATGCCAGATCTATATTTCTTTAATTTAGATCTTTCCAAGCAACTTGTTATGATCCCTCAACTAAGGATCCACAAGTCTCATCCTACCATAAACATCATTGGAGATGTTGATTCAGGGGTAAGAACAAGAGGACAAACCCATGATGCAAATGTTTGTCTTCACTCTTGTTTCCTATCCCTGATAGAGCCTAAGAAGATGGAGGAGGCTTTAAAGGATGAAAGTTGGGTTGAAGCTATGCAGGAGGAGCTGCTTTAATTCAAAAGACAAAAGGTTTGGAACCTATGACCTCTTCCTCAAGAGAAGACTACTATAGGAACCAAATGGGTGTTCAGGAATAAGAAGGATGATAGAGGACTTGTCATCAAAGAATAAGGCAAGACTAGTTGTTCAAGGATACACTCAAGAAGAAGGAATTGACTACACAGATGTGTATGTCATCAAGAATAAGGCAAGACTAGTTGTCATCAAGAATGAGTGTGCTTTTCTCTATGGGGTGATTGATGAAGAGGTGTATGTCAAACAACAACCTGGATTTGCAGACTCTGATCACCCTGATTATGTCTGGAGGCTTGATAAGGCTCTTTATGCGCTGCACCAAGCACCAAGGAAGTGGTATGAGACTCTATCTCAGTATCTCTGTCAGCATCGTTACAAAAGGGGTACTATAGATGGAACTCTCTTCATTCAAAGAACAAAGAATGACTTAATGCTAGTCCAAGTGTATGTAGATGACATTATCTTCGGGTCAACTAATCCAAAGCTCTATAAAGACTTTGATAAGCTGATGAAAGATAGGTTTGAAATGAGCGCCATGGGGGAACTCAACTTCTTTCTAGGAATTCAAGTGAAGCAAGTTGACAGTGGCAACTTCATAAGTCAGTCAAAGATGTACAAGACATACTTACAAGATTCAACATGACTGATTGTAAGGTTTCTAAGACACCTATAGCAAGAAATCACTCCCTTGGACCTGATCTTGAGGGGGAGTGTGTGAATGAACATCTTTACAGGGCTATGATTGGGTCTCTTATGTACCTCACTGCTAGTAGGCTTGATATCATGTTTGCCACATGTATTTGTGCAAGATATCAAGCCAACCCCAAGATGTCATACCTAGTTACTGTTAAGAAGATTCTAAGATATCTCAAAGGTGCTCCAACACTTGGCCTTTGGTATCCAAAGAAATTTGACTTCAATCAATATGCATATACAGATAGTGACTATGGTGGCTGCAACATGATTGCAAAGTCTACATCAGAGGGGTGTCAATTCCTTGGTGGAAGAATAGTCTCTTGGCAATGTAAGAAACAATCCTGTATATCTGTATCAACTGCTGAAGCTGAATACAATGCTGCTGCAAGCTGCTTGCTCAAGTGCTTTGGATTCAGAATTAGATGCTGGACTATGGATTCAACTTCAAGGAGACTCCCATCCACATACACAACAACAGTGCTATCTCTATTACAGAGAATCTTGTGTAGCACTCAAGGACAAAACGCATCAATATCAGGTATCATTTGATTAGAGATGACTTTGAAAAGGAAATAATCAAACTAGTCAAAGTTAACACAAATGAACAATATGCTGATCTGTTCATCAAAGCTTTTAATGAGCAGAGGTTTAAGTACCTTGTATCAGTTATTAGGATGATTAACTTTGAGTAGCTTTTCTTAAAACTTAATCATATTATTTCTAAAACCTGTGTCCTAAGTTGTCTATTTTATCACCTTCATAAGTCATTGTTTACTCTGGAAAAAAATTATTTTTAAAAGACACTCCTTAGATTCATAAAAATTTTGATCTTTTTATCCTTCGGAAGGTATAAAATTACCTTCAGAAGAAATTTGTGTATTCAAAAAACAAATAACTACTTAAGTAAATTTACCTTCGAAATAAATTTGTGAAATATCTTCCGAAGCAAAAAATTTCTCTTGACTACTTGTATGTTTTTGAAGAACAATATTTTTCCGAAATCAATTTGGTATCGGAAGTTTTATTCTTCTTAGAATAAAATTCTTTGAGTGTAAATTTCTTCCAAAGAAAAATTTTCTAAACTTTTTGGAATATCTTCGGTAGTCATTTTGGCTTCGGAAGCTTTTCATCAAAACTTCCGAAGTAAAATTACCTTCGGAAGATTTTAGACTTCCAAGAAAACTACCTTTTTGGGCGCTTTTTCAGAGGTGGGACCAACATTCGGATTTCAAAGTTTATCCTCTTTCATTAACTTTGTCTTAGATCAATTTCATTTATATACCCAATGGTTTCCCCCTCTTTTACTCTCTTCTTCATCTGAACTATTCCAAAACCTAAATTTACCCACACACCGCCTTTGTTCTTATCTTCCTTCACCTTTAAGCTTTCTAAATGGTCAACCTCAACCGCGAAAACAGCCCAAATTTTTTCATGCAACTCCATAGGCAACACAATTAAGTTGCTCTTTAGACTCTGAGAAAGATCCAAGTTTCTTAGAGGTCTGTCGTTTCCTTTCTTTGCCAAACTACTTCACCTCCCTGACCATTGATCCTCCTCTCTCTGAGAATCAGTTGTAGGAATTCTGGAAGACCTGCCAAGAGGTCATTATGGACGGGGATAAAACACTGTCTGCCACAGTGCAGGGGAGGACAATCTTCATCACTCCAGCCATCATCAACACCCATCTTCAGCTAGATGATGAAGAAGGTGATTTGTCCTTCTCAAAGGAAGCTGTAAATCATTCCTTTGAGCAGATGGGATATGAGGGGGATTTCTCTGTAAAGACCTTCAAGAAAGGGAAGATCTCATCCCAGTGGAAGTACCTACTTAATGTAATTACCCACAGCTTATCCAACAAGCATGGGGGATGGAATGAGATTCCTGAGTAACTCTCCTTCATAATCCACGGAATGGTTTAGGTGGTCAGATTCAAGTACTCATAATTTTTTATACAAATTTACTTGCTAATTTGGACTCTTTAGAGTAGTATATGTTCCCTAGATATGTTCAACACATTCTCAACTGTGAACTGGGCTCACAGCTGAGGGGGACAAGTAATATTCTTAAATTGGGACTAATGAAGCCCGACATATTTAAGACTATGAAGAAGCCAACTATAGGCTTCTCTGGGGTAGAAACAACCCTTGTCCCAAAAAATTTAGAGCTCATTGCTCAAGGTGACAACCTAGCAACACAAGCTATTGTTGAACCCACACCTTCTACTTCTCAACCTCCTAAGCAGCTACATTCATCACCAATACAGGAAGTGGACACTGGAGTGTCAATGAGCAACTCACCTAAATTCACCAACAAATCCTCCTCACCTACCAAAGAAAATCCAAACGAATCCCTGCTCAATCTATTGAGCTTGTGCAGGCCCCCATATCTTCACCAATACAGGATGAAGTGGACACTAGAGCTCCCACTTTTCCTGAGGAGTAAACCACTCCCATCTTTAATTACAATCAGTGTTGAGGTTCCTCATGCTCAGACTGATGAGCTCATTACCCAAGCAGCCTTAAGCCTTCACTCAGAGTCTCAAAACTCTAGTGAACAACCTTCAGGGGAAAGTTACCATCCCCAACCTCTTGATCTAAACCAACCCATTCCCAATCTAGAATTCTATGATGATGACGACATGGGATTCAATGAGTACCATGAGTCTCTCTACTCTTCCCCCACTCAAAGAGAGATGAGTGCTCCTGCCTCTCCCTTGTCTAGCCCACATCATTCACCCATCACTAAGGTGGATCTTTCTGAACTTGTTCAGGAGGTCCATATGAAAGAGGCTCTCACTTTTACAAGTGATTACATCTTTAAAACCTCAACCATGGCAACTAAGCCCATTGACACTTCACTTGAAGTTGTCAGTGAACAGGGGAAATCCAGCATCCAAGAACACCATGCTGGTGGTGAGAGAGAAGACTTTGGTCAAATTCTTTCATCCCCCAATGATTCTTCTGATGAAGATGAGGGGAACATGAGACTAAAGGTGCAGAAATTGTCATAAACATACTCCTATTTAGTTTCTAAGGTTAGCCACCAGGAATCTCAGGTGATTAACTTACAAAACAGGGTCAATGATCAGCAACTTGAGATATCTTATCTTAAGGAGAAACTAGCTGGGAGACCTTTAAGAGGAGCTCATCCAGGAACACAAGAACCTGTGAATATGATTGACCTAACTCCTATCTCACATGTGCAAGTGGGTGATGCTACCAAAAAGGGGGAGAAAGTCATAGCAATCACAGAACCTAGGAGTTCTTCACAAAGTATGGACATTAAGGACTCACCATACTCACTTGCAGTTGTCCATGCTCAGCAACCTTCTCAAGTTCACATTGATGTGAACTCACTCATTCAGAGTCTTTCTGAGGAGGTAATTCCAAGGGCTATGTCAACTCCACCCCAAGGAGCTTCTAAATACATTATTAGGTGGAGGTATGAGGCTGATAGAAGAGTCCTTATACTTCAAAGTGTTCAAGGATAGTAAGAAGTGTTTAATTTTTCAGACCTTGAACTACTATGAAGATCTTGATCTAGTTAACATGCCACTTACCAACCCAAGTCAATTCAGGCAAGCTAGTAGGATGGCTCAAAGGATTCAAGACTGGATTGCTGAATTGTTTAAAGCAAGAAGACAAACGCAAGCAAGCAATGTTATTAGTCAACTAGATGTTGAAGTGGACCCTAAGATTAGCTTCAAGGGGAAAACCTTGACTGAAGGCCCATTGACAAAACCAGTGAGCACTGTCACAGAACCAGCAACTTCAACAATCCATCCCCTAAGTGAAACACATGCTGGTGAAGGTGTATCACAACCTCTCTCTGGCCAGAGCATGGATGCTACTCCAAGCAATGAAGGCCAAAGCTCTCTCCATCCTGAGTCATAAAGGTCTGTGGGTGACAAAGGGAAAAGGATAATAACTCCTGAGGAGATTGAGGAGGAGGATAGAGAGAGGAGAAGAGGAAGCTAAGGGGAGAAAGTTCCACTGGGTCTTCATGCTTCATGGAAGCTGCAATCAGGGCTGCCCCCAGATCAAACACTCAAAATGATGAGTTAAGGGCAGTCAGGATTACTTATCTGCAGACTAGGAACTATGACATTGATGAGATCATTTCTCTCCCCTTAGAAGAACTAAATGAACTGGCAGACATGAAAATGTCTAGAGAGAGGAAGGAATGAGAGGATGTAATGTTGCTCCTCCAAATCAAAAAAGAAAGAAGACAGAAAAGACTGTACAAACATGTTCCTACCCTCTCCCCAGTTAAAGAAAGCCTTGTGCAAGAGATTGTGGTAACTCCACAATCTCAGGTGCTGATAGGCAAAATATGATCAGCTACCTGACTGCCACAAGACTCTAGCAGGTAGCTGCACTTATTCCCTTGTCCTTTGAGTATATTGAGTTTGAGTATCTCAAACAGCTTGAACTTCAATTACTCAAAGAACAAAAGGCTACAAAGAGAAAGATAAGGGAAGAACCAGCCAAGACAAGAGCCATCATCCAAAATAGTCAAAAGAAGTCTACTGATAGGCAGAAGATGATGTAAGGCCCCGTTCCCGGGACGCTTACAGTTGGATCCTAATCGCACATAAAACATATAATTACAACAACTTAAATAAAACGTTGCAGCGGGAACATTAAAACAACATTCCATTTCATCATAAAAGCTTTTGCAAGACAATCCATCGTTATCAAGTTACAAAATACATGTTGCATTACATCATAAAAGCATTATAAAAATGGATGCCATCCAAAAGAGCTGAGTAGCCACCCCGTGCCATCCTCAGCAACCATTACCTGCCAACTGGAAACACATAAAAGTCAGTGTTGCTGAGTGAGTTCTAGTTTTATAATAAAACATACTTTTCTTTCGTTTAAAACTGTTCTTTACTTTTGCATGTGATCATACATCATACGTACACATAGATAATATCATTATTATCCTCATCATTCATCCATTAACTTCCATTCATTCATACTTTCTTACTTTCATTCGTTCGTTCATCATTACATCTTTTCTTTTATCACTATCTGGATCAGTGTCATCTGCTATTCCCCAAACCAATGGGGTACTGGGCCGAAGTTCATAAATGACTTCCACACTACACATAGCATGGCACCGGCACCGGGGTAAGCGACAAAGATACCAACCGTATACTACACCCCCAACATTATGCATAACTCGAGTACTGGGCCGAAGATCATAAATGACTTCCACATTGCACATAGCCTGGCACCAGCACCGAGGTGAGTAATCACTACTCCACCCCCAATGTTATGCATAACTCGAGTACTGGGTCGAAGATCATAAATGACTTCCACACTGCACATAGCCTGGCACCAGCACCGAGGTGAGTAATCACTATACACCATGTACCATATCGTTGGTCAGTCATAAAGACTGGACCCTTGCGTGTATCCTTAAGGGTTAGCTAAACCATACGCATTTGAGCTTACGGCATTTTAGAGCCGTGCACCTCTGTACATTTTGCTTGCAAGCCTTTCATACTTTCGTTCATTCATTAATGCATGCATTCATTCATCATGTTCCTCTTTTCATTATCTTCCACTTTACGTTACATAATACTTTCTTTTCATTCATTAACATTCAACGTAAAGCCACGGGAAAATAACCACACATAATAAGGAACATCAACATAAACATACAACATCACCATACAGGGCATCATCATACGTACATAACATACATCATACATACCATATATCACACGCACCACAATGCATAACATCATACATAACATCATCATACATCATCATCATCATCATGCCCATCATAACGTCTATGACCTCAAAAGTCAACTTACACGAACCTCCGGGAACCTCCCTAGTCAAAACCCACATCTGCACTTTCCCTCGAAAGTCAGAAAATAAATTATTGTTCTTTCGGGTGTATGAGCCCTACTTGGGCGTATGGACACCCTCCAGTCGAATGGCCTCCCAGGCGACTGAACACTTAGGCGAATGGACATTAGGCGAATGGACCCTATGCGAATGGACCTATGCGGATGGACCTATGGGCGTATGGACACCTATGCGTATGGACTCTCAGTCGCATAGCTTCTATGCGCATGGCCTTCAGTCGCATGACTTCAGGCGCATAAGCTTCATTCACATACCTTTCGTGCGTATGAATCTCAGTCGCATGGCCTCCAGGCGCATGGACCTCAGTCGCATAACCTTCGTGCGTATGAACCTCAGTCGCATGGCCTCCAGGCGCATGGACCTCAGTCGCATAACCTTCAATCGCATGCCTTACATGCACATGAACTTCAGTCGCATGACTTTCATGCGTATGGACCTCAGTCGCATGCCATTCGGCCGTATGGCCTCCAGTCGCATGCCATTCGGTCGCCTAGCCCTAGCTGATGCAGAATGCAGTTCATCCCGAACGCAAACTACCATTTTCGGCCTCCAAGCTCACCCAAACTCGTTCTAAGCTCAAATCAACCATCCTAAGCCTTAAAAACACCTACCACAACACCATTCAAGCACACACAAGCCCAAAAACAAAACCCATTCGCATCACACACAAACACATACATACGGGTTCAACACACACATTTCAAAAACGGGTTTTTAGATGTGTTCCAGCCCTAAATCAATAGAAAACGTGTAAAAGAGGGGTCCTAGAACTCACACAAACGACCCCGTCGAGTAGAGCTTCGATCCAACCCGCTACACCTCAACTTCCACGCTTGAATCCATGAAAACCCGAAGCTTGAGACCACTTTCTTCCCCTTTTCTCTCTATGGCTGATTTTTGTGAGTGTGGGGGAGGGTGTGGGCTGCCCTCCTCCTTTTATACTCCCACTCATTCAACCTTCTCCTGTTTTTGCAAGTTTGGTCCCTCGAATTTGGACTTTACTTCTTTTTTTTCTTCTTTTGTCGGCTTCAAAGAAAATTTCCGGGTGTTACAAGTCCACCCCCCTTATATAGGTTTCGTCCCCGAAACCTGTTATCCCTCGAACAAATGTGGGTAATGCTGTCTCATCTATCCTTTAGTCTCCCACGTAGGCTCAGATCCCTTTCTGTGCTTCCACCGCACGCGCACAAGTGGGACCACTTCATTCCTCAATCTGTTCTCTTTACGATCGATGATCACCACTGGTTGTTCCACATAATTGAGCTGTTCGTCTACCTCGATGTCCTCCAGTGGAACAATCATGTCTTTGTCTACCAAACATTTCCTCAGATGAGATACGTGGAATGTCGGATGAATTCCACTTAACTCTTCTGGTGACTCTAGTCTATAGGCCACCTCTCTTACTCGAGCAATGATTTGGAAAGGCCCTACGTACCTCGGGCTCAACTTGCCCCGCTTTCTGAACCGACTGATACCTTTCCAAGGTGAGACTTTCAACATAACTCTATCACCCATCTGGAACTCAATCGGTCGACGTCTCTTATCGGCATACGACTTGTGTCTATCTTTCGCTGCCTTCATAAAGGCTTTGATCCTCTCGAGCTTCTCAGTCGTAGCCTCGATCACCTTAAACCGTCACCGTGACCCCATCAGGCGCTGTCAACCGTATCATCTTCTTGCGACACACAATGTTCGCCTCGAAGTCCGCTAACCAATCCATCCCGAGAACCAAATCAAAGGGCGTATCTATATTCTTATTACTAACAGGAAATATAGCACAAATAATAGCAGGAATAAAACTTTTACTAGCGCCAGAATCGAACGACACAAAGGCTAAAGGTTGATTTACTAGAAACGTACCTGACACAACATCGGGGTCCGTCCTAGCCTCCTTCTGTGTCATCGTAAATGCTCTGGCACTCGTCCTTCTCCTCCAGCCTTCTTCACTCCCAAACCTTCAGCCCTCGACTTCTTGCAATCCCTGCTCATGTGGCCTTCCTCACCACAAGAATAGCACCTCCTCACACCATAGTTCTTCGCCACATGTCCGGTCCTTCCACAACGGAAACAGACATTGGTCCCCAATCTACATTCCCCAGGCTATTTTTGTCCACACTTGTCACACCTTCTCGACTCCACACCGGATGTGACCACACGCCGGTCATCCACCCGTGCACCTTTGTTACTTCGAGCGGCTCCGCCACGTCCAAATCGCCTCTCTTTCCAATTCTGATCACCCTCTCCTTTCTTGCTAGCTTCTGTCACCACCACAGTTCTTTCATCGTATAATCTCCCCGCCAAATCAACCGCCGACCAAAATGTGCTCGGTCGGGCAGCGATCATGTGCCTACGGACATCCGCCGGCAAGCCCTGAATGTACCTCTTAATCTTTCGTGATAGAGGCGTCACCTGATTCGGCACCAGCCGTGCCATTTCATTGAATTTAGTGGTGTATTGTTGATGTGTCATGGTTCCCGCCTCCAGCTACAGGAACTCTCTTTTATCTTTGTCCATCTCACGGTGAGGACAGAACTCCTCAATCACCAGCCTCTTCAACTCATTCCACCTCATCCTCCTGATAGCCTTGCTACCCTCAGCTTGGACAATATTATCCCACCAACACAGAGCCGAGTCCACAAACGAGTGGGCAGCAAACTTCACCTTCTGGTCCTCTCGGCACTCGCTGATATCAAGTACAGCCTCCATCTCTCTCACCCACCGGTGAGCAGCAGCAGCAGTTCCATTTCCATCGAAAGTCGGGGGCTTGCATCTCATAAAAGCCCCGTAGTTACAGCCTCGTGCCGTCTCCGGCGCAGGCTCCTCTTCCTCTTCTTCATCATCGGAGAGAACCATTTCGGTCTCCGGCCCCTCCTGTCCTCCCGCGGACCTGTTCCTCTCTTTCCTTTCTCCTTCCTTTACTGCCTTAATCACTTTGGTCACCATAGACGGTAAGATCGTCTGCCTGACCTGATGAACCTCCTCTACAACTGCCTCTTTCACTGAGGCCCTCAAATTCGCACTCTCATCCCTCGCCTCCGAATGAGGGGTCTCAAGTTCTTCATGTACCACCTCTTCAGATATGGGTCTTCCTTTCGTGACCCGTGGCCTAGCGCCACGTCCACCACGACCTCCACCGCGCAGCTTTAGATGATCTACCACCGGCCATACTCTAACACACTGAAAGATTCAAACACCAACACGGTCATTCAAGGGAACAGCTCAGTTTATGTCAAGTATAGTAAGTCCCTAATTACAGTGGCCAGTTGTGATTAGCCACTTACTTTACTCTTCATACCCCGAGCATTACCTATCCCGACTACATCAGTATCTAAATCTACATACAACACATAAACCACATAACATGCGCACGTAATACCGATTAACATTAAAAAAATACCTGATGGCACGCAGCTACTCAGATTGGCATCCCATTCCCTTTCCGTCCCAACCATGGCAACTCAGCCCACTGGCATCTCAACTGAGGCTGCCAGTGAGCAGAGGAAAACCAGCAGCCAAGAAACTCAAGCTGGTGGTGAGAGAGAGGACTTTGGTCCAATCATCTCATCCCCCAATGATTCTTCTGATGAAGATGAGGGGAATTTGAGACTAAAGGTGCAGAAATTGTCAAAAACATTCACCTATTTAGTCTCTAAGGTTAGTCACTTGGAATCTCAGGTGACTACCCTGCAAAACAGGGTCAATGATCAACAACTCCAGATTTCATATCTGAAGGAAAAACTAGCTGGGAGACCTTTAAGGAGAGCTCAACCAGGAACACAAGAACCTGTGGAAGTGATTGACTTATCCTCCAGCTCACCTATGCAAGTGGGTGATGCTACCAAAAAGGGGTAGAAAGTTATTACAACCACAGAACCTGGGAGCTCTTCAGAGAAAATGGACATAGAGGACTCACCATCCTCACTTGCTGTTGTGCATTCTCAGCAACTTCCTCAAGTTCACATTAATGTGGACTCTATAGACTCACTCATCAGGAGTCTCTTTGAGGAAGGTATACCAAGGGCTGTCTCATCTCCACCACAAGGAACTGGCAATTACATCATAAGGTGGAGGTATGATGATGACAGAAGAGCCCTTATACTTCACAGAGTTCAAGGCCAACAAGAAGTTTTTCAATTCCAAAGCCTGAGCTTCTATGAAAGACTGGATTTAGTCAACTTGCCACTTGTCAATCCAAGCAATTCAAGACAAGCTGACAGGTTGGCTCAAAGAATCCAAGACAGGATCCTTGCAGAGTTCACTCTAAGAAGGAGACTTAGGCAATCAGGTAATGTCATCGGTCAACTGGATGTTGAGGTGGACCCTAAGATTAGTTTCATAGGGGAAACCTTGACTGAAGGCCCAGTGGCAGAACCTGAGACCCCTGTCTCATCATCAACAACTGCTGCAGAGGTCCAAACTCCATCTGAGACACCTGCTGGTGAAGGTGTTTCTCAGCCTTTCTCTGGCCAGAGCATGGAAGCTACTCCAAGCAATGAAGGCCAAGCCTCAATCCACCCTGAGTCACAAAGGTCTGTTGGTGACAAAGGGAAAAGGATAATGACTCCTGAGGAAATTGAGGAGGAAGAGAGAGAGAGGAAAAGGAGGCTAAGGGGAGAAAGTTCTACTGGGTCATCTAGCTTCATGCAAGCTGCAATCAGGGCTGCTCCCAGACCAAATACTCAAGATGATGAGTTAAGGGCAGTCAGGATTACCTACTTACAGACCAGGAACTATGATATTGATGAAATCATCTCCCTCCCCTTAGAAGAGTTAAATGAACTGGCTGACATGAAAGTGTCAAGAGAGATGAAGGAGAAAGAGGATGCAAGGTTACTTCTCCAATTCAAAGAGGAGAAGAGACAGAAAAGACTTTACAAGCATGCTCCCACTCTCTCACCAGTTCAAGAAAGTCCTGCACAGGAAGATGTGGCTCCACAAGAACCTCAGGTAGATAAAGAAGAAGATAGGATCAAGATGATCAACTACCTGAGTGCCATAGGCTTCTATCAGGCAGATGCACTTCTTCCCCTGTCCTATGACTTCATTGAGTTCGAGTACCTAAAGCAACTTGAGCTTGAGCTAGTCAAAGAAAGAAAGACAACTAAAAGGAAGCTAAGGGAAGAAGCTGCAAAGTCAAGAGCCATCATTCAAAAGAATGCAAAGAAGTCTGCTGACAGACAAAGAATGGTGAGCTTCTTAAAGCTATATGGATTCTCTGGAAGGAGACTTGGCCCCATGTCTCTATCCACTATGGATGAGCATATAAGGGTGATCAAGCAGAAGATTAAAAGTGGAGAACTTATTGACTTGCACTCTCTTCCAAGTCAAGTCCCACCTGAAGTGGAGGTCAAGTTTGAACAACCAGAGACACCTCAACCAGCACCTCCAGCTGAGCCTCAGCAACCTTCATCTTCTGATCCTAGGCAGGGTCAAACTCCCTCTCCTTCTGAACCTGTGAGGGAGGAACACCCAACTGAGAAAGACACTGATGATCAACATGGTGCTGCAGACCAGTCTTCTCAATTAAAGACATCCAAGAGGAAGAAGAGGATGGCTTCTAAACCAAAGACTAAGAAGAAGAAGCCAAAGTCATCTACCTCTGCACCTCAGGCTGAATCAGATCAACCTGAGGAAGTGCATGATGAGGCAACCCAATCAACTCCTATTCAAGTGGCTCCTCTAACTACTGAGACACCCATCTTGTCCTGGACTTACTCTACCAATCCAGAAAGATGGAATGTTATCAGAGATCAAGGTGTTGAGAATGTCTACTCATGGCAAGACATAATCAACTTACCTCTGCATGATCTCTTTGAGATGAGAAGATACTATGAGAGTCTTGATGATCCTGACCATTTAATGAAGAAAGGAATGGTCCTGATTGTATTGAAGACTACCAACATTTGAAGATCTTCTAAGTGTTTTGGTAGCATCAGCCTAGGGGAAGTTTGTAAGGATTCCTTAAGTCTGATGCAACCCAAAACATCCTAAGTGTCTCAGCAACATGCACTAAGTACTGAAGTGAAGAATGCTTCGGAAGTTTTACACAATGCATTAGAAAATACTCTAAGTGTAAAATCTTCCGAAGCCAAGACCAATATCTTCCGAAGCCAAACATGAAGTCTTCCGAAGCTTTAGAGACAAAGTCTTCCGAAGCTTCAACCTATGAAGACAGATTTCTTCCGAAGACTTTTAGTACACATGCTTTATCTGATGTACTGTTCCATAAAGCACCTTTTCCGCTGCATCTCTGTAAAGTCACCAACTTACATGAGTTGGTGAAAAGGTCCATGCTTTTGGTAACTGTACATTGAGGTCTTGAGTCTGTAACTTTCCACTTTATGTACTTTATCCTTTTTGTAATGTATAAGGATGTGAACTATGGCATGTCCTAGTCACAATGTCAAAAGGCAGATATGCCTTTTGATCCTACAATTTATTTTGTTAGTGTCTAGTCAATTGTATCCATCCTACTGGCTTTTCAAAGTATAGCCGGCTGTAGGTTGTGTATAAGTATTTCAAGTTCTTGTATCTTTCTTTATGCTTTGTAATACTTGTAAGAACTTGAGAAAGCAATATACTGCTCCTTGAAACCCATACTCTCTTGTTCTGTCTTTGCTTTACTTTTGTTTTTTTCTTTGTATCACTTTGGTTACCCAGTTCACTGTTTGATTAAAGTTTAGTTAATCTCCTCATTGTGTTGTTGTGTTGTAATTGTGTTAAAGCCCTTAAACGGTTCTGCAAAACGAGTACAGTGTTGTTATATAAAATATAATATTTTTTTTTACGTTTTTAAGCTTATATCTTGTCATTATGTCTTTAATGTAGTTTACTATGTGTTTTTATTAGTTACTGTGCTTTCTTGAATACTATAGCATCTTCCTAAGATGAAGTTAAGAAAAATAAAATGATAAAATAACATTATTGTATATTTTTAATATGTATAACACAATAATAAATTAACAAACTATTTAATCTAATACATTAAAAACAATAACAAAATAACATAATGTATTAAAGTGGAAGTTTATACGTAATATAATCATATTTTATCTTCAAGCATTGTTTTATAATTCATAAAGTTTTATTACTAATTATTTAATATTTTATTTATTTAAATCGTGTAATACACGAAGTAATAATCTACTATCATATATGCCCTTAGAAAAATTTTAAAATATCATATATGTCTAAGTTAAACTAAAACTATCATATATACCCTTACAAAACTTTTCAAATATCATATATATCATATATATATATATATATATATATATATATATATATATATATATCTATATATATATATATATATATTCTATATATATCTATATCATCTCTCTCTCTATCTATCTCTATCCTCCCTCTCTGTGTTTCTCTTCTCTCTATCTCTTGTCTCTTATCTCTATATCTGTGTATATCTCTATATCTCTCTATTCTCCCCACTTTTTTTTTAAACTCAAATCCCCTCCTCTCTTCTCCCCTCTCCTAAAACCCTCCCACCTGCTTGATATCTGTATGGAATCAAAAGTTTACTTGAAAGTATAAAATTTGTTCACCTTTGAAAATTTTTAAATTTCTTAAAATATAATTATAATTACAATAAAGTAATAAAACTTAGTAAAATTTCAAGATAAACAAAATAGTTTGATATAAAGTAAGTATATTTTGAGTAAATATATTCATTGTGATTATTAACTAGGTTATTAGTTTGTAATATAGCTTCTCATAAATTTTAAAAAAATAATAAGTACTAAAGAAATTATGATTGTTACCATTTAAGATTGAATCGTTATAAAAGATTAAATCATTATTATTATTCTTTTAATAAAATAAGTTAAGAGTATAAGTAAAAGTCTAATAATTTAATTATTAGAAAATGGTGTATATGATATTTTGATTTTAATTTGGATATATATGATATTAGCAATATTCTAGTGGTATTTATATATAAAAAACTAGGTTCAGACACATGTGATATTTTATCTATGGGTACCTAAGATTTTTAATATGCTTTCCAGAATATATATATGATATTATCATGTTAGTTTGGGTATATATGGTATTTGGAATTTTTTTAAGAATATATACGATACCAGGAAATTTGTGTGGATATATATGATATTTTAAATTTTGGTTAGGTATATACGATATTTTAAATTTTGTATAGGTATACATGAAATTCAACCTATTATTAATTATATATGTATAAATAAATTGCATATATCTGTACTCAAATTAAACTGAAATTGTGCACAATTTTTTCAACCGTGTCTTATTTAAAAGTAAAAGCTAAAAAGTTTTGCTACAATTTTGAATCACTTGTTTATAACATGCTTTTGGGGGGGTTTGGTTAAAAGCGAGGGTGTTGACATCCTTGTCCTTTCATACATAGAATTCCATTTCCATCACATCCACCATTACCCTTTTTAGTTTCTTTCCGATAAAATCAAATAAATAAGTTCGTAACATCACAATAAAAATCATCTTTTTATATAAATTGTACAAAAACTGGACCAACAGACTTAATAATCTAATGAAATCCAAACCTTTTTATGCACGATATAACATCCAAGTACAATAACTATTTTTTTAAAGTTATATTTATGGTCCTGATATCTGAACACCCCATTATTATAAATCAACACCCTAAATTTTTATACGGGTCGTATATAATCAACGTGTTGTATATGTGGGTTGTATAACCTTATACCAAGAGTATAACCCATCTGACAGTCCCTTTGAATTTTTCTCGTTTTCAATGTTTTCAGTCATATACGTCGCGTATTATGCTATATTAGACGTATAGGTGGTGTTGACTTATAAAGTGAGGTGTATATATATTACGACTCTATATTTATGGCAATTTTATATCACTAAAAGCCTATACAAAATGATAAATGCCTACCATATAAATATAATATCAGATAAATACATTTAAACTACTTCAAAGTTTTTGTTTTACCTTTCACATTAATTAAAATTTATAATATGATTATTTTACAGTTTCGTTCGTATCATAACTTTAAGTATAAAAAAGGTATTATATGTCGCAAATTGAAATTTTGATATATTTAATATTATTATTTTACGTGAAAATAATTAAATCTGATATTATAGGAGATTATACGAAGTCATCCTAATTTCTATCTTATAGAAGTTATTAGAGAATACAATAAGCTTTTAGTTTGGTGACGATAATTTACTATTATTAAAATAATTTGAGAACTCATAGTATTCTAAAAACTAGGTGAATTAATATTAATATTTCATTATTTTTAGTTTTATACTTTTAACAAACATTTTTATGTTTTTATATATAAAAACCATTAAAGTAACATATAATTAAAAATAACTTTTTTTAAACGTTTAGTTGTAAACTTTTTGATACTACAATTGTAACCTGTGTTTTTTTAAACGTGTAATGTAAAAAAAATTCTGAACTAACCTGTATTTTATGATATAATGCGTAAATATAAAAGTAGTCATGAATAACTCATTTATTTAGTATTTTAAATTTCAGCTTAGAAAAAAACGTAATAGAGTTTTGTAAAATTACTACAAGATAAGAAATACCAGAAACATATGATGGATGTAAAATATCGTTCCGCCGTATCGTGCGGACATTATTCTAATTGTTTAAATCATAAAAGAAATTAGACGTTGATAAAAGTTCTCGTAGTTTTAAACACATTTATAAGCTTTTAAATTATCGTAACCCTAATATACCAAGGTTCAATCCTGTGATGCATATTTAGTTATTAAATTCCTATTAATATAAATAAATTAAAAGAAGATAAAAAAAAATATAAAGGATTTAAGGGAGATTTTGCTTGAGATCCAAACAACGGGGTTAGTTTCCAAACAATTTGACCAGATTAGACGGAGTTAATGCGGTTCATGCAGTTATCGTGTATGGTGGGGTACACCATTCCTCCCTGTGTTCTCAATGCCAATCGATGTCTTCTTTCTTTCCCATTGACTCTTATAGTTTTGGTCCACCACCCCCTCATTTCACAATTCTTTCTATTAACCCCAACCTAACCCACCTGCCAAACCAAACCCATATCATCATCATCATTCATCATTCATCAACCAGCACTGTGTTTCATCTTACACTTTGTGAAGCGGGGCAAGCTGAGCAAGCTGAGCCCAAGGTATATAGGCCCTTTCCGAATCATCGCTCGAGTAGGAGAGGTGGCCTATAAACTGGAGTTACCCGATGAGTTAAGTGGAATTCACCCGACATTTCATGTATCTCATCTGAGAAAGTGCTTAGCTGATGAAGACATGATTATTCCACTAGAGGATATCAAAGTAGACGAAAGGCTCAATTACGTGGAGCAACCAGTGGCAATCATCGATAGAAAAGAGAAAAGACTGAGAAATAAAGTGGTTCATCTTGTGCGTGTACAGTGGAAGCACAGGAAGGGATCCGAGTCAACGTGGGAGACAGAGGAAGAAATGAGACAGCATTATCCACGTTGTTTTGAAGAATAACAGGTTTAGGGGACGAAACCTATTTAAGGGGGGTGGACTTGTAACACCCGGATATTTATTATTTGAAGCCGACGAAGGAAGAAAAAGAAATAAAGTCCAAAGTCGTGGGACCAAACTCGCCAACGAAAGAAAGTCGGGTGAGTGGGAGTATATAAGGGAGAGGGCAGCCCTTACCCTCTCCCCCACACTCATAAATCAGCCAAAGAAAGAGGGGAAGGGAGAAAGAAGAGAAAAAGAGAGAAAAAGTTGGCTCGGGTTGGTTCGAGTGGCCAAAATCGTTGAGGAGCGAGTCAAATCGAAGCCTTTGTCGTTGTGCTCGTTTGTGTGAGTTTTAGGACCCCACTTTTACTTGTTTTCAATCGATTTTGGGGCTGGAAAGCATCAAAAACTTGTTTTTATATGTGTGTGTTTATGACCCATTTGGGTGTGTTCCGTGTGATGCGTTTAGAGTTTGTTTCCGGGCTTGTGTGTACTTTTAGGATGTTCTGGTATGTATTCCTAAGGTCTAAGATGGTTGATTTAAGCTTAGAATGGGTTTGGATGAGCTTGGAGGCCGAAAATGGCAGATTGGGTTTGGGATGAACTCCTTTCTGCATCAGCTAGGGCTAGGCGACTGACTGGAGGCCATACGGCCGATTGAGAGGCGATTGAGGTTCATTCGCACGATTGAGGGTTCATTCGCACGATTAAGGTTCTATTCGTACGATTGGGAGTCCAGTCGCATGGGGAGTCATAGGACTGAGGGTCCAGTCGCATAGGTGCTTAGTCGCATGAGTCCATTCGCATGAAGTCAGTCGCATAGGTGCTCATTCGCATTAGTTCCATCCGCATGAGGTCCATACGCACAACTGGGTGTCCATTCGCATAGATGTTCATCCGCATGAGTCCAATCGCATGATGTTCAATCGCATGGAGGCCATGCGACTGAAGGGTGTCCATACGCCCGAATAGGGCTGTTGCACTTGAAGGAAAGTGTAGTTCGACTTCTGACTTTCGGGGGAAAGTGCAGATGTAAGTTTTGACTTAAAGGTTCCCGTAAGAGCATGTAAGATGACTGTTATGGCCTTAGAGAGTATGTTGGGCATGATGATGATGATGATGTTGCATGTTTATGCATGTTATGTATGTATGATGTTGCCCTGTATGATGACGATGACTGTGTATGATATGTTCCTTATTATGATGTATGTTTATCTTTCTTGTGGCTTTACGTGTCATGTTAATGAATAAAATGAAGTATTATGTAATGTAAAGTGAAAGATAAAGAAAAGAGGAACATGAAGTAAGAATGCATGCATTAATGAGTAATGAAAATAAAGAAAGTCTTGCAAGCATGGTATGCACATCGGGGTCTTTCTTTGTGATTGACCATTTGTATAGAACTATTGCTGCATACCTTAGGTACTGTGACCACGAGGTGCGACGCACCGTTATAGAAGGTCTACGATAGGCCTAGGTCCAGAACCATGAACAAAAAGGTATTGCATATGGCAATGGTACACATATCTTCATACCTTAGGTACTGTGACCACGAGGTGCGACGCACCGTTATGAAGGTCTACGATGGGCCTAGGTCCAGAACCATGAACAGAAAGGTATTGCATAGTACACCTAAACTTTATCTTACGCTTTGTGACCACGAGGTGCGGTGCACCGTTATAGAAGGTCTATGATAGGCCTAGGTCCAGTACCATGAACAGAAAGGTAAGGTTTATGGTTGATGGAAAAGAGAAAAGTTGTAATGATTAAAGAATCTAAAAGTTACAGTATGAATGAATGTTGAAGATAATAATGATATTATCTGTGTATACTTATGATGTATGATCGCATGAGGAAAGAAATGTTTTAATGAAAGTAAAGTATGTTTTATTATAAAACTAGAACTCACTCAGCAATGCTGACTTTTATGTGTTTCCAGTTGGCAGGTAATGATTGCTGAGGATGGCACTGCGAGGCTACTCGGCTCTTTTGGGATGGCATTCTTTTGATTAATGTTTTTGCATTGTAATGCGAACAAACTGTTTTGTAATGAATGTTGTATTAACTTGCAAAAGCATTTATATAGAAATGAAAGATTATTATCGTGTTCCGCTGCGATGTTTATAAAATACGAATGTAAATATATGTTTTATGTGCGATGAATGACCAACTGTAGGTGTCCCGGGAACGGGGCCTTACATAATATAGATTTTCATAAATTTGAAAAGAATAATAATTACTAAAGAAATTATGATTTTTACCGTTTATGAATAAAATATAATAAATATAGTACTAGTTATTACTGTACTTATTTACAAAGATCGGTGTGCTACCAGCCAAAAATCCCATTCAACTTTTTTTATTTGACACTTTTTATCTTTAAACTTTTTGTACAACTTTGAAAAATGTCACTTTGACCTATTAAGTTTTTAAAGTTCCAGATTTACTCATGTAAAATATAAATTCGAGTCCATCGTCGTTTGGACCTAATCAGATCTGACTCGGCTTAACTGTTTTTCGACCAACGCTTACGTTTTGATGTAAATTTCGTTCAGATATTAGTTGAGTCAAATTTAAACATTTCGACGTAAGTTTTGTTTGGGAACGCGTCGGATCAAATATAATATATTTTTGTTTACTTTACGTTTCAACGTAAACTTAATTCGGACACGAGTCAAATATAAATGTTTCAAAATATGTTTTGTTTGGAAAAAATTCGGGTCTAATATAATACGTTTCCATTCAACGGTATAAATTCGAGTCACTCTACATATTGGCATAAATATAGTTCAAAAACAAATCGGATCGATTGTAATTTATACATTATCACGCAACATACGGTGTCGCGGCAAAACGCGACGGGTAAAAAAGCTAGTATTGTATTATTAATAACTAATTATAAAATAAATATAGTAAACTGGAATTTTGATATATTGATAAATATAAAAGATTGAATCGTTATTATTATTCTTTTAATAAAATAAGTTAAAAGTAGAATTAAAAGTATAATATTTTAATTATTAGAAAATGGTGTATATGATATTTTGATTTTAATTTGGATATATATGATATTAGCAATATTCTAATTGTATTTATATATAAAAAACTAGGTTCGGATACATATGATACTTTATCTATGGGTACCTAAGATTTTTAATATGCTTTCCAGGATATATATATATATATATATATATATATATATATTATCATGTTAGTTTGGTATATATGGTATTTGGAACTTTTTTAAGAATATATAGGATACATAGGAAATTTGTGTGGATATATATATGATATTTTAAATTTTGTTTAGGTATATACGATATTTTAAATTTTGTATAGGTATACATGAAATTCAACCTATTATTAGTTATATATATATATATATATATATATATATATATATATATATATATATATATATATATATAGCATATATCTGTACTCGAATTAAACTGAAATTATGCACAATTTTTTCAACCGTGTCTTATTTACAAGTAAAAGCTAAAAAGTTTTGCTACAATTTTGAATCACTTGTTTATAACATGCTTTTGGGGGGTTTGGTTAAAAGCGAGGGTGTTGACACCCTTGTCCTTTCATACATAGAATTCCATTTCCATCACATCCACCATTACCCTTTTTAGTTTCTTTCCGATAAAATCAAATAAATAAATTCGTAACATCACAATAAAAATCATCTTTTTATATAAATTGTACAAAAGCTGGACCAACAGACTTAATAATCTAATGAAATCCAAACCTTTTTATGCACGATATAACATCCAAGTACAATAACTATTTTTTAAAGTTATATTTAGGGCCCCGATATCTGAACACCTATTATTATAAATTAACACTCTAATTTTTTTATACGGGTCATATATCATCATACATGTTGTATAGGTGGGTTGTATAACCTTATACGAAGAGTATAACCCATCTGACAGCCCCTCTGAATTTTTCTCGTTATCAAAATTTTCAATCATACACGTCGCGTATTGTGCTATACTAGACGTATATGTGGTGTTGATTTATAAAGTGGGGTGTATGTATATTATGACTATATATTTATGGCAATTTTATATCACTAAAAGCCTATACAAAATCATAAATGCCTACCATAAAAATATAATATCAGATAAATACATTTAAACTACTTAAAAGTTTTTGTTTTACCTTTCACATTAAATAAAATTTATATTATAATATGATTATTTTACAATTTCGTTCGTATCATAACTCTAAGTATAAAAAAGGTATTATATGTCGCAAATTGAAATTTTGATATATTTAATATTATTATTTTACGTGAAAAATAATTAAATGTGATATCATAGGAGATTATACGAAGTCATCCTAATTTCTATCTAATAAAAGTTATTAGAGAATACAATAAGCTTTTAGTTTGGTGACGATAATTTACTATTATTAAAATAATTTGAGAACTCATAGTTATTCTAAAAATTACGCGAATTAATATTAATATTTCATAGTATTTTAATTTTATACTTTTAACAAACATTTTTATGTTTATATACCTTAAAAAACATTAAAGTAACATAAATTAAAAATAACCTTTTTTAAACGTTCAGTTGTAAACTTTTTGATACTACAATTGTAACATGTGTTTTTTTTAACGTTTAAATGTAAATTTTTTTCTGAAGAAAACTGTATTTTATGAGATAAAATAAGTTTATGCGTAAATATAAAAGTAGTCATGAATAACTCATTTATTTAGTATTTTAAATTTCAGCTTAGAAAAAAAAACGTAATAGAGTTTTGTAAAATTACTACAAGATAAGAAAAATACCAGAAACATATGTCAAATGTAAAATATCGTTCCGTCGTATCGCGCGAACATTCTTCTAATTGTTTAAAACATAAGAGAAAATAGACGTTGATAAAAATTATCGTAGTTTTAAACACATTTATAAGCTTTTAAATTATCGTAACCCTAATATACCAAGGTTCAATCCTGTGATGCATATTTAGTTATTAAATTCCTATTAATATAAATAAATTAAAAGAAGATAATAAAAAAAAGATATAAAGGATTTAAGGGAGATTTTGCTTGAGATCCAAACAACGGGGTTAGTTTGCAAACAATTTGACCAGATTAGACGGAGTTAATGCGGTACATGCAGTTATCGTGTATGGTGGGGTACACCATTCCTCCCTGTGTTCTCAATGCCAATCGATGTCTTCTTTCTTTCCCATTGACTCTTATAGTTTTGGTCCACCACCCCCTCATTTCACAATTCTTTCTATTAACCCCAACCCAACCCAACCTGCCAAACCAAACCCATATCATCATCATCATCATTCATCATTCATCATTCATCAACCAGCACTGTGTTTCATCTTGATATTTCCCTCCTTATGCGCATCTAATCACCATAATTTTGGATGGGCTATCTGTCTTGCAAAGCTGAATCAGCCACCGCAGTTTGTACACCATCGAAGAAACCCGAGAAAACCCCAGAATTTCTCCAAACAAATGAACAATTCCGGCAACCCACCAACAACAAAATCCAACACTTCGATTACAGCGATCTACAAGCCGCCACCAACAACTTCTCCGATCAGAAGCTCCTCGGCCGCGGCAGCCATGGCTTAGTCTACAAAGCCCTCCTCCGCAACGGCCGAATGGTCGCCGTCAAGAAACCCTCCCACCACCACAACCACCGCCTCTCCGCCGTCTCCGCCGTGCCCGACAACGAAGTCGAGAACGAAATCGACATCCTCTCCAAAATCCACAGCCCCCACCTCGTCAATCTCGTCGGATTCACCAACAACCCTCATCAGAATCGCTTGTTGGTGGTGGAATTCATGAGCAATGGGACTCTGTATGACACCCTTCATCTCAGTCAACAGCCCCCCAATTGGGGCCGGAGAATCCGATTAGCTGTACACACGGCGAAAGCCATCGAAACCCTTCATTCATCGATTCCTCCGGTGATCCACCGTGATATCAAGTCTGCAAACGTTCTTATCGATCGGAATTTCAACGCCCGATTGGGGGATTTTGGGTTGGCACTTCGTTGTCACGTTGATGATTATCGTTTGTTATCAACACCACCGGCTGGAACGATGGGGTATCTCGATCCTGGGTATGTAACACCGGATAATTTGAGCACTAAAACCGACGTTTTCAGCTTCGGAATTCTGTTGTTGGAGATCATTAGCGGCAGAAAAGCCATCGATGTCAGCCATTCGCCACCGTCGATCGTCGATTGGGCGATTCCGTTGATCAGAAGAGGCAAACTGTTGAGCGTTTTCGACCCACGAATCCCACCGCCGAAGGATCCCATCGTCAGGAAGCAATTGGCGGTGATTGCAGCCAAATGCGTAAGATCGTGCAGAGAAAGGAGACCATCGATGAGCGAAATTGTGGAATCACTGAGTTCTTTAGCGAAATTGGTGCCTCTGCGATCATGGAATGGGTTAAGCAACCCCTGTTTGATGGTGGAGACCGTCGGAAGACCGGTGGAGGTCACTTCTTCACGGCCAACCCACGGCGGCAATGGCGGTGGTGTTGGTGGTGGTGGTGGTGATGGTGGGAAGCAATTGAGTAATGCTAGAAGGGTGTATTCTGATCTGGGGTTACGAAGCAATCTGATGGATCTTATGGCCACAAGGGTCGACATTGATAACGACGAAGACACCAAACGTAAGGTTAATCGGAGATCGAGATTGAAGAATGGGGATTCTTGTAGTTTGGATCATGATCCGTCGATTGTGGAAACTTCGAACGTGAGTTCTAGTAGATTTTATGTTGTCACGCGATCAAAATCCTGTGCTCAAACGAATGGGTGAAATGTTTTTGAGGCAAAAGGTTGTGTTGAAGTTGGTTGATTTAGGTTACATTGTTTGTTATTTTGGAATGTATGTAGCAAAGAGATTGTATTTCGATCCTTTGATGTGTCTTCTTATTCAATACACAAGAATTGATACCATGCTTGATCTTAGGTAGAAAGACCAACAAGGGTATCTTTTCTTTTGTGTTTGTTCATTGTTCAAAGATATAGAACATCTTATTCGTGTTCTTTTTGAGGATTAATATCACCGGATTTTGCATCGACTGCATATGTAACATAGATTTCCGACGTGAATACAACTCAGGAAGAATCACAGCAATATCTTAATCCTAACGAAGTAATTCCTCCGGAATCCAGTGAACAACAATGATTACTTAGGATCAGCTTTGTCTGACGTATCGTAGATTTGTGACGTCGTGTTAAAACGGTTAAACAGTTGCAAAACATACAAATTTGTTGTAGGATTTCTTTGACAAATTAGTAGGTTGATGAAGCTCTAGATTGAACTTCTAAGCGTGTAGATGTCCTGAATCGGAAAATTTTAAAGTAACATAAATGAAAATTCATGTTTAAATATATAACTTTTTTTAAGTAAAGCAGTAACTGTTCATATCATTATATAAGGACCACAAGGTAAATGACAACATAATATGTACGTAATATATTAATGTTTATGTGCATTTTATATTGATACAAAAATATCATCACATATTTGTTTCTTCTGATCATTAGTTGTTCTTAGCAAGAATCATTGTTTTATGTAATTTGGATGTTACTATATCGCCAGTAAACATCATGTCTTCTTTAGAGTTATTACAAATATAGTTTTATAATCTTTTTTTATATATTATATGCATGCATCTTATAGAATTTTATCACTCAACCTCCTCGTTAATTAAAAAGAAATTACTTTACATCAAGATGTCACATTAGGACTGTTACATATATAATTATGTAAAGGAACGGTTACCACAATAGCACTAAATTAAATTTATAAATAAAATTGGGCAGTCTACTTAGCAGTTAAGAGAGCTTGTAGTGAGGTACACATAAAATGTAAATAATAGGAGATCATGAATTTAAGTCTCATTTTGAGTAAAATGCTCAGAGTTGAGACAGAAAGTATTCTTAGCAATAAGTTTCCTCCTGAGGGGGTTGTGGTGCGATCTTGACTAGAAAACAGATAGATGGACCCGATTAAGATAACACCTATTTTTCGATGGAGGATCGTACATTTGCCGTTAAAAAAGAGGGCTTAGGAGGGCAGCGAGCGGGCCTCAGATGTAACAAAAATACTTATTCTTAAATGGTTAAGGACTTTAGTTACTGGTGACCTTAGAGTACATTTTTGTGAATTAGTTCTTTTTTTAGAAAAACATTAAGGTGTTGTTAGAGTCTCTAGGATACATGCCTAGGTGTGTACTATTGATACATCCAATGCAATTTTAAATGGACTTAAATTTGTATAGATGATAACAATATAGTTTCTACTCTAAAAAGTTTAACCAACATAAAAATACAACATGACCTACATCTTTATCATTCAACATTTTAGGTGATAAAATAAAAGTTTAGTTCTTTGGTATTTTTAAAGTTGCGTTTTAGACCTTTAAAATTTTTATGTTGCAGTTATCGTCTCTAAGACACATGCCCCTAGGTGTGCACCATCAATAGAGTTGATGTAAGTCTTAAAGCAATTAAAATTTGTAATTGCTAAGAACATAGTTTGACACTATTTAATGTTAAAGAGCATAGAAAATATGTGTGTAACTATATGGCATTAGATAATGAAGTTATCAAACTTAACCAAGCTTTATCCATATTAATTTATACTAATTAATGTTTGTTGAGAAAAGGGGAGTAGATTCATTGTGAGTTTTGTTTTTATTGTTGATTTTAAATATATTCTAAGCAAGTAATTTTCATTTTCTTATAGTTTTAGTGTTACAAGTATAATCATTTTTAAAATATTGTTTTTAAACCTTGAGTTTATTGTTTATATGAGGGGACAAAGATCTAATTATTACAATTCATTGACATAAATTTGTGAGTTCAACAACTACAAATATTAGAATTCTTTTAATGAATACATTTCAATGCATACAAATACCTCTACTATGTAACAACGGCACTATACTATCACTCAACTCAATCCACAACTTTATTCCAGCTATCACATAGTTCCCTAAACACATTGGGGTGCTTCATTGAATTTACTCTTGGAATTAAGTTCACTTTTATTAAAATATTAACAAGTTACTAACAACAACGATATTCTTGTTGTTTAAAAGAAATAACATTGTATTCTAGCATATACATAACTGAATTAGAAATTAATATAAAAATACATTTTGACACCAAACTTAATTCTGACTGATGTCTTCGATGAAAGTTCTTGAGAAAACGTTCTTGTTTTGAGTCTTTAATCTATTGAGTCTTGTCCCTTCATCATTGACTCCATCAATGAGCAAACACTTTGTGTGACGATGTGGTTAAAGGAAGTATTCAATACGTTAACCTTAAAAACAGATTTCACGTCTCTTCTTAAATGAATGTATGTCTCCCAGGATACAACGAAAACAGTATATATACTGTCGGAGATAACTCTCGCGCTTGAGGTTGCACGGGATGAGTTGTAGTTCATAGAATTATCTGACAAATAGAGAAAAAAGATGGTTATGACAACAGAGTACTCTTTTATTTTAAATATGGTTTTTAAATTGGAAACGTTTAGTTCTAGTTCATGTTCCTAACAAAGTACACAAGTGTATGTATTGTTAGGTCTAGAATCTGTAGATCTAGTCATTATGTATAGGCTTAGTACTTGAATTAATATTTGTAATGAACTTTTGTATTTCATTATTATGTACGAATTAAATATATAGGTTAACCCATTTATATATGTGTTGATGTATGTATGACTGCAGGTACAAACATAATACTTGATCAATTATTGAAATTGACCAAGTGTAAGAAACATCTACGGATGAACATATCATTCTTCCGTAGATATATATCTTACAAGTAACAGAACATCCGAAGATCATCTACGGATGAACAAAATCAACTGGAGTTCCAAGTGTTCAAGAAATGCTGCGGAAGAACAAAACATCTGCGGAAGAACAAAACATCTGCGGAAGACAATATTTCTGCGGAGTCCAAACACTTGTATAATACAAGTGTTACAAGTCAACAAGTCAACAAGTCAACAAGGCGGTTATACGAATCCCGAGAAATCCGATGATTCCTTATCAGAAACAAATCAAATCCCAAGAGATCCGGTGTTTCCTATAACTGAAACATCTGTCTATAAATATGGATCCTAGGTTTCGATTCAAGCACGATTGAAAACAGACGATTGATTGATTGAGAACAGCAATAGCATTATAACAATCATCAAAAGTCTTTCGATCATCATAACATATACAACATCATAGCATTCATTGTTTCATTCTTTTGTAATCTTCAACACATTATAATAAAACATTAATTAATCTTTAATTGTGTTTTGTGTCGTGTGTTCTTGATATTTCATTGACATTGAAAGTTGCTTAAATACAATTAAACCAAATCAACGTTAATTCCGCTAACGTTGACTTGACATCAATTCACACTGATAATTCCTGTCAACGATCCTTGGATTCACAGGTGGTATCAGAGCCAAGTGCTCATTGATTTAGATCAATTGATCTATCAGTGTTAGTTGTGTTTAATTGTGTTTGTTTTCGGTTTACAGCAATTTTTAATTAACTTGTTTCTATATTCAAATCAATTGAATAGTAGATCTTGTTAACATCATGAGCAACTTCAGTGGTTCATCTTACCAACCCCCGAAGTTGGAAACAAAAGCAGATTTTAAGTCATGGAAAATCAAGTTCAGGAATCATGTAAACTATACTGATTCTGACTTGTGGATTTCCATCACTGAAGGTCCTTATATTCCACCCACTCTTGGGCCGGATTATAATGACAAAAATCAACCAATCAGCACAAAAGATCTATCACCTGATGATGTCAAAAAGGTTAAAGTCGATATAAAAGCATACAGTCTGCTTAGTATGGCTTTACCTGAAGAGATATTGATCAGGTGTGAGAACTATAAAACAGCTCACTCCTTATGGAAGATTCTTCACACTCTCTGCGAAGGGAGTGATGAGATAAGAAGTATAAGGAGAGACACTCTCAGATCACAATATGAAACCTTTCATCATATTGAGGGTGAATCAATTCCTCAGCAACTTCATAGATTCATGCAGTTAGTCACTGAGATGAATATTCTAGAGTTGAAGTATACTAGTGAGGAATTAAACAAGAAAATGCTCCACACTTTGCCAGAAAGTTGGAAACATACTGTGTCCATGTTCAAGAATACTATAGATCTGAAAGCAACTGGTTTAGATACTCTGGTTGCAAAAGTGGAAGCTCTTGAAATGGATGAAAAATCAAGAAACAAGAGTGTGAGAACTAATGTCTCACCCTATCACTTCAAAGAAACAAATAATGTAGGAAGTGCATTTATTTCAAACAATGAAAGTGATAGCTCTTGTATTAGGAGTGATGATGAGGAGGAAGTTAGCTTCTATGCTTCAAAACCCTCAAAGAAATCATCTCAAGACAAGCAGCAGAAGAATAAAGGAAGAACTACTGATAGACAAGATACATCTACCGCAACAACTAAGTCTTCCTTTTCAGCAAATCAGTCAGAACCAATGACTGTGATATTGGACTCTGAAGAACAAAGAGCAGCCTTTGCAGCTTTTAGCTCAAGTTTTCAAGCATACCTGGGAAGCTCTCTAACATCAGCCAATATCTGTCAACAAGACTTAGAAGAACTACCCCAGATGTAGTGGAAGAGATGGATCTACAATGGCAGATGGCCATGATTGCTTATAGAGCTAAGCAATATCTCAGGAGAAATAAGAACTTGGCTTCAGCAAGCAGAACATCAAAGATTGGAGTTGACAAATCAAAAGTGAGATGCTACAAATGCAATCTCTATGGACATTTTTCAAGAGAATGCAATCAACAGTCATATCCAGAGATGAGACAACATCAGCAGCATCAACAACATCAGATTCAAGCAAATCAACAATCTTCTCAAAGACCTCTGCACAAGCAATCTCAACTGATCAATGCTTCCCCACCAGCCACCAAAGAATCAGCAGGACCAAGTAACTCAAAGGAGTCAGGGCTGATCATACTTCAAGATGGAACGTGTGACTGGAGTCTGTATGAGAAGGAAGTTTTGGAAGAAAATCAAGCATTGATGGCTCATATGGATCAAACAGTGCCACCAATGGCTAAAGAGGTAAAAGAAAGATTGTGTTCATCAACTTGTGTTGAGGAAGTTGAACGATATAGAGTCCATGCTCAACAGTTGGCTGATAAAGTAAAAGAAACAATGATTTTGAATGAATCTCATGTTAGAGAACATAAACTATATCAAATAAAAATTAATTCTTTACAAAAGGATTTAGAAAAATTTGTTTCTGAAAATTATAGCCTAAAAGCCCAAGTTGAGCATTTGACCACTTCCTTAACAAAATCCATGGCTGATCATGCATCAACTGAAGTGAAACTTCAGAAGTTTCAATTATCATCTCAGCAATATGAGAAATTACTAACTTCTCATATTGAATCAAAGAAAAGGTCTGGGTTGGGTTATAATGCGGTTGCACCACCTATAAATGATAATTACACATCCTTACCTACAACAATGACAAACACTCTGTCAAATCATTTTGTGCCTAGCACTAAATTGGAAAAAGATTCATCTAAAACTAAAATTAATGATAAAGCTGAGGTGAGTGAAACTGAATCATCTGAATCAGAATCATTAGATCAAAATGATTCAGAATTTGATTATGATAAGTGTGATGACTTGGATGATTCTGATGAACATGATGTTGATCAAACAAGCACTGGTAAAAATTTTCAACTGAAAGCCCATATTCCAAAAGTGCTTGAAGAAACAAAGTTGCCATATCCTCCTAAACAAAGAAACATGCTGAAGACCATCTGCAAGAGGATAGCTCAATTGAATGAAGGTCTTCAAGAACTAAGTATGCAAGAATCCTCCAAGAAATTGACTGATGAATCAGTCGTCACTGAGAAAAGAGGAAAATTCAAAGGAAAGAAAAAGGCATCAGCAGATCAACAACTGAACAAGAGAAATTCAACAAAGGAACAAAATGTGCACAAAAATGAAAAAGCTGAAGCACATTCAAAGCTAAAGAAGAAAGAGCAACAACAAAAATCAGCAAACAAAAGGAATGATTCTGAGAAAGAATCAGAAGAAAAGTATTGCAAATGGTGTGACATGAAAAATCACAACACTGAAGATTGTTACTTCAGCAGTTATTGTTCTATCTGCAATATGAACAATCATATGACTGCTGATTGTTACTTCAACAAACATTGCTCTATTTGCAACAAAAATAATCATTCCACACAGGAATGTTATTTCAACAAAAAGAACAAGATAAAAGGATCAAAGAAGAAAGATTCAGACAAATCTGAATCAGATTCCCAATCCACAGATTCTGCAAAGAGTTCAAAACTGAAGAAGCATGAACAAAAATCAAAGGCAAAACCAAAGGACAAATCATCATCAAGTGTTAAGATACTGAAGAAAAGATCAACTTTTCAGCAGTCAAAAACACCACACAAAAGAGTGGATTTGTCAGACAAGGAATCAAAGGATGATGATTCATTCTTTGATAAATTTGAAAAAGGAATTCACATCCCTCTTTCAAAAACAAAAGACAGTGAAACATTTAAAGGTTCACTATCAAAACAAAAGAATCAAACAAATGAAGTTGATCTAAGTAAAGCAGACAATATGAATCATGAATCTACTTCATCAACATCCCATTCAGCAGAATCATCCTCATCCAAATTAAATCAGAATGAATCAATCAAATCTGAAACAGAAACTTCAAAAAATATTCTTGAAAGAGTAACTGTTTTAGATCCTGTTGACAAACCGAAGATCACTAAGGCTTGGGTTGTCACTTCTAACTGATTTTTTTTTCTGATTGCAGGAACAATATTGGAGAGCTGACAACATGTGGTATGTTGACAGTGGTTGTTCCAGGCATATGACAGGAAACTGTTCTCTTCTCCATGATTTCAAACATAAAAATGCTTCTTATGTGGCATTTGGTGGGGATAAAAAGGGAGGTAAAATTGTTGGTGAAGGAATGATAACCAATGGTGTACTTAAATTTGATAAAGTAAATTACTGTAAAAACTTACAGTATAATTTACTTAGTGTATCTCAAATCTGTGATCAAAACTACACTACATTGTTTGATGACACTAACTGTTACATTCTTAAGCCAGGATTTATTGTCCCAGAAGATTGGATTCTCCTCAAAGCAGCAAGAAAAGGAAACACTTATGTGTTGGATATGAACAACACTTCTCTCACAAAACATGAAACTTGTCTTATTTCTAAACTTTCAGAAGATTTGTCACAATTATGGCATAGAAGACTTGTTCATTCTAACATGAAAAATATGAATAAATTGGTGAAACATTACCTGGTCATTGGCTTACCAAATAAAGAGTTTCATTGCTCAACTCATTGCTCTTCTTGTTACAAAGGAAAACAACACAGAGTGTCACATAAACCAAAAACAATCAATACTAATACTACACCACTCAAATTGCTTCACATGGATCTTTTTGGTCCAACCAATGTAATGAGCTCTCAAAAGAATCCTAAGTGATCAATTGTATATTATCCTGAGCTTTATCAACATCGCATCAATGAGATGCCAAACACATCTCAACATAGCTATTATAATTTAAAGTACATAGTCTCAAGAGTGAAAGAATGATGATTTGACTTACAAAGGGAGGACAACACCTTTGTGAATCAACTGTGAAGTCCATGACAGTTATTTCTAAATCAATAAAACATGATAAACAGCAAGCCTAGTTGATACATGAGCTCTTGTATGGATTTATAAGGACAATATACTTGCATTCAGAACTTGTTCCTGCATCAACTATACAACATAACTAATCAGGAAGAGGCTTAGCATTATAGTATGATCCCATCTTAAGTGCATCTGATCATTATCATATACGTTTATGTTATTCCTCTTAAAGAAATTTATGATAAATGCTTAAGTTCATCATTAATCAAAAATTTAGGGGGAGTAGTATTCATGAAAAAGCATCTATATCAGCAGCAGCAATGTCTATATCTTTATCAAGTTGAAGAAATTGAAACCTGAGCATCACATCAGCCGTTGGTTACATGAAATTTTTTTAAATTTCCTTGTACTAAATTGTCATGTATGCAAAGCCAACGAGGTCCTATAGCAATAATTGGTTCAACCAATGGAGTTGGGCCATACATACATCTGTGTGTAAATCAATATTAGTATATTAATGTTTATCCGTAGATTGGTAAACTACGGATAAACAAAGATCAACAGTAGAAGTTGTTGATCCGTAGATATACTACGGAAGAGTAAGTTGTGGATTACAATTAATGTGATATTACTTCTACGGAAGAGTACAATGTGGGACCCACTGAATAAATCCGAGAAAATTAATATGTCTGAGGGTATAAATAAAGAGATTTGACTTGTCAAATGCATTATGCACTTTTTCAGCTCACTTTTTCAGACCTAGAAAATCTCACTCAACAAATTTTTCCCACTTTCTCAACATTCAAATTTTATCAAATCAAACCTTAAGCAATCATATATCTGTGTTCTTAATCAGCATATATTAAGGTAAAACATGTCGTAATCATCAAGAATGAACGAGTTGATTCTTGTTTTATCTCACAACTGTTCGTATTCTTATATCAATAACATGATTCTAATGAAGTCTTTTCTTATGAACAGATGGATCAACGATTTGCAAAAGATCATAATGTATGTGCTTTCTTGAACCCTGACGATCCTGTGTCAGAAGGATGTCAAGAAATTATGAGATATTTGAGAAGATCAAGGGTTTTCTATGCATTATCTGCAGAGCCAACGATTTATCGATCGCATATCAGTGATTTCTGGAATTCTGCGCGTATAGAAGAAGATGATGAAGGAATTATTGCAGAAGTAAGGAATCGAAGGCTGAGAATAGACGAACAAACTATAAGAAGGGTACTAGAACTGGGAGATGTTGAAGCAGGACACCCTGATGTATTTGATAATGAATACATAGAAAAGGTTTTTCTTCTAATGGGATATGATGGAGACTTTGAAAAGGGAGAAATCAAGAAGGGAAGACTCTGCAAACCATACAGATTTTTGTGTCACACTTATCTGAAGTGTATGTCAAACAGAAAATCTGGGCTTGACAAATTTTCTAGACACATATCATCTGGTATTATTGGCATCTTTGAGGGAAGAACCTACAACTACTCAAAGTACATCTTTAACTGTTTGTGTGATCACATCAGAGTACAGAAGGCTGATAAGATGTATATGTTTCCAAGATTCATTCAGCTCATCATTAATGCAGACCTGCCTGGAACAAATGTGGAGGGTGGTGTGTTTATCCAAGCACACCTTGGCAGATCTGTGCTGAACAAAATCTCAGGGAGATATGAAGGAGAAGATGTAGACATGTTTGCACATGTGATTGATGCTGATGCAGACATACCTCCAGAGCTAGTTTGGGAAGATGAGGAAGAGAGCCCTGCTACCAGCTCTGCTCAAGACACTCCATCACCAGTAGTATCACCACAACAACAACAAACACCCCAAACACAATCACCAGCCAGCCAAACTACAGAACCCATCTCTCCAATCCTCAATCTATCACCACAACAACAACAAACACCCCAAACACAATCACCAGCCAGCCAAACTACAGAACCCATCTCTCCAATCCTCAATCTATCACCACAACAACAACAAACACCCCAAGCTCAATCTCCTGCCAGTCAAAATACTGAACCAATCTCTCCCATTCAACCCCAATCACCAAATCAGCTACAGATGCAACTCTACCAACAACTTCCAAATTCAGATACTGAGAGCATCTACACTGGAGAGACAGAATTAGTCTCAGAAGCAAGCACAGTCAAACTGTCATTATCCAAGACTGAATCCCCTGTGCACTCAAATGAAACTGAACAAGTTTCTCCCATGATTGATCAGCAACAACAACAAACTCTTCAAGAGCAGGAAGATCAAGCCACTGAACCAAAGTCAAGCTCAGCAAGTGTTGATCATGAGGAAGTTAAAGAAGATGAGATTGAGTCTCAGCATCAGGAAAGAGATACAGAAGCAGATCAGGTTGATGTGATTGCCTATAATGAAGATGATCTGAGTGATGATGACATTCCTGTAAGCAAGAGTTATCTGGTGGCTGAGTACAACAAGCTGGTGCTCAAGTCAAATAAAAGAAAGGCAAGAATACAAGAGCTGAAGGGCATAATTAAAGAAAAGGATGAAGAATTGATAAATCAGCAAGAAAGAATAAAGAGATTGAGAGAAGATGCTCAAAGTGATAAAGAAGTCATTGATGCTCTGCTAGACAAGGAAGCTGAGCTTATAGAGTCAGCAGAGAATGAGAAGAAAGATAAAGAAAAGATCATGAAGAGACTTGAACAAGCATCTGGCACTGTGACTGCTCAGTCAACCATAATAAAGAGAAAAGAAGAAGAAATTGAGCAACTTAAACTGAAGATCAGTTCATTGGAATCTTATGCCAAAACTTCAACTGCTCAAACAAAACAAAGTCCTGAGGCATCAAAAGAAGTGATCTGGTACTCAAGGAAAAGAAAGTACCTTGGTACTACTGAGAAGAAGCCAACTAATGAAAGTAGTCAAAAGAAACAAAAGCTTTCTCCTGAACACACACCCATAATAGACTTATCTGCTGAGAAGCCCATCACTGAACAGAAAGATGAAAGTGACAAAGAATGGGAAGAATTAATCAAAGAAGACACTCCTCCAAAACAAGAAGTATCAAAGGCTGATGATCTTCTGACTACAAGTGACATACTTGAAGAGAGGCCTGAATCAACCATGTTCATGACACTTATAAATCATGGTTTCCCTTATGACATGGTTGAAAGACTGAACATGACAGAGATGAAGAACTTGTTGAAAGAGTTTGAGCTTGCCAGCTTCATGATTCCAAACTGTGATTATGAAGCATTCAGTACCTTTCAATCAATTCAAAACATAAAGAAGGAGTTGGGACACTGTGACACAGCCAAGCTGAGCAAATACAACATGACTTGCTGGTTACAGGGACATAACTACAAGCCTCATGAGCTTAAAGGAAGAACAGTAGGAGAACTCAGAAGGATGATGGAGCATGTAATGAAAGTTGAACTAGATACTGGGGTAAAGTTCAGAACTGAAGCTCCACATCAATCTTATGAACAACAAAGCAAACTCCCTGCTGAACCCATAACTGTTGAACCTAAAGATCAGCACAAAGGAAAAGAGAAACTGATTAGAGAGCCAAGGGAAGTCATCCCCGGAAAAGTATGGCCACTTGGGACTGCAGTTAGAGAAATAACTGAGCAAAAGTCCACTCTAATACAACTGATAGATCACCTCACAACTCCCAGCTCTGCGGAAGAAAACAAGATCATGGCATGGAAATATGATCCAGACTGGGATTGTGCTGTTATTAAAAGAACATCTGGAAGAGTTGAATACTTCCATGATGTACTCTCAGTGGTGAGTCTGCCAGAGAATGACATCAGAGACCTTCAGAGTTTAATCATCAGCAATTATCCAATTCACCCTAGAGGAAGAGACTTCTCAACTCTAGTGGGAAAATTAAAGACAAAATTTAAAGATGATGTGCTGATTGAAGCTAAAAGAGAAGATATAGAACATCAGAAGAGAATCAAAGGGCTCAAAAGATACAAGTCTAATGCCTCAGAACATGTAGATGATGAATTCTTGAAGAGGATTGGCTACAATAACAGAAACAAAGCAGCTCTTAAATGTATTGAAGGGACTCAATTCACATACCCAATCACTGAATGGGGATATGTAGAGAAGACTAAAGAGTTGGTCCTACTGAGAAATGCTGAGAACAAGAAAGCTGAGAAGATCAGAATCTTTGATCCTGTGGAAATCAAACTGCTTCATCCCAGCTACACCTCATACTTAAATGACAAATTCTTTCCCAAGCTGTCTGATGAACAAGCACAAAATGATCTATTTCTACATGTTCATGTGATTCAAGTAGTAGACAAACTTCATGCAAAAGCATATAAAAGAAGAAGATTTAATGCTGGATTACTGAAGGGAACAACATTTGATGAAGTAACAGAACTAAGAATAACAGAACAAGATGAGCTAGAAGTGGTGAATAACAACAAGGTGTTAGACACACTCACTACAGAAGAAGATGTTCTGGGAATTAGTTATGAGACTTTGAAGATGATGAGCAAGATGAAGATCAATTATAAGTATGATGATCAGAAGACTGTTGTCTCCTACTTCTACAACAAGATGATCGCTAGAATCAAAGATCTTGCAGTTTTGAAGGAATGAGTACAAGTAGCTAAGCCTAAGGGGGAGTATTGTTAGGTCTAGAATCTGTAGATCTAGTCATTATGTATAGGCTTAGTACTTGAATTAATATTTGTAATGAACTTTTGTATTTCATTATTATGTACGCATTAAATATATAGGTTAACCCATTTATATATGTGTTGATGTATGTATGACTGCAGGTACAAACATAATACTTGATCAATTATTGAAATTGACCAAGTGTAAGAAACATCTACGGATGAACATATCATTCTTCCGTAGATATATATCTTACAAGTAACAGAACATCCGAAGATCATCTACGGATGAACAAAATCAACTGGAGTTCCAAGTGTTCAAGAAATGCTGCGGAAGAACAAAACATCTGCGGAAGAACAAAACATCTGCGGAAGACAATATTTCTGCGGAGTCCAAACACTTGTATAATACAAGTGCTACAAGTCAACAAGTCAACAAGTCAACAAGGCGGTTATACGAATCCCGAGAAATCCGATGATTCCTTATCAGAAACAAATCAAATCCCAAGAGATCCGGTGTTTCCTATAACTGAAACATCTGTCTATAAATATGGATCCTAGGTTTCGATTCAAGCACGATTGAAAACAGACGATTGATTGATTGAGAACAGCAATAGCATTATAACAATCATCAAAAGTCTTTCGATCATCATAACATATACAACATCATAGCATTCATTGTTTCATTCTTTTGTAATCTTCAACACATTATAATAAAACATTAATTAATCTTTAATTGTGTTTTGTGTCGTGTGTTCTTGATATTTCATTGACATTGAAAGTTGCTTAAATACAATTAAACCAAATCAACGTTAATTCCGCTAACGTTGACTTGACATCAATTCACACTGATAATTCCTGTCAACGATCCTTGGATTCACATGTATCCTTGATGTTGTGAATATGAAGAGTCTTGTTTTGATTAATTCACGAATTAAAGTAGATTAATTGGTGAATCAGTGTTTCAAATTTCTAACAGACAGAGTGTTCGTTTCCTTTCAATAGCTTCCAACCTACTGAAACTTCAGCATTAGTTGACCTGGAAGCTACTGAACCATCAACATATGGCAAAGCTTACGAACAGAGAACCTTCAACTCAACAGTAGGCTTTGGAGCTTCCAAACCGAGGCCTCTGAGCCATTGGAAAATGTAAAGCTTCCAAAACCATCTTCCAAACCATAGTTGTGTGAAATGCAAACTACAACATTAAAGTGTCACGTTGCGCCTTCTCCCTCGCTTCTAGGCACGTTTGTTGCTTTGCACTTATTTGGCTGTCACTGGTTGTGTTTCATCATATAAAAACACACTCCCATGAATGTTTCTACTTATATTCTCATTCAAAGTTTAGTATCCTTTCTATTTGAGCAAGATCTCAAATTATTATACTTCACCATTTCTAGTTAGTTTTGTCCTTTCATTTATGCAGGACAAATGATAACATTTTCATACCACCATGTTAACTTTCGAAAATGACATCTCATTCATCTTTGTTACGTTTTAGACACAGTTTGATTCGTTCCAATTCTCTCACATCGTATAACACAAACAAAATGGTTTAATAATAAAATTAGTAACAAATACAAATAATTATTGGTGTTTACAATTAGTGAAAAACACATTTTTCACATAATTACTAACATTTACATATCAAATAGGATAATCATTTAAAACTTCGTACATCCAAGCGTCTTCTTTTTGCTTTGATGTCAAGTATGGTTCCTATATCACTTATAGAATATGAATCAATAACTAAATGAACTCAAACAACATAATATCTTTATCTCCTTGGCATTTAAGGCAGCAAATAACATTCCATAATCTAATTAAAATAGAGGGGGTCAAATAACATCTAAAACATAACTGTAATACGGATCCATTTAATTTTAATATAAAATTCCAAATTTAATAATTATCCATAACGAAAGCAACAAAATCAAATAAATACTTTGGTCATATAATTAAGATATTAACTACACAAGCCTGTAATAAAACTATACAAGCGTTTGTGGGTTTGTCTAATGGTAAGTTTCTTTTGGTAAGTTTCTTTTTACTCTTTTAAAAAGATATGAGTTCGAGGTTTGAAGGTGACATTTTATCATGAATTATTTTGTTGATAATATATTTAATGTTCTAACCCTAACCATTGGTTGTGAGTTCGGCTCATGATGGTGGTAATATATTCTAAATAATTTAGATGTTTTATTATTATAGTTTAAAAGTATAAATAGATTAGTGTGTTCTTCCTATTAAAAAAATACATAAAACAAAACGTATAGTTGTTGAGATCTTATGTTATTGAATATGGAGCATCACTAACTTGCTATTTGGGGTACCTTGATTGACACCTTGTCTTTTCGCGTAATATCGTTTTTATTTATTTATTTCAGAGCTTATTTGGTGGATTGCTTTATGGACCACCTCTTATACATTTGTATCTTTGTAAATCAATTCGATACATAGGATATTTTTCTCCACATGATAAGTCTATACCAATATTTCAATAAGCTTTATGATCCCGCTAATCGCTCTTATAACTTATGGGCATTAGATAGGGCATTAAATAATAAAGTTATCAAACTTAACCACGCTTTATCTATATTAACTTTATTTTATTGTATGTTTGTTGAGAAATGGGGAGTCGAATCGTTGTGAGTATTGTTTTTATTGTTGATTTTAAATGTTTTTTAAGCAAGAACCTTTCGACATATGACAAAGCCTTCAAACCGAGAACCTACTGAACCATCAACATATGACAAAGCCTTCAAACCGAGAACCTTTCGACTCAATAGCAGGCTTCTGAGCTTCCAAACCAAGGCCTCCAAGCCAACGGAAACTGTAAAAGCTTCCGAAGCTATCTTCCAAACCATTGTTGTGTGAAGTGCAAACTCCGGCATTCAAGCCCATGGCGCTTATCTCCCCCGCTTACGGGTATGTTTGGTGCTTCACGCTTATCTAGCTGTCACTGATTGTCTATCATCATATAGAAACACATTCTCGTGAATGCTTCTAGTTATAAATCCATTCAGGATTTATTATCCTTTCTATTTGAGACAAAATTTATATTTTATATACTTCACCATTTCAAGTTAGCTTTGTCCTCCCATGTATGTAAAACAAAATGACAACTTTTTCATACCACCATCTAAACTTCGAAAATTGATATCTCACTCATTTTAGTTACGTTTTAGACATAGTTTGACTTGTTGAGACTCTCTGACGTAGTATAACACAAACAAAGTTGTGTTATAATTAAATTAGTAACATGTACAAATAATTATTAGTGTCCGCTATTCATAACAAGTGAAATATATATTTTTCATATAATTACTAATATTTGCACATCAAATATGATAATCATTCGAAACTTCGTTCATCTGAGCGTCTCCTCTTTGCTTTGATGTCAAACATGGTTCCTTATATCACTTGTTGATACGACCCAGGACCGTCTGACCCGACCCGAAAGTCAACCAATATTCAACTTGGTCAAGAAGACATGATAAAAACCAAGACTATTTCAATTTAGTTTAGTTGTTCTCAGTGGCGGAACCAGGAATTTTTTCCAATGGGGTCACCCTTTCCTTTTGACTCTCTCGAATCATATCTATTCGTTTGCAAGATGCACAAACCACATTCGTCAAAGTTGACAATTCATCAAATAATTTATAAATCTCCACATGTTTGTTTGCAAGGGCGACAACAACTAACTGAAGTTGGTGGGCAAAACAATGTATGAAATAAGCCGATGAGTTTTCTTTTAAAATTAGTTGCACCATCATATCCTTGGCCTCTAACTCTAGTCAAGCTTAAATTGTATGTAGCAAATAGTTCATCAATAGCCGACTTGAGAGACAATGAAGTTGTTTCCATAACATGAACAAGACCAATAAATCTTTCTTTAACAAGTCCTAATTTATCAACAAATCTTAAAACCACAGCCATTTGTTCTTTTTTAGATACCTCTCTCGACTCATCAACTAATATAGCAAAAACATCATCACCAAGTTCTTCAAAAATCTTCTTTAATACCTCTTGTGCAAAACAATTACAAATTTTTTTTTGTATTAGTGGAGATGTCATTTGACTATTTCCTGGAGCATTTCCTAAGATCACCTTACCAATTTTTTCATTTAATTGCCCAAACAACTTTAAAAACTCAATAAACTGTCCTCTATAAAGTGAAGTCTCAGATTCATCATGACCACGAAAAGACAACCCACCATTTAATAATGATTTTGCAAGAAGAACAGAAGAACTTAATCGGATTCTATACTCTCTTTTTTGTTTGTCACTTTGTTTTATAAATGCAACATGTATTGATTGTTCTTGTTTAAGCAAGTTCTCACCTTTTTTGTGTGCTTTGTTGTGAAGACTATTAACATCACCAATATGTATGGCAAATCTTTCAGTTTTGTTCCAACCATTAAAACCTTCATTCACAAATGCATCTTTTTGACCAACTTCCTTAAACAAATAACAAAACAAACAATATGCTCTATCCGTTTTCACACTATATTCTAGCCAATTCCCATATTGTTTAAACCACTCGGGACGAAATCGTCTAGATTTTCCATTAAAATCTCGTTGTGGAAACTCATGCCCAATAGATTGACATGGACCTCTAAGCAAGTATGCTCTTCTAATTTCATCTTTTCGATTAGGGTGATATGATGAGATTGGCTTTCGTTCAGAAGGATCCCATGGAAGATCATCTAAATCAATTCTTGCCGGAATACTATTACTAGATGAAGAAGCAACATTCGATGGTTTTCTTTTCACAACAAACCGGTCCATGTTCCTAAAATGTTCAATGCATCACACATATAACATATTATGAGTTGTGATGAACTAAATTATTAATGTGGTGAAATACCCAAGTTATATCAAACAAAATATAGACTTTAGATTTTTAAACACCTAAATTAACAAAGTATAAGTTCTTTTAGTCCTCGTTGCATTTTGTTTGATTTTTACACTCCAAGTTAAACAACTAAATTCTAGATTCCTAAATATGATTATAAAGAAATATATAAGTCCACAAGAAAATGAATATCTAAAAACTAATTAATTTTCCTCACACTATTACAATCTGACGTTTCATCTTATAATAAAAATTCATTAGATTTCATCAGTTTGCGGTATTTAGCTATGACAATGAAAACCAAAAATGAAAAAGTTTTTGAAGCCATCTTCAAGCTCTCTGTTATCTAGATTCCTAACTTTTTCAAACAACTAAGATAAATTCTAGATTTCTAACCTAATTAAACACTTTTAAATAAACAACTAAGAAAACTAACCTATTTTGAAGGAGGCGGAGGCGCGAGTCGCGACCAACAGTGAAGCAGCAGACGGCAGACCAGCAGTGAAGAAGGCAGAGGCGCGGCCGACCAGCACAAGACTGGCGGTCCGGCGGAGCAGCAGACCGGCAATGAAGGAGGGGGGGCTGCAGCAGGCCAGCAGATGCCGTTCGAATGGGGGGTGAGGGAAATTAGGGGCTAGGGTTTTATTTTGTGTAATTAGAATAAGGTTATTTTTGTATAATTACACAAATAAAAAATGAAAAAAAAACTACTGCAAACTACATCTTACAAGGCTCGAACGCGCGGCCTTTTTTTTGAAGAAGGAGCGCCTTAAACCAGCGAACCAAAGATGTATTTGTGATATATTATACGTTTTAATATACTAATGGGTTCACTACCTGTAAAACTATGGGTTCACTAAAAAATTCGGTATTATACGTTACACTACGGGTTCAAAAATCAATGGGGTCACTTGACCCCGTACCTATGACCTTAGTTCCGCCCCTGGTTGTTCTCCCATCCTTGCATGCATGTAACTAGTAACACTAAGTGCATTTTCCTATTTCTTGCATAATTTTAGAGCAATGTTAGCAATTAATATTTCCTTATAAATTGTTATTCATTTTATTGTAAAATACAGAAAAAAAATAATCAAGTTCTAGTCTAGTTTTTATCTTTTATTTTGGAAGTGTTTGCCTATTACAAAAAAACTAGCCGATCTAGAATCCGGCTCTATCACTTGTGAAATATGAATTAATAACCAAAGGAACTTAAACAACATAATATCTTGATCTCCTTTACTTTAAACGCAGCAAATAACATTCCATAATTTAATTAAAATATAAAGCCTCAAATAACATCTAAAACATATTTGTAATATGATTTATGAACCCATCAAATATAAATAGTTTGGTCATAACTCATATCATTAAGACATTAACTGCAGAAGGAGGCGGTCATAATAAGTTTTCCTTTTAACCCTATTAAAGATTGTGGGTTCGAATGACATTCTTATCATAAATTATTCAATTGTTGTCTATTTAGCGTTTTGACTCCATCCATATGCTTTGAGTTTGAGTCTTAAAGATGGTAATTTAATCTAGATAATCTAGTTGTTTCATTATTGTAGTTTAACTGTAAAATACATAAAACAAAACGTGTAGTGGCTGAGATCTTATATCATTGAATATGGAGTATCACTAACTTATCATTTGGGTACCTTGATTGACACCTTGTATTTCCTGTAATATCGTTTTTTTGTTTATTTATTTATTTCATAGCGTAATTGGTGGGTTTCTTTATGGACCACCTCTTACAGTTTTGTATCTTTGTATACTTGGTAAATCAATTCGATACAGAGAATAATTTTCTCCCCGTGATAAGTCTATGCCAATATTTCAATCAGCTTTATTATGCCGCCAAACCTGACGTATACTTTCATAGTTTTCTATAATTTCTCTTATTACTTGGGCGTTTGTTTCTATAACAGTGTTGTTGAGAAAAAAAATATTTATATGATATTGTTTAAAACATATTTATTTTAATGACGTAGTCTTATTATAAAACTAGTTTTATCAAACACGTGTATTACACTGATTTAATAAATAAAATATTAAATATAATAAAAATTTTATAAATTATAAAATTATAATCTAATATAAATTATAATCTAATATAAAATATTTATAAATAGAATGAAAATTTTGTTTCAAAATAAATTTTTAAAAAATTTCATTTTAAAAATTTCTTATTATAACTCTTAATTATAACTATTTTTTGTTTTTAAAATATTTACTTTTTAAAAACATTAATGTGTGCGTAAATCATTGTCACCTCAACGATCTGCCCGTACACCACGATGTTTTTTCATTTGGAAAAATTACCATATTAACCATTTGACCATTTACTTTTACAAGTATAACCATTGAAAATTAAGTTTACAAATTTATTCCACCAACCCAAGGATGACATGTGTCCCTGTATCGCCAAATCAGCGATATGTCATGGTTTGATATCGCTGTATCGCTGAGCTGGAGATATCAATCCATGATATATCGCTCAAAACTTCAAAAAGTAATTTGATATCGCTGGTAAGCGATATAGCATGTTGTGTATATCGCCGCCTTGAAAAAAAACAATATAGCCACGTTTGGTATCCCTGCCCGGTGATATATATGTGTCTTTGTATCGCCGCTGGTAGTAATAATATCGCCGCCGGCGATATTTTGGGTGGATAGACAATGTTTATGGCTGTACCGTCGTGCCACATCATTGCCACTTCAACAGTCCAGTAGCTCTATCCTAAAGGCATATCACTGACTATGAGGCTGTTTGGGAGCCTTTTAATCAATCTCTTAATGGTTTAGATGTTTGGATGGTTCAACATTTAATGGTTCAGACTGTTTGTTTCGCTAAAAAATGTTTGAATGATTCAGACATTTGCCTCTGAATGGTTAAGTATTATACTAGTATTGAATGGTTAAGAGGTCTAATACTGAATGGTTAAGATATCTTATCTAAATTGGTCAGACATTTGCATTTTGAATAGTTAAACGATATGCTAGCACTTAATGGTTCACACCTTGTAATGGTTCAACATTTAGTGGTTTAGACCTCTTATTTGTTCGGCACTTAATCATTCAGAAATCGTCAAACTGACTTTATGTGTCTCCTTGTTGGAAAAGTATAGAAGGAAAAGAAAAAGGGTAAAACTATGTGTGCTTAACGTGCACAAGTGTAATGGTTTGATAGATGGGTAGCTAGAATGGCCTTAAGACCATTGTTTTGTGGGTCGGATAGCCGACCGCGAATCGATATGTGCACCAAACTGATCATATAATAGTAAAATAACACGTTTGAACCGGTGCGGGCGACCACGAATCGCTGTGTGCTTGAACCGACATGTTGATCCCGAGTTAGCGGTTGGAATAGTCGAACCGGGGCTCGGATCGGTTGAACTGGTTTTTTATATATATTTATAAATGTTTCAGTATTTTTCACATATATTCATTAAAATAATTATAATTTAATCCAATTCTCATATCCAGTCGAACCGGTCCAACCAGCGGATCGGTAAAACGTACGGTTAACCGTACGATCCGGTTCTGAAATCATTGGTTAAGACCTCGTGGAAGAGTGCGTGTAGGTGACTAGGTGTAACTAAAATTTGCAATAGGCCCTCACGTTTGAAATGGTTGGTAAGACAACATGTGACTAATAACTAGACCAAATAATGATAATCCGGATTATATTTTGGTTGTTGATATCTTTTCCCCGGAGACGACCCAAATAATTTTGTTTCGATACGGTGTTGGTCTATTTTTGACCAAGTTTAAGTTCATGTTGTGTTTTCTTCGTGTCCTCAAATTACATATTTTTAACACATGCATACAAATAGATAGTTTATAATACAACTCATTATATATGAGAACATTAAGAATTGTATAAACAACTACAATATATATTATTTTAATTAGGGGATACTATGTGGGAACTTGAGGGTGTGGGGAAACCCCGGCCACGGGTGGGAGCCCACCTCTACAAACCCATTGAAAAATTTCAAGCCCAAACATCGTGAAAATTCACTGGGATCTAGCGATTGAAACATCACCTCATTTGACTGTTGCCGACAGTCATATGACCGTTATCTAAAGAAAATAATTTTTTACACTATAAATATCATTCAGTCTTATTTTTTTACATATTACGTATACTCCAATCCCCTCACATTGTAGATATAATTCAATCTCATTTGAATGAAGCCTCTTATTCTAGTGAAGACACACTTCCTCTATCATACGAGGAAAAAAAGGTGGCTATAACCTCTCTGCCCAATCGGTAGGACCACGTAAGAATGATGGAAAGAAAGTGGAAAAACGGAGGTTCCAAGCAACCGAAAAGGGAAACCATAGCGGACCGCCAAAGAAGAGAATTTAGGTTTCGCAAGATGGACAAATTTCATTATGTTAGAAAAACAAATATTGTTTGTATAACACAATGTAAGAAATATATTTTATCATTATGTTTTACGTTTTATACTATTTTATGTCAATTTGTCATTAAGATTAATATATTAAATAAATTAGATGTTATTTTATCATTGTTTTGTTTATAGTAGAAGTACCTGACACTATTATTTGACTATTATGTTTTTCAAAATCATTATTTTAAAAAGATATTTGGATAACACAATAAGAAACAAAGAAACATAACGATGAGTTGAAATCATATGAGCTAAAAACATAATTATTTTTTACTTTTATATATAATAATATTCTCGTTTAGAAGATTAAAAAATACACGTTTTTTGGGTGTAATTGTATAAAAATAAAATATCGTATATAAAAGTTACGTACGTTTTTAAAAGTTTGGGAATTTGAAAAAAAATGTTAAACAAAAACTGCAACGTCTAAAATACATTTTAATCAATTTTTTCCCTATAATTTGATCTCAACTAATTATTAAAAAATATTTAATTTTACATTTTTTATATCAGAAATCCTTTTATTTGAACTATTAACAACCAATTAATAGTTCGTCAACATATTATTGTAGCCTTGTAGATCAGAGTAATTTAAAAACCAAAAAAGATTTAAATATTTTTGTATTTATTTGTTTCAAAGTTGCATACTTTGTAAAAGAATTTGAAGATGATTCACGTAATAAGAAAAAAAGCATTTGAATAGAATATAAAAATGTGTCGTGACGTGTAGATGTCGTGAAACGACCGAACGACACAGCGTGGAGGACCGGCGGTAATGTTGTCGCGCGCCGCCGCCCCCCACCGTGGGCGTGGGCGCCCCCAAAAGCAAATACACGCTACAAAACATAAAGAGTTTTCATATTTCAATAAGTATATAACTTTTTTCTTAAATAGGGTGCTTTGTAAAAAAATATTTGGAACAGCAACCCGATAAACAAAATAAATTGTTTCAAATAAATATGACAATGTATTTTTTTGGGTTGGATAATGACTATCAATAAATGAAATAAATAATTATCAAATCCTAGCATGAGGACAAAGTTTTTTTTTCGTTTTTTTTCTTTTGTTAATCACACTAGAAATCAATTTATTACTCTGAATAGTAAATATAATAATCATAATTAATGTACTCATTTAGTAAGAAAATCTTGTTTGATTTATTTATTCTGAACGGTTTATTTTATATCGCTACTTTTCAATTTTAGAGTAGAAAATATTAGAAATAGTACTCTTTTGATGTGTTTTTGAAGTTTCCCCATTTAGAAAAACGGGCATGATAGCCATCGAGTGCATTGACCCCCCGATATAATCGTATATGCAACAAACATGCTTCTATTTTTTTATTATTATGTAAAATATAAATATAAGTAGTTTTAGGGATTTTTTAAAAGCTGCTAAAACTAATATTAACACCATCCGTCTACTAACCCAATTAATAGTAGGTTTTTAAGTCACTTGACCCAATTAATCTTAACCTTTCAGTTTCTACTGACAAATCAAAAAAAAAAAAAAAAAAAAACAAACTATTGAATCAATAAGTTTCTTTTCCTATAGTTCGTACCAAAAATGGAACCATTCCTAAAGTGCCACAAGACCCACCATCCAGTCATGATAATAGCTTCCAAAATATCTTACTTGACACTCGACATGCACAACGAATCTATCCAACCACATATATTCTTCAGCTTCAAAATCAATGAAAATAATTTCTAACCATCGTGAAAGGGCACTCCCAAGTACTGACCGCACAGGAAGACACTCACCAAAAAGACGATCAACTAATTCAATGTGTTAGAGCAAATCAAGCAAACAATACATAATATATACATATCTTTTTCACTAAGATTTACTTTTGTTAGAAGACAATCCAAAAGTAACCACCACACGAAAAGATTAACTTAGTTTTGGAATATATCAATTTCATCTAGTAGAAAGATTCTTCTATGGAAGAAAACACAAATTAACATATAATATAAACATCCTAACATTGAATCCATCTTGAAAATCCAAAACCACACCTAACTATCACTTTCGTAAGAAAGCAACTTACTCAATAGCTCATCTTGTAACTCAGCAAATTCCACACCCAACTATAACTTTCGTAAGGAAACAAGTCACTCCAGGAGCCCTTAACCACCCTAAATCCATCCCTCTTGTCATTTCTGATGTTTAATAAACCACTCTTTATCAATCTCAAGATTTAAAATTCTTGGAAATCTCAAAGATAATGGAACATTACCAACCACACATCTTAGGAGAAATAATTTTTTTTTAATCATTACCCACCTTCTTCCTCAAAGATGATAAATGAATTAGTCCTTTATCATTTAGATTGTTGATAGATTTTACTATCCTATTCCAAACTCATTTCCTTTACCTGCCAATTATAAACATTATCACGACTATAAATATTATTAATAATCCTAACCCAAATAAAAATTGAAAAGGCACCCAAATTACCAATTACCAAGCCCCCACAATGTTTATCTGTTATAACTAGGTCTCATGCATGCATACATGGACACATGCATGCATGAATGTATGCATGTATGCATGAATGCCTGCATGTATCTCTATAGGCATGCAAGTATGTATGTATCTATGTATAGTACGTAAGTGCATATATATGTATGTATAGATGTACGTATGTATGGATGTATGTATGAATGTATGTATGTATGTATGTATGTATGTATGTATGTATGTATGTATGTATGTATGTATGTATGTATGTATGTATGTATGTATGTATGTATGTATGTATGTATGTATGTATGTATGTATGTATGTATGTATGTATGTGTGTATGTATGTATGCATGTATGTATGTATGTATGTATGTATGTATGTATGTATGCATGTATGTATGCATGTATGTATGCATGTATGTATGTATGTATGTATGTATGTATGTATGTATGTATGTATGTATGTATGTATGTATGTATGTATGTATGTATGTATGTATGTATGTATGTATGTATGTATGTATGTATGTATGTATGTATGTATGTATGTATGTTGTATGTATGTATGTATGTATGTATGTATGTATGTATGTATGTATGTATGTATGTATGTATGTATGTATGTATGTATGTATGTATGTATGTATGTATGTATGTATGTATGTATGTATGTATGTATGTATGTATGTATGTATGTATGTATGTATGTATGTATGTATGTATGTATGTATGTATGTATGTATGTATGTATGTATGTATGTATGTATGTATGTATGTATGTATGTATGTATGTATGTATGTATGTATGTATGTATGTATGTATGTATGTATGTATGTATGTATGTATGTATGTATGTATGTATGTATGTATGTATGTATGTATGTATGTATGTATGTATGTATGTATGTATGTATGTATGTATGTATGTATGATGTATGTATGTATGTATGTATGTATGTATGTATGTATGTATGTATGTATGTATGTATGTATGTATGTATGTATGTATGTATGTATGTATGTATGTATGTATGTATGTATGTATGTATGTATGTATGTATGTATGTATGTATGTATGTATGTATGTATGTATGTATGTATGTATGTATGTATGTATGTATGTATGTATGTATGTATGTATGTATGTATGTATGTATGTATGTATGTATGTATGTATGTATGTATGTATGTATGTATGTATGTATGTATGTATGTATGTATGTATGTATGTATGTATGTATGTATGTATGTATGTATGTATGTATGTATGTATGTATGTATGTATGTATGTATGTATGTATGTATGTATGTATGTATGTATGTATGTATGTATGTATGTATGTATGTATGTATGTATGTATGTATGTATGTATGTATGTATGTATGTATGTATGTATGTATGTATGTATGTATGTATGTATGTATGTATGTATGTATGTATGTATGTATGTATGTATGTATGTATGTATGTATGTATGTATGTATGTATGTATGTATGTATGTATGTATGTATGTATGTATGTATGTATGTATGTATGTATGTATGTATGTATGTATGTATGTATGTATGTATGTATGTATGTATGTATGTATGTATGTATGTATGTATGTATGTATGTATGTATGTATGTATGTATGTATGTATGTATGTATGCATGTATGTAATTATGGATGTATCCATGGATAGATAAATTCATGCATGGTTGATGGATTGATGGATGCATGCATGCATGGATTAATGGATGCATGCATAAATTGATGAACGTATGGATGCATGCATCAGTCCATGCATACATATAAGCATACATGCATGGGTGCATGGACGCATGCATGCATGCATGCACAGGTCCATGCATTAATGCACGTGCTATGCATGCATGCATGAATGTTTGCATGTATGCTCGAATTAATGCATCTATGCAAGAATGTACCGATGTATGCATGAATAGATGCATGTATCCGTGAATGGATACATGTATGAGTGAATGTATGCATATATGTTTCTATGTATTTATGCATGTATGTATGCATGTATGCATGTATGTATGGATGGATGTATGCATGTATGCATGCATGGATGTATGTATGCATGTATGCATGCATGCATGTATGTATGTGTGGATGCATGTATAGGTGCATGCATGGATATATGCATACATGAATGCTTACAAGTATGAATGCATGCATCTATATGTATGTATGTATGTATGTATGTATGTATGTATGTATGTATGTATGTATCCATGTAGCGTGCATGTATGTATGTATGAATCCATGTTGGTACGTAAGTATGTAGTCACGTACGTACGTAGGTACGTACATACGTATGTTTGTATTTGTGTATGTACGTTTATATGCATGGATGGATGCATGTATGGATGTGTGTATGTATGGAGCATGTATGTATGTAGGCATGTATGTATGTTTGTTTAAATGTGTGGATGGATAGATGCATGCATGGATGGATGGATGCATGCTTGCATACATGCGTGAATGTATGCATTAATGTATGCGTGAATGTGTGCATGCACGAATGTATGCATGAATGCATGAATGTGTGCATGAATGCATGAATGTATGCATGGATTCATGAATGTATGCATGTATGTGTGAATGTATGCATGTATGCGTAAATGTATGCATGTATGCGTGAATGTATGGACGGATATATGTATGTGTGTTTGATCGGGGTTTCAGATTAGCAAGACTTCTCCTTTGGTTAAAAGTTATCAAATGCGGAATCTAAGTTAACAACTTACTAGCAAACACAAATACTTTAAGTAAAGAAAAAATACACAAGTTGTTCTTTCAATGTATTCACTTGATTAATCTTTTGAGTACAAATGATATAATCGGCAGATGAACCAAGTGGATTAACAAAGCTTGCGTTTACTATATAAGTGTGAGAAATTTATATAATGAAATCTAAACAACAATAGTAAACTACTCTATGTTCCGAACGTACAACAAGACAGACAATCGACACATTAGAGTTGGGCAGCTTTAGTACTTTGTTGTCTCTAAAAGGAAGAATACAACAGCCGTAGGTACAGACAATCTTGTGTTGTTTAACAGTTGATCATCAGCTTTAGAGTTCTGTGATGATACCCATCAGTCGATCAGAAGCTCATCTTTTGAATTCTTATCGGCAATTGTTTAGCATTTTAAGATCGATATTCATTCAGCATATGTGATTTGATAGTTGATTCAATACTTGGCAGAACTCTGTAGTTAGTAGCCCCTGCTGACTTCTTGAGTTTCGGTAGCTTCATCCTCTTCATAGATCCACAAATTCCCCTTAGGATGATGCTACCAAAACTCTTATCTTCATCCTTTTAGCATCCTGATTAGTAGTAGTTCATACATGTACCCTCTTCTATCTCTTAAGGGGTTTTTCAAGAGGTAGATTAACTAAGCCTCTCATGTTGTGTCAAAATAGTCTGAAGAGATCATATTTTTTGACTACTACTTTGCCTGCACCAACATATCTTAGACAAAAAGTATTTGTTGAAGGATTGTAACTCCAATGAATAATTGGGTCATAAAAACTCAAAGAAGTAATATGTAGAACATTTTTTTCTTTGTTTTCTCTTGCTCAGCCTTTTTTCAAATTTTATTCTCAAAATAGTAGCCATGACTTTGTACTTGTCTGGCATACCTTCATATTCTATGATTAAATTGAACATTCTTTTTAAGTCTTCAAGGCTGAGACCCAGAACTTCCAGCTCAAATAGAAAGAAGAACTTTGACTTGTTATTTCTTTCTATGATAAACCTCTCTGCTTTCAAGTCATAATCTCATTTGATGATGGTTGTATCATCATCCTCTGAGTCTTCCTCTTCCTCAGATTCTAAGAGCTCTTATTCTTGCTAGATGATCTAAGCCATATCTGATTCTTTCAGCAACACTGGTGATGATCATTTTATCTACTAAGTTATTAGATTGGCTTTGAGTAGGGGGATCAACTATTCAAGGAGCTTATTAGAATGATGGATATCCATGCTGAGTTATTTTAGAAAGTTGAGTAGTAGGAGCTGATTGTGGTTAACTGCTAGGGGTAGTTCGACAAATGGTGTGGTTTTAGCAGTTTTAGATTCTTGTGTCTTCTTTCTTTGATTTGAATCTTGCTTGATGTTTCTAGATGAGATTTGTAAATCCTCATTAGCACCTAATCTACCTCCCTTGCATAAGAATCATTTCTTGGATTTCTTAGTCTTACTCTAGTTAAGTCAATTATCTCAAACCGGTTGAAGCACACTAGTTGGTTTCTTGAGTAAGCTACTCCCAACTATTGATTCGGTTATGAAGTAGGTATTCCTCTTTTGATAACATTCCCATTCCACTTTTATATCTCTTCATTTGACTTTTTGATAGCAAACTTCTTCATATGAGAGAAATACCTAGTGGCCAAGACCTTGGTTCCTTTAATTATCTCCCTATATTTCTAGGTCAACAATCTTTGCCTTTACAACTCTTTTGAGTGTTATCTTCTTGTTTGGAATGATTGAGGAGATGGGCTGACTATCATTAGAAGTTGTTGAGTTAGAGTCAGGGGGTCCTAGAGGCTCAGTTGGCAGATAGGAATACATTTGAGTGAATTTCTTTGTTTTGGCCTGTTGAATTTCCTATTGCTCCATAGCTTCTTCAAACTTTAGGAGCTTTCCAGCTGCAACCTTTTGTCTAATTCCTTTAATATTCAGATTAGAAGATGACATACTCATTGGTCCTACTTGTCTACAAGAGAAATCATAGTACTTTAGGAACATCTTCATTTGTTGCTTATCCCTAAGCACTTGTTGGACTTTGTCTGCTTGCTTTCTATCTGACTAGCTGTTTTTCTTATAGCCAACTCAGCTGATTTTTCCATGTCAGCATGAGTTTCAGCTATCAGTTTGGATTTAATCTCAGTAGTGCTCCACTCCATGACCTCATCAAATATGAATCCTTTCAACTCAAGTTGTGCTGCTAGGAGACATATTTCTTGATCTTTCTTTTCTTTAATCTGAGTGGAGGTCAAGGTTTGGATTCAGCTGTTGTGTTTTTGTGGAGCCTGCTGAGTGGTTGTCCTTTGGGGGTTTTCGGCAGATTTCCTGGATAACTTAGATGACACCCTTTTGACAACTTTGACCTTTGGTTTATATGGAGCTTTTGATATTGTTCTGATGGATTCACCACCATGGTTGAATTCTTTTATTGCAGTTCTTGCATCTCTCGATTCCTTTGCATTTTTTTATGATGTTCTTCTTAATGGAAGATGCCTTCAGTTCCTCTATATCTTCTTCAACCTTGTGTGGGAACAACTCCACTTTCCGAGACTGAGAAGTTCTCCTTCCAAAGTATACACCCTTAGAAGATCCAAGGCAAAGTCTTCCGAAGAATAAAGTAATGAACACTTGCAGAATACTCAGAAGAAGTTGATTCTTCCGAAGTATAAATGGCCTCGGAAGAACTTATTCTTCTGAAGCCATTTAGCTTTGGAAGAACCAACTATGAACCAGTGGACATAAGTATGGTTGGTCTGACATCCACTGCCACCTCTGATATACTGCATGGCACTTTCCTACGCCCATGTAGTTAACCATACTTTAATCCACTGTTCATCATTTATCAATTAGTATAGTTGCCTCCTTTAGTTGGTGACAAAAGGCAAGTCATGGACTTGTCATGACTACCAAATCTAGGATAGTATTTTATCTTAGATGCTTTACTTCTAGCAATGTAGTATTCATCTTGCTGTAAATTCCAGTTGTTTATCCAAGTATAACCAGCTGTAGATAGTAGTAAATATAGTTTCTCATTGTAACTTATCAAACAATGCTTGCAAGAGTCTTGTAATACTGAGTTGAGAAGTATTATATACAAGTATATCTTGAAAACCATTCTTATATTCATTAACGTATTATATTATTTGTCAACTTAGTTAGAGAATTTGTTTCATCAACTGAGTGAGATTAAGGGAGTTTGTGAGATAAACTTGTGTTGTGAGACCAACACCGATCCTGCAGTTGGTGTCAAAGCTTTTTAGGCTCTTGATTATGAGATCTAATCTTCCCAAATCACCCTTGTTTCATCACACTTACTCACTTCACTCAAATGGCTCTTAACTAGAAATTTTCTGCGTCGAGATGGGAACCATGACCAAGGCTCCAATTATCAATCCTAATAATTTTAGAGCATGATGCAAATGTATTGAAAGCTTTATCAAGTATCAAGAAAACAGAATGTGGAAATCAGTTTCTCATTGTCCTTACAAGCCAAAGGTGGAATCCTCAACTGGTGATGGTGCCTTGATTGAGAAGGCTTTTGAAGACTACTTTGTTGAAAACTTCATGAAGATGGACATCGACTACAAAGCTATGACTGTGTTGCTTACGGCTATACCAAACTCCATAATGGTAGGCTTTCAGCAATGCAAGATTGCCAAAGATCTATTTGATGCCTTGACGTTGATGTACTCTGGTTCTACTGATTCCAAGGAGTCCAAGAAAGATGTGCTGAAATAGAAGTTTGAAAACTTCACACACATTGTTGGTGAGACCTTGAGTCAACAATACATCAGGAGCATGGACTTGATCACCTCTCTTCAGTCTATGGGAGTGGTTCTTGAGAAAAGAGACATAGTAAGAAAATTCATGAGTGTATTTCCTCATGAATGGACTTTTTACTATGTCTCAATCAAGAGAACTGAGAATCTCAACACTCTCAATATGAGTAAACTATATAGAATCCTTGATGGATACCGTATGAAGATGGGAACTCTGAAACACCATCAGATGAACAGAAACTCAAAGCTTTCTATCAGCAATGCTTTATATGCTACTGAAGGTTCAAGAACTCCCCAGCCCCAGTTGTACCTAAACTACCCCAACAGCCATCATCCTCTTCTGGGCCTTATATCACATTTCCTAAGACACCCAGGTCTTAACAGGCTCAACAAAATCCTTTCCAGGATAGTTGTGCTTTTGTTTCAAGGAATGAGCACTCTGAAGATTTTCAATTCTGTTTTGATGATCTCGAGTGTTTTAGCCTAGATGATATGGAGTACATGGACATTGTTCAGCAGATGGTTCTCCTAACCTATAGAACGAAGAAGTTCTTCAAGAGAACTGGAAGGCAAATCCCTCAGAACCCAACCAACAACAAATTTGGGTTTGACAAGTCAAAGCCCAAGTGTTATAACTACAACTAACTTGGTCACTTTACAAGGGAATGCAAGGCTCCTAGATCCAATCCTAGAGCAACTCAAGCCTCCCAACATCCTGCTACCCCAAAAGCTATAGCCAAACCAACTAAACAACAGACTGCAACTATTGCTCAAGAAGTTGATTCGAGCTTCTTGGTGCAAGATGTCACTCCTGCTCAAGCTCTCATGGCTGGAACAGAAGATAGAAAGGTATATGAACATCTATGTACTCTACCCTGTATTGCGAAGGTTAAATTGTATCAAGACTATAATATGGAAATTAAATATGATATTGAGTCCTTAAACATATTAAAATCTAACTTTAAGAGAGCAGAATCTGACTAGAAACTCAACATTGAAGAGTTAGAGAAAATTGTTTCCTCTTTTAGACATGAACATTCAAACTATAAGGCTCAAAGAAAAGATTTAATCACCACGTTGACTGAGGCTCAAACCCAGCTAGTAATAGATGAGGCAAAAGCAAAAAAGTATGCCATTGAAGAGCAAAACTTCAACACCATCATTGCATCATCCTCCCACTCAAAGGTGTGTTATCAAAACAAAAGTGGGTTGGGAACCAATGAAATTGCTCCACCATATTCTTATGTGTCTGTTAGACAGCCAAGATGTGGTACTGATGAGCAAGAGGTTCAACTGCTGACTCACTACCCAATGAGTAGAAGAATGATGCAACAATGGTAACCACCACAAGGAAGGATAAGGTAGAAAACCTCATCCACAACGCTGATGATCAACCCCTAACCACCAAAGCCAGAAAGAATAAAATCAGGGTAGCAAGAAAAACTACCAAGAAGGTGGCTGAGTCAAAGTTGAAAATAGACCCAAGGCAAGAAAGTGTATTCATCTTAGTTGGATTCCAAGTGATTGGAAGTTATGATTTAGGAACAGAGTGTAGTACCAATACTCCTATCCAGCTGAAAGATCAGAAATTAAAAAGGAAGGCTGTTGAAGAAGAACACTGAGTGCATAATATGTGATCTGCATAACCATATGGCTAAAGATTGTTATTACAATCCAGCAAGCACACATTATGCAATTAATGTTAAGAAAGAAGGAGTCAAGGATGGTTTCACATTTGGACCTTACCATATGGTGCAAGTGTTAAGGAAAGGAAAGCTTGTTTCCGAAGCCAAGTTGCTTTTGGAAGAAACTCATTCTTCCGAAAGGAAAATAGCTTCGGAAGACAAGCCAAAGAACAAACAAAGGAACAAAAAGAATCCTTTGAAACCTTCCGAGAAGAAGACCGCTTTGGAAGAAAAGGTGGTGACAACTTCTTTCGAGAAGACAGAAGCCTCGGAAGCAAGTCATGTTGCTCAAGCCTCCACAGGCTCATCTACACTGATCAACCATACGATGGAATGGAAGATCAGAAAAGATGCTACAGCACAAACCTCTTCTTCACAAACCATAGTTGAACCCCCATGCATACATTTTGGTTCAATTATCATATCTACATTGGAAGAGCCTAAGACCAACTAGGCTTGGGTTTCAAATAGTAACTAATCGTTTCTTCTTATGTGCAAGGACATCCATATGACAAGATAGTGGATGCTCTAGGCATATGATAGGGAACAGATCTCTCCTATAATAATTTGAACATTTTGATGGAGGTCATGTTTAGTTTGGAGGTGAAGCCGGAGGATACATTTCTGGTAGAGTTAGTGTATCCACTGGTAAGTTAAAAGTTGACAAAATATACTTTGTCAAATAGCTTGAACACAATCGCATTAGTATTTCTCAACTCTATGATCAAAAGCACCAAATGCTTTTCATTGAACATGAGTGCATTATCCTTAAACCCAGGATGATAATTCATCAGAAATTGGTGCTGCTTAGATCTTCCACGAGAGGGGATAGGTACAAGCTGGATATGAATAATGCTTCCCTAATGGGTGAAGTATCATGTTTTCTTTCCAAAGCTAGTGGTGATGGTCAACTCTTTGGCACAAAAGAATGTGCCATGTTAATTTTAGAACCATGAACAAATTGGTTAAAAATAACTTGGTACATGGTGTGCCTAAAAAGGAATTTTTCTATAAAAATAACTGTGTTGCTTGTCTGAAAGGGAAGCAACACACGGTATCTCACAAATCCAAAAAGGTTAACTCCATCACCATCCTATTACACTTATTGCATATGGATCTATTTGGTCCCACAAGTAGAATGAGCATTAAAGGAAATCATATTGCCTTGTGATTTTTGATAATTTTATAAGATTTACATGGGTACTCTTTTTAAGAACTAAAGATGAAACTGCTAAAACTTTAAAATCTTTTATTCTTAAAATTGAAAATCAAATTGATCACAAGATAAAAATCATTAGAAGTGATCAAGGGACTGAGTTTAAGAATCAAGTTATTGACTCATTTTGTAACTCAAAAGGGATTGACAGACAATATAGTGCTAGAACTCCTCAACAAAATAGTTTTGCTGAGAGGAGGAACATGACACTTATTGAGGCTGCAAGAACTCTGTTAGCTGATTCAAAGCTGCCTCTAACTTTCTGGGCAGAGGCTGTCAGCACTACATGCTTTGTGCAAAACAGGATTCTCATTGTTAAGCCCCATGAAAAGACCCCTCATGAGCTATGGAACAAGATGCCACCATTCATTGGCTTTCTTAGGTCCTTTAGTAGCACGTGCACCATACTTAACACAAAAGACAATCTAGCAAAATTTGTTGAAAAATGATATGATGCTATCTTTGTTGGAAATTCCTCAAACTCTATTTCTTTTAGAGTATATAACATCAGAAATCAACAATTTGAGGAATCATCCAACATTGTTGTTAGTGAGCACACTCCTTGTGTTAAGGGAAATGGTCCTGATCATATTTTTACTTAGAATTGTTTTCAAACTATTTTAACCATCTTATGAGAATGTTTCAGCTGGAACAAGAACTCAAAGTGACTCCTATGACGATCAATTATTTGAGTTACCCAGACCTATTCCAATTTTTCCAAGAAGTCATGAAGATCAAGCTCCCACTACTGGAAGTCCTGAAAGCTTGAACATCTCAAGAAACAATGGAGCTTCAACAAGTTGTCAGCCAACTGAGCCTCAAAACTCATCAGCTGACAACTCTAGCATTCAACACCAAGCTGATGAAGACAGTGATCTGGAGGAACATGCAACTGTTGATGCTGCTTCACAGCAAAATACCATTGATGCTGTCATACATTCATTCAATTAGTCCTCATTAAATAAGTGTGAGACATCAGCTGGAAATGGTGTTCAAAATCCTAAGCAAAACTTCTCCAGCTTGGATCTATCTATGCAATTAGATGTGATACCTAGGCTCAGGATACAATTGGGGATGTATCAGAAGGTGCGAGAACAAGAAGTTAGACCCATAATAGGAATGTCTGCTTGTACTCATGCTTTCTCTCTCAAATGGAACCCAAGAAGGTGGAAGAAGCCCTCAAGAACAACAATTGGGTTGAAGCAATGCAAGAGGAGTTGCTTCAGTTCAAGAGGCAAAAGGTATGGAACCTGTGTCCATTACCACCTGGCCAAGTCCCCATTGGCACTAAGTGGGTGTTCAGAAATAAAAGAGACATTAGAGGTTTGATCATCAAGAACAAAGCAAGACTTGTGGTTCAAGGATACACACAGGAGGAAGGCATAGATTACATTGATATCTTTGCACCTGTTGCAAGACTTGAGGCTGTGCGAATCTTCCTTGCTTTTGCAGCATCCAAGAACTTCACAGTCTATTAACTTGATGTCAAATGTGTATTTCTATATGGGGATATTGATAGAGAAGTCTATAAGTGTCAGCCACCTGGATTTGAAGACCCAGAGCACCTCAACTATTTTTGCAAACTTGATAAAGCTCCTTTTGGGTTACAACATGCACCTAGGCTGTGGTATGAGACACTGTCTTAGTTTTGTCTAAAGAATGGCTATACCAGAGGCACCATAGACAATACATTGTTCATAAAAAAGTCTGTGAAGGACATGTTTCTTGTACAAGTCTATGTGGATGACATCATAGTTGGTTCCTCAAATGACCAAATGTGCAAAGACTTTGAAAGCATCATGAGAAAGAAGTTTGAGATGAGTTCCACAGGAAAGATGGATTTTTTCCTTGGGATACAAGTGAAGCAAATGGAAGAAGGGTTCGTCATAGATCAATCTAAGTATGTAAAGGAAATCATAGAAAGATTTGAAATGAAAGATTGTAAACCAGCCAAGGCACTTATACCTAAAAATCACAATCTTTGTATTGATTCTGAGGGGGAGGATACTGATCAGCATCAGTAGAAGGCAATTATTGCATCTCTAATGTATCTCACTACAAGCAGGCCTGGTATCATGTTTGCAACTTGCATGAATGCAAGATATTAGCCTGCTCCTAAGGTGTCTCATCTAATTGTTGTCAAAAGAATTCTTAGATACCTTAAAGGAGCTCCCAAACTGGGTCTTTGGTATGCTAGGAATAAGTATTCCAATCTCTATGGTAATACTGACAGTGATTGTGGTGGTTGCAACATTAAAAAGAAATCCACATTAGGAGGATGCCAATTTCTTTGTGGAAGGATCATCTCCTGGCAATACAAGAAGCAATCATATGTCTCTACATCAAAATCAGCAACCAAACATAACCCAAACTTCACCAAAATCAGCCTTTATGCCAGATATTGTGTTCAGCCCCTTATCTCGACCAACGTAGCCCAGAACATCAACAAAAATCAATCCCAAACAGCCCTCAAATAGTCACAAATCAGCCTTTGAACAACACCAATACAACATCAACAAGGTTGAGTTTCAGTAGCTTTTCATCTGTGAATCAGCAACCAAACTTTATGTTATTCCGAAGATGATCTACGGAAATAGAACACTAACTTTTTGTTCTTCTGTAGAAGATCTGTGGATAAAGAACATATCTTATAGTTCTTCCATAGATGAGATACAGTTAAAGCAAAATTTTTTGTTCTTCCGTAGATGAGATACGGACAAGAAAACAACTTTGTTTTTCCATAGATGACATGCAGATTGAGAACATACGCAGACCTATTACCTTAGTCAAATTTTATGGATCTCAACGATCCCGTTTAAATCGGGAACACACAAATGACCGGGTTAAAGGACCTACTTACAAATTATCATATCATAAATGGAGGATATGTTGCGTTTGCTGGAGACAAGAAGGGTGGAAATATGATTGGTCAGTGAGAAGTCTCAAATGGTTCCTTGACTCTAGAGAAAGTGAACTATGTTCCAAAGCTGACATTCAATCTGTTGAGTGTATCATAAATCTGTGATAAAGACATTCCAGTGCTGTTTATGTCAAATGAATGATTGTTTCCCAAACCAGAGTTTATTATTCCTGAAGATTTAGTGATCATGCGTGCTCCAAGAAAGAATGACACTTATCTGTTAGATATGGGATCAAATGAATCAACCTCCATTGTGACATGTCTCCTGTCAAAAGCTTCATCTTCCGAATATTTTTTGTGGCATAGACGATTAGGACATGTTAATTTTAAAAATTCCAATAAGTTAGTTAAGAACAATCTTGTGAGGGGCTACCACTTAAAGATTTTTCAGTGGTAGAAAAGTGCATGGCATGTGCTCATGGAAAATAGCATAAAAGGCCAGATAAGCTCAAGCTTGAAAATACAAATTCAAAACCCCTTGAGTTCTTACATACTGATTTAAATTGTCCTATTAGTGTTAATTCCATTGCTAAGAAATCGTATTGTTTGGTTGTTACAGATGATTTCTCAAGATATTATTGGGAAAGATTTCTAGCATATAAGGAAGACACTGTAGAAGAGCTACAGAAGCTGATCCTCTCTACTGGAACCATCAACAAAAGGAAAGTGATGGCCATCCAAAGTGATAATGGAACTGAATTCAGAAACCACATCTTTGATTCTTTCTGTGCAAGCAAAGGGATTCGCAGACAGTTTAGTGCTACTAGGATACCTCAACAAAACGGTGTTGTTGAAAGGAAGAATCGGACCCTGATTAAAGCAGCACGAACTATGCAGATTGAGTCAAAGCTTCCAATTATTTTTTGGGCAGAAGCAGTCAACTGTGCATCTTATGTACTGAACAGGGTTCTTATTGTGAAAGACAAGTTGAAGACTCCTTATGAGCTTCTTCGTAAAAGGAAACCCTTGATTAACTTCTTTCGTCCGTTTGGTTGTTCATGTACTTTGCTTAAAACTCAAGCACAAAAGTCAAAATTTGGTGCAGTCTCTGATGAATGTTTCTTTGTTGTCTATTCTACCTTACAAAAGGCGTATCAAGTGTACAACAAAATAACGCGTATTCTACAGGAGTCCTTTTATGTTGATTGGCAGGAGTCTAATTCACCAAACATGGGGTCAAACCCAGAATGGTTTTATGACTTAAGACTGTTTTCAAATCATTTAATCTTCTAGTTTCTGACGATGTTGTCGTTCCTCAAACCAATGTGCAAATCATTCCTCCACCTGAACCTCTGTCATAACCTCAAATTGACCCTCCATCTCCACCTTTGTTTGATGTTCCACCTACACCTCCTACATCTCCACCACATCAACTTCCTCCATCATAATCAATACCTTCACTACCATCACAAACTGAATCTTCATCTATATCCAATCCATCAACTCTTAACACTAACTTCAAAACCTGAAAAGATCACCCACATGATTTCATTTTGGTCTTGTTACTGATGGTGTGAGGACTCGGAGTCAATCTGGGTTGATAAATGAATATCTTCATACATGTTTCTTATCTTAAATTGTTCCTAAAAATATCTCAGCATCATTTCAAGACCCAAGTTGGGTTGAATCTATGTAGTTGGAGCTTCAACAGTTCAGGAAGTTGAAAGTTTGAGAGTTAGTTGATCTTCCTCCAAACAAATATCCCATCGGTACCAAATGGGTGTTCAGGAACAAGCCAGATGATTAGGGAGTGGTTGTAAGAAACAAGGCAAGACTTGTTGTTTAGGGATTTGCTCAAGAGGAGGGGATTGACTACACTGAAGTGTTTGCTCCAGTTGCTCGCATTGAAGCTATCGAAATCTTTCTTGCTCATGCTGCTCACAAGAACTTTAAAGTTTTTCAGATGGACATGAAGTGTGCATTTCTATACGGGAACATTGACGAGGAGATTTATGTTTGTCAGCCACCGGTTTCGAGGATCCAGATTTTCCAGAAAAAGTATATAAACTTGATAAATCCTTATATGGATTGCATCAAGCTCCTCGCATCTGGTATGAAACACTGACACAGTATCTGCTCAGCAAGGGTTTCTCTCGTGGAACTATAGATATGGCATTATTCAAGAAGGAGGTTGATGGTGAGATGTTGATTGTTTAGGTGTATGTTGATGATATTATTTTTGGGTCTACAAATGTGAAACTATGTAGAGAATTTGAAGAAGTGATGAAGGATCGCTTTGAAATGAGCATGATGGGGGAAATGTGCTTTTTCTTAGGGTTGCAGGTTGAACAAAAGCCTGATGGTATTCTTATTCACCAAGAAAAGTACATTTAAGAGATTCTCAAGAAGTTCAAGATGGATGATGCTTCTATAGAACTTACTTCGTTCACCGCTCAAACCTACTCAACTCCAGATGATAATGGGAAATCCGTGGATGCACATCGCTATCGTTCAATGATCGGATCTCTCATGTATCTCATGGCTAGCCATCCAGATATTACATTTTACGTGTGCTACTGTGCCCGTTTTCAAGACAACCCAAAAGAATCACATGAAAAATCTGTTAAATGAATCTTTCGTTACTTAAAGGGTTCTTCTCGTTTGGGTCTTTGGTATCCAAAAGGAAGGAATTTTGATTTACTTGCTTATTCTGATAGTGATTACGATGGTTTCAGAATCAATAGGAAATCCGTCACAGGAGACTTTTAATATCTCGGGAATTATCTGGTTTTATGGCAAAGCAAGAAGCAAAAAATAGTTTCTCTATTTATAGGGGAGGCTGAATTTGTTGTTGCATCAAGTTGCTACTGCCAAGTGCTTTGGATACAACATTAGATGTGGATTTGGAATCAAGTTTCTTCACACTCCACTCTTTTATGATAATGAAGCTGTTATCAGAATCGCCAAAAATCCAATTTACCACACTCGTACCAAGCATATCGAAACAAGGATTCATGTAATCCGGGATGCTCATGAAAAAGGTTTCATTAATATTATTCCTATTGACACAAAAAATCAAAGAGCATATCTTTTCACCAAAACATTTTATAAGCCTCACTTTTATGAACTGATCTCTATGTTGGGTTTAATATCCTTTTGAAACCTCTTTCCATAACAACTTTTGTAAATACTGTAAATAATTTTTTTATAAACCCTTTCTGATAAACTTCTGTGTCCCATAGTCCTTCACTTCTTTAATCTTTCATATAGTATGAAAATAGAAATTTCTCTTATATTGCTGATAAATAGAAATTTAGGGGAGAATAAAGTTTAAACTCTTAAGTGTTACAATTTTGTCTCATTAGGAACCCCCAGAAAAAGAAGTTTGAAGGAGGTCAACAGCCTTGTGTTGGGATATGAATGGTAGGCTCAACCCAAAAACGAAGTAAACAGTGATCATGTAGCTAAATTAAATTCTAAGAAACTCGGTGATAAGGATTATCCTCTTGACATTCTGGCTTGCACAAAGTTACAAGTCCTTGTTAAAAACGGGTTGAGAGTTTCAAATCTCTACTTTGATTTTTCAAAAAAATTCTTTGATTCTTATTCCCAAGTCCTGAATGATGCTTCTAGTTAGCACCATAAGTGCTTCTAGTCTAGCTCTTCAGAAAAGTATCTAAATTGAAGCTTCTTGTTAGCTCTTCAGAAGTATATCTTGTGCTTATCTGCTCTTGAAGATCAAGATTAGGTTGGACTAACCTTAGATTAGCTTTTGTTTATGTTTAAATGTAATAGGTTTAATGTTAGTTTACTTTTTTAAGTATGTTAATTTTTGTGTTTTGCTGCCCAACGAAACTATGAGCAAAACTGCAGTTTCGCTCATAGTCAGCAGTCTGTTACACCCTGCAAAACTGTGTTTCTCAGCCAGGCAAAACTAGGCTTGGGCATGATATTTTCGTTGACAGCGAAACTATCAACTCTATATATAGAATTTGTTTCTTTCATTTTAGTAACCTTGCAAAACCCTAATTCGTCTGATCCTTGTTGCAAGTGCATTTTGTAAGCTGGAATTACATTGAAATATTAATTGTATTGACTTTGATTTGTTTATTTCTGAATACTTTTGGTCTATTCTTCATCATCAAATGTTTTTATTTTGTGTTTATTAGTGATATTGAACGATTCATTCAATCAATTTTACTGTGATTCAATCTATTTGGACCAACATCTCTGCTATGTGTGAACATTGATATGGAGTGATACAGGACTGTTTAAGGGTGGTCACTTACAACACAACAACACAACAAGGAGAGATTTTTAGAACACTTAACAGATCAAATATGAAACTGGTAACTTATATGTAAGATACTAAGAACACAATTAAAATATGAGACAAAACAAGATTGGAAACAACACAAGAGTAGGTTTTCAAGAATGCTGTATATTGCTCTCAAGTTCTTTTACAAGTATTACAAAGAATAGAAAGAAAGTTACAAAGACTAGAGATACTTTATACTACATCCTACAACCGGCCATACTTTGAAGGCCAGCTGGATACATAAGACTAGACAACTACCAAATCAAATGTAGAGTCAAAAGGAAGATTGCCTTTTGACTAGTGACTATGACATACCATAGCTCGCATCCTAATATATTATAAAAAGGATAAAAGTACATAAAGTAGAAAGCACAGGCTCAAGACCTCAATGTATAATTAGCAAAAGCATGGACCTTTTCACCAGCTTGTGAAAGTTGGTGACTGAACAGAGTTGCAGCGGAAAGGTGGTCCAACTTTATGGTAAATTACATCTGATAAAAGCATGTATCTAAAAGTCTTCGAAAGAAATCTATCTTCACATCTTGGCTTCAGAAGACTTTGTCTTTGAAGCTTCGGAAGACTTCACTTTTGTCTTTGGAAGATGTTGGTCTTGGCTTCGGAAGATTTTACACTTAGAATATTTTCTAGTGCATGGTGTAAAACTTCTGAAGCATCTCTACTTCTGTACTTCAGTGCATGAATGCAGAAAGACTTTTAATGTTTTGCATGCATCAGACTTATAGGAATCCTTACAAAGTCCCCCTAGGCTGATGCTACCAAAACATTTTGAAGATCTTTATATGTTGAGAGTCCTCATCATGATGATGACCGTGTCCTTCTTCATTAGATGGTTAGGATCACTCAGACTCTCATAGTATCTTCTCATCTCAAAAAGATCATGCAGGATTAGGTTGAATAAGTCTTGCCATGTATAGACATCTTCACCACCTTGATCTCTAATCACATGCCATATTTCCGGATTAGTACTGAAGGTCCAGGATAAAATGAGTTTTTAAGCTGCAAAAGGAGCCACTTGAATTAGAGTTGATGGGGCTGCCTCTTCATGCACTTCCTCAAGGTGATCCGATTCATCCTGAGGCTTGGAGGTGGATGATTCAGACTTCTTCTTCTTCTTTGACTTTGGTTTTGAAGCCATCCTCTTCCTCCTTTTTAAAGACTTTAACTGAGAAGATTGGTCTGTAGCACCTTGTTGATAAGTCTTGTCTTTCTCAGTGGGGTGTACCTCCCTCACAGGTTCAGAAGGAGACAGAGTTTGACCCTGCTATGGATCAAAAGATGAAGCTTTCTAAGACCCAACAGGAGGTCCAGGTTGTGTTGTCTCAAGTTGTTCAACCTTAACCTCCACTTCAGGAGGGGCTTGACTTGGTGGGGAGTGTAAGTCAATGAGTTCTCCTCTTTTGATCTTCTGCTTGATTACCCTGATGTGCTCATCCATTGTGGATAGAGACATAGGGCCAAGTCTCCTTCCGGAGAATCCATACGCTTCAAGAAGCTCATCATCCTTTGTCTATCACCAGACTTCTTCATACTCTTTTGGATGATGGCTCTTGACCTTGCAGCCTCTTCCCTCATCTTTCTCTTTGTAGCTTTTTGTTCTTTGAGTACTTGAAGTTCAAGCTGTTTGAGATACTCAAACTTAGTATACTCAAAGGACAATAGAAGAAGTACAGATGCCTGCTAGAGACCTATGGCACTCAGGTAGTTGATCATATTTTACGTATCTGTTTCTTTGTCTACCTGAGGTTCTTGTGGAGCTGCCACAATCTCTTGCACAGGGCTTTCTTGAACTAGGGAGAGAGTAGAAACATGCTGGTACAGTCTTTTCTGTCCCTTATCTTCTTTGATTTGGAGGAGCAACCTTGCAACCTCTGCTTCCTTCTTCTTCCTAGACATTTTCATGTCTGCCAGTTCATTGAGTTCCTCTAAGGGGAGAGATATAATCTCATCAACGTCATAGTTCCTGGTCTTCAGGTAAGTAATCCTGACTGCCCTCAACTTATCATCTTGAGTGTTTGGTCTGGGGGCAGCCCTGATTGCAGCTTGCATGAAGCCTGAAGACCCAGAGGAACTTTCTTCCCTTAGCTTCCTCTTCGTCTCTCTCTCCTCCTCCTCAATCTCCTCAGGAGTTAAAAACATTTTCTCTTTGTCACCCACAGACCTTTATGACATAGGTGGAGAGAGCGTTGGCGTTCATTGCTTGGTGTAGCATCCAAGCTCTGGCTAGAGAGAGGCTGTGATACACCTTCACCAGCAGGTGTTTCACTAAAGGAAGGAATTGCTGAAGTAGTTGTAGGTTTGATAGGGCTCTCAGGCTCTGTCAGTTGGCCTTCAGTCAAGGTTTTCCCTTTGGAGCTAATCTCAGGGTGTGCCTCAACATCCAGTTGACCAATGACATTACCTAATTGCCTTTGTCTCTTTCTTAGGCCGAACTCTTCAGTAATCTTGTCTTGAATCCTTTGTGCTAGCCTGCCAGCTTGCCTAGATTGGCTTGGGTTGACAAGTGGCATGTTGATCAGGTCAAGACCTTCAAAGTAGTTCAAGGCCTGAAAGTTGAATACTTCTTGCTGCCCTTGAACTCTTTGAAGAATGAGGGCTCTTCTGTCAGCATCATACCTCCACCCAAGTATATAGTTTGAAGTTCCTTGAGGTGAAGATGTCATAGCCCTTGGAATACCTTCCTTCAAGAGACTCTGAATGAGAGAGTCTAGAGAGTCCACATCAATATGAACTTGAGGAAGTTACTGAGTATGCACAATTGCAAGTGAGGATGCTGAGTCCTTAATGTCCATACTCCCTGAAGAACTCCCAGGTTTTGTGATTGCAATGACTTTTTCCCCTTTTTGGTAGCATCACCCTCTTGCATAGGTAAGCTAGGAGTTATGTGACATCCGGTAAATTTCCGTTACCAAACTCCGTTAGTTCCGTTAAGACTTGCATACACGTGTCGTAAGCACACACTAGTTGTCATTTAACGTTGGTGACCTAATAATAATTAATAATGTTAAATTAATGATAATCTAATTGACAATGTGATTATGGTATTATGTTTATGTGTTTGCATGTTTTAAATGTTAATTAGGAAATTAATCGCGTAACGTGGAAACGTGCCTATTTGTTCGTATGTCTTGTGTTTTTATAAAGATAAAATATATTATGATTATCATTAGTTTATATCTTTATATTATTAAGTTAAAAACACTTTACAAAGAGTTTAAAAGCTTAAATTTTATAAAATACAAAACACAAGGGTTTAAATGGTAATTATGTAATTAACTTAAACAAAACAATTCCAAACCGTAGCACCACCCCATTCAGCCGCAACCATCACTCTCAACCCCCTCCCTTTGCGAAATCAGCCTAGAACAAGCAAGAGAACTCGAAATTGGATCGATTTCAAGGGTTACTACACGTTGGAATCATCAATTACAAACCATTACACGTTTAAAGGTTAGATTTTACAAGTTTTTGTGAGTTTTTCTTGGTGGCCGAACCTTAATTCGATTATGTATGTTCATGGGGTCGAAATTGATGTTAATTGATGATGTTGGTATGTTAGTTGGATTGAATACATGTCGTTTAACGTTGATTATGCATGAATGATACCTTTTCAATGGATTGATCATGAACTTTGATTCTAGACAAACCCTAATTCGAAATTGATGAGATTATGTATGATTGATGATTGTTTGATGAATGTATGATGATTAGTAGGTTGTATGAATGCTAGGATGCATTGATCTTGCAAGAAATTGATGAATTGAAGTTGGTGTTCATAGGTTACTAATAATAGTAACTTTATTTCCATGACATGATGATCTAATGATGAATTGATGTTGTTGATGTGTTCATGATGATGATTAGGTGCTAGATTGTTGATATGAATTGTAGAAATCTTGGAATGGATGTTGTTGTTCATATCTTACCAAAAGTGGAAACTTTTGTTCATGATGATTAATGGATTATGATGATTAGGCATTGTTGATCATGTCTAGATGTTGTTATGAGCTTGAGATGGTATAATTGTGATGAATTCATGAATACATTGAGTGTTTGATAGATGTTGGAATGTACTTTCCCAAAAGGGAAACTTTATTTGCACAAAGTTTGAAAGATGATAGTTTGAACATGTTTGGGATATAAGGAGCATGTTAGTATGTTCATGGATGAATTCTAATGTGGTAGAACATGTTAATTTAGTTGTATGGGATGCTTGGATAATCATGGGTGATGTTTGGACTTTGATGATCATGTATGATATTGATGTTGTTAGTAATTAAGACATCATGTTAGGGACTGGAAATTGATTGTTGTGATGTATGTTGAATGCAATGAACATGGTTAATGAATGTGAATGTGATCATCATACACGCGTGCGAATCTGAGGCCCCTACTTAGTAGGATTGGCAGGGTTTAGGATGTGAAGTCGTGAGTGGCTTCACATGGCATGTGGTGCGTGATTTGATCTTTGTGTGGCATGTTAGTTATGTTATAACTAGTGGGCATGTTAATGTTCTAGATTCGCATGACTTGTATGATACTTGGCTGTGTGATGATCTAGGTGATACACCTGGATAATGTAGCATACATATGATCCATTTGAATGTTAACTATGTATGATATATGTGTATGATTGCTTAAGTGGTTTACAACGGGTCAAACGGGTCAAACGGGTCAACTGAGTCAAACGTATTTATTTTCTGTAACCTTGAGTCTTTGGTTGTAGTGTGCTTAGGGTTTCACATGTTCTCTGTTTGCACGTACTCATATACTTATATAATCTAGGTAACCTCTTAAGGTTGTCTATCCACTCTGTCTGTCAAGTAAAACTCTAAGTATCTATTACGCATATCAGGTGAGTTCATGCCCCACTCTTTACTTAATCTCTTTTGGGGGAGATAGCATACTGGTAAACTACAAACGCTTTATATATTCAAGTTGTGTATAATATTAATATAGTGTTGATATCATGGAAAAGTCCTCACACTTTCGAATTGTTAATATTGAATAGCGGGGAAATTTGGGTAGTACTACTGGGTCTGACGAGCCCCACCTGTGTGACTCGAGGTCAACCGGGTGCAATTTGTCCTATTGAACATTGTCACGACCTGTTAAGTCGTGACAGGAGGCAACAACGTAACACAGTCAGCTTCAATTGCGAAATCACTATGAATTAATATTTATTGTTAATGGACTAGCTATCTGTTACAATGCACTACTTTTATATCTCTACTATTAAACTGCTTATGTTTGAATATCACTCTTGAACTCACCAACCATTGTGTTGACATTTTAGTATGCTATTCTGAGGTCATTAACTTTCTTGCCTTTAGGAGCACTACACGGATTCACCTTGCATTCTAAGATTTGGTCTTCAAGGCATCTTTATTGTTTTTAATGGTTAATGTTTACTCATTTGGGTTGGCGCATGTTTTGCCATAATATGCATTTATATTCCTTGGGTTGTTTTACAAAACGCTTCCGCACAGTTTCAAGTTTAAACTATTGTTGATTTTATTTTAATTGTGGCATATAGAGTCGTTCTGAGTAACTATTGACTGTGATCCTGGTTTGTTCACACGCCTCGCGGTAAAACTCTGCATGTGGATTTTGAGGGTGTGACAGATTGGTATCAGAACCATTGGTTATAGGGAACTAGGTTGCATAAACACTAGACTATAACCGCACACAGTTAGTTAGTTACGTGTGCCTTATTTTCATCTACTGTATACTCATTGGCATACACGTCACACTCTCTGCAGCATGGCATCGTCATCGAGAGCTCCGGGTAAGCGACCTTCATCACCTGCACGATCTGAGTCCCCACCTCCCACACCTGTACCCGACAATGGACTCGACTGGCCCCGTCTAGCTTATCCTCGAGGGGAGATTGATTGGGATCAACCTTTTGCATTGATGAAGCGTGACCCCCCACGAGACTGGAGTTTCTACCCTAAGTTTGTTAATCACATAATGTATAGGGAACGCGTACCTGACCCGAGACCCAGGACTAGGAGCAATGCTGATCAACCAATGCCTTCACTCCCGCAGACGGTGCAGTCCAATGAGCGACTGATTGCTGCACTAGTGGCAGCACTGGATAGTGAGCAGCAACGAGTCAGGCGACTCACGAATAATGTTTGTACACTGCAGCACGAGGTGTACAAACTACGACATCAAGTGGATGAACTCTAGGAGCACCTCGGGAAGACCCTAAATGGGTGTTACCACATGGAAGATGGGATTATAGCACTTAGAGGATGCGTGGCTGCTCGTGAACAGAGGGATGCAGTAGCTGATAACAGGATTGCTACCTTGGAAGCCTAGTTGGTAGCGCTTCAGATTGCCATAGCTCCTGCTCATGCAGAGGACCTTGGAGATGAGGATCCCGAGAAGGAGCCCGAGGAGGAGGAACCGGTGGAGACGGAAGATGACAGCGATGGGTCGGATATACTCGATTGATTTCCTTTATATATGACTTGGACTATGTAGTGTTTTCTCTCTTTTGGAAACCTATGTGGGAAGGGTTGTTTCCCCACCATAACGACAAACTTAAATTATGACATTGGTGGATACATTGTGACTCATTTACAATTTATTTATCTTGGTTATCATTTTTGTTATGAATGTTGTGGTTGTGATGATTTATTAATTCCTTATTGTTTACTGTACTTCAATGAGATAAATGTGTTTGATGTTACTCATTATTGTATTTGTGAATGTAAAGTGAAAAATGGACGCACATGGACGTGGACGTGGACGTGGGCGTGGGCGCGGACGTGGACGTGGCGCCGGAGACCATGGCGGTGGTGCTGTAAACATGACCCCTGCTGAAATAGCTGCCCTGATTCAGGCAGCGGTGGCTGCTGCCCAGGCGGGACAGCCAGCAGGTAAACAATGATTGAAAGTTAAACCAAATATCCTGAGTAACCGTATAGGCTGTCTGATCAATATTTGTTGTGTTAAAGCAGGACCACCGGTGTGTACTTATAAGTCCTTTATGGACTGTCAGCCGCACACCTACAGCAGGTACTGAAGGTGCTGTAGGACTGGTACGATGGTTTGAGAAGACGGAGTTTGTTTTCTCCAAATGCAACTGCCCACCTGCCGATCAGGTGAAATATGCCATCGGGACCCTAGAAGGTGCCGCTCTATCCTGGTGGAATGCGCAAGTCCAGATGCTAGGACAAGCGATGGCAAATGGACTTCCCTGGGCTGAATTCAAGGGGATGATAACTGAGGAGTACTGTCCTCGAAACGAAGTGCAAAAGATGGAGATGGAGTTCTGGCAACTTAAGATGCAGGGCTCGAAAATCGAGGCCTACACCACCAGAACCCATGAACTAGCAACCCGATGCCCGGGAATGGTGAATGAAGTGCATAAGAGGGTTGAGCATTACATACGGGGATTAGTACCCGAAATTCAAAGTATGGTGACTGCTTCCAACCCAACCACAATTCAGCAAGCCATCCAGTTAGCTCATAAGCTAACTGACCAAGCAGTGGAGCAAGGACGTCTACTCAAGCGGGCGGCTGTGGCGAGTATGCCCGACAACAAGAGAAAGTGGGATAGTGCCAACAACACCAAATCATCATCATCTTCTAGCGGTCAACCCCAACCTCAACAGCAACAACAGCCTGTTCAGCAACAACGGAGGTTCGACAATAATTGTAACTTCAACCAAACGGCTGTAAATAATCAAGGACCCACTAGTTATGGTGGTAGACATCCGAAGTGCACTCGGTGTAATTACCATCATGTGGGAAGGTGTGATAACTTCAAGTGTCAACGCTGTGGTAAGATTGGACACGCTGCAAAGGATTGTCGTGGTGAACTGTTAAGGAGGCCACAACAACCTCAGGAAACTCCCAAAGGTTGTTTTGAATGTGGGAAAGAAGGGCATTACTGGCGAAACTGCCCACAACTAAGGAGAAATGGTAATGGAAACAACGGCAATGGTCACAACAACAACAAAAACAACAACAACAACAACAACAACAACAACAACAACAACGGTAGTAACAACAACGGTGGCAATGGTAATGGTAATGGCGGCAACAAAGATGTAGCCAAAGGGAGAGCCTTCGTCATTGGCTAAGGTGAGGCTCTAAATGATCCCACAACTGTTACCGGTAGGTTCTCTGTTTATGGTTGTTTTGCTACGGTACTATTCGATACTGGAGCCGATAGGAGTTTCGTGTCCTTAAAGTTCTGTAGTCATTTAACTGATATACCCTCTTCTTTAGAATCAAAATACACCATAGAATTAGCCGACGGTAAACAGATCCATGTAACGCATATCCTTAAAGATTGTAAGATAGAACTTGCTGGTCATACTTTCGCTATAGATCTTATGCCTGTTACGCTAGGGAGTTTTGATGTTGTGATAGGCATGGATTGGCTCTCTAGCAAGCAAGCGGAAGTTATATGTCATGAGAAGATCATAGGAATTCCTGTTGGTGACAAAATCCTTACAATCAGAGGTGATAGGAGTGGTGCTGTGATAGGCATCATATCATACATGAAAGCCCAAAAGTTATTACAAAAGGGTCGTGTGGCTATTCTAGCACTCGTAACCGATAAGCAAGCGAAAGAAAGGAGAATGGAGGATATTCCTATAGTGCGCGACTTTCCAGAGGTGTTTCCAGAGGATCTTCCTGGATTACCACGTCACTGCCAAGTGGAATTCCAAATCGAGTTGACTCCCGGCACAGCCCCGATTGCTAAGGCACCTTATCGATTAGCACCGAACGAACTACAAGAGTTGTCATCAAAACTCCAGGAGCTTTTAGATAAGGGCTTTATTCGACCTAGTACATCACCTTGGGGAGCCCTTGTTCTTTTTGTTAAGAAGAAGGATGACACATTCCGGATGTGTATCGATTATAGGGAGTTAAACAAAGTAACAGTCAAGAACCGATACCCTCTACCTCGTATCGATGACTTGTTTGACCAGTTTTAGGGATCAAGTTATTATTCGAAGATTGACTTGAGATCCGGTTATCATCAACTCAGAGTCCGAGAAGAAGACATTTCTAAAACTGTGTTTCGTACTCGTTACGGTCATTATGAATTCTTGGTCATGCCTTTTGGGTTGACTAATGCACCTGCTGTGTTCATGGACCTCATGACCCGAGTGTGCAAACCATATCTCGATCAGTTCGTCATTGTGTTTATCGATGATATACTGATATATTCTAGGACCAAGGAGGATCATGAAGAGCACTTACGAATGATCTTAGAACTATTGAAAAAGGTTCAGCTGTACGCCAAATTCTCAAAGTGTGACTTTTGGATACAAGAAATGCAATTTCTAGGTCAAATTGTTAATGAGAAAGGGATACATGTTGATCCTGCCAAGATTGAGGCGATAAAGAATTGGACTATTGCAGGACCGGTTAAGGGCTTAACAATTACAACACAACAACAAAAAGAGGAGATTAACCAAACTTGATCAAACAGTAAACTGGATTAACCACAATAATGATACAAAGAACACAAGTAATAATAGAGAGACAGAACAAGAGATTTGGGTTTCAAGGATGCAGTATATTGCTTTCTCAAGTTCTATTACAAGTGTTACAAAGCATAAAGAAAAATACTAGAACAAGGAATACTTATACTACAACCTACAACCAGCTATACTTTGAAAGCCAGCTAGATACAATTCACTAGACACAAACAAAATCAATTGTCGAATCAAAAGGCATATCTGCCTTTTGACCTTGTGACTATGACATGCCATAGCTCACATCCTTATCTATTACAAAAAGGATAAAGTACATAAAGTAGAAAGTTACAGATTCAAGACCTCAATGTACAGTTACCAAAAGCATTGACCTTTTCACCAACTCATGTAAGTTGGTGACTTTACAGAGATGCAGCGGAAAGATGTCCAGCTTTATGGAACAGTACATCAGATAAAGCATGTTACTAAAAGTCTTCAAAAGAAATCTGTCTTCATAGGATGAAGCTTCGGAAGACTTTGTCTCTGAGGCTTCGGAAGACTTCTTATTTGGCTTCGGAAGATATTGGTCTTGGCTTTGGAAGATTTTACACTTAGAATATTTCTAGTGCATGGTGTAAAACTTCCGAAGCAATTCTACTTCAGTTCTTAGTGCATTACTTGCAGAGAGACTTTGGATGTTTCGGTTTGCATCAGACTTAAAGGAATCCTTACAAACTCCCCCTAGGCTGATGCTACCAAAACATTTAGAAGATCTTCAGATGTTAGTAGTCTTCAGCACAATCATAACCATACCCTTCTTCATTAGATGGTCAGGATCATTCAGACTTTCATAGTATCTTCTCATCTCAAAGAGATCATGCAGAGGTAAGTTGATTATGTCTTGCCATGTATAGACATTCTCAACACCTTGATCTCTGATTACATGCCATCTTTCTGGATTGGTAGAGAAGGTCCAGGATAAGATGGGTGTCTCAGCTGCAAGAGGAGCCACTTGCATTGGAGTTGATTGGGCTGCCTCTTCATGCACTTCCTCAGGTTGATTTGACTCAGCCTGAGGTGTAGAGGTAGATGACTTAGGCTTCTTCTTCTTAGTCTTTGCTTTAGAAGCCATCCTCTTCTTCCTCTTAGATGACTTTAACTGAGAAGACTGGTCTGCAGCACCTTGTTGATCATCCTTGTCTTTCTCAGTTGGGTGTTCCTCCCTCACAGGTTCAGAAGGAGATGGAGTTTGACCCTGCTGTGGATCAGAAGATGAAGCTTGCTGAGGCTCAGCAGGAGGTCCGGGTTGTGTTTTCTCAGGTTGTTTAACCTTAACCTCCACTTCAGGTGGGACTTGACTTGGAAGAGAGTGTAAGTCAACCAGCTCTCCACTCTTGATCTTCTACTTGATTACCCTTATATGCTCATCAATTGTGGATAGAGACATAGGGCCAAGTCTCCTTCCGAAGAATCCATACAGCTTCAAGAACTCATCATCGTTTGTCTGTCAGCAGACTTCTTCATACTCTTTTGGATGATGGCCCTTGACTTTGCAGCTTCTTCCCTTAGCTTCTTCTTAGTCGTCTTTCTCTCCTTGACTAACTCAAGCTCAAGTTGTTTTAAGTACTCAAACTCAACAAAGTCATAGGATAAGGGAAGAAGTGCATCTGCCTGATAGAAGCCTGTGGCACTCAGGTAGTTGATCATTTTGATCCTATCTTCTTCTTTGTCTACCTGAGGTTCTTGTTGAACCACATCTTCTTGTACAGGGCTTTCTTGAACTTGGGAGAGAGTAGGAGCATGCATGTAGAGTCTTTTCTGTCTCTTCTCCACTTTGAATTGGAGAAGTAACCTTGCATCCTCTTTTTCTTTCATCTCTCTTGACACTCTCATGTCAGCCAGTTTATTTAGCTGTTCTAATTGAAGAGAAATGATTTCATCAATGTCATAGTTCCTGGTCTGCAGATAAGTAATCCTGACTACCCTCAACTCATCATCTTGAGTATTTGGTCTAGGGGCAGCCCTGATTGTAGATTGCATAAAACTTGAAGACCCAAAGGAACTTTCTCCCCTTAGCTTCCTCCTCCTCTCTCTCTCTTCCTCCTCAATTTCCTCAGGAGTCAAAATCCTTTTCCCTTTGTCACCTACAAACCTTAGTGACTTAGGGTGGATAGAGGTTTGGTCTTCATTGCTTGGTGTAGCATCCATGCTCTGGCCAGAGAGAGACTGAGAAACACCTTCACCAGCAGGTGTCTCAGAGGGAATGTGAATCTCTGCAACAGTTGATGATGATGAGACAGGGGTCTCAGGTTCTGCCACTGGGACTTCAGTCAAGGTTTCCCCTGTGAAACTAATCTTAGGGTCCACCTCAACATCCAGTTGACCAATGGCATTACCTGATTGCCTAAGTCTCCTTCTTAAGCTAAACTCTGCAGTGATCCTGTCTTGGATTCTTTGAGCCAATCTGTCAGCTTGTCTTGAGTTGCTTGGGTTGACAAGTGGCATATTGACTAGATCCAAACTTTCATAGAAGTTCAAATTCTGAAAGTCAAATACTTCTTGTTGCCCTTGAACTCTGTGAAGAATAAGGGCTCTTCTATCAGCATCATACCTCCACCTTATGATGTAGTTTGAAGTTCCTTGAGGTGGGGATGACACAGCCCTTGGTATACCTTCCTCAAAGAGACTCCTGATGATAGAGTCTATAGAGTCCATATTGATGTGAACTTGAGGAAGTTGCTGAGAATGCACAATTGCAAGTGAAGATGGTGAGTCCTCTATGTCCATTCTCTGTGAAGAACTCCCAGGTTCTGTGGCTGCAATAACTTTCTCCCCCTTTTTAGTAGCATCACCCACTTGCATAGGTGAGCTGGAGGATAAATCAATCACATCCACAGGTTCTTGTGTTCCTGGTTGAGCTCTTCTTAAAGGTCTCCCAGCTAGTTTTTCCTTAAGATATGAAATCTGAAGTTGCTGATCATTGACCCTGTTGTGCAAGGTAGTCACCTGAGATTCAAGGTGACTGACCTTTGAGACTAGGTAAGTGCATGTTTTAGACAATTTGTGCACCGTTAGTCTCAGATTTCCCTCTTCTTCATCAGAAGAATTATTAGGAATGAGATGATTGGACCAAAGTCCTCTCTCTCACCACCAGCTTAATGTTCTTGGCTGCTGGTTTTCCTCTGCTCACTAGCAATCTCAGTTGAGATGTCAGTGGGCTGAGTTGCCATGGTTGAGGTCTTATGATGTAATCACTTGCAGAAGTGAGAGCCTCTTCCATATGGACATCCTGAACAGGTTCAGAAGTGTCCACCTCAGTTATAGGTGACTGATGTGGGCTAGACAGAGGAGACTCAGGAGTACTCATCTCTCTTTGAGTAGGGGAAGAGAAGAGAGACTCATGGTACTCACTGAATCCTAAGTCTTCATCAGTATAGAAGGATAGGTTGGGAATGGGTTGAATTAGATCTAAAGACTGGGGATGGTAACTGTCCCGTGAAGGTTGTTCACTTGAGTGCTTAGACTTAGAGTGAAGGCTTAAGGCTGTTGGGCTTGTGAGCTTATCAGGGTGAGCATGAGGAACCTCAGCCCTGATAGTTGAAGAGATGGGAGTGGTTTGCTCCTCAGGGGAAATGGGAGCTCTAGTGTCTACTTCCTCCTGTAAAGATGAGTATATGGGGACCTGCACAGACTCAATAGCTTGAGCAGGGGTTCGTTTAGATTTTCTTCGGTAGGTGAGGGTTATTTGAGGCCTTTTTAGTGGTAAATAGGTAGAAGGTGTGGGTTCAACACTAGCTTGTGTTGCTAGGTTGTCACCTCGAGTAATGAGCTCTAACATTTTGGGGACAAGGGCTGTTTCTACCCCTTAGAAGCCTACAGTTGGCTTCTTCATGATTTTAAAGATGCTGGGCTTCATCTGTCCTAATTTAAGAATATTATCTGTTTCCCTCAACTGTGAGCCCAGTTCACAGTTAAGAATGTGTTGAACATATCTAGGAAACATGTAATACTCTAAGGAGTCCAAGTTTGCAAGTAAATTGGTATAAACAAATTGAGAGTACCTGAACTTGACCCCTTGAACCATTCCATGCACTATGAAGGAGAGATCCTCAGGAATCTGGTCCCACCCTCCATGCTTGTTTGACAAGCTGTGGATAACCACATGGAGTAGGTATTTCCACTGGGATGAGACCTTTCCTTTCTTGAAGGTCTTTTCAGAGAAATCTCCCTCATAGCTCATCTGCTCAAAGGAATGATTGACAGCTTCCTTTGGGAAGGACAACTCACCTTCTTCATCATCCAGCTGCAAATGAGAGTTGATGATGGCCGGAGGGATGAAGATTGTCCTCCCTTGCACTGTGGCAGACAGTGCCTTCTCCCCATCCATAATGACCTCTTGGCAGGTCTTCCAATATTCAAGCAGATGATCCTCATACAGAGTAGGATCAATGGTTAGGGAGGTGAAGTAATTTGATAGAGTTAAGAATTGGCAAATCTCTGAGAAACTTTCATCTTTCTTAGAGCTTAACAGAGCAACCTGGTTGTGTTGCCTGTGAAGTTGCATGGAGAAATCTGGGTTGTTTCTGCGGTTAAGGTTGGCCATTTGAGAAGCTTAAGGTTGAAGAAAGGTAAAAAGCAAAGGCGGTTTTGGGAATTAGGTTTGAGGAATAGTAGAATTGAAGAAGATACTGAGGAAGAGGGGGAACCGTTGGGTATTTATGTGAAAATGGATTTGAACCAAAGTTAATGAAAGAGGATAAACTTTGAAATCCGAAAGTCGGTCCCACCTCTGAAAAAGTAGTTTACTTTTGCTCAAAAAGTAGTTTTCTTGGAATTCGAAAAGCTTCCGAAGGTAAATTATCTTCGGAAGTTTTAATGAAAAAGCTTCCGAAGCTAAAATGATTTCGGAAGATTTTCCTGAGAGTCTTGAAAATTTTGCTTCAGAAGAGAAATAAACACTTGAATGCTTTGTATACGAAACAACAAAGCTTCCGAGAGTTAATTTTGCTTCGGAAGGAAAAAGTCCTTAAAAACAAATAAGTGTCTGAGACAAGGATTTAAGCTTCGGAAGATAAATTTAGACTTCTTCCGAAGGTAAAATTTCTTAGACAGTTATTTATTTTGAAGACATGATTTTCTTCCGAAGATAAAAATATATCTTCCGAAGGATCAGAAAATTCAAGAATCTAAGGAAAGTCTTCAAAAAGGATTTGAAATCCAAAGAAAACATGAACTTATGAGAGTGATGAACTAGACAACTTAGGACACACATATTTTAAGAAATAATCAGAATTAGTTTTAAGAAAAGATCTACTCAAAGTTAATCATCCCAATAGCTGATATTAGATATTTAAATCTCTGTTCATCAAAAGCTTTTGTAAACAGATCAGCTATTGTTCATCTGTATGAACTTTGACTAGTTTAATTAATCCCTTTTCATAGTTATCTCTTATTAAATGATACCTGATATTGATGTGTTTGGTCCTTGAGTGCTGCAAAGGGTTCTCAGTGATAGAGATAGCACTATTGTTGTCTATGTGGATAGGAGTCTCCTTGAAGTTAAATCCATAGTCTAACATCTGATTTTGAATCCAAAGCACTTGAGCATAGCAACTTGCAGTTGCAATGTATTTAGCCTCAGCAGTTGATGCAGACACACAGGATTGTTTCTTGCATTGCCATGAGACAACCCTTCCCCAAGGAATTGACATCCCCCAGATGTAGACTTTACAGTCATATTGCAACCACCATAATCACTATCTGTTTAAAGGATTCTTTGGATACCATAAACCAAGTGTTGAAGCACCTTTGAGGTATCTTAAAATCGTTTGACAGTGATGAGATGAGACATCTTAGGGTTGGCTTGATATCTTGCACAAATACATGTAGCAAACATGATATCAGGCCTGCTAGCTGTAAGATACATAAGAGACCCAATCATAGCCCTGTATAAATGTTCATATACACACTCCCCCTCAAGATCAGGTCCAAGGGAGTGGTTTCTGGCTATGGGTGTCTTAGCAATCTTACAATCAGTCATGTTGAACCTCTTGAGTATGTCCTGAACATACTTTGACTGACTTATGAAGAGGCCATCTTCAACTTGCTTCACTTGAATTCCCAGAAAGAAATTGAGTTCTCCCATTGCACTCATTTCAAATCTGTCTTTCATCAGCTTCTCAAAGTCTTTGCAGAGCTTTGGATTAGTTGAACCAAAGATGATGTCATCTACATACACTTGAACTAGCAATAAGTCATTTCCCTGTCCTTTGATGAAGAGAGTTCCATCTATAGTACCTCTCTTGTATCCATGTTTACAAAGATACTCAGACAATGTCTCATACCACTTCCTGGGTGCCTGATGCAGCCCATAAAGAGCTTTGTCAAGCTTGCAGACATAATCAGGATGATCAGGGTCTACAAAACCAGGTGGCTGTTTGACATACACCTCTTCATCAATCACTCCATACAGAAAAGCACACTTTACATCAAGTTGAAAGACCTTGAAGTTCTTGGATGCAGCAAATGCCAGGAATATCCTAACAGCTTCTAATCTTGCTACAGGAGCAAAGACATCAGTGTAGTCAATCCCTTCTTCTTGTGAGTATCCTTGAACAACTAGTCTTGCCTTGTTCTTGATGATAATTCCTCTATCATCCTTCTTATTCCTAAACACCCATTTGATTCCAATGGGAGTCTTCCCATGAGGAAGAGGACCAAGGTTCCAAACTTTTTGCCTTTTGAATTGAAGCAACTCTTGTTGTATAGCTTCAACCCAACTTTCATCCTTTAGAGCTTCATCAACTTTCTTTGGCTCTATCTGGGATAAGAAACAAGAGTGAAGACAAACATTTGCTTCATGGGTTTGTCCTCTTGTTCTTACCCTGTGACAACATCTCCAATGATGTTTGTGGTGGGATGAGACTTGTGGATCCTTAGCTGAGGGATCACAGCAAGTTGCTGAGAAAGATCCAAATTTGAGAAATTTAGATCTGGCATAGATGATTCACCCTCCACATCACCACACTTATCAAGATTTACTTGATCCAATGAGTGTGTGACATCATTGATGTTGTCATCTTGGTGTGGTTATTAGCATCAAGGAATTCCTGATCACTTTCACCATCACCATTGTTGTCTTCCACAATTGAGGTATCTTTATCTGGTTGTGGAGCCGCTGAGCTGGAATTTGAAGGCACCCCAGATGTATCAGCTGAATTTGTCATTGTTGTGCTGATAGAAACCTCATTTGCTGAAGTAGTTCCAACTGAAGCTGAAGATGTATGAGTTGAAGGTCTTCCTAGCTCAAATCTTGGATCAGGATCACCTGTATTTAAATTTTCTGCAGATCCTGAAACATTCTCACAAGATTTGTTAAAACAGTTGGTAACTAAATCAAGATCAAATAGCCAATCAGGACCAGAACCAGCCACACAGGGTGTGTGTTCATTGAAAGTCACATTGGCTGACTCCTCAACAATTCTAGTTCTGAGATTGTATACTCTATAAGCCTTAGCTTGGGAAAGTATCCAATGAAGTGTCCATCATCTGATTTCTCAGCAAACTTGGCAATTTGATCCTTGGTATTCAAGATGGTGCAGGGACATCCAAATGACTGAGAAAACCAATGAAAGGTTTTCTCTTGTGCCAAAGTTATAAGGAGTCTTACCATGTGTCTTAACTACTAAAACTCTGTTTTGCACATAGCAAGCAGTATTTACTGCCTCTGCCAGAAGGTGATGGGCAGTTTAGAGTCAGACAACATAGTTCTTGCAGCTTCATATAGTGTCCTGTTTCTCCTCTCAGCAACACAATTTTGCTGAGGAGTCCTGGGAGCACTATATTGTCTTGTAATACCTTTTTCATCACAAAATGTATCAAGGATTTGATTCTTGAATTCAATCCCTTGATCATCTTTGGTTTTGACCTTGTGATCACTTTGATTTAATTTTTAAGATGAAATTCTTTAGAATCTCAGGGGTTTCATCCTTAGTTCTAAGAAAGAAAACCCAAGTGAATCTTGTAAAATCATCTGTGATCACCAAACAATAAGAGGTCCTTCCTAGACTCATTACACTGGTGGGGCCAAAGAGATCCATATGTAATAAGTGTAGGGGAGTAGTGATGGAGTTCTTTTCCTTAGGCTTGTGAGATACCTTATGTTGCTTCCCTTTCAGGCATGCAACACAATGATCATCACTAGTAAACTCTTTCTTTGGCATTCCAGTTACCAAATCATGTTTAATTAGTTTATTCATGTTCTTAAAGTTTACATGGCACATTCTTTTATGCCATAGGAAAGACTCATCACTATTTGCTTTAGACAGAAAGCATGAAACTTCTCCAGAGGGAGATGTTTCTTGCAAATCTATCTTGTACATGTTCCCTCTCCTGGGGGCTCTAAGCAGGATGTGCTCATGAGGAAGACCACTCCAGGCTTGAGAACAATGCACTCATGCTCAGTAAAGAGCATGTTATGACTCTGATCACAAAATTAGGATACACTCAGAAGATTGTACCCAAGCTCCTTGACAAAGTTTACCTTTTCAATGCTGAGCTTACCATTTGTGACCTTGCCCCTTCTAGAAATGTAACCACCTTCATCTCCTCCAAAAGCAACTGGTCCTCCATCAATCCTCTCAAAGTTATGGAGTAGTGACCTATTGCCTGTCATGTGCCTGGAACAGCCACTATCAATGATCCAGACATTCTTGTTTGTCTTGAGCTGTTCCTGCACAAAGAAAATGATTAGTTACATTTGGAAACCCAAGCCTTACTTGTCTTGGGCTCACTAAGTATAATAGAAGGTAATGCAACAGTAATAGATCCTATGGTTGTGCTAGAGGGATCTTGAGCTGTTGTTGATGGAGAAACTTCAGTCATTGGTCTTTCTTAGACTTCCACACCACCTTTGGAGTCTTGGACTTGACCTTCAAAACCTCGGAAGCTTTTGGGACTTCACAAGTTTTGATGACTGAACCTTCGGAAGATTCTACAGTCACTGCAGCAGACTTTAGTGCTTCGGAAGAATTCCTTTCTTCGAGACCAACTTTTCTTCCGAAGGTAATTTTCCATTTACCTTCTTCTTTGATTTGGAGCTTCCGAAGGAAACAGATTTTCCTTCCGAAGCTTGAATCTTCTTGAAACTCTTTGAAGTCTTTGTCTTGGTCATATGGACAGTACTTTTAGGATTGTATGGACAATCCTTAGCAATGTGAGAGGTACTTTCACACATGACACACAACATTTTCTTCTTCACAGAGTCTCCTTATGAGAGCAAGACTGTCTTTGGTCACATCCATTCTCCACATTCATCTTTGTAGTGCTGAGACAGTTCTTTTGGGCTGTGAACTGTTCTTGGAGTTTGATGGTCCAGGCTGTGCAGCAGTGGTACACAGCAGATCAGTCTTCTTCTTGGTACTAAGATGATTTGAACAAGACCAGAACTCTTAGCTGAAGAGTTTTGGTTGATGTCTTCAGTCTTTACTACTTCAAACCCTTCAGAGATAAAAACTTGTTTCTGCTTAGAGTCAAAAGTAGCCTTGATCTCTTGAACCTTCTTTGCTTTTTCTTTTGCTCTTTCTGATCAGTTCTTTCTCTTTGACTTGGTCATCACAGTAGTCTCTTCTCCTCAGAAGGATAGTGGCCCTTGGTAAATCCTCCTCTTCACTCTTCTCAGAGGATTCTTCACTATCTCTTCTTCATCCTCCTCACTTATAGGATCTATGAGAGGAAGCTCATCTTCACATGTTCCACACCTAGGAGATCTTACAGACAAGATTGTGTGTGGAGGAGCTATCTCATTTGATCCCAGTCCCTGTCTATTTTGATAACACACCTTGTTGTGCAGGGATGAGGATATCATGTTCTTGAAGGTCTCTTCTCTTCAAGAACCCTCTTTTGTGCCCTGGCTTTACTAATCACAAGCTCAGCCTGACACTCATCAGCTTGGTTATGAGATCTTGAATTTGAGTCCTAAAATATGTATGTTCATGTTTTAGAACTGAAATGGGTTTTCTCTAAGTCCTCTATCTTTAGTTTATAATCATTTTCAGACTTTCTAAAATCAGATTTTAAAATGTTTAAGGACTCAAGATCAGATCTCATTTCCAAGTTATAGACCTGTATCTGTTAACTTCAGCAATGCATTCAGGAGTACAGAGATGTTCCAATACCTTGGCTTCATCATGATCTGCCATTAGTGCTTGGTTTGGAGAAGCATCTTCCACCTGAAAGCTCCAGTCAAAGCCTCCTTCTTCAACAGCAACAGCAGCTTGTTGCTTTGGCTTCTATTTCTGAGGGGCTTTGTCAGTGTAGTTTGGTCTGGTTTGTGCTTGGCCACCATTTGTTTTAAGGTGCCTTACACTCTCTAGCAAAGTGGCCCATCAAGTTATAGTTGTAACACTTGACTTTGCTTTTATCCAAGCCAACTGTCCACTGGTTGCATTGCTTGGAAACCTCCTTCCAGTTCTCTCTTATAGAACTTCTTGGCTCTATGAGTGAGAAGAGCCATTTGCTGAACTATTTCCATATATCCAGGTCATCTGGATGGATACATCCAGGTCTTCAAGAGTTAAAAGAGAGTTACCACAACTTTCATCAGAAGACACAAAAGCTTGAGAAGAGCTTGTCTCTTGGAATGGACTTCCTTGAGTGTAGTTCTCCCTGGGTGTCTCTGGGAAGGTGATGAAAGGACCCTTTGGTGAGTTGTCAGGGTAGCATATGAGATGATGTTGGGTTCTATGCTATCCCTTTCAACCACATGCAGGGCTGAACCCAATTGATTGTTGGATTGCCAGATGAACCTTGCATGTTCATCTCCATCTGGTAGCCACTGAGAATCCCATATAACTCTGTCAGAGTAAGAGTTTTGAGATTTTCAGTCCTGTTGATCACCACATAGTAGTGTGTCCATTGCCTAGGAAGTGAAGACATGAACTTCCTTACAGTGTCTCTATTTTCAAGAGGAACTCCTCCATCCACAAGGGTATCAACTATCTCAACATACCTGAAGTATTGCTGAGTCATGGTTCACACTGTTTTAAAGGTGAAGTTTTCAAATTGCTGCCTTAGGAGATCCTTCTTGTTCTCCTTGGCTTCAGAGGAGCCTTCATACATCAGTTTTAGTGCATCCCACAACTGTTTAGCTGTTTTGCACTTCTTGAAACCTCTGTACACAGGGTTTGGAAGGGTAGTTTGAAGAGCAGTCATGGCTTTTCTATCAATCTCTACTCTCTTCCTATCTTCATCAGAGTAGTTAGCCACATCTTTGGGGATCATACCAGCACCAGTAGCAGAAGGAGTACTGGGTATGAAAGGTCCATTTTCAATAGATTCCCACATTCTTGAGTCTAGAGACCTGATGAAACCTTCCATTCTCATACACCAGGCATCAAAGTCATCAAGAGTGATCAGTGGGGACTTGTTCATGGTTCCAGTCCCCATATCAGTCTTTGAAATGGATGCCATTTTGAAAGTTTAGTATTTGTGTGTGTGAGGGATCTTAAGATGTGAGATCTTATATCAATAGCCTGAAATGCTCTGATACCAATTGCAGGACTGGTTAAGGGCTTAACAATTACAACATAACAACACAAAGAGGAGATTAACCAAACTTGATCAAATAGTAAACTGGATTAACCACAATAATGATACAAAGAACCCAAGTAATAATAGAGAGACAGAACAAGAGATTGGGTTTCAAGGATGCAGTATATTGCTTTCTCAAGTTCTATTACAAGTATTACAAAGTATAAGAAAGATACTAGAACAAGGAATACTTATACTACAACCTACAGCCGGCTATACTTTGAAAGCCAGCTGGATACAATTGACTTGACACAAACAAAATCAATTGTAGAATTAAAAGGCATATCTGCTTTTGACCTTGTGACTATGACATGCCATAGCTCACATCCTTATCTATTACAAAAAGGATAAAGTACATAATGTAGAAAGTTACAGATTCAAGACCTCAATGTATAGTTACCAAAGCATGAACCTTTTCACCAACACATGTAAGTTGGTGACTTTACAGAGATGCAGTGGAAGATGTTCAGCTTTATGGAACAGTACATCAGATAAGCAGGTTACTAAAGTCTTCAGAAGAAATCTGTCTTCATAGGATGAAACTTCGGAAGACTTTGTCTCTGAGGCTTCGGAAGACTTCATATTTGGCTTCGGAAGATATTGGTCTGGCTTCGGAAGATTTTTCACTTAGAATATTTCTAGTGCATGGTGTAAAATTCCGAAGCAATTCTACTTTCAGTTCTTAAGTGCATTACTTGCAGAGAGACTTTGGATGTTTTGGTTTGCATCAGACTTAAAGGAATCCTTACAACTATACCCAAAACGCCGAGTGAGATAGATAATTTCTGGGATTAGCAGGATATTACCGACGATTCATAGAAGGATTTTCTAAGATCGCACAACCTCTCACGGCCTTGAATCACAAAGGAACGACATACAAATGTAGTGAGAGCCAGATCGTCTTTTCAATCGTTAAAACAGAAACTCTATACTGCCCTGATATTAGCACTGCCAGAGGGAACGGATGACTTCGTGGTGTATTGTGATGCATCCATTCAAGGATTGGGTTGTGTCTTGATGCAACGAGCAAAGGTGATAGCCTACGCCTTGAGACAATTAAAGGTTCATGAGAAAGAACTATACCACCTATGATTTAGAATTGGGTGCAGTGGTTTTTGCCTTAAAGATTTGGAGACATTACTTGTACGGTACCAAGTGCACTATCTAACACCGATCACAAGAGTCTTCACATATCTTCGAGCAAAAGGAGTTGAATATAAGGCAACGACGTTGGGTGGAACTACTAAACGATTATGATTGTGCTATTAAGTACCATCCGGGAAAGGCGAACGTAGTTGCCGATGCCTTAAGCCAGAAGGAATCAGCTAAACCCAGACGGGTGCAAGCATTACAACTTACTATCAGTACTCAACTGCCCGAACAAGTTAAGGAGGCACAGATAGAATCTTTGAAAGAAGAAAATGTTGGTTCTGAGTCATTAAGGGGAATGGATAAACAACTGGTGGTGAAGGAGGATGGAATTCGGTATTTCATGGATAGACTTTGGGTGTCTGCCTATGGAAATTTGAGAGATTTCGTTATGAGTGAGGCACACAAATCTAAGTATTCTATACATCCTGGATCCAACAAGATGTATCATGACCTAAAGGCGCACTACTGGTGGCCTAACATGAAAGTGGATGTAGCTACGTATGTGAGCAAGTGTTTGACCTGCCCGAAAGTAAAGGTGGAATACCAAAAACCATCCGGACTATTGCAACAACCCGATTACCAATGTGGAAATGGGAACAAATCTCCATGGATTTTATTACCAAGTTACCTCGGACTAATACTGGTTGTGACACGATATGGGTTATTGTGGATTGATTGACAAAGTTTGCTCATTTTCTTGCAATTAAGGAAACTGACAAGATGGAGAAATTAACCCGACTATACCTTAAGGAGATCGTTTTGAGACACGGTGTACCGATCTCAATTATTTCTGACCGCGACGCTCGTTTCACGTCACACTTCTGGCAGTCATTGCAGAAATCTTTGGGTAAAAGATTAGATATGAGTACTGCTTATCATCCACAGACGGATGGCCAGAGTGAGCGTACCATACAGACGTTGGAGGATATGCTACGTGCTTGTGTGATTGACTTCGGGAATAACTGGGAAATTCACCTGCCATTGGTGGAGTTTTCTTATAAAAACAGTTCTCATACTAGCATACAATCAGCACCTTTTGAAGTGTTGTATGGGAGAAAATGTAGATCACCAGTTTGCTGGGCGGAAATTAGTGATAGCCAGCTAACAGGTCCCGAGTTAATTCATGAGACAACATAGAAGATTGTACAGATACGAAACCGTATGGCTGCAGCTAGAGACAGACAGAAGAGTTATGCTGACAAGAGAAGGAAACCTTTAGAGTTTCAGGTTGGTGACAAGGTTTTATTGAAGGTCTCACCATGGAAAGGCGTAGTTCGGTTTGGCAAGCGAGGAAAGCTAAATCCGAGGTACATTGGACCATTTGAAATAGTTGAAAGAATAGGTCCAGTGGCCTATCGACTAGCCCTACCTGATTCGCTAAGTGGAATCCATGATGTATTTCACGTATCAAACCTAAAGAAGTGCATAACTGATGAAACAATGGTCGTACCACTAGAAGAAGTTCAAGTGGATGAACAATTGCGTTTTATTGAAGAACCAGTCGAGGTGATGGACCGTGAGGTGAAAACACTTAAGCAAAGCAAGATACCCATTGTCAAAATCCGTTGGAATTCGCGACGTGGACCGGAATTCACATGGGAACGAGAAGATCAAATGAAGCTTAAATATCCTAAACTATTCAAAAAGACGATGCCAGCAGACGAAGGTATTGATTTAAATTTCGGGACGAAATTTCGTTCAACATGGGGATGATGTGACAACTCATCCAATGCAGTAGACCAGTGATGGAACACTCTCACCATGTAACGCAATTTTCGGGACGAAAATTCTTTCAACATGGAGATAATGTGACATCCGGTAAATTTTCGTTACCAAACTCCATTAGTTCCGTTAAGACTTGCATACACGTGTCGTAAGCACACACACTACTTGTCGTTTAACGTTGGTGACCTAATAATAATTAATAATGTTAAATTAATGATAATGTAATTGACAATGTGATTATGGTATTATGTTTATGTGTTTGCATGTTTTAAATGTTAATTAGGAAATTAATCGTGTAACGTGGAAACGTGCCTATTTGATCGTATGTCTTGTGTTTTTATAAAGATAAAATATATTATGATTATCATTAGTTTATATCTTTATATTATTAAGTTAAAAATACTTTACAAAGAGTTTAAAAGCTTAAATTTTATAAAATACAAAACACAAGGGTTTAAATGGTAATTATGTAAATTAACTTAAACAAAACAATTCCAAACCCTAGCCCCACCCCATTCGGCCGCAACCATCACTCTCAACCCCCTCCCTTTGCGAAATCAGCCTAGAACAAGCAAGAGAACTCGAAATTGGATCGATTTCAAGGGTTACTACACGTTGGAATCATCAATTACAAACCATTACACGTTTAAAGGTTAGATTTTACAAGTTTTTGTGAGTTTTTCTTGGTGGCCGAACCTTAATTCGATTATGTATGTTCATGGGGTCGAAATTGATGTTAATTGATGATGTTGGTATGTTAGTTGGATTGAATACATGTCATTTAACGTTGATTATGCATGAATGATATGTTTTTAATGGATTGATCATGAACTTTGATTCTAGACAAACCCTAATTCGAAATTGATGAGATTATGTATGATTGATGATTGTTTGATGAATGTATGATGATTAGTAGGTTGTATGAATGCTAGGATGCATTGATCTTGCAAGAAATTGATGAATTGAAGTTGGTGTTCATAGGTTACTAATAATAGTAACTTTATTTCCATGACATGATGATCTAATGATGAATTGATGTTGTTGATGTGTTCATGATGATGATTAGGTGCTAGATTGTTGATATGAATGCTAGAAATCTTGGAATGGATGTTGTTGTTCATATCTGGCCAAAAGTGGAAACTTTTGTTCGTGATGATTAATGGATTATGATGATAGGCATTGTTGATCATGTCTAGATGTTGTTATGAGCTTGAGATGGTATAATTGTGATGAATTCATGAATACATTGAGTGTTTGATAGATGTTGGAATGTACTTTCCCAAAAGGGAAACTTTATTTGCACAAAGTTTGAAAGATGATAGTTTGAACATGTTTGGGATATTAGGAGCATGTTAGTATGTTCATGGATGAATTCTATTGTGGTAGAAAATGTTAATTTAGTTGTATGGGATGCTTGGATAATCATGGGTGATGTTTGGACTTTGATGATCATGTATGATATTGATGTTGGTTAGTAGTTAAGACATCATGTTAGGGACTGGAAATTGATTGTTGTGATGTATGTTGAATGCAATGAACATAGTTAATGAATGTGAATGTGATCATCATACACACGTGCGAATCTATGGCCCCTACTTAGTAGGATTGGCAGGGTTTAGGATGTGAAGTCGTGAGTGGCTTCACATGACATGTGGTGCGTGATTTGATCTTTGTGTGGCATGTTAGTTATGTTATAACTAGTGGACATGTTAATGTTCTAGATTCGCATGACTTGTATGATACTTGGTTGTATGATGATCTAAGTGATACACCTGGATAATGTAGCATACATATGATCCATTTGAATGTTAACCATGTATGATATATGTGTATGATTGCTTAAATGGTTACAATGCATAAAGTCACCAACGGGTCAAACGGGTCAACTGAGTCAAACGTATTTATTTTCTGAAACCTTGAGTCTTTGGTGGTAGTGTGTTTAGGGTTTCACATGTTCTCTGTTTGCACATACTCATATACTTATATGATCTAGGTAACCTCTGAAGGTTGTCTGTCCACTCTGTCTGTCAAGTAAAACTCTAAGTATCTATTACACATATCAGGTGAGTTCATGCCCCACTCTTTACTTAATCTCTTTTGGGGGAGATAGCATACTGGTAAACTACAAACGCTTTATATATTCAAGTTGTGTATAATATTAATATAGTGTTTATATCATGGAAAAGTCCTCACACTTTCGAATTGTTAATATTGAATAGCGGGGAAATTTGGGTAGTACTACTGGGTCTGACGAGCCCCACCTGTGTGACTCGAGGTCAACCGGGTGCAATTTGTCCTATTGAACTTTGTCACGACCTGTTAAGTCGTGACAGGAGGCAACTACGTAACACAGTCAGCTTCAATTGCGAAATCACTATGAATTAATATTTATTGTTAATGGACTAGCTATCTGTTACAATGCACTACTTTTATATCTCTACTATTAAACTGCTTATGTTTGAATATCACTCTTGAACTCACCAACCATTAGTTGACATTTTAGTATGCTATTCTCAGGTCATTAACTTGCTTGCCTTTAGGAGCACTACACGGATTCACCTAGCATTCTAAGATTTGGTCTTTAAGACAGATTTATTTTTTTTAATGGTTAATGTTTACTCATTTGGGTTGGCGCATGTTTTGCTATAGTATGCATTTATATTCTTTGGGTTGTTTTACAAAACGCTTCCGCACAGTTTCAAGTTTAAACTTTGGTTGATTTTATTTTAATTGTGGCATATAGAGTCGTTCTGAGTAACTATTGACTATGATCCTGGTTTGTTCACACGCCTCGCGGTAAAACTCCGCACGTGGATTTTGAGGGTGTGACAAGTTAGGTCAATCACATTCACAAGTTCTTGTGTTCCTGGTTGAGCTCTTCTTAAAGGTCCCCAAGCTAGTTTTTCCCTGAGATAAGATATCTCAAGTTGCTGATTATTGACCCTATTTCGTAGGGTAGTCACTTGAGATTCAAGATGACTAACCTTAGAGACTAGGTAGGTGCATGTTTTTGACTGTTTTTGCACCTTTAGTTAGCTCATCAGGCCGAGCATGAGGAACCTCAACACTGATTCTTGAAGGAGATGGGAGTGGTTTGTTCCTCAAGAGAAGTGGGAGCTCTAGTGTCTACTTCCTCCTGTATGGGTGAGTATATGGGGTCCTACACAAGCTCAATAGCTTAAATAGGGGTTCGTTTGGATTTTCTTGGTAGGTGGGGTGATTTGTGGTTGTTTGAGTGGTTGAGAGGTAGAAGGTGTGGATTCAACACTAGCATGTATTGCTAGGTTGTCACCTTAAGCAATGAGCCCTAACATTTTGGGACCAGGGCTGTTTCTACCCAAGAGAAGCCAACAGTTGGCTTTCTCATGATTTTAAACATGCCGGGTGATGGAGTGCAGATAGTATATATATTTGATAAAGATTTATTGCACAGATTCAGTTTTAATTGGTTATTACTAATACTAAACCACACACACAAAAGGCAGTGTACCTGTCGTGAGGTAATATAGTGTTGGTAAGAACCGAGTATCAATCCGTGGACACACCTAGCCTACTCAACAAACTTGATGTTTGACTATCAGATTTGGTTTTTGTTAAAGAAAGTGATAACTTGTATTTGGAAAGATTTTTAGGGTTTAAAAATAAACAATAATAGAAAGAAAGTAAACTAAGAATTGAAGCGTTTGGATTTAAAATCAGGGAATAAAAGTTATCATCCTAATTAGACTCCACTTATGTAATTGTGATGAATGGTGATGTGATTTAAAGATATTGATTAATGTAATTATGTTAATGTTTATAAAGATGAGCCGGCGCGATTTCTCGTCTATCCTGCTGCCGTAGTGACTTGATCCTGTCAGGCTGAGTTTACTGCTCAGATCAAAGCCCTAGTAATGTAGGTGAATCTTTTGTGTCCTATTTGACATACGATTTCTGAAAACATAATTTAATGTAAAAAGAGAGTTGATCAGGTTCCTTCCTAACATACCATTAATTTTAGAAAACCGTAACAATTACTGAAGTTTCGAACTAATAAAAGGGAACCCGCAAATGATCAAAAGTTAAAGTGATATGATTTCTAATAACCATTTCTAGTTCATTAGCCATGGATTTATTATGAAGACCGGTTTCGCGAATGAAAGTTAATCATACGGTTTTCAACCTTGTATGACAATCACAATCACAAACCATAAAGTTATAACTTCCCGTTCAAATGTAGATGCTACCCATCAATAGTTTTCCCAAGACCACCATAACATTAACATAATATTTATCACACCATTAGTTCATCACAAATTACATAAGTTTCATCCGATTAGGATGATAAATAGAGTTTAGCTCATGATGAGCTTTAACATAACAACAGATAACAAAGAAGATAGATAAGTGATCATCGGTGAAATGGAACAATCAAACCGATAATCCACAATGGATGACGTTTAGGTGATCCCAAGCTTCTTCCAAGTGTTGTATGCACCTCCCGAGCCTCCGAATGATCTTGAAGTCTTGATTCCCGAGAGAATTCAGCAGAGTAACTCTCCCACCAAAGCTTGCCAAAAATGGTGAGCTTAGGCTTCTATTTATAGGCTTTCCGGAGTGTTTAAGCACGGCCCCGTGCCTAAAAGGCACGGCCCCGTGCTAGTACAATGCTTACGAAAGTTGGTCGGCTCGTACATGCAGGTTGTGTCGGGCACGGCCCCGTGCTAAATGGGGCACGGCCCCGTGTTGGAGGTGGGGCACGGCCCCGTGGAGTGGGGCACGGCCCCGTGCCTTATGGGGCACGGCCCCGTGTCTACTTTCAGATGTCACTGTGTATGTAGCACGGGGGTGTGTTTCTGGCAAGGCATGGGGGCGTGCTTAATGAGGCACGACCCCATGCTTGGAGTCCAAAGCTCGGATCACTTCAATTTCTTGTTAAATATACTCCTTTTGTCCATCTTGCCCTTTTAAACACCTGAAAACACAATTTAACACTTTTAAGTACATTTTCATCATTTTAAGGAAGATATTAAGGAATAATTGATGTGCTTTTGATAGGATTTTTATGTATAATTTGGAGCACATCAAACATCCCCACACTTGAACTTTGCTTGTCCTCAAGCAAAAATCACTTAAAATGACAATTCCACCAAAAACCAAATAAATCAAATTATAAACATGTCTTTCGAGAAGTATGCAAGTAAATACTATTTTCATCCAAATATAAATATTCTAAGCACATGTAAAATGATATCCTAGCAAGCAATAGGTTGGTTAGTAAAGATTATTATCATGTAAAAATCCACACTTCTCACAAGATGCACTCACACTCGGCTAAATATATGGAGTCATAATCAAGATTAAGTATGACTAATACACTCAATTGCCTAGTATGAATACGTGTGAAATCATATGCTTGTTAAGGGATCAAATCTCCACCTACTTAGATATTTATTTGCATAAATCATTAGGTCTTTGATGGGTTGTAACTTGGCTCGGGCTCGGGTATGGAATATTTGGAAAGAGTGGCTAATTGCTAAAGACGACGGTCTTGGCTTATTTTTCTAACATAAACTACAAGGAAAGCAATAAAGGTTCCCTATACAATACTTCAAGCTAGAAGGGATATGCTAGCTTGAGGACTCGTTTAAGGTCAGATTGTCAAGACCGTATTTTGCTTTCAAGAATCGTACTTCATCTTTTACCCGAAGATACACAAAACTTTCCTTTCTCAAGGATCGTTCGGCTTGAAGCCTAATAGCACCCAATCGGATTAATTCTGTGTATTCGTATTGAGATTCAGTTTGATTCTTTTTGCATTTTCCATTATGGGACCAATTTCCACAATTCGGGCATCTTTCATATCTTTTTGCCCGTCTCTTTATAGCACTTTTTGAAATCCCACAAAATGGCGGAACTTGTTCCTTTTTTCGCCATTTCTTTCTTGCGTCAAACGTGAGATTGAAAATTTGTTCGCGGATTTCCGGGGGAAGTCCCGGTTTTGCGTGATGAAGGCAACAAAGCAAATTGAAATCAAAAGAATGCATTCCAGTTCTTTAAGGTCTGCCGGTAAAAGACCATATATATATATATTATATATACATTATATATATATATATTTATAACAAAAATGTGTCTTTAACGAAAACGGGTTTTGTTGAAGGCTTTTTGGTTAAGTGACTTGGTGACTGGGTGATTGAAAGAAAAAAACGTTTAAGCTCAACGGGGCTAACTAGGGTTGACGTTCGGGTAAGGAAAATTAAAGACAATGGTTGGGGCTTGAATGGTTAAGGTTTCCTAGTGCCTAACTCATTTTTATGCAACAAATACTAATTAAGGTCTTGAAATGTATACCCAAAGCAAGTTCTAATCACACGTATCATATGGCACCCTCAATTAAATCCAGAATGAAAGTAGAATTGCAACTTGCAAAAGCTTGTTTAAGGCTCAAAAATAAACTCACATACGGATGGAATTGGGTAAAAGTGTTTCATTTTACATGATTAAATATTTTACTAGATTATTGCTTTTAAGGATATCACAAAAAACATTTTCAATTTTTATTTGGACGTCATGGATTTACTTCTTTATTTCCCGAAAACGTATATTTATAATTTGGTTTATCAAAAATTATATTAAATTTTTGGTTTCTTGTCACAAAAATTACTTGGTAAGTGATCTTTTCTTAAAAAGTTTAATTTGGACCTTTTTAGCAAAGTCAAATGCATTACTCCCATCCCCACACTTAAAATTCACATTGTCCTCAATGTGATTAACATATTCAGGATCGAGAAAGGGTAATGAAATAACTCCCCTAAAAATGATGAATTTTTCACTTGTGTTTGGTTGCCCTCGCGTTGTTAGAATCCTCGGTATCACCTGAAATGTCACCAATTTATTGAAAGCATTAAAATCCTAAACACACAAAATAAAAACAAAACGACATAAATTAAAAGATAGATTGGCACAAAACAACTGTGCCGGGGCCCCGAAAATGATACGGTTTTCAAGGGCTTTGTGGTGGGATATCCCCCCACTCGTGGTACATTCGGTTTCTGATGTACGTGACATCTTTGCTCAAGTCATCGACTCGGGAATGCAGATTTTCGACTCGGTTGAAGGCTCGTTGGGCATATTCAAATGATCGCCTTGCATGGGTTTCGGTGGTTTGGATTGACTCATAAAGGTCTAACATGGTTGGGAATTCCCTTGTACGTGAACTTGAAGATCCAGCTCCGGCTCCTTCCGGCTGTATCGGCATGTCGAGGTCCATGATAATTTCTTCGGGATCCGCCGGATCCCAGATTTGTCCCTTCTTATCCATGAATCTCGGCTGCCCATTTGGTAAACTTGTCACCATGTACATACTTGTACAAATGCTCAAGTCTAACAGTCCCGGCATCACTCCTACGGTTCCCTCAGTGTTATAACCATAGCTTTCATATAAGTTCAAAATCCAGCTTCCTCCAAACATGGGTGTTGGAGCACCTGCAATCGCATTCCTGGCAAAAAGATTACAAAACAAATACCCAATATTACATGGCAACTGATTAACCATACAATATAAAATAAACAAGTCCCTCAAATTAACAACTCCCTCGCTTTGACCACGAGCTGTTATGGAATGGCTGAGTAACCGATGAATGTATCGCAGCAGCGGGTCTCGTATCTGACTGCTTTTTGTTTTGCTCGAGTTGAACCCTCCGGTTCCAATCCGCTCCCAAAATGCTTTCCTCATTGCACCACTTTCCGCGTCTCTACTTTCCTCGTCCGGGAAGGTATGATACGCCGGCATTCCAGATATTGCCTCCTCCTCCATTTCTTGTTCCGTGTATATTCCAAGATAGACACCGAACAAGGCAATGGATGTTTTTGCCAATTCCCAGCTAGTCTGAATGAAACTGCACTTTCATCCCAAGGATCAGAGTCTTTCATGCTAAATTTAAAGATGCTAAAAATTCAAGAGTTAGTTCATAAACGGAAGGTCTATTTTGTGAAAATAAACGTTCCACTGAACACTTAATAAATTATTATATCTTTCTAGCTGTCCGACTGCCGCTAGTGTTTCTTCATCTGCTTGTAAGTGGGATCTTTCGACCCTTTGTAGCAATCTTTGAAGTCTATCATGACACCATCTCTCGCGGCTCCCTCCAAAATGTAAGTAGGGATGATCCATGATCCTGAAATTTTAAAATAAGTTAATCTAGACAAAACAAATTTCTTAAGCAGTCTCATGATGTTAGTGAAAATCATATGTTTTTCAAGACATAACATCATAATGATTCAATTCATGTTCAAAAATAGTTAAGAATTTATCATCCAAGGAAAATTTTTGAACATGGGGGTGCGCTTTGTAAAACGTGGGGGTGCGGTTAACATGTTTAGGCATGAAATCTTGACTCGAGCAATCGTGGTTTTGTTTGTAAATCGTTGATTAAGCATGGGTTTAACATTTTCTTGCTTTAAAAATCAAAGATTATACTTTAACATTTTAATCATTTGTTAATAATTCAAGATACTCAAAATATATATTGTTTTACATCACTTGAGAATTCTTGTAACTTGAACATGATTAACAAAGGTTTCACCACGAATTATGAAGATAGTCTTGTTAACAATAAAAGAAAACAACTAACTAACTAACTAAACATACTAATATCTAACTAAACACACTAATTAACACTAATCTACTACAAGAATAAACATGAACAAGTAGGTTAAAAGCATTCATCATTCCATAACACGTTTAAGAACAAGTGTTTACACATAATTGCTAGGATTTCGGTTGTTTAGAGACCTAATCACCTAACTACATGTAAATGACTTTCATAATCATAGGAATTAGTATACTAACCTCTTGGCCAAATACTCTTGCAAGAACACTTGAAAAGATGAAAGAAAAATGGAAAACAAGATGGAATTGAAAGTGGATACGACTTTGCAGGCACATTAGTTCGGTTTTTATCATGCAACATTGATTGGAAACAAGACAAAAGGCTGAAAAATGTCAGGTGGTGTCATTTTTTGTCGAACACGGGGGCGTGCCTCTATGAGCACGGGGCCGTGTTCATGTGTTAGAGTTCGGTTTCAGTCTTTTGTTGTTCCGTTTTTCAGTTTCGCGCGTTATGTAATTTTCCCGGTTAAGTTTTATCACTTCCAAATCATCAGAAAAGATACGAAAATAGTCCTATAGTTAAATAACACAAGCCAAATTGAAAATTACATTCCCTAGGATCCTACGGTTACACGATACGTTAAAAGCCGAGAATCTGAAACAGCAAAACCAGACTCTTTAACGCAACAGCGCACTTAACACATCACGGAATGCTTCTAAAAGAAACCTCCACACATTTCGTGTGGAAGGTTTGGCATGGGATAGTGAGAAGTGCGGTTGCTCAATTCCGCAAGCTGCTGGTTAATGGAAATGAGTTCCTCGCTCATCTGTTGAACTTTTTGGATAAGTTCAGCTAAGCGTTGGGAAGCAACGAGGTTCATTTCTGTCAATTGCTTGATTAGTTCATGCATTTTGAAGAAATATTCTTGAGTCGTCGGCTCTCGCGTTTCAGAACGCGGTTTCTTCGCAGGATTCCAGTTTGAGCTTCCGTGACTTGATTCTTTCATTTTTTAGACGTTTTTGAGCAGGAATAAGTGTGATGAAAGAATGGAACAAGTGTGGTATTTATACACAGGTCGTGAAAAGTGAACACGGGGGCGTGCTTGGCTAGGCACGGCCCCGTGCTTGTCAGAAATCGTCTTAAATTCGACCTGCAACGTTCCAGAGTCGTCAGCGGAGATCGTGGAAAAATTTTGTCAGAGACACGGGGGCGTGCTTGATGAGGCACGGCCCCGTGCTTGTGCTTGTGAAGTCCTAAAAATTGCTAAAAAGTGAGAAAAATTTATGTACAGGTGCCGCGTTTAAGTTTCGGGTCTTCGGCATGACCCTTCCCCACACTTAGTTTTGTTGGGGTGGAGGTTTAATTCCTCCGAAGAAATCTTGGTTGGTCCATCGTTATACGGTTTCAAACGATGACCATTTACTTTGAAACTTAAACCTGCGTGGTTGTAAATTTCAATGGCACCATTCAAAACACGTTTTTGATCGTATAAGGTCCAGACCAACGTGATTTCAGTTTTCCGGGAAATAAACGTAAACGAGAGTTATACAGAAGACACGTTCTCCCACATGAAATTGTTTTGTGCTCTTTAATCGAGCGTCGTGGAATTTCCTTGTCTTTTCTTTGTAAACCCTAGCGTTTTCGTACGCTTGTTCCCTCAATTCCTCCAATTCGTGAATTTGTAGGAATCGATTCTTTCCTGCAAGGTCTTGGTCCAGGTTTGCTGCTTTAAGTGCCCAAAAGGCCTTGTGCTCTAGTTCTACAGGTAGATGACACGACTTCCCATAAACTAGTTTAAACGGTGTTGTGCCGATGGGAGTCTTATAGGCTGTTCGAAAAGCCCATAATGCATCATCTAACTTGGTAGACCAGTCCTTGTGATTTTGACCTACAGTTTTCTCAAGGATTCGTTTGATACCTCGGTTAGTGACTTCGGCTTGCCCATTCGCTTGTGGATGGTAAGCAGTTGTAAAGCGATGGTGAACTCCATAACGTGCCATTGCTCTTTCAAGCTGATTGTTACAGAAATGAGTTCCTCGGTCACTAATCAGAGCTTTGGGGGCACCAAAACGAGAAAATAGTTTCTTAAGGAATTTGACAACGTTCCTGGCATCATTAGTAGGCAGGGCTTGAGCTTCAGCCCATTTTGAAACGTAATCAACTGCTACCAAGATGTAACGATTGCCAAATGACACCGGGAATGGCCCCATGAAATCAATACCCCATATATCAAATATCTCGCATACTTGAACTGGTTTCTGAGGCATCTCATCCCGTGTTGAGATATTGGTTGCTCTTTGACATGCATCACAGGTGCGTACCATGTTGTAAGCATCTTTGAAGATCGTGGGCCAGTAAAATCCAGAGTCGAATACTTTCTTGGCTGTTAAGGTTGCTCCATGGTGTCCTCCTGTGGGTCCTTCATGACAGTGCCTTAGAATTTGTTCTGCTTCACTTCCGTATACGCATCTTCGAATGAGTTGGTCTGCACCGATTCTGAACAGATACGGATCCTCCCAATAGTAATGTTTGATATCAGTAAAGAACTTCTTCTTTTGCTGATAAGTCATTCCTTTGAGAAGGATTCCGCTTGCTAAGTAATTTGCAAAATCGGCAAACCAAGGATGTTCATCGATTGAGGATTGAATGTGCATAAGGAATTCATGAGGAAAATTGTCGTTTATTTTGGCTTCCTCAGTTTGTGAAGGACTTGAATCCTCAAGACGCGAGAGATGATCAGCCGCTAGATTTTCCGCTCCTTTCTTATCACGAATTTCGATATCAAATTCTTGAAGCAGAAGAATCCAACGAATCAATCTCGGCTTTGCATCTTGTTTGTTGAACAAATAACGAAGGGCTGCATGATCGGTGTAAACAATTGTCTTTGAAAGGATGAGATACGAGCGGAATTTATCGAATGCGAAAACTACCGCAAGAAGTTCTTTTTCGGTGGTAGTGTAGTTTTCTTGTGCGTCGTTTAGGGTTTTGCTCGCATAATGAATTGGGTGAAATTGCTTGTCTTTCCTCTGTCCTAAGATAGCTCCTACCGCGAAATCGCTTGCATCGCACATGAGTTCAAATGGTAGCGTCCAATCTGGGGAAACCATGATTGGAGCAGTTACCAATCTCTCCTTAAGCAATTTGAATGCACTAATGCATTCATCAGAAAATACAAATTTCGCGTCTTTCTCCAAAGTTGAGTCATTGGTCGAGCGATTTTTGAAAAATCTCTAATGAAACGACGGTAGAATCCTGCATGTCCTAGGAAACTTCTGATGTCTTTCACGGTTGTGGGATGCGGAAGTTTAGAAATAGTGTCGACTTTGGCTTGATCGACTTCAAGCCCCGCTCGAGAGATTTTGTGTCCTAACACTATTCCTTCCGTAACCATGAAGTGGCACTTTTCCCAATTTAAAACAAGGTTGGAGTCTTCACATCTAACTAGCATCTTTTCCAGGTTTTCAAGACATTGCTCAAATGAGTTTCCAAAGATGGAGAAATCATCCATGAAAACTTCCATTGAGTGTTCAATCATGTCATGAAAAATTGCTACCATGCATCTTTGAAATGTAGCAGGAGCATTACACAATCCAAAGGGCATTCGCCGATAAGCAAATGTGCCATATGGACAGGTGAATGTTGTCTTTTCTTGATCTTCGGGAGCAATAGGAATTTGAAAATAACCTGAGAAACCATCCAGGAAACAATAGAACATTTTTCCAGACAATCTCTCAAGCATTTGGTCGATGAAAGGAAGAGGGAAGTGATCTTTCCTTGTGGCGTCATTGAGTTTGCGATAGTCTATGCAAACTCTCCATCCTGTAACCGTACGAGTGGGAATAAGCTCATTCTTCTCGTTAGTTACAACAGTCATTCCTCCTTTCTTTGGAACAACTTGGACGGGACTGACCCAAGGCGAATCAGAAATAGGGTAAATCAAACCGGCATCTAGCAGTTTGATTACTTCTTTCTTCACCACCTCTTGCATGCTCGGGTTTAAACGTCTTTGAGGTTGAATGACGGATTTGAAGTTCTCCTCCATCAATATTTTATGAGTGCAAAAGGATGGATTGATTCCCTTGATGTCCATGATTTTCCATGCAATTGCTCGTTTGTGTGCCTTAAGCACATTGAGCAACTTGTTCTTCTCATCAATTGATAAGGCGGATGAGATTATGACAGGAAGTTGAGATGTGTTTTCAAGAAAAGCGTATTCGAGATGAGATGGAAGTTCTTTGAGCTCTAAGACTGGAGGGTCTTCGATAGAAGGTTTGGCTTTTGGTTCTAAGTCTTGCTCAATGATCTCAAATGCTTCTTGATGAAATGATGTTTCATCAACTTCAAGTTCTGGAATGGTTTGGTTTTCACAGATGGGTTCGGTGATTGTGACTTCTATTAATTGAGTATTGCAAGCTTCATTTTGAAGGGCTTCCTTCAAATGACGGCTTATGATCGAATCGCAAGCATCAACGTAATAGAGTGAGTCATCATGATGTTGAGGGTGTTTCATGGATTGGCCTATATCGAAAGTTACTTCCTCCTCGTCTACTCTAAGCGTGAGTTTGCCTGTACAAACATCAATGAGGGCTCGAGCAGTCGCTAAGAAAGGTCGACCTAGGATAAGAGGAACATTTTTGTCCTCATCCATGTCTAGGATCACAAAATCAACGGGAAATACGAATTTGTCAATTTTAACTAAGAGATTTTCAACGATGCCCCTCGGATATTTGACAGAACGGTCAGCTAACTGGATGCTCATACGGGTAGGTCTAGGCTCACCTAGGTTTATTTTTCAAAAACCGCATAAGGCATAAGGTTAATGCTAGCACCTAAATCAGCTAACGCATTACTGACAGAAAGATTTCCTATTAGGCAAGGTATGGTGAAACTTCCTGGATCAGTCATCTTTTGAGGTAGTTTGTTTTGAAGAACTGCAGAGCATTCCTCATTCAAAACTACGTGTGATAACTCTTCCAGCTTCTTTTTGTTTGACAAGACACCTTTTAGAAACTTAGCGTAGTTTGGCATTTGTGCTAAGGCCTCCACCAAGGGCAGATTGATGTGGAGTTGCTTGAACAACCCAAGGAATTTGCCATATTGTGCCTCCATTCTTTGTTGTCTCAAACGACCTGGATATGGAGGTGGTGGAACATAAGGTGGTGGTGGACGTATTTCTTTGCTGGTTCTTCAATAACAACAGGTTGCTTTTGCTTATCACTCGCATTACTTGGAGTTTCAGTTTTTACTTCTTCAAGGATGGGTTGTAATGCGGGTGCATCACCTTGAGTGGTTTTGCCACTCCTGGTGGTGATGGCTTTGACTTGGGCATTAGGATTTGTCACAGTGTTGCTGGGCAAAGCTCCTTGAGGTCTTTCAGAGAGTTGTTGTGCTATTTGACCTACTTGGTGCTCTATGGTCTGTAATGATGCTTTGTTGCTTTTGATGTCAGCTTCGTTTCTTTGGAACCTCTCCTCATTTCTTCGATCAGATTTCCGGATGTACTCATCTGTGGCTTGTGTGGTTAACAACAATTGCTGTAATAAGTCTTCCATTGATGATGCTCCACGGTCTTGGTTACTACTGCTTGGACCTTGGTATGGTGGTTTCTGTTGTTGGTAAGGTGGCCTTCGGTTGAATCTAGATGATTGTTGGTTACTGCCAGCATCTCTGTAATTCGAGTTGTTTCTCCAATTTGAATTGTATGAGTTGTTTGGGCCTCCTACGTAGTCAACATCTTCAACCATCATAACGCCTTGTGGGCACTCGTTGGTCTTGTGTGAATTTTCACATGTGTTGCATCGTGTTGGAGTTTTCTTTAGCTCGCTTTGCAATTGTTCAAATTTTTTGGTTAGAGCTTCTAATTGGGCTGCAATTAGGGTTTCAGAGTCTACTTGATGAATACCTTTAGAACTGGGTTTGGTTCTTAAAGGATTGTAAGCAAAGCTCTTCTTAGCTGCTCTTTCTAAGCTTGATATGCTTCTGTTGGCGTGACACTTCCGAAATCTCCTCCCGCACTTTGGTCTACCGCTTGCTTGTGAGCTCCGCTGATCGCATCGTAAAAGGTTTGACACTGCAGCCACAGATCAAGTCCGTGATGTGGGCATCTCCGAAGGAGACTTTTATATCTCTCCCATGCTGCGTGTAATGATTCATCGTCGTCTTGGCGGAAACTTGTGATGTTGCTTCTTAGTTTGGCAGTACGATCGGGTGGAAAGTATTTCAAAAGGAATTGTTCAGCCATTCCGCCCATGTGGTGATGGAACCAGGCGGAAGTGAATCAAGCCAATCGATGGCTCGGCCTCGAAGTGAAAATGGAAAAAGTCTTAGTCGAATGGCGTGTCTGAACAGTTATTGATTTTGAAGGTCGCACAGATACGAAGGAATCATGAGATGTGAGCATTAGGATCTTCGTCTTGTAACCCATGGAACTGAACAGAGTTTTCTACAAGTTGGATAATACTAGACTTAATCTCGAAATTTTGGCCGCTATTGCTGGTTGGACAACACTAGACTCGTAACCATCTATTGACGGTGTCACATAGTGTGTCATCTTCATTTCCTCGTCTTGGTTAGCCATGTCTTCTTCGGATGGTGTATCTTCCAAAATGTCTTCTTCAATGACTGGTGCTTCTTGTTGTGATCTTTTGCGCAATCTTTGACGGAAAAGTCGTTCGGGTTCCGGAAGAGGCGGAACAAGTTCAGAACTAGACGAATCGGACATACACTAACTTAAGGAAGCATAAACTAACTAAGGCTTAAAATGAATCAGGCAAAAATAACTAAACTAACTAAGGAAACTACCTAAAAATGAAAATGAAGTTTAAACAAAAATATATTAACAGGTTATATGCAAGATAGTCAAAAATTTAGTTTGTCTTTCAAACTGCCGTGTGTCCCCGGCAACGGCGCCAAAAACTTGATGGAGTGCAGATAGTATATATATTTGATAAAGATTTATTGCACATATTCAGTTTTAATTGGTTATTACTAATACTAATCCACACACACAAAAGACAGTGTACCTGTCGTGAGGTAATATAGTGTTGGTAAGAACCGAGTATCAATCCGTTGACACACCTAGCCTACTCAACAAACTTAATGTTTGACTATCAGATTTGGTTTTTGTTAAAGAAAGTGATAAGTTGCATTTGGAAAGATTTTTAGGGTTTAAAAATAAACAATAATAGAAAGAAAGTAAACTAAGAATTGAAGCGTTTGGATTTAAAATCAGGGAATAAAAGTTATCATCCTAATTAGACTCCACTTATGTAATTGTGATGAAATGGTGATGTGATTTAAAGATATTGATTAATGTAATTATGTTAATGTTTATAAAGATGAGCCGGCGTGATTTCTCGTCTATCCTGCTGTCGTAGTGACTTGATCCTGTCAGGCTGAGTTTACTGCTCAGATGGTGAATCTTTTGTGTCCTATTTGACATACGATTTCTGAAAACACAATTTAATGTTAAAAAGAGAGTTGATCAAGTTCCTTCCTAACATACCATTAATTTTAGAAAACCGTAACAATTACTGAAGTTTCCGAACTAATAAAAGGGAACCCGCAAATGATCAGAAAGTTAAAGTGATATGATTTCTAATAACCATTTCTAGTTCATTAGCCATGGATTTATTATGAAGACCGGTTTCGCGAATGAGAGTTAATCATACGGTTTTCAACCTTGTATGACAATCACAATCACAAACCATAAAGTTATAACTTCCCGTTCAAATGTGATGCTACCCATCAATAGTTTTCCCAAGACCACCATAACATTAACATAATATTTATCACACCATTAGTTCATCACAAATTACATAAGTTTCATCCGATTAGGATGATAAATAAAGTTTAGCTCATGATGAGCTTTAACATAACAACATATAATAAAGAAGATAGATAAGTGATCATCGGTGAAATGGAACAATCAAACCAATAATCCACAATGGATGACGTTTAGGTGATCCCAAGCTTTTTCCAAGTGTTGTATGCACCTCCCGAGCCGTCGAATGATCTTGGAAGTCTTGATTCCCGAGAGAATTCAGCAGAGTAACTCTCCCACCAAAGCTTGCCAAAAATGGTGAGCTTAGGTTTCTATTTATAGGCTTTCCGGAGTGTTTAAGCACGGCCCCGTGCCTAAAAGGCACGACCCCGTGCTAGTACAATGCTTACAAAAGTTGGTCGGCTCGTACATGTAGGTTGTGTCGGGCACAGCCCCGTGCTAAATGGGGCACGGCCTTGTGTTGGAGGTGGGGCATGGCCCCGTGCCTTATGGGGCACGGCCTCGTGTCTACTTTTAGGGGACAGTACTTTTGTCCTTGTCAGATGTCCAAGCACGGGGGTGTGTTAATTTAGCACGGGGGTGTGTTTCTGGCAAGGCATGGGGGCGTGCTTAATGAGGCACGGCCCCATGCTTGGAGTCCAAAGCTCGGATCACTTCAATTTCTTGTTAAATATACTCCTTTTGTCCATCTTGCTCTTTTAAACACCTGAAAACACAATTTAACACTTTTAAGTACATTTTCATCATTTTAGGGAAGATATTAAGGAATAATTGATGTGCTTTTGATAGGATTTTTATGTATAATTTGGAGCACATCACCGGGCTTCATCTGTCCCAAATTAAGAATATTACCTGTTTCCCTCAACTGTGAGCAGAGTTCACGGTTGAGAATGTATTGAACATATGTAGGAAACATGTAATACTCTGAGGAATCGAAATTTGCAAGTAAATTTGTATATACAAACTGAGAGTACCTGAACTTGACCCCTTGAACCATTCCACGCACTATGAAGGAGAGATCCTCAAGAATCTGGTCCCACCCTCCATGCTTGTTGGACAAGCTGTGGATGATCACATGTAGCAGGTACTTCCACTGGGATGAGACCTTTCCTTTCTTCAAGGTCTTTACAGATAAATCTCCCTCATAGCTCATCTGCTCAAAGGAATGATTAACTGCTTCCTTTGGGAAGAAAAACTCACCTTCTTCATCATCCAGCTGAAGATGAGTATTGATGATGGCCGGAGTGATGAAGATTGTCCTCCCCTGCACTGCGGCAGATAGTGCCTTCTCCCCATCCATGATGACCTCTTGGCAGGTCTTCCAAAATTCAATCATATGATCCTCATAGAGATTAGGATCTATGGTTAGGGAGGTGAGGTAGTTGGATAGAGCCAAGAAACGGAAAACCTATGAGAAACTATCATCTTTCTCAGAGTTCAACAGAGCAACTTGATTGTGCTGCCTGTGAAGTTGCATGGGGAAATCAGGGTTGTTTCTATGGTTTAGGTTGGCCATTTTTAAAAGATTAAGGGTGAAGGAAATGAAGAACAAAGGCAATTTGGGAGAATTTAGGTTTAGAGGAATAGTTCAGATGAAGAAGATAATGAAAGAGGGGGGAACCCTTGGGTATATATATGAAATGGATTTAAAACAAAGTTAATGAAAGAGGATAAACTTTAAAATCCAAATGTCGATCCCACCTCTGAAAAAGTAGTTTACTTTCCCAAAAAGTAGTTTTCTTGGAAGTCGAGAAATCTTCCGAAGGTACTTTAGCTTCGGAAGTTTTGAAGAAAAGATTCCGAAGGCAAAATGACTTCGGAAGATATTCCAAAGGGTTTTGAGAATTTTGCTTCAGAAGAGATTTAATACTCAGAGATTTTATTCTAAGAAGAATAAAATCTTCCGAAGGTTAATTGCTTTCGGAAGAAAATTGTTCTTTAAAAACATATAAGTGCTTCACTTAATTTTAAGCTTCGGAAGATATTTCAGAAATTTCTTCCAAAGATAAATCTACTGAAGTAGTTATTTGTTTTCTAAGACATATGTTTCTTCCGAAGGTAATTATAAATCTTCCGAATGATAAAAAGATCAAAATTTTCAAAAATCTAATGGATGTCTTTCAAAAAAATTTTTTCTTCTATAGTAAACAAGGGCTTATGAAGGTGATAAAATAGACAACTTAAGACTCACAGGTTTTAGAAATAAAAAGATTAAATTTTAAGAAAATCTACTCAAAGTTAATCATCCCAATAGCTGATACAAGATATTTAAATATCTGTTCATCAAAAGCTTTGGTGAACTGATCAGCCAATTGTTCATTTGTGTTAACTTTGACTAGTTTGATTAATCTATTTTCAAAGTTCTCTAATTAAATGGTACCTGATATTGATGTGCTTTGACCTTAAGTGCTGCATAGGATTCTCTGTGATTGAGATAGGACTGTTGTTGTCTATGTGGATGAGAGTCTCCTTGAAGTTGAATCCATAGTCCAACATCTGATTCTGAATCCAAAGCACTTCAGCACAGCAGCTTGTAGCAGCAATGTATTCAGCTTAAGCAGTTGATGCAGACACACATAATTACTTCTTGCATTGCCAAGAGACTATCCTTCCACCAAGAATTCGACATCCCCCTGATGTAGACTTTGAAGTCATATTGCAACCACCATAGTCACTATCTGTATATGCATACAGATTGAAGTCATAATTATTTGGATACCAAAGGACAAGTGATGGAACACCTTTGAGATATCTTAAAATTATCTTAACAGTGACCAGGTGTGACATCTTGGGGTTGGCTTGATTTTTTACACAAATACATGTGGCAAACATGATATCAGGCTTGCTAGTTGTGAGGTACATAAGAGACCCAATCATAGCCCTATAGAGATGTTCATCCACACAGTCCCTCTCAAAATCAGGTCCAAGGGGGTGATTTCTGGCTATGGGTGTCTTAGCAACCTTACAGTCAGTTATGTTGAATCTTTTAAGTATGTCTTGTACATACTTTGACTGACTTATGAAGATGCCATTGTCAACTTGCTTCACTTGAATTCCTAGAAAGAAATTAAGTTCCCCCATGGCACTCATTTCAAACCTATCATTCATCAGCTTCTCAAAGTCTTTGCAAAACTTTGGATTAGTTAACCCAAAGATAATGTCATCTACATATACTTGAACTAGCATAATGTCATTTCTTGTTCCTTTGATAAAGAGAGTTCCATCTATAGTACCCCTTTTGTAACCATGCTGACAGAGATACTGAGATAGAGTCTCATACCATTTTTTTGGTGCTTGGTGCAGCCCATAAAGAGCCTTATCAAGCCTGTAGACATAATCAGGATGATCAGGATCTGCAAACCCAGGTGGTTGTCTGACATACACCTCTTCATCAATGACCCTATAGAGAAAAGCACACTTGACATCAAGCTGGTAGACCTTGAAATTCTTGGATGCAGCAAAAGCTAGGAATGTCTTGACAGCTTCCAGTCTTCCCATAGGAGTAAAAACATCTAGGTAGTCAATTTCTTCTTTTTGAGTGTATCCTTGAACAACTAGTCTTGCCTATTTCTTGATGACAAGTCCTCTATCATCCTTCTTATTCCTGAACACCTATTTGGTCCCTATAGTAGTCTTCCCTTGAGAAAGAGGGCATAGGTTCCAAACCTTTTGCCTTTTGAATTGAAGCAGCTCCTCCTGCATAGCTTCAACCTAACTTCCATCCTTTAGAGCTTCATCAATCTCTTTGGCTCTATCTGAGATAAGAAACAAGAGTGAATACAAACATTTGGATCATGGGTTTGTCCTCCTGTTCTTACCCCTGTATCAACATCTCCAATAATATTTATGGTAGGATGAGACTTATGGATCCTTAGTTGAGGGATCACAGCAAGTTGCTTAGATAGAGCTAAATTAGAGAAATTTTGATCTGGCATTGAGGATTCACCCTCCACATCAGCACACTTATCAAGATTGACTTAATCCAATGAGTGTGTGACATCATTGATGTTGTCTTCAATGGAGTGATTGTCAGCATCAAGAAATTCTTGATCACTTTCACTACCACCATTTACTCCTACTTTTAAAGCTCCTTCATCTGTGTGTTGTGCCTTTAAGCTGGAATTTGAAGGCACCCTAGAGGTATCAGCAGGATTTGTCTTTGATGTGCTGGTAGAGACTTCATTTGAAGGGTTAGTTACAACTGGAGCTGATGTTGTGTAGCTTGATAGTCTTCTCAGCTCAAATCTTGGATCAGGATCACCTGTAGGTAGTATATCTATGGATCCTGAAACATGCTCACAAGATTTGTTAAAAAAGTTGGTAACTAAATCAAGATCAAATAGCCAATCAGGACTAGAACCTTTCACACTGGGAGTGTGCTCGTTAAAAGTCACACTGGGAGTGTGCTCGTTGAAAGTCACACTGGGTGACTCCTCAACTATTCTAGTTCTGAGATTGTATACTCTATAAGCCTTGGCTTGGGAAGAATATCCAATAAAATATCCATCATTTGATTTCTCAGCACACTTGGAAATTTAATCTTTGGTATTCAAGATGGTGCAAGGACATCCAAATGACCTGAGAAAACCAATGAAAGGTTTCCTCTATTGCTAAAGTTCATAAGGAGTCTTACCATATGTCTTAACCACTAAAACTCTATTTTTCACATAGCAAGCAGTGTTCACTGTCTCTACCCAAAAGGTGATGAGCAGTTTAGAGTCAGACAACATAGTTCTTGCAGCTTCAATTAGTGTCCTGCTTCTCCTCTCAGCAACACCATTTTGCTGAGGAGTCCTGGGAGCACTATATTATCTTGTAATACCTTTTTCATCACAAAATGTATTTAGGATTTGATTCTTAAATTTAGTTCCTTTATGGTTTTGACCTTGTGATCACATTGATCCTTAATTTTAAGATGGAATTCTTCAGAATCTCAGGGGTCTCATCCTTAGTTCTAAGAAAGAAGACCCAAGTGAATCTTGTAAAGTCATCTATGATCACCAAACAATAAGAGGTCCTTCCTAGACTCATTACACTAGTGAGGCCAAAGAGATCCATATGTAATAAGTGTAGGGGAGTAGTGATGGAATTTCTTTCCTTTGGCTTGTGAGATACCTTTCGTTGCTTCCCTTTCAGGCATGCAATACAATGGTCATCACTTGTAAACTCTTTTTTTGGCATTACAGTTACCAAATCGTTCTTAATTAATTTATTTATGTTTTAAAGTTTACATGACAACAGTAATTGATCCTATTTTCATGTTTTGAGGATCATTTGCTGAAGTTGATGAAGAACTTTCAGCCACTTAGTCCTTCTTTGTCTTCCACACCACCTTTGGAAGCTTAGACTTGACCTTCAATACTTCAAAAGTTTTGTTGACTTCGGAAGTTTTGATGAATGGACCTCGTAAGATCTTGCTTTCATTGCATCAGACTTCAGTGCTTTGAAAGTATTCCTTTCTTCCGAGACCAAATTTTCTTCCGAAGGCAAGTTTCCACTTGTCTTCATCTTCATTTTGGAGCTTTCGAAGGAAAAAGACTTTCCTTCTGAAGCTTGCTTCTTCTTCTCTAGACTCTTAGAAGTTTCTTTCTTGGTCATGTGGAGAGTACTCTTTGGATTGTAAACACAATCTTTAGCAAGATGAGAGGTACTCCCACACATGACATAGTCCATTTTCTTCCTTCTAGGAGTCTTCTTTTATGAACAAGGCTGAACTTGATCACTTTCCTTCTCCATCTTCATCTTTGCAAATGCTGTGGCAATTCTTGTGGGGATAGAACTACCTTTGGAGCTGGATGGTTCAGGTTGTACAACAGTGGTACACAACTGATCAGCCTTCTTCTTGATGATGGGATGATTTGGACATGAACTAGAACTCTTGTTATTGGAGTTCAAGTTTGTGTCTTCAGTCTTAACCCCCTCAAATCCTGCAGAAATAAAGACTTGTTTCTGCGTAGAGTTGAATGTGGCCTTGATCTCTTGAGCCTTCTTGGACTTTCTCTTGGCCTTCCTGATCAAGTTCTTCCTCTTAGACTTGGTCATCCCAACAACTTTACTCTCCTCAGAGGGATGGTGATCATTCTTAGAAGGCTCTTCTTCACTCTTCTCAAAGACATTCTTCACCATCTCCTCTTCATCCTCTTCAGTCATGGGGTCTATGAGGGGAAGCTCATCTTCATAAGTTTCACAGCTAGGAGATCTTACAACAAAATTATGTGTGGAGGAGCTATCTCACTAGATCCCAGTCCTTGCTTCTATTGATAACAAACTTTCTAACGCAAGGATGAGGATATTATGTTCTAGAAGGTCTCTTCTTCAAGAACATATTTTTCTGCTCTGGCTTTGCTGATCACAAGCTCAGCCTGGCATTCAGTCAACTTAGTTATGAGGTCTTTGATTTGAGTCTTGTAGTTGGTGTGCTCATGTTTAAGAGTTGAAATGTTTTTCTCTAAGTTCTCTATCTTTAGTTTATAATTATTTTAAGCTCTTTTAAAATAAGCTTTTAAGATATTTAAGGACTCAAGATCAGATATCATCTCTAAGTTTTAGAACATGTATATATTTAATTTAGCAATACATTCAGGAGTACAGAGATGTTCAAATACCTTGCCTTCATCGTGGTCTGTCATGAGTGCTTGGTTCGGAGATGCATCTTCTACCTGAAAGCTCCAGTCAAAGCCTCCTTCGTCAACAGCAACTGCAGCTTGCTGCTTTGGCTTCTCATTCTAGGGAGCTCTTTCAATGTAGTTTGGTCTGGCTTGTGTTTGGCCACCATTTGTCTTTGGTGCCTTACACTCCATTGCAAAGTGACCCATTTGGTTACAGTTGTAACACTTCATTTTGCTTTGTCCAACCCAAACTTTCCACTTGCTGCATTGCTTGGAAACTTCATACCTGTCCTTTTGTAGAACTTCTTGGCTCTGTGAGTGAGAAGAGCCATTTGCTGAACTATCTCCATATATTCCAGATCATTTGGATGGATACAGTCCAGGTATTCAAGGGTGAAGAGAAAGTTGCGTGAACTCTCATCAGCAGAAACAAAGGCAAGAGAAGAACTTGTCTCTTGGAATGGACTTCCTTGAGTGTATCTTTCTCTTGGCGTCTTTAGGAAGGTGATGAAAGGACCCTTTTGTGAGTTGTCAGGGTAGCATATAAGATGATGTTGTGGTTCAATGCTATCTCTTTCAACCATATGGAGGGCTGAACTCTGCTGATTGCTGGAGTTACCAGATGAGTTTTGCATGTTCATCTCCATCTGGTATCCACTGAGAATACCATACAACTCTATAAGAGTAAGAGTTTTAAGGTTCTCGTCCTCTTGATAATAACACAGTTATATGTCCATTATCTAGAAAGAGAGGACATAAGCTTCCTTACAATGTCACTGTTCTCAAAAGTTACTCCAACATCCATTAGAGTATCCACAATCTCAACATACCTGAAGTATTGTTGAGTCATGGTTTCACCTACTTTGAAGGTGAAGTTTTCAAATTGCTACTTCAGGAGATCCTTCTTGTTTTCCTTGGCTTCATTGGACCCCTCATACATGAGCTTCAGTGCCTCCCATAGTTGCTTGGCAGTTTTGCACTTCTTGAAGCCTTTGTAGATGGAGTTTGGAAGAACAGTTTGAAGGGTTGTCATGGCTTTCTAATCAATCTCTATTCTTTTTCTGTCTTCATCAGAATAATCAGCCACAACCTTTGGGATCATACCACCTCCAGCAGCAGTTGAAGAGGTGCTTGGTATGTTAGGTCCTTGGACAACAAAGTCCCACCTCCTGGAGTCTTAAGACTTGATAAAGCCTTCCATTCTTTGACACCAAGTATCAAAGTCTTTAGGAGTGATCAGTGGAGACTTTATCATTGTTCTAGTTTCCATATCAGCCTTAGTAATAACTGCCAATTGAGTTGTTAAGTATTTTATATGTGTGAGGGATCTTAAGATGGTGAGATCTTATAATCAAGAGCCTAAAATGCTCTGATACCAAATGCTGGCCCATTTAAGGGTGGTCACTTACAACACAACAACACAATGAGGAGAGATCTTAAAACACTTAACAGATCAAATAGGGAACTGGTAACTTATATGTAAGATACTAAGAACACAAGTAAAATATGAGACTAAACAAGATTGCAAACAACACAAGTGTATGGTTATCAAGAATGTTGTATATTGCTCTCAAGTTCTTTTACAAGTATTACAAAGCTTAGAAATAAAGTTACAAGAACTTGAGATACTTTATACTATATCCTATAGCCAACCATACTTTGAAGGCTAGCTGGATACATAAGACTAGACAACTACAAAATCAAATATAGAGTCAAAAGGCAGATTGCCTTTTGACTAGTGACTATAACATGCCATAGCTCACATCCTAATATATTACAAAAAAGATAAAAGTACATAAAGTAGAAAACACAAACTCAAGATCTCAATGTACAGTTACCAAAAGCATGGATCTTTTCACCAACTTGTAAAAGTTGATGACTGAACAGAGTTGCAGCGGAAAGATGGTCCAACTTTATGCTAAAGTACATCAGATAAAAGCATGTATCTAAAAGTCTTTGGAAGAAATCTGTCTTCACATCTTGGCTTTGGAAGACTTTGTCTTTAAAGCTTCAAAAGACTTCACTTTTGGCTTCGGAAGATGTTGGTCTTGGCTTCGAAAGATTTTACACTTAGAATATTTTCTAGTGCATGGTGTAAAATTTCCGAAGCATCTCTACTTCTATACTTTAGTGCATGCATGCAGAAAGACTTTAGATGTTTTTGATGCATCAGACTTATAGGAATCCTTACAAGTGATCATCTCCTCTGGTATACGTGAGTATCGACATGGAGCTCTCATTAGCACGTTCTGATGATCTTCTCTGTTATATGTCAGTATAGACCTGAAGCTCTCATCAGTTAGTTTAGATGATCATCTCCTCTGTTATACGTAAGTATAGACCTGAAGCTCTTATCATCGGTTCTTAAAAAAAGACACAACGATTCTTAAATTATTATCATTGTTGAAAATTCAAATGAAAATCAAGTAGAGTTAATCATATTGCTCAATAAACCATGAGAATGGGATAAGTTCATTGCCAAAAGTTTGTGAGGAGCAAGTCATTAGAGTTTCTTTGATTAATTAATAACATGATAAAGGCAGCTATAGATTACTTGTTGAAAAGAAAATGGCATGGGTTTAAAAATAAAAAAAACATATCAACAATCACGCCAATCAATGACTTTTTGGAGAACTTTTTTAAAAGAAGTAATTATATCCTTTTTATTCCTTATTTTATCTTATTTTATTTTATTTTTGCTTTTGTGTTGGTTTTGTAGGGTGATGAAGTTTTTTTCTTGAAAGCTTAGGTTTATAACAATTCCTTTAAAATTAAAATTAAAATTACTTAACGTTAGGTTTCAGCGAAACTAAGTTTCACTATATGTTTCGCTTAGTGAATCTAAAGATTTGTCGGCACAATCGCTCAGTTCTATGTCTCTTGATTTGGATTATCATGCTGAGCAAAACTATAGTTTCACTGCCAGCGAAACTAGATACTATATATTGGGCTAAGCGAGATTAGCTTCTCACTTTCGCAAGATGAAACTTTGCCCTAGTTCTGATCCGTCTCCTTCGAACTTATTTTTTATCGATTTCCGTTGTGTTTGATGGTTAATAAGTTTGTAGGTGTGTGTTTCGAACCTTGTTCTCAACATTAATTGCATTTTCAACCGCTACATTTTGGTTTTAATATCGACGGTTCATTGGAAGTACGCTGATTCATTCAGCGAAACTACGTATGCTTTCTGCGAAACTGCGCGAAAGTTCCTTGATTCCGGGCGAAACTGTCTAGTTACGCTATCTGCGTACTTAATAGATTCGCCAGATAGTTTCAGTGAAACTATAGGTTCGCTCGGGCACATGTTCTTGAGTTCGGGTCATAGCGAATCTATACTCTCCCACCTGGGAACTGTCAATAATTTTTATTTAAATTTTATTTTCTATTTTATTTTATTTTTTCATTATTTTTATTTCTTTAATAATTCATATATCATTGTAAACTCACACACTTCTGTTTATTTTCAGTATACTTAAAATTTGACGAGAGAAACACCATTACTACTTTACTAGATGATGGCAATCCAAAGACTACGAAGTTTAGAGACTGCATCAGGTGGCTAAAAGAGTCTCCCATATTTTATGCCATATATCATATGCCTACCATCTTTAATCCTCATATAAGAGACTTCTGGAGAATCGCTGAGTACGACCTTGTGTGTAATCCACATTGGATTGTTGTTTGAGTTCATGAAAATAATATAGCCAATACTGTTGAGACCACAGCCAGGGTGCTGAGGCTAGAGAATGATTGTGGAGATGAAGTACTGTAATCTGAGGCATAGGTTTGGATGCATTTCGGAGCATTGGCTATGAAGGACCTCCTTTTGGCACAAGAATAGAAATCATGAAGTCTTTTCTTTCTAAGGAATGGAGATATATTGCACATGTGTTTATTATGTGTCTGGATAACAAAAAGGGAGGATGTGATGGGTTAAAATTAGATTAGGCTAGAGCAATGATAGTGTTTTGCAGAGGGCAGATGCTAATATTGCCAAGCTTATCTTTGATTGCATGTCTGAGAATATTATGCAATTAAAAAAAGATAAATGGTTGTTATATACAATATTTGTTTAGACGCTGATAGATGATTTGATCCCAAATGTCCCTAGACATGGAGAGATAAAAAGACTAGTTTAGATGAATACCAAGATATTTGCAGATTGCTCAGATATAATCATGACTTTAGTGGAAAGATTACACATCTTTGGGAAAATATGTATCCAGCTAAGAGGTGGAGTACATGAGGAGACTAATTGAAAATGAGAACAAGAATGCTGAGGAAAACCAAGAAAAACAAGCTGAAGCTATTAAGAAAAAGAAGAGGTATGTCAAAGACAAAGATTACAATTTAGATAAGGAATTGATGAAGTGGAGGAGGAACTGAGGGCACAACGCGAGAAACGATCAAAGAAGAGGGTAGATAAGGGAGAGTCTGCTAATGTAACCGAAAGGAGAACTAAGCACAAACAACAAGCCTTTTTTTAAACTCCTGAAAGAAGCGATGCCATATCTGAACTAGACCAAGATATCATTAGAAATCTGAATACATCTTTGGCAAATGAGTTGGGAATGATAAAGACAAAGTTGATTAATCAAGAACGGAGAGAAAAGAGAAGGATACGATGATGAATAGCATTAAAAGTATGTTGACGGATCGACATGAGTTGATTAAGAGATTACTTAAGGAGGTAAATGAGCTAAAAGCCAATGTCGACCTACCAAATCACTTAGCTCAAATTGAGTTAGATGATCTCACTGTTACGTCAAAATACTCATTTTTGAAGGGGAATATTTCAACTAGGCAGGAGAGGGCTCAAGTGGTGAAACAGTTGGTGTTGGTGTTTCTGGTGCTGGTGGTTCTGGTGTTGGTGGTGCTGATGTTGGTGGTTCTGGTGTTGGTGGTTCTGGAGTTGGTAGGACAAGTGATGTTGAGAAAGAAATTGGTGTAGGAAATCTAAAAGGAAATATGGAATAGGTGATAGAGGCTGGATTTATAGACTTGGGGTTTGATATGAATGTATATTTGACATGTGATGAAGTGTTTAGAAAGGAATTTGATGATACTTGAAGCAAATAAGCTGAGATGAAGTTGGTTGATGAAGAAGAGGAGATAGAGGAGTAGTTGGTTGATTATGACTCTGAGCCTGAATTTTATGAAGTAGATGAACATCCATTGACATATGTGGCTAGGAGAAGCTCAACTGAAGGAGATATAATTGAGATGGACAAGGAAGAGTGGTTTGTAAAAGAGAAGGAACCAGAACAACTGACCCCATTTATTTAAAAAAATTCAAGAGCAAAGCAGGAAGGAATCTAACAAAAGGATTATCAGTTGGAAATACAATGAATGATTGAAAATGTTCATGATAACGAGAAGAGGAGGGGGAATCTCATATCTGCATAAGAAAAAGGCATTCAAGACCTTGCCTAAATGGGATTTAAGAAGATTAGCCGAGATTCCGCTGCTAGATTCAAACTTAAGTGAGAGGGCTATATTGCTGGAACAAAAGATTAAAAAGGGGCTCAATGATAATTTTGAAACATTTGGATTTATGAAGACTGAAAGAAGGAGATCAAAGAAAGACAAGATTGGGTGACAGGGAAAGGGAAAATTGTATTGAAGTTGAAACCGACAAAGACCGTGAATAGAGTGAGATTACCTGATCCACTTCCCCCAAGGTTGCAGAAATTTGAAAAATGGTTCTACGATAACAACACGGGAGAAGCGGTGATTAGAGTGAAGGATGGAGAAGAAATAAAACTTTTTGATCCTATGGAGATCTTATCTTTTTGTGATGAGGATTTGGTGGTCTTGTGTGAAAATCACATCAAAGCAGGAGCCGAAGCTGAGACAAGAACTGAAGCAAGCCTGTTTATGAAATTTGCAAATAAGGCTCGAGGAGTAAGGGCTGAAGTCAGGGAGCTTGCAAAGAAAGTACTTCAAGCTGTTGAGTTGAGGATGGATGTGTAGGAGCTTACAAGACAATTTGAAAGAGCTAGTGCATGGGGAGAAGAAGCTGGTGCTGCTGGAGTTGAATCAGAAGATTTTGTAGGTGAGGTCCAACCTAGGGGGAGTATTGATGATCAAGAATAGGTTGTACTCACAATTATTAGTCTTTATTTTGTATTTTGTATTTTGTATGTGAAGGTTAAAATAGGAAGTATGTTAGTTTATATAATTTGTACTTTGTATGTGTTGGTTCGCAACGAAACTATGAGCAAAACTAAGTTTCGCTCATAGTCAGCTGCTTTGGTTTACCCGGCGAAACTATGTTTTGTCGCCGTGTGAAACTAGGTCTAGGGCAATACAGTTTCGTTATCTAGCCAAACTAGCTTCTGCTTATATATTAAAAGTTTCACTCATTGTAAGCAAGTTTTACAAACCCTAATAGTAAAATATTATTATTGCAATTTTGTTGTTTTTGGCTGGAAGCTTATTTAGATCATATTTGAGCCTTTGTTTAATTATGTGTGAGTTTGGTGATTATTGAATACATTTGAAACTTTTTTATTGTGTCATTGCGAGATTCATGTTTGTTCAGTGGGATATCTATGTTTTTTGAATCATTTGTACTGTTTATCGATCATATGAACTAACTGCTTATAACTCGGTAAAACTAGGCATCTGCTGAATGGGGCAGTTCGGCAGATAGGATGTTCTTAATTAATGTCTTTTGAAAAAAATCTGGTGGGTCCCACTTTTATCTTCCGATACATAGTGGCGTCAGAGTAGTTAACTTGAAAACAATGTTCCATCATCACACGTCGTCGGATTTTGCAGTTGTGGTAAAACGTTTAAACTAACACTATCATATATTATCCACAACTGTTTAAATCTAAGTTATTCCCACCATTTTCATTTTCAATCTTTGTCGAAAAGCAAGTTCTCTCAAAACCCTTCAATCTTATAGACCATACCAACAATCAATCATCTTTCCATGGCTGCTCAAACCCTAGAATTCAGACCGAATCACAACATCACCACATCACTTCAACCCATTGGTGATCCTGTATATGATCCAGTTCTTAAATTCCTATGCAATAGCAATTATGCTTTTGCAATCTCTGTAGATCCGGTGATATGTGAGACACACATTCGGGAATTCTAGAATACATGTTCCATTCAAAGGGAACATGGAACAAAAGTCCTCACCACGACGGTGCAAGGACTAAAGATCACCATTTCCTGTGCAAAAATTCGACAACATCTGAAGTTGAACGATGCAAATGGTGAATCTTCTTTCTCCAAAGAATTGGTAAGTGCCACTTTCAAGGAGATGGGATATGAAGGCCCCCACCTAATAATAACCTTCTCCAAATCACATGTATATCACACTTGCAGAATCATCCTTTATATCTTTCTACACTACTTGTCAAACAAGTCAGGAGGTTAGGATCAAGTGCCATGGAATTTAACAAGGGCTATCCATGATCTTGTCCAACAATAGAGTTACAAATTTTCAAAGTTATTTTTCAAAATCTATATAAAAATGTAATTATTGCTTTTAAATTTATGTTTTTATTGTACCCTAGGTTCATTCAACTGATATTACAAAAGAAGTGGGTAATAAACTTAAAATTGGAGGAGTTATCTATGTCGTAAGAACTGTAAACAAGGATATTTTTTCAAAGTTCAAGAACACTCCAAAATCTTTTTCTAGGAAGGTAACTCCATTATTCACACATATGCTTGAGGTCACTGAGCCTCAAGACGACAGCATGCCAACACCCACCATTGCTGATCCACAACCTCCATATCTAGCCAAAAGCATATAAACAAAAGCAAATCCTTGCATCTTCTACTTAGGATATGCAGGCCCCTAAATACCCTTCTTTAAAAAAGGTAAGACTAGAAACAAGGGTCCCAGTGAAGTCAAAGTTGTCAGCCACACCTAATTAAAGCTCAAAGAAGAAGGTTCCATTAGGAAGAAGTCCCAACTAAAGCTACAAGCCCTCAATTAGAGTCCTAACACTCTATTGAGAAAACCAAAAGGGATACCCACATTGCTGAGACAACTTCTGAGGAAGAAGTCTCATTAGAAAATGGTTCACATCCCGGGCCGTTAGACTCAACTCCTCAATCTTCCATACACATGTCGACTACCCCGGATGAAGATGTCCATACTTTACTTCAACATGATCCACTGTCTCCCCTTTCCTATATACTACAGATAATGGTGACCAATACGCTTGTAGAAACATCTGACCTACATTTGTTATTCCATGACAATGATCCTAGGCAAGGATCAATTCGAAAAAGGTTGTCTGTACTGTTGATCCATCAATTGATCAACAGGATAGAGACAATATACTTAAGTCCTTAACCATGGAAACTCATATTGAGAATGTCTCTTTGGAGTCATTCCTTAAGGAGAGGAATCCAGGTCACCAAGAAACCACATCTGGTGGTGAGGGTGTAGAGCCTCGGCCCAGGACCTCATCTCCAGAAGATTCAACACCTTTGGATGAGGGAAGTATGCAACAAATTCCTGAATTGACGACCTATAACCTTGTGCTTGCTCTAAAAGTCAATGCCTGACAAGATGAAAACGCAAGGCTTCAAGGTTATGCTGAACGTGCCACAATTTTCGAATTTGAGAACTGTCTGCTGAAATCATCGGCAGATAGAATCACTAAGGTGGAAGCTCAACTGAGGACTAACCAATAACAAGCTGCAAGAGTGTCTATACTAGAACAAAAACTTAAAAATTTTCAGCAAGTTGTAGCAAGGGCAATGGTTCTTGAACATAAAGTTGAGCACCTTCAAGAGACCATTAACCTTTAACAATCTATCATCCTAAGTCTTCAACTCTCAGCACCACAAGAACCATTGGATGTGCCTTCCTCTACCCACTTAGTTTCATTTGGAATCTTAGATAATGCTACCTAAAAGGGAGAAGATGAGACCAAAGAAGCTGAAGACATTCTCTAGAGATTGGTTGACCAAGTTGTACAAGCTGCACAACCAATCTCATTCTCTTACAAATAGACTGACCAATATGAGCCTCTATCTAAAGCTAAAACCAAATTGAATGAGCTTCTAGATAGGTATGGCTATGATAACTCAGAAGAGAAGGAGGCGATGGCAAGGAGGTTGATAAGGAGGTAAGCCAAACGGTTCAACTTGGAAAGAGGAGAATGGCAATAATGAAAAGATCTAGCACTTCTTCCTTGCTTTCTTACAAAAGAAAGGGATCTGATGAGAAATCATCAAAGAGAGAGCTTGTGCTTGGACTTGAATCCTCTCCCAAGGCATTTTCTAAAAAAAGAAGCATCATTATTAAAAGTGCAGGGTCGATGTTGGTCTCACAACACAAGTTTATCGCATAAACTCACTTAATCTCACTCAGTTGATGAAGCAAAATCTCTAACTAAGTTGACAAATAATATAAAAAGTTAATGAAAACACAAGAATGGTTTTAAGATACTTGTTTATATTACTTCTCAACTTAGTATTACAAGACTCTAGCAAGCATGGTTTGATGAGTTAAAATGAGAAACTATATATACTATTATCTACAGCTAGTTATACTTGGATAACCAGCTGAATTTACATCTAGACAAATACTACATTGGTAGAAGTAAAGCATCTAAGCTAAAATACAACCCTAGATTAGGTAGTCATGATAGGTCCATGACTTACCTTTTGTCACCAACTAAAGGTGGCAACTGTACTAATTGATAAAGGGTGAATAGTGGATTAAAATATAGTCAACTACATGGGCGTGGGAAAACGCCATGCAGTGTATCAGAGGTGGCAACGGATGTCAGACTGACCATACTTATGTCCACTGGTTCATAGTTGGTTCTTCCGAAGCTAAATGGCTTCGGAAGAATAAGTTCTTCCGAGGCCATTTATACTTCGGAAGAATCAACTTCTTCCGAGTCTTCTGCAAGTCTTTATTACTTTATTCTTCCGAAGACTTTGCCTTGGATCTTCTAAGTGTGTATACTTCAGAAGGAAACTTGATGGATACCATGTAGAGATGGAAAACAAGAAAGGCCACCAGGTGAGCAGACCCTTAAGCCTTCCTGCTAGCAATGCTTTGATGGTTGCTGAAGGCTCAAGACCCCCAACCTTAGCAGTACCTGACTTACTCACAGATACATTACCTTTCTTGAGACTCCAAGGTCTCAACAGGCTCAGTCAAGTCCCTTCCAGGACAACTGTGCCTTTGTCTCAGGAAATGGGCATTCTAGTGACTTTGAATTTTGCTTTGATGATCTAGAATGTTTTAACCCAGATGATGTTAAGCACATGGACATTGTCCAACAGATGGCTCTAATAACTTACCGAGTAAAGAAGTTCAAGCGAACTGGAAGGCAATTTCCCCAAAACCCAACTAACAGCAAGTTTAGGTTTGACAAGAGCAAGGCCAAGTGTTACAACTGTAACCAGCTAGGCCACTTTTCCAGGGAATGCAAGGCTCCCAAATCCAATCCAGAAACCACACAAGCCTCCACACATCACATCACGCCCAAAGCCGCTGGAAAGTCAATTGAACAACACACAACTGCTGTTGCTCAAGAGGTTGACTGGAGCTTCATGGTGCAGGATGTGACTCTTGCTCAAGCATTGATGGTTGGAACTGATGCCAGCAAGGTATTTTGAACACCTCTGTATGCTTGCATTGCTAAAGTTAAAATGTATTAGGACTACAATATGGAAATTAAATCTGATATTGAGTCTTTGAATATCCTTAAAAATGATTTTAAAAATGCTAAAACAGACTATAAAATGAAAATTGAAGAGTTAGAGAAAACCATGTCCTCTTTAAAACAGGAACATACCAACTATAGGACTCAAATTAAAGATTTAATCTCCAAATTGACTGAGGCTCAAGCCCAGCTAGTAATAGCTGAGGCTCAAGCTAGGAAGCATGCTATTTCTGAGCAAAACTTCTAAGCCATTCTTGCATCATCCTCCCACTCAAAAATTTGTTATTAAAACAAAAGAGGGTTGGGAACCAATAAAATTGCTTCACCATATTCTTATGAGTCTATCAGACAACCAAGATGTGGGACCAAAGAGCAAGAGGTTCCAACTGCTGACCCACCATCTCATGAGTTGAAGAATGATGCAACTATGGAGACCATCACAGGGAAGGACCTGGTAAAACAACCCATTCCCACCAGTGATGATCAGCCCCTAACCACCAAAGGTAAAGAACAGGGCTAAGATAGCTAGAAAAACTACCAAGAAAGTAGCTGAATCCAAGTTGAAGATAGAACCAAAGCAAAAAGGTGTGTTTATTTTAGTCGGATTCCACGTGGTTGGAAACTCTGATCTAGGAAAGGAATGTAGTACCAGCACTCATGTCCTACTAAAGGATTAGAAGTTGAAGGGAAAGACTGCTGATGAAGACAAGAAGCCCAAGAAAGAATAGTCTTCACTTCCTACAAAAGTTAACATTGCATGCATAATGTATGGTCTGCACAACCACATGGCTAAAGATTGTTACTACAATCCTGCAAGCACACATTATGCAAATAATATTAAGAAAGAAGAAGTCAAGGAAGGTTTCATATTTGGACCTAATCACATGGTCCAAGTGATGAGGAAAGGAAAGCTTGTTTCTGAAGCAAAGTTGCCTTCGGAAGAAACTCATTCTTTCGAAAGGAAAATAGCTTCGGAAGAAAAGGCAAAGAAAATTCAAAAGAACAAAAGAGTTTCTTTGAAACCTTCCGAAAAGAAGACTGCTTCGGAAGAAAAGGTGAGGAAAGCTTCTTCCGAGAAGAAGAAGCCTCGGAAGTATGCTATGTTGCCCAAGCTTCATCAAGCTCAGCTACACTGGTCAGCCAAGGGATGGAATGAAAGATCAAACAAGATGATGCAACCCAAACCTCTTCTTCACAAACATCTATTGAACCCTCATGCATTTACTTTGGTTCAATTATGTCATCATCAGTGGAAGAGCCCAAGACCAATAAGGCAGGGATTTCCAATAATAACTACTTTTTCACCTTATGTGCAGGGACATCCACATGACAAGAATGACAATGTGTGGATTGTAGATAGTGGATGATCTAGGCACATGACTTGGAACAGATCTCTTCTTTAACTATTTCAACATTTTGATGGATGTCCTGTTCAGTTTAGAGGTGAGGCCGGAGGATACATTTATGGCAAAGCAAGTGTATCTAATAGCAAGTTAAAACTCGACAAAGTAACTTTGTCAATTAGCTTGAACACAATCTTTAAAGTGTTTCTCAATTTTGTGACCAAAAGCACCAAATACTTTTCACAGAACATGAGTGCATTATCCTAAAACCTGAGATGACAATTCCTCAGGAATTGGTGCTTCTTAGATCTCCTAGGAAAGGGGATATGTACAAGCTAGATATGAACAATGCTTCCCTATTAGGAGAACTATCATGCTTTTCTTCCAAAGCTAATGGTGATGAGTTAACTCTGTGGCATAAACGAATGTGTCATGTTAATTTCAAAACCATGAATAGATTGGTTAAAAATAACTTGGTACATGGTGTGCCTAAACAGGAATTTTTCTGCAATGATAACTGTGTTGCATGTCTGAAAGGAAAACAATATAGAATATCTCATATATCCAAAGAAGTTAACTCTATCACCAGTCCATTACACTTATTATACATGGATCTATTTGGTCCCACAAGTATAATGAGCATTGGAAGGAAATCATATAGATTCACATGGGTATTCGTTTTAAGAACTAAAGATAAAACTGCTGAAACTCTAAAATCTTTTATTCTTGAAATAGAAAATCAAATGATCACAAGGTTAAGATAATTAGATGTGATCAAGGGAGTGAGTATAAGAATCAAGTTCTTGACTAACTCTGTAACTCAAAAGGAATTGCCAGACAATATAGTGCTCCTAGAACTCCTCAACAAAATGGTGTTGCTGAGAGGAGAAATAAGACACTTATTGAGGCCGCCCGAACCATGTTAGCTGATTCAAAGCCGCCTCTAACATTATTGGCAGAGGCAGTCAGCACTGCATGCTACGTACAGAACAGATTTCTTGTAGTTAAGTCACATGGAAAAACCCTTATGGGCTATGGAACAAGAAGCCACCGTTCATTGGATTTCTTAGGTCCTTTGGCAGCAGGTGTACCATACTTAACACAAAGGACAATTTGGTAAAATTTCTAAAAAGTCGGATGATGCTATCTTTGTTGGATATTCCTCCAACTCTATTGCCTATAGAGTTTACAACATTAAAAATCACCAATTTGAGGAATCATCCAACATTGTTGTTAATGAGCACACTCCTTGTGTTAAAGGGAATGGACGTGATCATATCTTTGATTAAGAATTGTTTCCAAACTATTCTAAACCTTCTTATGAGAATGTTTCAGTTGGAACAGATACTAAAAGTGATTCTGATGTTGACCAACTGTTTGAATTACCAGACCTTTCCAAGTTCTCCAAGAGATGCTGAAAATCAAGCTCCCACAATTGGAAGATCTAACAGTATAACTATCTCAAGAACTAGTGGAGCTTCAACAAGTTGTCAACAAACTGAGCCTCAAAACTCATCCAGTGACAATGCACACACCACCAAGTAATGGAAGCAGCATTTTGAAGAAACATGCAACTGTTAATGCTGCTCCACAACCAATTGATAATGATGTTGTTTCTCCTTCATTCAATCAGTCCTTCTTGAAATGAAGGTGAAACATCAGCTGGACCAAGTGTTCAAATCCCTGAGCAAAACTTTTCCAATTTGGATATATCCATACAACTGGATGTAGTTCCTAGGCTTAGGATACACAACACAAACCCAGCTGAGAACATCATTGGAGATGTTTCGAAGGCGTGAGAACAAGGGGACAAACTCACAATGGGAATGTCTGCTTGTACTCATGTTTCTTATCACATATGGAGCCAAAGAAGGTAGAAGAAGCCTTGAAAGATAGTAGTTGGGTTGAATCAATGCAAGAGGAATTGCTTCAATTCAAGAGATAAAAGGTTTTGAACCTATGCCCATTACCATTTGGTCAAGTACCCCAAGAGGGTATTCAGGAACAAGAGAGATGATAGAGGCTTGATTATCAAGAACAAGGCAAGACTGGTAGTTCAAGGATACACGCAAGAGGAGGGAATTGATTACACTGATGTATTTGCACCTGTTGCAAGACTTGAGGCAGTGAGGATCTTTCTTGCTTATGCAGCATCAAAGAACTTTACAGTCCACCAGCTTGATGTCAAGTGTGCTTTTCTATACGAGGATATAGATAGGGAAGTCTATATGTGCTAGCCTTCAAGATTTGAAGACCCATAGCACCCCCACTATGTGTGAAAATTAGATAAAGCTCTCTATGGGCTACACCAAGCACCTAGGCTGTGGTATGAGACTTTGTCTCAATTTATCCTGAAGAATGGATACACCAGAGGTACCATTGACAACACTTTATTCATAAGAAGGTCCAGGAAAGACATTTTGCTCGTACAAGTCTATGTTGATGACATCATATTTGGTTCCTCAAATGACTAAATGTGTAAGGACTTTGAGAGCATTATGAAGAAGAAGTTTGAAATGAGCTCCATGGGAAAAATAGACTTTTGTCTTGGAATTCAGGTAAAACAAATAATGGAAGGGTTCTTTATCAATCAATCTAAGTATGTTAAGGACATCTTAGAAAGATTTGATATGAAAGATTGTAATCCAGCAAAGACTCGTATACCCAGAAATCACAATCTTTGTCCTGACTCTAAGGGGGAGGGTACTGATTAACATCAGTATAGGGTAATTATTGGATCTATGATGTATCTTACAGCAAGTAGACCTGATATCATGTTTGCAACTTGCATCTATGTAAGATATCAAGCTGCTCCAAAGGTGACTCATCTAGTTGCTGCCAAGAGAATCCTTAGATACCTCAAAGGAGCACCTAAACTGGGTATCTGGTATCCAAGGAACAACCACTTCAATCTCTATGGCTACACTAATAGTGATTATGGTGGCTGTAACATTGACAATAAATCAACATCAGGAGGATGTTAATTTCTAGGTGAAAGGATAATCTCATGGCAATGCAAAAAACAATCTTGTGTCTCAAGATCAACTGCTGAAGCTGAATACATTATCGCTGCTAGTTGCTGTGCTCAGCTGCTGTAGATTCAAAACCAGATCTTAGACTATGGATTCAATTTCATGTAGACTCCTATCCACATTGACAACAAGAGTGCCAATTCTATTACATAAAATCCTGTCAAGCACTCAAAGACAAAGCATATTGACATCGAGTATCATTTCATTAGAGATATTCATGAGAAAATCTGATCAAACTAGTCAAAGTTGACTCAAAAGAACAATATGCTTATTTGTTCACCAATGCATTTGATGAACAAAGATTTAAGTATCTTATTACAGCTATTGGGATGATAAACATTGATCAGTCTATCTTATTTGAAAACCTTTTCAAAATGTGTCTTGTCTTTGTCAAAACAATCTAAGCCTATTACAAGAAGGTATTTCTTTAAAATTTGGCTGAGTGTGAGTTCTTCCGAAGAGAAATAACCCTCGAAAGATGTCTTACGTATCTTCCAAAGGAAAATTCCTCCAAGGTAAATCTTATATTCCGAAGAGTTTTAGTCTCGGAAGAGCATTTGATGATATGTCAAATCTATTTCCGAAGCATGAAAACTTCTTCACTCGGAAGACCTTCTTACTCTCGAAAGTAAATTTTTTCTTTGGATAAAATTTACATTCTGAAGTAAGTTTGTCTTTGGAAGAAGATTAACTTCGGAAAAGCTTTTACCCTAGGAAGAATGCTTTATTGTGTAATGAAAATCTTTTGGGCCCACACTGAAAAGGTAAAGATTTTGTTAATGATGTGAGAATATTTTAAAAGGTTTTAACTTTACCGCCATTGTCACGTCATACCACAAACTGTCATTTCACCTTATCCGTCCGCCATTTCACCCATTTAAGTACTTACGACCTATCCTTTTAATATTTTTACCACTTTCACAGCCCTAAGTTTCCTTCGTCTTCAGTTTTACTCCTAAATTAAACTTCACTTCCTCTGTAACTTTCCAAAATGACACTAAACCTCAGTACAACCAAGTCACACTCCTTGACTCTTCCAAGGATGTTGACTTCTCCGAAATCATCCACTTCCTTACTGAATCCTCCTACTACACTACCCTAACTGTTAACCTTACTGTGTCAGGATCAGTGATCACAAGTTCGATGGATTAGAGTGTAATGCAGCGGAATAAGATCAAGAATTAGACAATTTGTAGCAAGAATTTTATATTTGTAAACAAATACGAGAGAATATATTTCTGTGATAAGGAATGTTTCAATAATACCAAATATTTCTGCTCAATCATTCACAATTACAATAAGGTTGACACTCCTTATAGAGAGTGCAATCACTGCTGTTATCACGGGATAGTGACAACTGGCAGATCTATTACAAAAATAACTAACACTTAACAAACTACTGAAATGTTCACAACTACTGAGAACATATCAGAGTGCTAAGTACAAAATATAAAACTACTGATAAGAACTACTGAAACTACAACGACTGAAGAACAAACTCTTCAGTCGTTTTACAAAACTACTGAAAAGAGAAAACATAAAACTACTGAAAGTAAACCGTCACAACTACTGAAGAAGTCCTCTTCAGCTGTTATGACAACGTCTGATACTTGGTCTTCAGCACTTGTGTTCAGACTTTGTCTTCAGCACTTGTCTTCAGACTTTGTCTTCAGCACTTGTGTTCACACTGTCTTCAGCACTTGTCTTCAGATTTTGTCTTCAGCACTTGTCTTCAGACTTTGTCTTCAGCACTTGTGTTCAGACTTTGTGTTCAGGTGTTCTCTTCAGCTGTTGTGGACTTCTGTAGTTGTTGTGACGTCTGTGGGACTTAAAGGTTTTTCTGATCCGGCTCATTGGTTCTTTTGGTCCAACAACTCCCCCTGAACCAATGCAGCCAAAACCTTTAACTTTATTGAGGTCCCACTTATTGTTGGCAAAATGGTTGGTCTTTTTCCTTCTTGATCAGTTGAGAAGATGACCCATATAAGCACTGGCCTGGAAATGAGTCTCTGATGATTTGGTTGGCAATGTATGGATGGGAGCTCTGTATTGGGGAATTGGACACTGAGCTGTTCCCCATCCATGAGACTCACTTTCCATGTATAAGCCTGTAGGATTCTCTGGTGTATGCTCTGAGAAACATAATTTGTTCTTCCATGGTAAGATTTTCAGGTTCACCATCAAACAATCCTTCACGCCCATACAGCTCTGAGATGTACTTAGCCTGTTTGCCATTTTTGAGCTCAACTGTTGTAATCTGTCTGTATGCAAACTCATCTGGGTGAGTACCTTCAAGTAACAGACTGAGCTCATTTTGTTTGAAGTTCTCAAGCTTCTTGTAGACTAACCCCTTCTTAATTACTCTGTTCTCTAACATCTTTTGGGGTGGCTGTTTAGTCTCATAAGCCTTCTTGAAGTCTTCTACATTTTCCCAGGGTGATACTACAAGGACCACTGTGATCTCTTCATCTACGATCCTTTTTACTTGGCCCTTGTATCTCGCAGGAATGTCTTTCTTCACAATTCTGTGAGCCACCCTAGGATCAGGCCATATTCTCACCTTTTCCTTTTGATATGAAATGTTAGCAAGGGTGTGTACAATCTCAGAGCTTCTTTCTTCATACTAATTATTGATGAAGAAGCAGCATAAGTTTTGTCTATGCTTTTCAGCATCTCCTCATCATGAAGCCTTTGCTGCTGTTCTTCTTCTATCTTTACTCTCACCGTTTCCATCTGTGAGGTGGGAGTGATGGGCATAGGTTTGGCTTTAGGCAAAGTTAGGACTGCGAAAGAGGCAGCCTATCTTCTTCCTCATCATCCTCTTCTTCTTCTTCTTCTAGCCTCAACATCCTTCTCTTCTTCTTCTTGGATGCATCATCGGCTGTTGGTTTTGAGGGTAAAGGAGTTGGTTTAATGGGTTGTGGTAGTGGTGATTTTGAAGTGGTAAGGTTTGCAGGTTGTTCTAGCATTCTGTCGTGAGTGAGGCTTTGGTGTTTGCTAGTTCATTTCTGTTCCAGCACCTGCCTCATTTAGTGCTTCAATCACTAATCCCTTAGTAATGCTTCAGACGTACAGATCTTGGTGGTTATTGCCAAAATACTGTCCCGGTCCATGACTTAATCTCGATCAATGATCTCCCAAGGTACTTTGCAATGAATCTGATCATGATCTCTAGTCTTTTCTTTCTAATGCATCATAACTTGCCCATCTTGAGTTAATTTCTTCAACTTCAAGTCTTCTAATCTCTGAGTCAAGCTGTGCAGTATCGAACCCTTGTCTATACAGTTGATCATAATGGAGTCCATTGATTTACTAAGTGTAGCATCCGCCATTTTGATCATCTCATCAAGTTGGAGTTCTTTTTCTTTTCCTTCAATCTTCCTCTTCTTATATGTGATATGAAAGTCTTTGTGACTTTCACCCACTTGATCAATGTCAGCTCCCTTACACCTCCTCTTCCTTCTCAGTCTCCTTCACAACCTCCTCTTCCTTCTCAGTCTCCTATTCTTTCAGTATGCTCTTCCCCTTTGCTTTCACTAACTGACTCTCCCCCTTTTTGGTTGCATTGGTTGCAAGGGTTTGAGTAGTAGAAAGCCTTGTGCTCACAATCTCCTCCACCAGGGGTTGTATGATGAGGGAAGCTCTCATCCATGGTTTTGATCATATGTCTGTGATCATTGGGGTGATGAGAGGGAGGGATTGCGGGAAGATAGCAGCTGTTTGCTCAGAGGGGTTCTGTCCCTGAGAAGCAGTGCCAGAAGTAGAGGCTGGTGGGTTGAAAGTTTGAGTGGCTGAGTGTGGGGGAGACCTTCAGGTGAAGGTGCCATCTGTGGGGTTTATGTTGGTGTCAGATGGACTTGCTTCTTGAGAGAATTGGTCAAGTAGTCTTTGTAGTCTACTGACTTCTTCCTCAAGAATTGTGTTCTGGGCCAGAACATCATAAAAGAAGCCCAGGTCATCATCAGCAATGCTGAATCACCTGACCTCCTGCTTGTAGCAGGATGTACATGCACTGGGTGTAGACCAGTTTTAGCATGTGCCCCTTTTTCTTGGAACTGGGGACTTCCAGCCTCAGGACGATGTCCTTCATCAGCTGTTGCCTCTGATGAGGTCTTAGCAATGTTACCAGCCTCAGTCTGATCATGTGCTGATTCAGAAGAGGTGGCAGCCTCACCAGATATTCTGATCTCCCTATCTACACCAGGAGACAGAACATTTAAACCCCGGTGCTGTGGGTTGTCAGAAGCATGTTGATCCTCTTCCTCAATGGCTGTGGTTTTCCCCTTTGTTGGTGGTTGTTGGGGAGGAGGAGAGGCATGCAGCTGAGTCAGCACATTTGCAATTATAATGGTTGGACTTTGGGGGGCATTTTCATGGGGAGATAGGGTAAAATCAGTATGCACCTGGGGAGAATGGTGCTTTCAATGGCAATCTCCTCAAATGAGGAAGATTCCAGATTAGTGGGTACCCCTTCTTTGGTTGCTGCAGGCTCCTTTTGAGAGGAATCCTGAGCGGCTGTGGCGGTAGAGTCTTGATACTACTGGGGGGTTACACCAGCAAGTATATCCTGTCTTGGTGGTACAGGAGCATCTTCAGGGGACTCATCTCCCTGAATAGCTGTTTTGGGGCGTTTGGTTTTTGGTTTGGTGGGGACTCTGGATCTTGTGGTGGTGGCTGTGGGTTCCAGCTGCGTGGGTTTGCGCAGCTTGGCAGCCATTTTAGTGATGGTCAGAGTTGTGCCGGGAGTATACTTCAGGCAATACAGCCATAGCAGGGACTCCCAGGCCAACAAGTCCCTCAGCTTGAAGCTGGTTTTCAATTATGGCCATTATGAACCGAGGATATAATATCCAACGGTTAGCAAGTTGTTTTTGGGCCATATCCTTGAGCTCTAAAAAATAGTATTTCAGAAAAATTTAAGGTTGTTGCTCAAGGATGGAGTACATTACCTGTTGCCACCTTGTGGACATTTGATCCCATGATGAAGTCTTGGGGGCAAGGCAGACATTTACCATATGAAAGATGAGACGTTCGGCATCCTGGAAATGTTTCTTCAATATGGTAGAGGCACTCAGGTTACCTTGGTATCCATGGTGGGCAAATGATAGATCTGTTGTGCCCTTTGGATAACCAGTTGGGAAAGTGGCATCATCCAGATTGAGGGTTTGGCGAAGAGTGTCTGGAGTAATGACCACCTTTTGACGATGGACAAACGATTGAAGAGACTCTGTGTCATTCTCCTCAGAGACAAGAGTGACGTTTGTCCAGAATTGGCTAAGAGATTCGGCATATATGGTGGGGTTTAACAGAAAAGCCGTTTGGTAAGGTGACTGAACCATTAAATCAATGGCGTTGTGAAACTTGGTCCAGTATGGCGATTTTGTGAGATGAGCGACACAGTTGTGTCGTGGTTTTAGTTGCATGGTCGCCATTGATGAAGAGAGGGTACAGAGTTTTTGAACGTTAGGTTTGAGAAGAGAGGTGAGAAAAACTCTGAAGGTGGGATAAGGTATTTAAAGGGTAGGGTTAGAAAACGACTGAAGGTTTTGGTGTTAGTCATCATTTGTTGAAACTACTGATGACGTGGTATTAACTTTCAGAGGTTTGAAATGACTGACCGTATTGGTGTGATCATCAGTTGTTATAAAACAACTGAAGACTTGGTTTTAACCGTCAGACGTTGAAACACTGAAGTCTTTGATTTAGTCATCAGTAGTTATAAAACTACTGAGACAGTTTTGACTTCAGGTGGTGAAACAACTGAGGACATGGTGTTTGTCATCAGTAGTTGTGAAACTACTGAAGACAGTGGTTTTGTCATCAGTTGTTGTAAACAGCTGAAGACTTGGTGTTAGTCTTCAGTAGTTGTAAACTACTGAAGACATAGGTTTGGCTTCAGTTGTTTAGAAACAGCAGTTGTAGAAACAACTGAAGAGAAATTACTCATCAGCTGTTTTCGTCAATTCATAGCTTTTCAGCTGTTTCAGTCTGACCTCCACACTTACTCATCAGACTTAAATCTGAGTTTCAGAGGTTTCATTGGTCATCAGTACTTATCTGCATTTCTGACATCAGTAGTTGTAGTTACATCAGCTGTTGTGATTTCATCAGCTGTTGTAACTACATCAGCTGTTTTAACAAATAAAGTACTTCAGTACTTGTGAGGCATGTAGCCTTCAGTAGTTATAAAAACTACTGAGGGTAAAGGAACTCATCAGTACTTATATGTGACATGGTTACCAATGATCATCAGTACTTATTACTGAGATCATCAGTAGTTGTCACTTATTCTAGCTGCAGCATACCAAGCCTTAACACCAGGTTGTGGAAAGTTGAACTATCCAAAGGCTTAGTAAAAATGTCTGCAAGCTCATCAGCACTAGGAACAAATTTTGGATCAATCAGACCTTTTTCAAAACAATCTCTAATAAAATGGTGTCTGATTTCAATATGTTTAGTCCTAGAGTGCTGGACAGGATTCTTGACAATACAAAGAGCTGAAGAGCTGTCCATTAACAATGGAGTCTTAGTCTCTGTTATGCCATAATCCAATAATTGGTTTTGAAGCCAGAGTACCTGAGATGTACAGCTTGCAGCAGCAATGTACTCGGCTTCAGCAGTTGATGTAGCAACTGAGGTTTGTTTCTTACTCTGCCAAGAAATCAAACAGTTGCCTAGGAATTGACATCCACCAGAAGTTGATTTCCTGGTCAACTTACACCCTGCATAGTCACTGTCAGAAAAAGCAACTAATTTACCAGAATGTCTAGTAGAATACCATAAACCTAGAGATGGAGTGCCTTGCAGATATCTAAAGATCCTCTTGACTGCAATCAAATGAGACTCCTTAGGTGCAGCCTGAAATCTAGCACAAACACATGTAGCAAACATAATATCTGGTCTAGAAGCTGTTAAGTACATCAAGGACCCAATCATACATCTGTAAAGTGTTTCATCAACCACTTTACCTTTCTGATCTGTATCCAGTTGTGTGGTGTTGCACATGGGAGTAGAACAGGGCTTACAATTTTGTAAATCAAATTTTTCCAAAAGATTTTTTGTGTATTTGGACTGATGAATGAAAATTCCATCAGCCTTTTGTTTGATTTGCAAACCCAGAAAGAATTGTAATTCTCCCATGGCACTCATTTCAAACTTTTGTTGCATCAACTTTGTAAAGGCATCACACAACTGTGGATCAGAGGATGCAAAAATAATATCATCTACATAAATTTGAACAAGTAGATTATGCTGCCCAGCTTTCTTAATGAATAAAGTTTTATCTATGGAGCCTCTAGTGAAATTATTTTCCAGAAGAAAGTTTGATAATGTCTCATACCAGGCTCTAGGAGCTTGTTTCAACCCATAAAGAGCCTTATCAAGCTTATACACCCAATTAGGATGTTTATTGTCCTCAAAACCTGGTGGTTGACATACATAAACCTCTTCTTTAATTTTCCCATACAAAAATGCACTTTTGACATCCATTTGAAAAACTTTAAGATTTTGATAAGCAGCATAAGCTAAAAACAATCGAATTGCTTCCAGTCTGGCTACAGGGGCAAAGGTTTCATCATAATCAATACCTTCTTCTTGTGCAAACCCCTGAACAACCAGTCTGGCCTTGTTCTTAACAATAAGCCCATTTTCATCAGTTTTGTTCCTAAACACCCATTTAGTGCCTATTGCACACTTACCTGGAGGTAGAGGAACCAGTTCCCACACTTGCTGTTTCTTGAACTGAAGAAGCTCAAGCTGCATGGCATCAACCCATCCATTGTCCTTTAAAGCAATGTGATAATTCTTTGGCTCTTGCTGACTGATGAAGAGAGCATAGAAGCAGAAATTTGACAATTGACTTCTTGTTGATACTCCAGCAGTGATATCACCAATGATTTGAGACATAGGGTGATTCTTCAGATCTTGGTACACAATGAGATCAGTGCAAGTGTTTGTAGCAGGCTCAGCAGCAACAGATGGTGATGGTGAAGCATTTCCTTGAAACCAATCAGTAGATGGTAATTCAAAGGAAGTTGAAGTTGTAGAAATCTCATCAGCATTTGTTGTGGATTGTGCTGCTGGAGCTACAGGAACATCAGGTCTAGCTGAATCAGGCAGTTGATCACTAAACTTGAAGAGGTGAGTACTACTATCATCATCATCATCAGCCAGCAGTACCACCAGGTGGTGAACTGTTGACAGGAGCAACAGCAGGAGTTTGATAAGGAACATATTGCAGTATGTCCAAATCAAATATCTCCACAGGGCTTTGTGGAATCTTGTCCTTTGGAGATTCATTAAACTTAACATGTAGAGTCTCTTCAACCATCTTTGTTCTACAGTTGAAGACTCTGTATGCTTTGCAAGTTGATGAATAACCAACAAAGTACCCTGCATCCACCTTAGAATCAAATTTTTGGAGTTGATCCCGTGTGTTGAGAATGAAACAAGGACATCCAAAAGCTCTGAAGAATGAAATTAGAGGGGCCAAATGATGAAGAACTTCATATGGAGTTTTCATCAACCTCTTATTTACTAGAGCTCTATTTTGTACATAGCAAGCTGTATTGACAGCTTCAGCCCAAAAAGTCATTGGCAGTCCAGAATCAGCCAACATGGACCTTGCAGCTTCAATAAGGGTCCTGTTCTTTCTCTCCACTACTCCATTTTGTTCAGGAGTTCTTGGAATGCTAAAATGCCTCTTGATTCCCTTTGAGAGGTAGAACTCATCAAGTGTATTGTTTCTAAATTCTGTTCCATTATCACTTCTAATACACTTGACTGAGAGGGAATACTGCTTCTCAACATACAACACAAAGTTGATAATCTTCTGAGCTGCCTCATCCTTTGAATGCAAGAAGAAGTCCATACAAATCTGGAGTAATCATCCACAATTACCAGACAGTATTTCTTCTTAGCCATACTCATCACTCTCACAGGACCAAAGAGATCCATGTGAAGAAGCTGTAAGCAGGCATTGGACTTAGGTTCTTCTATGGAGGGAAATGAAGCTTTGTGCTGTTTTCCTTTTAAACAAGCAGTGCAGTTATCTTCACATTTGAACTCCTTCATAGGCAATCCCCTTACTAAACCATGGTTTATCAGCTGATTTATGTTTTTGAGATTAACATGACCCAGCCTTCTATGCCATAGAGTAGATTCTTGAGGGGAAGCCTTGGAAAATAGGCAAGGATGGCCTTTGAGATCTATTTTCTTGGAAAGATCTAAGGCATACACTCTTCCTGTCCTGTTGGCCTTTAGGAGAGTGTATTCATCCAACACCTTATCAATCAAACTTAGAACTTTGGATGACAGAATCCGGCAGTTCTGACTGGTGAAAAGAGCAACATGGCCTTTGTCACACATTTGACTGACACTCAAGAGGTTGTACTTGAGATTTTCCACATGGTTAACATCATCAAACTTTATTTCCCCATTGGAAACAAAGCCTTTGCCGATGATGTAACCCTTTGCATCATTGCCAAATGACACAAACCCCTTCCTTCCTTGAGAGTAGTCATTAAGAAGTGATCTGTTTCCTGTCATATGCATGGATCCTCCACTGTCTACATACCAGATGCCTCTGTGGCATGTTGAAGAACCCTGCAAAACAAAACAAATTAGTTAGATTTTGAGACCCAAACCTTTTTGGTTTTGGGCCTGTTCACATCAACAGATGGTAAACTAACAGGTTTGTTGGAAACAACAGCCTGAGAGGAAGAAGATGGTGAAGAAGAGGAATCCTTTGGCTTGGACCTCCTTTTCTGTGGTTTCAACATAGGAACATCTAATTGGTTAACTCTTCCCAATAGATGTTGAACCATCATAACCAGCTGTGTCTGATTTTGTGATAAAGCTTTCAGCTCTTCAGACACATTGGCATTGGAGTTTGATAAGTTCCTATGTTGCACCTTCTTCTTTTGAGCAATCTCAGCTGTTACCTGTTTAACCCCTTCCTTTTTGGATTTCTTTTTGGACTTAAGGGTTACAGGATTTGATGTTGCTGGTACAAATGTGGCTTCAAACTCAGTTTTCATTTTACCATTTTCTCTTTAATTTCCTCTTTATGTTTGAGTTTGGATCCTCTTTTGTACCAACAAGTCATCTGTAAGATGATTGAACAAACCACATACTTCACATGGTTTCTTCTTCATCTTATGTTGATCATCAACTAAAGAGGATGAAACTACTGAAGACTTGCTCTTCAGTACTTTGAAAGCATTATTTGCTTTCTTGACTTCCTCTTTAGTAGTCTTCAAACTCTTTCTACTGACAGTTTTCTTCTCTTCAGTGCTGACAGTAGTTGGAGTTTGAACTTCAAGTGTTAAATCTTGCTCTCTAGTCCTTTCAGGACTTCCAGAAATAACTCCTGAGTTGATCAATTCTTTGATCATGTGAGTGTCAGCAATGGAACTATCAACATCAGCTGATTGGTTCTGAGAGGGCTTAGTGTTGACTTCAACTTTTGATGATGCTCTATCAAAAAGTGAATCACATGATGAGGTGGATTGGTTATTGCTTTCTCCATCAGATTTCACTTCTGCTCTTGAAGCAAAATCTGTAGGAGGAGCAGTGTGATTATAACCAATGCCAAACTTCACATTGGAAGCTGATTGCTTGCTAAGAAGCATTTCAAAACCTTTGCATGATTGTACCCATCGATCACACTCTACTTGGGTGACTGCAAGGGTTTCTTTGAGACTTCTTTGGTCTTCCAGAATAACCTCTAGCTTAGCCTTTTCATCATTTAATTGGCATTTAAGCTTATAAATCTCATCACTTTTACTATTAAGAGCAGACTCATACTCAGCTTTTCTTTTGGAAATGGTTTTCTCAAACTCAAGTTTTTGATTTATTAATGCTACATTTGCCTCTCTAATAGAGACCAAGGCAGCTATGCATGATTCAGAACATAACTTGGCTTTAGCCTCTGAAGATACCTGAGTTACCTGTGAAGATGATGCATTTGAGCAGGAACCCTCAGTAGACTCCAGAGCCATAAGTGCTAGATTCCCAAAAGGACTATCACCACCATGTTGATCAGCACCTGTGAACAATTGTTCATGACCAGACATGTCATCTGGCAAACTGCTCCAGTCAACAACTTCAGGGGTGAAGAAGCTATGTTGTTGAGGTTGAGGAGGTTGATGAGATGGTTGAGGTTCTGGTAGTGCATGAGGTTGTGGTACCATAGGAGCTTGAACTTTACTGGTTTGTGGCATGTAATAACAAGGGTAAGGGTATGGCATTTGACCCTGAGGAACAAAATATGCAGGAGATTGTAGTTGAGAATGATGACTAGAATTGACAGGATGTTGCCCTTTGTTTTGTTGACTTTTGCCAGGGAAAGTCACAAAAGGTGCAGAGGAATTAGATCCAGATGATCTACATTCTCTAGCAAAGTGTCCAAGCCTTTGGCATTTGTGACACCTCAACTTACTCTTGTCAAAACCAACTTTGGTTTTGCCAGATAGTCCTGAGAACTTTCTTCCAGTTCTTTTGTAGAACTTCTGAGATCTGATATTTATCAAGGCCATTTGGCTCAAAATATCCATCTCTTCTAAGTCATCATCAGTAATCCCCTTGAGATCATCCATGATGAAGCATAGATTGTCATTATTACACCCAGTAAATTGACTATCAACACTCACAAATGTAGAATCAGAAATGTTTGAAGAGAAATCAATATGCTCATCATACTGGCATTCAGATGAAGCATATTCTGACTCATGACTAACCAAGGCAGTGTTGCCTGGTACAAAGTCTTCACTGAGCTTACCAGATGAAGACAGTTTTCTTTTTTTGTTCTATCTCTCTCTCAAATGTGAGCAATTTCCCATGGAGTTGGGTGAGAGATAGTTTGTCCAAATTTGCACTGGAGCGTAGGACAATAGTATATGTGTCCCATCTCTCAGGCAGTGGTCTGAGAAATCTGTTATTCATCTGGATATTGGTGTACTCATGTTTGACCATTTTTAATTCAGAGATCAAACAAGAGAACCGCTCAAACTGTTGAGTCAGTGTCTCACCCTTCCTATGAGAGAATGTCTTATATTGTTGGGCAAGGATCTCTCTATTATTTGCCAAGACCTCATCAGTTCCTCCAAATTGTTCTTTCAAGGCATTCCAGAGGTCATGGGCAGATTCATAATGCATTAGCCCAGAATAGATTTCATTGGGTAGTGCCATGGTCAGAATTCCATGGGCTTTTGCATCAATCTCAAACAATTTCTTATCCTCATCTGAGTATTGATCCTTCCTCTTCGGACCATTTGATTGGTTTCCGGGTTATTCACCATAGGCTTGTGTGGACCATGTACCACTGATGTCCAACAACCTGAGCTGTTAACAGACAAGTGATGGAGCATACGTCGTTGCCATATGTTATACTCATTCCTAACCAGCATTGGAGGCTTGGTTGAGGAACCAGTATTGTGAGGATCATTGGAAGGAGTAGTCATTTTAGGTCCAAAAACAATTTAATTCAAGCTTTTAAAAGATTTTACACAGACCACAACAGACTCAATGAAAAACCAAGAATAAATCTCAGGATGAATGACCAAAAACACAGAAAATTCAATCTCTATAACCGTTTCTTGCAAAAATGCTAATTCAATCAAACTTGGATCTTGAATAGCAGTTTCAATGATCAATTATTAGATCGATCAATGATTAACCTGCTCTGATACCATTTGTCAGGATCAGTGATCACAAGTTTGATGGATTAGAGTGTAATGCAGCGGAATAAGATCAAGAATTAGACAATTTGTAGCAAGAATTTTATATTTGTAAACAAATACGAGAGAATATATTTCTGTGATAAGGAATGTTTCAATAATACCAAATATTTCTGCTCAATCATTCACAAATTACAATAAGGTTGACACTCCTTATATAGAGTGCAATCACTGCTGTTATCACGGGATAGTGACAACTGGCAGATCTATTACAAAAATAACTATCACTTAACAAACTACTGAAATGTTCACAACTACTGAGAACATATCAGAGTGCTAAGTACAAATATAAAACTACTGATAAGAAACTAATGAAACTACAACGACTGAAGAACAAACTCTTCAGTCGTTTTACAAAACTACTGAAAAGAGAAAACATAAAACTACTGAAAGTAAACCGTCACAACTACTGAAGAAGTCCTCTTCAGCTGTTATGACAACGTCTGATACTTGGTCTTCAACACTTGTGTTCAGACTTTGTCTTCAGCACTTGTCTTCAGACTTTGTATTCAGCACTTGTGTTCAGACTTTGTCTTCAGCACTTGTCTTCAGACTTTGTCTTCAGCACTTGTCTTCAGACTTTGTCTTCAGCACTTGTGTTCAGACTTTGTCTTCAAGTGTTCTCTTCAGCTGTTGTGGACTTCAGTAGTTGTTGTGACGTCTGTGGGACTTAAAGGTTTTTCTGATCCGGCTCATTGGTTCTTTTGGTCCAACATACTGTTTACTCAAACCAAATGGCAGAGTTTTGGGGGAATGGTCAGATTGAAACCCTGAACAGAGTTAGGGTTATTAGGTCAAGCATTTGTGGCCAGGAACTGCTGATATCCGAACAAACCATCAGAGAGTATCTAGAGCTCCATGATAAGGGTTCTCCTACGGAATTCCCCAAATAAGAACTAGATGACACATATACCCAGATAGGATATGATGGTGATGTAAGCAGGTTAACTGTATTCAAGTTTAATTTCTCCTACAACTGCAAGTTCCTGCTTCACATAGTCCTTTACTGCTTGTCTAATAAGCTTGGGGGCTGGGATCAAATTCCCTATGAACTAGGATGCCTAGTTCATGGGTTGGTAAAAGGCCTCATGTTCAACTAGTCAAGGTTTGTGTTGACCAATCTCATGAGAAAACTTCAAAGGGAAACATTTTACATGTATCCCTGGTTCATTCAGCATATAATCAACTGTGAGCTGGATCTGAGTAAGCTTGTCTGTGCAGTTGCTCTACCTATCCCTCACATGATGCCGGCCATCTTCAAGGTGGTGAAGAGGGTGTACACCAACTTTACTGGAAGACACACTGAGCTCCTTCCACGTATGATTTAGCAACTGGCTCCTATGACATCCCTATTAACCCCATAGGTGATGAACCAACACCAGCAATAACCACCACAACACCAAATCTTCCTTCCCACCCCATCAAAATTACATATCAGAGACGCTTCAACCGAACCCTTGCTCAATCTCCTCTGATTGAACAAATTCCCCGTGTTCAATCCAAAAAGGCTAGAGTGGAAACATGGGCTCCCACTTAGTTTGAGGTCCCACCGACCTTTACATTTAACCTCAATATGGGTATTGAGTCTCCTCAGTCTCAATCCCATAAGCCCTAAACCCAAACTGTAAGCCCTCAGGGAGAGTCACTATACTCCCCTGAGCAGCCAAAAAGGGACAGCCCCATCAAAGGCTCAATGCCACTAGACATTGATCAAGGTCCCGGGTCACTGGGCATAACTTCTATATCTTTTACTGACCTTCTCATAGGTACCAATGAAGATATTATGTCTCTTCAAGGCCATGATGTTGATCCCCAACACCTATCTAAAGATTAACTGAGCCTAGATAGATCTCTGATTTCTAGCCCCTATCAGCAAAACCAAACTGAGGTGAGTCCCACTAGTGTGGAGGGGACTCGTGTAGATTTAGCTGCCAATACTGAGAGTGCCTCAATAGGTCCTCGGGATAGTGGTAACATATCTGAGACTGAATCTACGACAACCCTGCCTTTTGACGACTCTGAAAGAGACATCATTAAGCAAGAGAAACCAGGGCGCCAAGAAACCACAACTGGTGGTGAGGATGAACATACTAGGTATGTTGCCTCATCTCCCCGTGATTCTTCCAAAGAAGATGAGAAAAGTATGCAACTCATCATAAAAGACCTACTTTTTAAAGTCTCAAACCTTGAATCTAGGGTTAAGACTTTAGAGGATAGGTCTGCCAATCAGTAACTTGAGATTCAAAATCTCAGGGCATAACTAGTTGAGAAATAGACTGAGAGATCTGTTAGACATGCACCAATTTAAGTCTCTCTGACTTCCACCTCCAGCTCATCAAGCTCTCAAGATGATGGCACCAATTTTAGAGTGAAACACATGTGGAGCAACCAAGCTTAGCCATCTCTTCACTAGCTTCAACATATCCTACTCAGCAACTGCTTTCCCTGAGCCTCCTCCTATCATCCTTCAAGTAGACCCAAGGATGCTCATTGATTTAAATAGATTCTTAACCGAATTTCTGATGAGCTCCTCACTTGAACAGCCTAGTCCAGACGTTGCTTTGGCACACTTTGGAGGTGAAGAGCTTGAGAGGTGGAATACATCATCTACCACAGTCAAGGAAGTTGGTCAACCTTAGGTCCATATTGAACCTGAGATTAAATTCTAAGGGGATATGGGGACTGATGGCTCAGTAACTGAAACAGTTGAGACAGATAGTGAAATGACACAAACATCCGAAGCTGAAGTCAAAGCTGAGGAAGAATCATTCCAAACTTCCGAAGCTGAGATCCAAGCTGCGAAAGGGCTATACTCTCTGTCTGATGATCTAATTATCACAGATGCAATCCTTGAACTGGAATCTAAGATAAATAGTGAAGACTTTCTCAAAACCCTTCTCACTCAAACACCATCATCATCACAAGCTCAGATCACCACCCATCAACCTGAATCCTCTACACAAGAACCTCCAAAGTCACAAGCTTCCGAAGACATCAAGGGTAAAAGGAAGTTGACTGCGGAAGAACTACTAGAGGAAGAAAGGTTGGAGAAGCTTAGAAGAAAAGGTAGACTTCCCACTAAGTAGCTATTAGCTACAAGTAGCAAAGTAGCCGTAGTAAACCAGGAGGCTATCAACAACCAAAGAACAGTGGAGATTATTGACAGGTTCGTCAATCTTGGTCCAACTAGTGAAGATGTTCTCCTCCTACCACTTGAGGAATTGGTAGAGTTAGAAAAGGCAACTCTGCTATGGAAAGAACAAGAAGAAGCAGCAAGGTTGGCCTTAGAGGAGGAAGAACAGAAAAGGAAAGAGGAAGCTGAGCAACAACTTAGGGATGAAAGGATAACTTTTCTGAGCTCTAGGGGATTCTCTCTTGAGGAACTTGCTCCTCATAAAAATGATATGATCTTGTGGCTTTTCAACAAAGACCAAGATCAAATGAACAAGAGGGAAAGAGGGCTTCTAGTGAAAAGCTGAAAAAGAAGAAGAAGAAAGAGGAAGAAGCTTAACTTGTAGCTGTCAAGAAGATGGGAGAAAAAGCCTGGATGGGAGGATTATCTAAGGGCCCATGGCTTCTCTTGCAGGCAAGTTGGCCCCATGTCTGAGAAGACCCTGTAGCGATATGTCAGTGACATCAAAGCTGACATTCGCTCAGAAAAAAGGAAGGAGATGTATAAAAGAATGCAGGGGATGACTTCTGAACCAGCACCTCAACCACAACCTCAACCAAAACCAACACCTTTCCCTTTCCCCATCAAAACCAAACGAACCTCTGAGCCTTACACTCCTGAGCCCACATCATCATCCATACCCTCTACCACACCCATTGCATCAAAACAACCACCACCACTCCTTATTCTTAAACCCAAAACACTCCCAGAACCCAATCATTATCCATCTAGCCTAAGTCGTCCTCTCAACCATCTAAACCTCTGATCTTAAAAGAACTCAAGGAGATCAAGGGGAAGCTCATCAAATACACTATTCTGAGCAGACCCTCAAGCCTTCCTGCTACCAGTGCTTTGATGGTTGCTAAAAGCTTAAGACCCCCCACCCTTAGTAGTTGCTGACTTACTTCCAGCAACCATCCTATTCTTCTAGGCCATACATTACCTTTCCTGAGACTCCAAGGTCTCAACAGGCTCAGTCAAGTCCCTTCCAGGACAGTTTTGCCTTTGTCTCAAGAAATGGGCATTCTAGTGACTTTCAATTTTGCTTTGATGATCTAGAATGTTTTAACCCAGATGATGTCGAGTACATGGACATTGTCCAACAGATGGCTCTACTAACTTACCAAGCAAAGAAGTTCTTCAAGAGAATTGAAAGGTAATTTCCCTAAAAACCAACTAACAACAAGTTTGGGTTTGACAAGAGCAAGTCCAAGTGTTACAACTGTAATCAACTAGGCAACTTTGCTTGGGAATGCAAGGCTACCAAATCCAATTCGGGAACCTCACAAGCCTCCACACATCCTATCACACCCAAAGCCACTGGAAAGTCAACTGAACAACAAACAACTGCTGTTACTCAAGAGGTTGACTGGAGATTCATGGTGCAAGATGTGATTCCTACTCATGCATTGATGGCTGGAACTGATGACATCAAGGTATTTGAACACCTTTGTACTTCAGCTTGTATTGCTAAAGTTAAAATGTATCAGGACTACAATAGGGAAATTAAATCTGATATTGAGTCTTCGAATATCCTTAAGAATGATTTTCAAAGAGCTGAATCTGACTATAAAATGAAAATTATAGAGTTAGAGAAAACCGTGTCTTCTTTAAAACATGAACATACCAACTATAGGACTCAAATCAAAGATTTAATCCCCAAATTGACTGAGGCTCAAGCCCAGCTAGTAATAGCTGAGGCTCAATCCAGGAAGCATGGTATTTCTTAGCAAAACTTCCAAGCCATTCTTGCATCATCCTCCCACTAAAGAATTTGTTATCAAAACAAAAGAGGGTTGGGAACCAATGAAATTGCTCCACCACATTCTTATGAGTCTATCAGACAACCATGATGTGGGACCAAAGAGCAAGAGGTTCCAACTACAGACCCACCATCTCATAAGTTGAAGAATGACGCAACTATGGAGACCATCACAGGGAAGGACTTGGTAAAACAACCCATTCCCACCAGTGATGGTCAGCCCCTAACCACCAAAGACAGAACAAACAGGGCTAAGGCAACCAGAAAAACTGCCAAGAATATGGTTGAATCCAAGTTCAAGATAGACCCAAAGGAAAAAGTTATGATTATTTCAGCTAGATTCCAGGTGGTTTGAAACATTGATCTGGGAAAGAAGTGTAGTACCAGCACTCATGTCTTGTTGAAGGATCAGAAGTTGAAGGGAAAGATTACTGATTAGGACAAGAAGCCTAAGAAACAACAGTCTTCACTTCCCATAAAAGTTAACATTGCATGAATAATGTGTGGTCTGCACAACCACATGGCTAAAGATTATTACTACAATCCTGCAAGCACACATTATGCAAATAATATTAAGAAAGAAGAAGTCAAGGAAGGTTTCACATTTGGACCTTATCACATGGTCCAAGTGTTAGGACCGTGTACGTACGGAATACTAACTGATAATGCGTGAAACCAGATCAAATAGTGCGGAATCCTATTTGATTGGCGATCCAATAAGTGAGAACGCAATCCCGATCAATCTAACGATTAAAGAAACGTTAAGAACGAGTAGAGAACGACCAGATGCAAACTATGAATTTGGAATAAGCTTTTTGGACGCTCTGGATGGCTAGGTTATGAGTATGTGTCTAAAGTTCCGTTTTTCCATGAATTAAGTGGTATTTACAGGTTTGCAGTCTTCATTCGTGCGACTGAACCATTAGCATGGTTCAGTTGTGCGACTGACTCATGCGACTGATTCATACGCACGACTGAAGGGTCAGTCGTGCGACTAAGTCAATCTCATGTCTCATTCGTATGACTGATCCAGTCGTTTGGTTCAGTCGTGCGACTGGTTCATTAGCATGATGTATTCATGCGTATGGTCCATAAGTATGGTCCATTAGCATGAATCATCATATAACAACTTCAAATCTATATAATAAGTTTATATATATGAATCAGACATAAGTAAACATCAAAGCAAAAATCATATATTATTACATTGTATCATTACACATATGTAAGCCATGACAGACTTTTACATTAAGCACATAAACTAGGGACATATGTATCAACAAACTCCCCTTGATCTAGTTTTGTCTAACGTCTGACATCCTTCATATGCTCTTCAAACCTCTTATACTTCTCCTCTGTTGTGACTCCTACGTGTATTTCATACGCAAAGTAAAGTCGTATCACATTCTGGAATTGGAGAGCTTGTACAATATCCTACCCGTCATAGAACAGTGGTCACTTGTATAAAGTGTAGACATCTTCAGCTGACAAGTTGGTAAGCCACATTGGGTTGAATACCCTGATAGTTTCCATTTTACCCTCTCTATTTAGAACTATGACCGCTTCACCCGTCCTCCAGTCATAATACCACCATTTGAAATGTGGAGTGAAGTCCTGAGGCATTTCCCGTAAGGGAATCTTCGACATCGTGCGTGGGGGACTCCACTTCAACACTACTTTAGGCTTTCCAGATATGGGATCCACCTCAGACCTACGGATGTACCTCTTCGGTTGTTGAGGTCTGAAGTTTACCCATCTGGTGTGGTATTCCTTCTTTAGAGCAGCCTCAAACCAACCTAACATCTTTCTAGGATCAGCATACAGCAGATTCAAGCATGCCAGTCGGTTGAGCTCAAAGCCTGGTAGAGTCTTCAGATCATGAGGATACCTGAAGTACTCTATTCCCTTCTCCCTTTTCACAGCATAAGCATTTAAGTCCTCAAAATATGCCCACGCTATGATCTTTCCAGACACCTTCTGATGTTTCTTGACCTTGTAGAGCTTGGTGTAGGCATTTTGCTTTGGAGCTGTTCGTTGGGCTCGTACTTCAGCAAAACAAGCCGCCCATTCAGCCTTCCTTATATCAACATCTACATCCGAGGCTTGGGCTTGGCTTTAAACCTTATCCTTTTCCTTTTCCATTTCATCCAGCTTTTCATATATAGCACTGCCGAGAGTCTCACCCAAGTTGGGGATCACATTTCCTTCTCGGTCAGTGTACTCTGGATAGTGTTCAGACGTGACATCCACAATCTCTATTTCATCATCAGCTCATTATCACTAATGACATCTACCTCTAGAGTGTCTTTGACAAGCTCGTCTGGATTCAGTCCGAACATCTCAGCGAGTTGCTCATCGGTCAAATCGTGAATAATTTCTCCTTCTTCAGGAGTGTAGCTCACCGACCGTCTGACTATCCCTTGCAAATCAATAATCATGGTGAATTGATACTTGATTTGTTGCAGGGTAGCAACATCATATTCATCTTGCTGAGAGGTTTGATCTGGTTGATTTAAACATTTAACTCATCAATCATTAGTAGTTAATCAAGACATTTAAAACATAGATAAACATATATAATCATAAATTACATTAATGTAATATTCGAATCAGGTACAACAGTTTATAAATAAAAAACATCTAATCTTTACTTTTGTCTTGATCGGTCAATTCTTCAACTGGAGGAGCTGAAGACGAGGCTCCGCCATCTTGAGTTCTCTTAGAGCGCCTCTCCTGAGCCTGGGTAGAAGCTTATGTAGCAGCATCACCTTCTTCGTAATCATCATCTCCTCTTTTCTCTCCACTCAGTCCTTCATCATCACCCTCATCTTCTTCGTCAGAATCATCATCATCATCATCATCATTATCATCATCATCATCATCATTATCATCATCATCATCATCATCATCATCATCATCATCATCATCATCATCATCATCATCATCATCATCATCATCATCATCATCATCATCATCACCTTCTCTGATCTTTAAGGGCTCATCTTTTGATCCTTTCAGCCTTAGCATGATCTTCTTGTTCTTTTCCTCCAAATCCTCAATCCTCTTAACCAAATGAGCATTTTGCTCTTGAAGCTGTGCAATATGCTGAGCTTGAGTAGCATTGAGCTCCATAAGCTGGTTTAGCTGTGTAGTTCTTTGCTCATCGGAAGCTAGCAGCTATAGCGCCATTCTGTTTAGGTTGGCTAGCTGTTCCTCTACCCCGATGGAGGGTAGAGTGGATCCATGGCTTAGTGGGACGTGAGCAGATGTCCCGGCTCGTTGGGTGGTGGTGGTGGTGGTGGATGTGGTGAATATGGGAGGTGGTATAGGAGTGGATGGTGATGGGGTGGCTGTGGTGGTGGTGGTAGGAGGTATGGTAGTGGTAGTAGGAGGTGTGGTAGTGGAGGTGGTAGCTGTGGTAGAGGTAGTGGTGGCTGTGGTCGTGGTGGTGATCAGTGTAATCCTCCTCCTCTTGCCCTTCATGCCGTGGGGCTGAGCCATCCTCTTCTTCCTTGATCCCTTGGAAGAGGATGCTCCCCCTGGGCTCATGGGCTGGTCCGGGATGTATGAAGGATCAGTGACATCGGTAGTAGCATCCCGGGACTCGCCTTGGCATCCACCAACCGCCCTGAGTCCTCTCTCAGTGGCCACGACCCGGCTCCCAACCGTCCGTACCAGAGGCTCATCATCTGTATCCTCTTCTTCATCTATCTGAAAGGAGGGGTGGATTGGTGCCTGCTCGGATCCACCCGGAGCCTCACCGCCTTGACCATCACCATGGTCGTCGTCATCATCGTCTGAATCATTAGTGGGTGGCTCAATTGGCTCGATGTCTGAATCACTCTCATCGTGACGCCACTTCTTGTGAGAAGGCGCCACGTAATCAGCACTGGCCAAGTGCCCGAATAATCTCCTGAAAGGGGGTTTCACCTGCTTCCCCCTGTATATTTTCATCCGCCCAAGCGTAGTATCATCCATAACCTCAAGTACCACGACATCTTCTTTCTCCTTTGGCAAAGACGGAAGCTTCTCATCAATAATAAGCTGTAAGAACCGAGGGTACCTGTAAAAGCCCTCCTTACCCTTGGCCTCTAGGTTCTTTACGATGTAAGAGAATATCATGTTGGAGAAGTTGAATGGGTGATTAAGCACCAGTGCTACGTAAGCATTCTGGATTTGGTCAGATAGATCATCAAATCCACCCCTCCGTGAAGCAACGCACTTTAGAATGACGTGTGCCATGTACTTGAACTGGGGACACAGGTTTCTTTTGTTGAGCACACCTGCATAGATGTCCCCAGTGTACTTCATCTGTAGAAAACATCACCTTATTGTCAAAGGATGTAGCCTGGTCGAGTGGGCACCATCATCACCCATATCCAGTACCCATCAAAGGTCTGCTGCAGTAACCTCAATCTCTGTAACTCCAGGATAATCAAACTTGAATCAAATCATGAAGAATTAGATCAAAATATGATAATCACAATAAAAAACCCTTTGATCTCTATTGTTTGCTAATAATATTGTTTATAATTAAATCCCTCAATCAATTGGTCATTCAACCATTAACCAACACTAATGATAATTAACCTATTTATAGTCTAGACTAATATTCACTAATTGCACTTAACCCCTTAGACTTAGGCTAATTAATACAAAATTACATATTAAGCATAAAAATGACTAAAAACAAGATAAAATATATTTTGTTCACACAAAATATATTTATTACAATAAAACTCCTAGTCATTTAAATCTTCAACATCTCGTCTCGGTTCCTCGTCTCGAACGTGTCGGGTTTGACTTTTGTTGACTTTGACCATGACGTTGACTTTTGTTGGCTTTCACTGTGTTGATAAAATAGACTATCTTTTACAGCTCCAACAATACTCCCCCTTAGTCTATCATTATCAACGTCTTCAAACGAAATCAGCATCGAGAAGTCAACAGTAGAAAGATCTTCAATTTGAATCTTTTTGAATCTGATGAGAAAGATTTTTCAACTAATAAGCTCCCCCTATCTCTATGCTCCCTCTTTTCGAGTGCAAGCTTTACAAGGATATTGGAACAGGTTTCCCAAATCTCTAATCTTGAGTGCTTTAGAAGATGTAGGAGGAGGATTTCTAGCTCGGTATCTTCTGCAAACTTGAGGAACAGGTTCTCTGATCAGGTACACTACTCAAATGATGATCGGCCATCACTTACAGCAAAAATCTAAAACACATTCACAAACACAATCTCGACATTTCTAATTAGATCATTTCATTTTAACAAAATAAACCTGTGTTTATCCCTGTGTGAAAAACAAGCGAACCCGTGTTCGTTTGTGCGGAATTTCTGTGAAATGCATGAAAAATGATAAAATTGTAACAGTATAATATGGAAGATCTAAAAGAAATTTTGAAATGAAAATATATTATAAGTTTTATTTTATTATATCATTTTTTATCTATCATTATTTTTTTGTTTCTTTTTTTTTTTAAACCGAGAACTGAATCGATCATGAGACCATATCCTCAAGATATACTTTAGCACAAAGATGAATTTATACATCGACAAGCAATGAGATCACACTGATAACTGAATCTAATCATAGTCTTTGAATGATTTTGAAATTCTAAAACAGATCAATAACGATTGTTGATATGTTTGTCCACTTAAACCCATGCCCTATCTTTTTCAAGAAGCAGAAAATGATTCGTTAAGGTTCGATTAAATGCTTTAAAATGCTAGGACCCTACAATCATTTGACAAAAACCCTCACCCAACCTCAAGATTTCTTGAATTTTGTAACGATCTTTACACAGCAAGGCTTGTGCATTAGTGTGCAAGTGATTATTGACAGAATATTACATTCTGTGATGAATTCATCGTTTAGATGATTTGACACTACTTAGACCAAAATGGTAAGAGCTCCAGGTCTATACTCACGTATAACAAAGGAGATGACCATTTAATCATGTGCTGATGAGAGCTCCAAGTCAGTACTATCGTACAGCAAAGGAGATCATCACTCCAGGTTAGTACTACCGTACAGCTGAGGAGATTAGCACAAACACAAGGCACATAAATACACCAATCATGGATCAAAGATATGGCTTATATGATTTGCATCATGGTGGGTGAAAGATCAATTCTCAATCCAATTTTTGTCGGGACTCAGTTTTCGTGCAAGCCAAAATGATCGCGTAAATCCAGACATCCTTAAGCATATATTTTAATTTAAATCATGATGTTGCTGTCTATTTTATTCTTCAGGCTGAGTCTACAAAGCATATCATTAAAGCATCTGTTTGTTTTTCTATTATTTGCACTTAAAAATAAGATGTAAATAAGATAACAACATCAGTTACTATCATTTCTCATTTTAAAAACGCAAGTCATGCAAAACAAGCATTTCAAGAATATATACAACCATTTCTCAATCATCTCGAATCAAGAATCAAGTTCCCAGTTCTCTTTTCATTTATATTTACTTATACTCTCCCCCTAAATTTTTATTTTTGCAAACCTTTTTAATTATTTTTACTTTTTTTATATTTTTTTAATTTTTTTAGTTTTTTTTAATTTTATTTTATTTTATTTTTTTTATAAAACTGTACAAAAATAAAAGTTTTTCAAAGAAAGTCTTCCAAACTACATGATATGAAGATAAGAAATGAATACTCAAGAAATATGTAGTGATTGTGAAGTGAGAACTGTGATTGTGTAGATAAAAATCCAGATTGTGGATAAAATACCATGATATTAACCTGTTTGTTCCGCCTCAAATTTGAATTATGAACAATCCCTGTCAATAAACCAGATTTCTAATAGTCCTCCTGAATTGTTCTTGCACTCATTAACAGATTAATTTGAAAGGGGAACCCAGGCCATCGTAGTCCTGGAAGTTCCATTTTCATCGATATAAGAAATCTGCTTCTGCACACAACCGTTGAAACAATCTGGGATGCCTATATCTTTCTTTTTAATTTTCCAAATTTGTTTCGATTCAATTAATTTGGATTTGAATGAATAAAATTTGGAAAACATTTTCTGTTTAAGAGCAAAAAAAATAATTTGATTTTGAACCTTTGGTCATTTTCATCTTTGAATCATCTGAAACCGGCTTCACATGAAAAGGTTTGGATGGAGGGTTTTTCATCCAACCATTCAAAGATGTGTGCTTTTTACCTCTTGATCCAGAGAAGCAACCCGTGTTGCCTTTACTGTCTGGAATATTCTTTGTAGACTTACATTCGGAGAAGCAATTCGTTTTGCCTTTACCATTCGAAGCAAATCTTTGAGGGCATTTCTTTATCACATGACCTTCTTTTCCACACTTAAAACAAGCCTTTAATGGCTTTTGATTCTTTGTAGTCTCGTCTTATGCAGGTGGTAGTGAGGATTGCTTGGAGCTTGTAGCAGATTCTTGCTTGTTCTTAAGTTTCCCGTGCTGAGCAGTGAATGAGATCTTTACTAATTGACTGGGATGCTTTGCAATTGGAGAAGAGATCTGTATTGGTCTTGATTCAGCTTTTGGAAGGTTTTGTGACTTGAAAATGTTATGAGACATCTTGATCTGTGAGGAACCAACACGCACCTCTGTGATTGATTCATCATCTGAGCTTGTCCAGTCTCGTATACACAGATCTTTCTCCATCGGATCTTGATTGACACCTCCTATTGTGTCGGCTTTGGTTATAGGATTTTGATTGCCTGACAATTCAACAACTGTTCCTTCTTTGACAAACCTGACAGGAACAAACGAAGGAATGTTACCTGTTTTGAATTTGTTGAAGAAGGTTGCTAAAGCAACTGATATTGATTTTGGAGCATCAGAGGTAGAATCGTCATTAATCTTCTTATCAGACCCCTGCCTGGGGAATCCCAAACCTACAGGAGAATCCTGCACATCTCTAACCTCTTTAAGATTAACGTTGCTTAAACCTGCATTTCAACTATTAGTTTCTGCAGCTTCAATCAAATCATTAGATGGATGAGGTTAAGGCATAGGAGAATAACAATGGATGCTAGGAGGAGGATAGACGTATGGATTTTCACCACAACCCACTCCCGTTTTAATCCTAGCTCCCCTCTGTTTACACAGTAGCTCTTCCTGTTTCTTTCCGGATATGGTCCATCAATCAAGCTTTGTTTTAAGCTTGCTTGTTTCAAATTCAGCCAAAGTGACTCTTTCGTTTGAAAGATTAATTTCAACATTTCTTTCAAGAAGAGTTCGTTTTAAATTATCATTTTCTTTTAAAGCTTCATTTAATTTTATAAAATACTTGGCTTCATTCTTTTTAAGTTCTGCGTTTATGGTGGTTAACTCCTTTTGGTTATCTAAAAGTAACCTATTAGCTTTATACACACCAAATAAACAAATTTTGCGAGCAGAAGAACACATATCCTGAACTGTCTCGTATGGAAGATCCAGGATGACTCTTTCAGCAGTAAGAGCCTTCTCACAGTTGCAAACTCTGGTATTTCGCTTCCATTCCTCTTCCTTCTCAGCATCACAAACTTCAGCATTCAACTCAGCTCCACTTTCACCTATTCATGTCTGCTTAAGCTCCTCTTGTACCTCTTCAGTTCCAGGTTTCGGTAAACCGTCGGAATTGGTGCTAGAATCTGATCTCTCTTCTGGTTTCTCTTTGGAGTTTGAAGTGATCTTTGGAGTTAGATATGTCGCTTCATAGTACTCACGACGTTTGATATCCAACTCAATCTCTTTCAGTTTGTTGATCACCTCCATCAGTTTGTAATCCCGAAAGCCTCTATCTCATTTAATCGACTTGCCATGTGAGCTCCATTCTGATGGGAGAGAATCAAGCAATCTCAGAACTTGTTCATGATTTGCCGATTGGGCATCAAACTTTTTCAGATTACTTGCCACCAACAGAAAACGATCAACAAAATTGGACATCTTTTCATTCTTTAAAGCTGCAAAATTATCAAACCGACATTGTGCAATTGTGAGATTATCAGATTCGAAGGATTTAATCAGTTCTGCAAAAGCCATTTTTATTTATTTTATGTTTATTGCAATTAAACGCCCCAAAAATATTTTTCCCAAAATTTTAATTTTTAGAATAATTCTCCCCCGGGAAAAAATATTTTTTTAAAAAATGTCACGCTATGCAATCTTAGCAACTGGGGTCAAGCTGATGATAGCCTAAAAAACGCCCCAAAAATGCCAAAAATATTTTCCCCAAAATTTTAATCTAAACTAATCAATTTTCTTTAATTTTTTAATGGTAGCCTACACCTTATTTATAAAGAAAATACAGCCCAAGTATTGTGAGCCCAATTTCTTTGATTTTAATGAGCCCAAACATCAATTTTTTTATAAAAAAAATCCAGCCCACTACTCACACCCAAATACCCAACTACCAAATACAACCCATTTAACAATTCTAAACCCTAACACAAAACAAACTAATCCTAACACAAAACAAAACACACCACTCAAACACAACCCATGAGAGAAGAGAGAAAGAGGCGGATGGCAGTGAACCCACTAGGGTTCCGGCGACCCTTTTCCGGTGAGCCGCCTTTCCGGCGGGCCTCCGGCGGCGCGTGGCGGCAAGTGAAGGAAGTCAACGAATAGATCTTGAGTTCTTGAGTTCTTGAGTTCTTGAGTTTGATGTTGGTGATGATTTCACGGAAAGATGAAACAAGGGTGGCGGTTCAACAAGTTTTCAGGAAGTATTTGGGTGAAGATAACTGTGGTTGACGATGGGAATGGTTTAGGCAGTTACCGAGGTGTTGGCGGGGGTGGTTGTAGAAACTGGTGGTGGTTATCGACTTGAAGGCTGTTGGAAGTTGGCGGCGGCTAGGGTTTGGCCGCCACAAGCTGTCGTGGTGGTGGATGATAGTCGCGGTTGTGGTTGTTGTCTGTTGTGGTCGCAGCGGTGGTGGTGCTCCGGCCGCCGCTGCTGCTGCTGCTGAAGAGAAAAAGGAAGAAGCGAAGGAGGAGAGAGGAGAGCTCCAATTTGGCAGAAAGGTTTAATAATTTCACAGAAAGGTTTTTTTTTTTAAATTAGCAGCTAGAATTTGTAATTTCGCAAACAACAAATTTTTCTAATTTCGCAGCTTTGTTTTTATTAATTTCGTAGGTTTTATAGTTTCGCCGGAATAGTTTCGCCGGAATTACAGTTTTGCCGGAATTTTGCCGGAGTTTCGCCGGAAACTTTGAACTTTCGTTTAGAATGGTGCTAAATTCGCTGGATGAAGATGTTGAAGCTCAAGAACACCAAGAACACACATACTTGTGTGTGAAAGAAACTTTTTCAGATCCGAATTTTCTTTGATTTTTCTTGTATAAACTATGACGTAGATTTAATATATGTTGTAGATAATGATAGATCTGATGTTGTTGTTATTGAATTTGCAGAAATTTAAACTCAGATCTACTTTCTCTCTAGAAACCCACTTTCTCTCTCTACAAATATGATGAACAGCTTCAAAAATCTTCAATTCTTCAATGCATTTGATCCAATAAGGCTTTGATACCAAATTGTAAATCCAGGATAATCAAACTTGAATCAAATCATGAAGAATTAGATCAAAATATGATAATCACAATAAAAACCCCTTTGATCTCTATTGATTGCTAATAATATTGTTTACAATTAAATCCCTCATTCAATTGGTCATTTAACCATTAACGAACACTAATTACAATTAACCTATTTATAGTCTAGACTAATATTTACTAATTGCACTTAACCCCCTAGACTTAGGCTAATTAATACAAAATTACATATTAAGCATAAAAATGACTAAAAACAAGATAAAATGTATTTTGTTCACATAAAATATATTTATTACAATAAAACTCCTAGTCATTTAAATCTTCAACATCTCGTCTCGGTTCCTTGTCTCGAACGTGTCGGGTTTGACTTTTGTTGACTTTGATCGTGACGTTGACTTTTGTTGACTTTCACTGTGTTGATAATATAGACTATCTTTTACATCTCCAACAATCTCTTGCCCAAAAATGGTGCTCAGAATGCAGTAGGGCTTAGTAGATCTATCAACTGACGCACCTTCCCAGAAAGCCTGCTGTATACACCGGTAGGGTGTGCATGGAGCAGATATGGCTCTGTATATCCTTGATCTCCTCAGAAATGCAATAATACCAACAAACTCTGTAGCATTCCGAGTGGTGGCATCCAAGTGAACACAAATGTTGTGCTTGGTGTTTATGATCCACCTATCCGCCATGTTTCTGTAACACAAGACACATAAACATGAGATTTGTCCATAAACAGAAACTGTTGAAATTTAAACTGTTCTGAGATCAGTCTGGTTCGATCGGGCGATTGAGCCTTACGACTGAGTTCAGTCGTGCGATTGAACATGCGACTGAGTTCAACCGGGCGATTGAACATGCGACTGAGTTCAACCGGGCGATTGAGCATGCGACTGAGTTCAATCGTGCGATTGAGCTCATACGCCTTATTTTTTCAGTCCATTGAGTCATTCGCCCAGCTCAATCGTGCGATTGAAGTTCATTCGGAGTGTCTATTCGCCTAACTCTCTGTTCTACACCCTAACCTTGAATCTAGGTCAAAACTTGATGTTAAACGTCGTGTTTAGACTCGTTAGATTCGCAGGGACCCTAACTATCACTGAATGTCCTTCATTTTAATGATTTTTCATATTTAAGTGGTCTATTTGAAGATTTTTACAGATTTCTTGATTTTAATCAAATAAGGTATGTTAGGATTTTATTACATCACGCATTGTGTGCGATTTCATTCACTAAGTACCTGTAGAGGATGAGAGTACACGTTAGTAACACAATCACAGTCCGAAATCAATCAAATCGAATTTTGGCAGAGTAACTTTGCTTTCGTGCGATTTGGGAGCGATTGAAGGGTGATGAAAATGTGCGACCGACTCCCCTCTATTTATACTAGGATTACCTTCAGTCGTGCGACTGGACCTATTCGCATGCTTCATTCGTGCGACTGGGGCTCAGTCGTGTGACTGGCTCAGTCGGTCACGTTCAGTCGTGCGACAAGGTTTCAGTCGTGCGACTGACTCAGTTGGTCACCTCCATTCGTGAGATTGGTTCATTCTGGTGATCCAATCGCATGGATTGACCCATGCTTATGGTCCAATCGTACGTCTGGTCCATGCGTATGGTTCAATCGTGCGATTGGCTCATACGTATGATCCAATCGTATGACTGGTCCATACTTATGGTCCAATCGTGCGAATGGCTCATTCTTATGAGTTTGACCTTATGCACTTTCAAACACTTTACCTGTTAACTATTTATAAGACGTTATGACAGATGATCATCTCAGACATGACCTTTTAATTTGAAAAACTATTGATCACCTCAGACGTGATCCTTTTAATTTGAACACCTTTGATCACCTCAGACATGATCCCTTTTAATTTAAAACTGATTGGTTACCTCAGACGTGACTCCTTTTAGTTTGAAATAGATCGGTCACCTCAGACGTGACCCCTTTTAGTGAGTGATTCACAGAATTCATCCAGATGTATAGTCCAACTTTTTCCTACCAAATGACTAAAAATAAATATATACAAACAACTTAGAGATTTAAAAACATAACAGGACATATTTTTGTATTTTTTTTGATTGGAGATGGATTTAAACCTATCAGAGTACTTCTAACCGATTTTACTTACTGGACAGCACAGCTTCAATTCTATTTTATCATTTCTGGTACGATTCAGTATGGAATCATACAGGTATATCAGAATCATTTGGGACATTTTGATAAAACATTTTGATACTAGATTCTTGTTTTGACCGAGAGTCAATAGCAATTTTAAGAAATCATACTAGAGCTATAAGATGCACACAATGATTTTGTCTGTCAAGAATTGCATCCACGATGATTGTCAGTATATTTGTCCTCTTAAATCCATACACAGATTTTTGACACATATTGGTGATGAATTAAGGTTTAATTATTTCAACAAGCATTTGTGGATCCCACGCTTATATAGTAATCAACGTTCCTCAGGAGATTTATGAGCGGTCTACGGGTATTTTGACAAGAAGAAACTATTCTAAGAGCTTTCAAAGAGATGCCAAGCCTCAGGTCAGTGCCATCGCACAACAGAGAGGCACAAACAACAATGAATCCTAGAATATTAAGGTTATGCTTATCCTCAGGTCAGTGCCATCGCACAGCAGAGAGGCACACAACCTATCTTCTTTTGAGAGCATTTTTCTTTTCTTTTTGCACGTAACGCACCAACAACATTTGTAATTAGCTTGATTGCGCTTAACAATTTTTTTCATGTGCTTTGCTCTTTTTATGGTCATCCGCACACGTTTGTGGGGTTTTGTTTGCTCGTCACCCCTTATTGGAACTAAATTTGATTGTGTTAACCAGGGATAAGATGGGAACCCACAACAAGTTGAACAATTTAGTTTGAATTTAACTCACCAATGAGGTCTACTCATCTTTTGTGTTGAATTTACCGACACATCATATAATGAACTCGCAACCTCTAGGTCTACTTTCTCTATGTTACCTTAGTAGCATACTAGTTTTACTATCATTTTTCCTTTTATTTCGCTTAGACTTCTCAGACTTATACTTTGAACTTTGCATCTTAATCATTTAAAACTTTTAAAGTCCCAAACAATCTGTTCCCTGTGTACTATCATTTTCCAATTAGCGTTGAATCAGAATCACAGATTTGATTTCATTTCTTTTAGCTAAGTTACCCTCCTCCCTCGTTTTTTAAATAATTAGATACTGCACGAATTTAATACTAAATTAAACTATTCTCCCCCTATAATTCTAAAACCGAAAATCTTTTTATGTTTTTGGATTTTAACAAAAAGAAAATAAAATAAAACAAAAGAAAATAAAAACATGTCGGACTATGCACTTTCTTCCTCTTGAATCACATCACTTTTCTTTTTCACGCCATTAACCTCTAAAAGATATAAAAACCTCGGTTTATCAAATGCTTTTGTGTAGAGGTCGGCGCGTTGAAAATCCGTATTTATTTTAACAACATTGATTAATTGATTTTCAAAACAGTCACATATAAAGTGATATTTAATACCGATGTGTTTAGTTTTAGGATATTGGGCTGGATTTTTGGTGACAACAATAGCAGCAGAATTATCAACAAAAATAGGAGTGTTAGAGAATTGCAAACCGTAGTCACGCATTTGCTGTTGAATTCAAATGATCTGCGAACAACAACTTGCAGCAGCAACGTATTCAGCTTCACAGGTTGACAGAGCAACCGGTGTCTACCTTTTACACTACCAGGTGACTAACCGTCTACCAAAGAATTGACATCCTACAGAAGTTGATTTGTAATTAATCTTGCAACCACCATAATCCTAGTCACTATACGCTGTAAGCTCAAAATCATCATCATGAGGATAACACAACCCGAGTGTTGGAATACCCTTCAGATAGCGAAAAATCCGTTTAACACCTATGAGATGGTTGACTTTCGGTTTCGCCTGATATCTGGAACAAAGACACGTTGCGTAAATGATATCAGGACGAGACGCTGTGAGATACATAAGGGATCCGATCATTCATCTATACATTGTAGCATCAACCAGATCACCATTTTCGTCGGGTGCCACATCATGATTCTTGGCAAGTGGAGTTCCAGCAGCTGAAGCATTCTCCATGTCAAACCGACTAAGGATGTCCCCTACATATTTAGTCTGATGCAGGAAGATTCCTTTTGGTGTCTGATCCACCTGTAGTCCTAGGAAGAACATCATCTCCTCCATTGCACTCATCTCGAATTCTACTTTCATGACAGATTCAAATTCTTTACATAACTCTTGTTTTTTGAACCGAAGATTATATCATCAACATAAATCTGTACTAGCAGTAAGTCGCCATCCTTTTCTTTGATGAATAACGTACAATCAATGAGTCGAGAGCTTCTCATACCAGGCTCTAGGGGCTTGATGGAGCACGTAGAGAGCCTTGTCCAGCTTGTAAACTCTGTCCCGATGATAAGGATCCTCAAATCCTTCAGGTTGACTGACGTATACTGTCTCACGAATTTCCCCATGAAGGAACGCACTCATTAAATCTAGTTGTTAAACTTTAATCTTCATGTAAGATGCATAGGATACGAAGATACAGATTGCTTCCATTCTAGCCACGAGTGCAAACACTTCATTGTAATCAATGCCTACGACTTGTCTAAAACCTTGAACCATAAGTCGAGCCTTGTTTCTGATTATGACCCCTTTGTCATATTTCTCGCATTTCAAGACCCATTTAGTGACAATTACCTTAGCACCTTTTGGTCTATCCACTAGTGTCCATACTCCTAGCTTCTTGAACTGTAGGAGTTCTTCTTGCATCGCACTTATCCATGCCTCATCGTTTAATGCTTCACTAACTTATTTTGACTCAAATTGAGAAATAAAACATCAATATGCGCCATCGTGAAGATATCCCTTTTCCATTACCGAGGCGTAGTCAGCTGAGTATAGCTGATTTCTGGTCTGTACTCCTGATCGAACATTTCCAATGACATTGTCCAAAGGATGATAAACATTTATCCGGGATACAGGAGTGGTGGGAACAGCTACCTCATTATCCAGATTGTGAACCACAACTTCAGTTCTGAAGTTGTTGGAGTATGAGGTTCCGAAGTGTCAGAGGCATCAAAATTTGATGCTTGTGTACTTTCATTAGTGGGAACCTGTTCCTCCTGGTCCACCTGTTCAGTCTCCACTTCTTCATCGTCAGAGGAGGAGTCGTTTATATCAAGTGCCCCCCCTAAAAGACTAGAAGATGCACCTTGTGGAACTGATGTTGTCGAGTCTAGGGACGGTGTGTTTAAGACATCGTACATCATTATGGTCGATAACTCATCATCAGGAAGGAAGGGAGGGATGTTGAAGGACTTAAAGAATCCATCATAGTCGAAGAAGAATGAGGGTCCCTTTCCAGGAGGGGGGTGGTGTATCTATGAACATCAACGTTGCACCACACTTCTACCTGACCCGTTGAGTTGTTATAAACTCTCTTGTCTGCTATATTGTATCCTAGAAAGATCCCTTCTTCTGCTTTCTCACTAAACTTCCCAGTCTGAGTTTTCTTTAGCAGCATGCACGGTGCGCCAAACGGTTCTAGATACTCCAAGTTGGGTTTACATCGCTGGAGCAGCTCATAACACGTTTTCCCATGTCGTTTGACCACTAAGACTCGATTGAGGGTGTAACATGCATTGGCAACTGCCTCGTTCCAAAATTGGATAGGCAGTTTCAAGTCGGCTAGCATCGTTTTTGTTGTTTCTATCAAGCTCCTGTTCTTTCGTTCAGCAACTCCGTTCATTTGTGGAGTGTAGGCAGATGTGAACTAGTGTACAATTCCTTTCTCTTTGCAGAACGCCTGCATCCACTAGTTCTTGAACTCTGTGCCGTTGTCTGATCGAATCTGTCTCACTTTTAGCTTGTAGAGTGATTCCAATGTAGTTACCAGCTGTTTGAAAGATTCAAATGTCTCTGATTTGGATTTCAGAAACATCACCCAAAAGAATCTTGAGTAATCATCAGTGACTACATAACAGTACAAATCACCAGCGATGCTTTTTGTGCTGACAGGACCAAACAGATCCATGTGTAGAAGTTCGAGAGGCAGGTCAGTGGAATTAACTTTCTTTGCCTTGTGAGACTTCTTGGTCTGTTTACCTTTCTTACACGCTACTCAAAAATCCGGAAGTTGAAAATTCTTGACATTTACTCCATTCACTAAATCATTCTGGATTAGATGATTCATCTTCCTTGGATTGATGTGTCCCATTCTCCTATTCCAGGAGATTGAGTCCCTCTCTGTTGCCTTTGACAAGAAGCATTGAACTTTATGATCGGTTGTGGAGGCTTTTGATAGATCCAAGACATATTATATCTTGAAGATGACATTAAGATTTTGTCCTCCGGGATAATGTAATCCTTCTTCAATACGTAGCACTTCTTGTTGTCAAAAACAACTTTGAATCCTTTGTAACAGATCTGGGAGACTGAAAGCAAGTTATTCTGTAGTTGTTGAACGTAGTTGACCCTATCAAACTTGACTTTTTGGTTTCCCACTTCGCCTTGAACGGTGATGTATCCTCCTTTATTACCAGCAAATGATACAAGTCCCTATTTAATTTGTTTGACATTGAAAAGGAGAGATAGGTTCCCGGTCATGTGCCTAGACGCCCCACTATCAACAATCCAGGTATTTGTGATAACACTGTAGTGATTGAGAATAGCTTAGTTAAATGAAGGTCTTCAAGAATTTCATCACTAATAAAAACCTTCAACTGGAGTGATTGAGAAGTGTACATCTACTGAGGAAGTACACACATCCTTCGTAGAAAAAGGAAAGAAGAAACTATTATCAGATTAACTTCGGAAAAAGAATCATTCTTGAGTAGTAGATCTGCGGAAAACCAAATCTACTGAGTTAGTAGAAGATCTGCGGAAGGCAAAAACAACAACCAATAAGAAATCAATCCAGTTAGTGGTGAATCCTAAGAAACAGAAATCGGCAAATGCTAAACAAGGATCCTTTGACATTATGTTTGGAAAGGGAAAGAATTCATCAACTGCAATGTTTGAAAAAGAATTGAAGACACAAAGAGATCAAAAGAAGAAAGTGGTTGACTCTGAAAAAGAATCAGAGGAAATGTATTGCAAATGGTGTGATATGAAAAATCATAACACTGAAGACTCTTACTTGAGCAGTTATTACTCTATTTACAATATGAACAATCACATGACTTCTGACTGCTACTTTAACAAACATTATGCAATATGTAACAAAAATAATATTCTACACAGGCAATGTTATTTCAACAAGAAAAACAAGACAAAGAGCACAAAGAAGCAACAATCTGAGCAGGATGAATCAGACTCTCAATCTAGTAAAAGTCAAGAAGATTCAAAAGCAAAGAAGAAGCAGCAAAAGCATCAGTTGCTAAAACCAAAGAAGAAAACATCTGCTGATGATAAACCTCTGAAGAAAGAGAAATCACATAAGCAACCTAAAACACCTCACAAGAAGGTGGATCTGATAGATTAGAATGAAAATGATGATAAATTCTTTGAACATTTTGAAAAGGGTACACATATACCACAGTCAAAATCAAAGGATGGTGAAACATTCAATCATCAAGGTTCATCATCAAAATCAAAGCAACAGATAACAAAAGAAAAGGTGAATGAAGAAGGGATTAAGAAACAAGAACAAAACTCCACAAGCTCATCTTCAACAGAATCATCCTCACCACAACCAACACATAATGAATCAATTGAGTCTAAAATTAATACTGAAACATCAACACTCATTCATGAGGAAGGTTACAATTTTAGACACTGTTGGAAAACCCAAGATCATTAAGACTTGGTGTAAGGATTCCTATAAGTCTGATGCAGCCAAAACATCCAAAGTCTCTCTACAAGCATGCACTAAAGAACTGAAGTAGAAATGCTTCGGAAGTTTTACACCATGCACTAAAAATATTCTAAGTGTAAAATCTTCCAAAGCCAAGACCAATATCTTCCAAAGCCAAAAGTGAAGTCTTCCGAAGCTTCAAAGACAAAGTCTTCCGAAGCCAAAGAGTAAGACAGATTTCTTCCAAATACTTTTAGAGATATGCCTTTATCTGATGTACTTTACCATAAAGTTGGACCACCTTTCCGCTGCAACTCTATAAAGTCACCAACTTACATGAGTTGGTGAAAGGTCCATGCTTTTGGTAACTGTACATTAAGGTGTTGAGTCTATGCTTTCTACTTTATGTACTTTTATCCTTTTTGTAATATATTAGGATGTGAGCTATGGCATGTCATAGTCACAAGTCAAAAGGCAGATACGCCTTTTTGACTCTACATTTGATTTTGTAGTTGTCTAGTCAATTGTATCCAGCTGGCCTTCAAAGTATGGCCGGCTGTAGGATGTGGTATAAAGTATCTCAAGTACTTGTAACTTTCTATCGATGCTTTGTAACTTGTAATAGAACTTGAGAAGCAATATACAACATTTTTGAAAACCAAATACTTGTGTTGTTTGCAATCTTGTTCTGTCTCACTTTTACTTGTGTTCTTAGCATCTTTCATTAACAAGTTAATTAGTTCCCTGTTTGATCTGTTAAGTGTTCTAAGCAACTCTCCTCATTGTGTTGTTGTGTTGTAAGTGCATACCCTTCACCGGTCCTGCATTTGGTATTAGAGCATTTCAGGCTCTTGATATAAGATCTCACCATCTTAAGATCCCTCATACACACAAAATACTTAACAACTCAAATGGCAGCTATAACCAAAGTTGATATGGAAACTGGAACTATGACAAAGTCTCCACTGATCACTCCTGAAGACTTTGATACTTGGTGTCAAATAATGGAAGGCTTCATCAAGTCTCAAGACTCCAGGATGTGGGACTCTGTTGTTCAAGGACCTTACATACCAAGCACCACTTCTGCTACTGGTGGTGGTACGATTCCTAAGGCTGTGGCTGATTACTCTGAAGCAGATAGAAAGAGAATAGAGATTGATCAAAAAGCCATGACAGCCCTTCAAACTGCTCTTCCAAACTCCATCTACAGAGGCTTCAAGAAGTGCAAAACTGCCAAGCAACTATAGGAGGCACTGAAGCTAATGTATGAGGGATCTACTGAAGCAAAGGAGAACAAGAAGGATCTCCTGAAGCAGCAGTTTGAAAAACTTCACCTTCAAGACAGGTGAAACCATGACTCAACAATACTTCAGGTATGTTGAGATTGTGGATACTCTAATGGATGTTGGAGTAACTCTTGAGAACAGGGACATTGTAAGGTAGTTTATGTCCTCTCTTCCTAGACAATGGACATATTATTGTGTTTTTATCAAGAGGACTGAGAACCTTAAGACTCTTACTCTCACAGAGTTGTATGGTATTCTTAGTGGCTACCAGATGGAGATGAACATGCAAAACTGATCTGGTAACTCCAGCAATCAACTGAGTTCAGCCCTCCATGTGGTTGAAAGGGAAAGCATTGAACCACAACAATCATCTTATATGCTTCCCTGACAACTCACAAAAGGGCCCTTTCATCACTTCCCAGAGACTCCAAGGGAAAGCTACACTCAAGGAAGTCCTTTCCAAGAGACAAGTTCTTCTCATGCCTTTGTCTCTGCTGATGAAACTTCAGGCAACTTTCTCTTCACTCTTCAAGATTTGGACTGTATCCATCCAGATGATCTGGAGTACATGGAGATAGTCCAGCAGATGGCTCTTCTTACTCACAGAGCTAAGAAGTTCTACAAGAGGACAAGGAGAAAGTTTCAAAGCAATGCAACCAGTGGAAAACAAAAACAAAGTAAAGTGTTACAACTGTAACCAGATGGGACACTTTGCAAGAGAGTGTAAGGCACCAAGGACAAATGGTGGCCAAGCACAAACCAGACCAAACTACACTGAGAAAGCCCCCCAGAATGAGAAGCCAAAGCAGCAAGCTGCAGTTGCTGTTGAAGAATGAGGCTTTGACTGGAGCTTTCAAGTAGAAGATGCATCTCCAAACCAAGCACTCATGGCAGACCATGATGAAGCCAAGGTATTGGAACATCTTTACACTGCTGAATGCATTGCTAAAGTAAATAGATACAGGTCCTATAATTTAGAAATGAGATATGACCTTGAGTCCTTAAATATTTTAAAAGCTGATTTTAAAAGAGCTGAAAATGATTATAAACTAAAGATAAAGGACTTAAAGAAAACCATTTCAACTCTTAAACATGAGCATACAAACTACAGGACTCAGATCAAAGATCTCATTACTAAATTAACTGAATGCCAGGCTGAGCTTGTGATCAGCAAAGCCAAGGCAGAAAAATATGTTCTTGAAGAAGAGACCTTCAAGAACATAATATCCTCATCCTTGCATGCAAAAGTTTATTATCAAAATAAGCAGGGACTAGGATCTTGTGAGATAGCTCCTCCACACACAATCTTGTCTCTAAGATCTCCTAGGTGTGGAACTTGTGAAGATGAGCTTCCCCTCATAGATCCTATGACTGAAGAGGATGAAGAGGAGATGGTGGAGAATGACTCTGAGAAGAGTGAAGAAGAGCATTCAAAGAAGGGTCACCATCTCTTTAAGGAGAGCAAAGCTGTTGGGATAACCAAGTCAAGAAGAAAGAACTTGATCAGGAAGGCCAAACGAAAGTCCAAAAAGGCTCAAGAGATCAAGGCTACCTTCAATTCTGCACAGAAACAAGTCTTCATCTCTGTAGGATTTAAAGTAGTAAAGGCTAAAGACACAAACTTGAACTCCATCAACAAGAATTCTAGTTCATGTCCAAATCATCTCATCATCAAGAAGAAGGCTGATCAGTTGTGCTGTTGCTGTACAACCTGAACCATCCTGCTCCAAAGGTAGTTATAACCTCACAAGAATTGCCACAACATCTGCAAAGGTGAAGATGGAGAAGGAAAGTGATCAAGTTCAGCTTTGTTCACAAAGAAGAACTCCTAGAAGGAAGAAAATGGATTGTGTTATGTGTGGGAGTACCTCTCATCTTGCTAAAGATTGTGTTTACAATCCAAGGAGTACTCTCCACATGACCAAGAAAGAAACTTCTAAGAGTTTGAAGAAGAAAAAGCAACCTTCGGAAGGAAAATTTGTTTCTGTCGGAAGCTCCAAAATGAAGAAGAAGACAAGTGGAAACTTTCATTCAGAAGAGAATTGCCACAACATCTGCAAAGGTGAAGATGGAGAAGGAAAGTGATCAAGTTCAACTTTGTTCACAAAGAAGAACTCCTAGAAGGAAGAAAATGGATTGTGTTATGTGTGGGAGTACCTCTCATCTTGCTAAAGATTGTGTTTACAATCCAAGGAGTACTCTCCACATGACCAAGAAAGAAACTTCTAAGAGTTTGAAGAAGAAGAAGCAACCTTTGGAAGGAAAATCTGTTTTCGTCGAAAGCTCCAAAATGAAAAAGAAGACAAGTGGAAACTTGCATTCGAAAGAGAATTGCCACAACATCTGCAAAGGTGAAGATGGAGAAGGAAAGTGATCAAGTTCAGCTTTGTTCACAAAGAAGAACTCCTAAAAGGAAGAAAATGGATTGTGTTATGTGTGGGAGTACCTCTCATCTTGCTAAAGATTGTGTTTACAATACAAGGAGTACTCTCCACATGACCAAGAAAGAAACTTCTAAGAGTTTGAAGAAGAAGAAGCAACCTTCGGAAGGAAAATTTGTTTCCGTCGGAAGCTCCAAAATGAAGAAGAAGACAAGTGGAAACTTGCATTCGGAAGAGAATTTGGTCTCGGAAGAAAGGAATACTTTCGAAGCACTGAAGCCTGCTGCAGTGAAAGCAAGATCTTCCGAAGGGCCAGTCATCAAAACTTCCGAAGTCATCAAAACTTCTGAAGCATTGAAGGTCAAGTCTAAGCTTCCAAAGGTGTCATGGAAGTCAAAAATAGACCAAGCGGTTGAAAGTTCTTCATCAACATCAGCAAATGATCCCTCTAGCATGACTATAAGATCAATTACTGTTGCATTGTCTTCAACTTCTTTTGATGAGCCCAAGACCAATGAGGCTTTGGTTTCCAAATGTAACTAATCATCTCTTTTATGCAGGGACAGCTCAAGACAAACAGAAATGTATGGATCATTGATGGTGGTTGTTCCAGGTACATGACAGGCAATAGGTCACTACTCCAAAAGTTTGAAAAAATTGATGGAGGACCATGTCACACCCCCACTAAATGCGTAAACACAGAGATGTAACGAGATCGGGATCGTCATAACACATGGTAAGCGATAGAGATGCAATTTAATAAATGATGACAAGCGTGTCATGACGACACCCGACAACAAGGTGACTTATGTCGTGTTTAGTCAATATTCACGACAACATAGCCATAAGCATAAACATGTTAAATGATTCACATAAACAAAGAAGATAACATTGTAATGTATTTCCCACAATCACGTCGAAACTTCCTAACTCAAAGGGTATCAAGTCTATATCGAAGGCATGGTTCTCCAATATACTCGAGCACTTTCTAATAATCTCATCGGCCTGAACAACTCTACCATTGGCCATTTCTACAGAGTAGCTAGTTTCTAGCCTACTAGGACTCAAATCAAGTAATTGCACAAACTCAGAAGATAAAAAGCTATTGTCTGCTCCAGAATCAAATAATATAGATGCGAAGTGATGATTGAGTAAGTGCGTACCCGTGACAACATTCGGGTCTTGACGAGCATCGTTGGCTCCAATGACAAATGCGCGTCCCCGAGCTGTATTTCCTAGATTTCCCGGGCCTTGATTTCCAGCTATGGCCATCACTTGCTGTTGGTTGTTTCCTTGTTGACCCGGCGCCCAATTCAGTCTGGGGCACATGTTTCTGTAGTGATCAGGGCCTCCACACTCATAACAGACCCTGGCATTCCCGGCGGGGTTAACCGCATTGACCGGAGCCACCAAATTCGGCGCTGTTCTGTAGTCTCTCGCTAGATGTCCTGGGCGTCTACAGTTCGTGCATACCCGACACGACACTCCTGGGGGATGATGATAGTTGCACCTGTCACATTTGGGGTGCGGCCCAACATACTCTCTTTTGCCCTGAGTCACGGCCACAAAATTTCTGGTTGTCTTGGCCCTCTTGTCAAACTTCCCGGCATTCGACCGGCTCGTTTCCCCAACATACTTCCTTTTCTCTGCTCCTCTACCCAAAACCCCTGTTCTCACCATCTCATTAGTTAGAGCGCCAGCCTTCAGAATTGCGCTCTGGATTGTAGGAGGAGCAGCTGTTGTTACCATTGCTCGGATTTGAGGCGCAAGTCCCCAAATATACCTCTCGATCCTCTTGGATTCCGGAGTCACTAGATGGGGAACCAATCTTGCCAGCTCGTGAAAACGGTTAGTATAAGCTGCATGCCCAGCCCCCACCATAGCAGGATTCCAGAATTCATGCTCCAGTTTCTACATCTTGTTGAGGGGCAGTATTCATCAGTGATCAATGCCTTAAACTCATCCCATGACATCTGCATCGCTGATTATCTTCCTCTAGCTTGAACCTAAGTGTTCCACCAGGTTAGAGCCTTGCTCTGCAATGAACACGTGGCATACTTGATTCTCTGGCTATCGAGGCACTCGCTGATGTCAATCACTGCCTCCATCTTCTCAAGCCATCTGGTTAGGGCTATCGCCCCACCTTTCCCATCAAATTCTCTCGGTTTGCAGGCCACAAACTCCTTGTATGAACACCCCCGTCTAGCATTAACAACCCCAGTCTCAATACCGGCTGTTCCACCATTCCCGGTCTCCTGATTACTTTCGTTACCAGTCGGGTTTCCAATTCCCACTTCAGTTTCGATCCCACCTTGACCTCTTTCTCCATTATCCTTATTATCATTGCCACCATCCCCGTGGGGGTGGTGTTGCTGCAGTGCATCGCTCACTAGGGCCACGATAGTAGGAATCAGTGCGGCCAACTGTTGACCGATCAGAGCTGCCATCTCAGAGTTTTCTGTTTCTTGATTGTTACTGGTAGGACCATCACTTGTTCTTGGTGCTCTACCTCTGCCTCTGCCTCTGCCCCTAGGGGCTTCACTCCCGCCACAATTGTTGCGCGTAACTCTTTGAGGCGGCATTTTCTAATCATAGAAGTAGTAAACACGTAAGTTTAAACCATTTCAAATTATAATTATATTGTCGATATGGTTCATCAAAGTCCTGCATTCTAAGTTAATATCACACTTATAGTCACCACACATTGCATGCAAGTCGTGTAGTTCTCACACCATGAATTGGTAATGTCTCAACAGTAGTCGATTATATCAATTATAAATCCATGTATATAATCACGTTTAGTCTAGCAAAGGTTGTCTATCTCTTCCTCTTTCGAGGTTTCAGACATAAACCTCCTCAGGGTTAATCTCACTGTCCGAGGGCAAGCGCAATAGCATGATCTGTGAAGATCTCTTCATGTTTAATACCCGGATTTGATAAACCAACTCGGTGCGCAGAGGGAACGGAAGATCCAATAGAAGCATCCCATAAGGAGTGAGCACAAGGGCTCTCACACAGGGTGAAAAGATCACATAACAGATAGATGAACGAATCAAGTAAAGAGGAACACATACACGAGATTAAATATGCATAAATATCCTAGCATGCAAATCTACATGAAGGTTCCTAGGTTATTGTCTAGGTCAAACGTATTGCCTAATTCTCTATAAACCTGGCTCTGATACCAATCTGTCACACCCCCGCTAAAAGCGGAAACACGGGGATGTAACGAGATCGGGATCGTCATAACACATGGTAAGCGATAGAGATGCAATATAATAAATGATGACAAGCGTGTCATGACGACACCCGACAACAAGGGGACTTGTGTCGTGTTTAGTCAATATCCACGACAACATAGCCATAAGCATAAACATGTTAAATGATTCACATGAACAAAGGAGATAACATTGTAATGTACTTCCCACAACCCGGGAACAAGTATCAAAAGAATAATGTTGTTAAATCAGACTACAACAATTGTTTCAAGATGATTGTTTGTCAAATATGTTTAGTCATCAAAAATGCATCCTAGGGTCTCCACTAAGGCAGCACACCTAGATCCTCAGTTAGCATGATCACCTGAAAAGATATGCTCAAAATGGTCAACAAAATTGTTGGTGAGCTCGCAGGTTTAAATAGTAAATAAGTAATTGATGCTGTATAGTAAATGATGTGGAATACCGTGAATACAGTTATAAGTAAGTAAAATCACATGACAATGAGCTTTGCAACCAAACCTAATGACGTACACAAAGATATTGTCAGAATATATTCACCCAAGGGCCCGTTCCTGGCCACTGATGGTACTAATTAGTATACCAACGAACAAGGGTGGGGGTGTCAACCCAGTAGTATTACCAATACCTATCCATCGGTTCCCACACTGGAATTAAATAGTTGCAAAGAAAGTAACACACAGCAGACTCAAGCATGTATCAGATAAGTACTTGCAAAGTAGTATCACGTTGATTCCAAGTATGTAAATTGTATGTAAGTTGTACAGCATTGAAAATGGGTGAGCATACTTTTCCCCCAAGTTTGTAAATGGTTGAAATATTGTAAGCATAAAAAGGGGCCACGAAACTCACTTGTTAAGTGGTAAGTATGTATGATCAAAGTATCCAAATGTTGTATGTAATGAACGGTCAAACACCTATTGACAGTTATTGTTAAGCATTAATGATATGTATAAAGCGTATAATAATGTTCGGTCGATTTGGGTTGTATCGGTTAGGTCGCGTGTAACTCACACAATCAGACACACGTATTAGATCTTATGTAGATCTAAGTACTAGATATCGTTGCCATTGCTGATGGTATTTGCGTAAAAGTTCCATTGCTATTAGAGAAGTATTTGGTAAATATTAATAGCTACAAATCGATTATTAATACTTGTAAAATGTTAAGTTGATTTGATTTGGAATAACAGTAGTAAGTTTGATAGCGTTAACTTAAATATTGTCATTAGCAAAGGTAACCGCGTCGATGTCACCTTTACATCACATGACATACACACACCACACACAAGGAGAAACTCACACACAACAACTTGAATCGCACAACAGGACCAGACACACAACTCAACACTCCATTCGCACGAATCAACCCACATTCGTACGAATCAGCTTCACTCGTATGATTGAACCACTGGCATTCAGTCGTACCACACAACACTCAATCGCACGACTCAACCTCCATACGCACGAATGAACCTTCATTCGTACGAATCAGCTACATTCGTACGATTGAACCTTCATTCGTGCGACTGGAATTCAATCGTGCGATATGCACAATCGCACACATTCATTATGTTGCATGACTCAATCGCACACATTCATTCGCTCGCATGACTCAATCGCACACATACACACAGTCACACGACTGAATCGCATGACACACCCAGTCGCACAACTCAGTCGAACGATTGACTCACACGCATGATTCAGTCGCACGACTCACCTAATCGCATGGCTCAATCGCATGACAGACCCAGTCGCCTGGACAGGAAGTTGCGACTGTAGGAGGGCTGAGCAGCCTCCGGCTGCTCCGAGCATGTGTTTTACACAACAAGGACTTCCAGAAACACACTACAAACATACACAAACATGAAGCACACGCATAAAGACATCACACGCACCCACACGACCTCATGTGTTCGGGTTGAACCTGGACACCCGAAACCCTAGTTTGGACAGCTGTAAATAAGCAAGAAAAGGGACAACCAAGGTCGTCTACCTACTAGAATGGAGTAGACTCGGTTGTAGATGAAGTCTAGACAGTAAAAACGAGACCAAACGGGGCGGTTTTGGTGCAAGGAGGAGGAAGATAGGTGAAGAAGAAGAAGATGAAGAAGAAGGTGGAGTGAATGAGGCTAGGGCTGGAAATGGGGTTTTTATACCCATCCCAAGTTAGCAGAATCTCACATTTAGTCCCTGCACTAACCCCCGATTTTTCCCAAATTTGTTTCGGTTGAAAACGACTTTATTAGGTTAGTTATATTAATGATAAAAATGTATTTAGTGATATTTGTAACTTAAAAATAGTTTTATTAGTGACGTTAATATTATATAAAAATGGTATATTTAACGGTAACGATGCTGAAAGTTGTAAAAGTTTTTAAAGATAGTATACGTTAATGATGAGAATACGAGCATAAAGATGATAAAGCAAGTATAATATCCACACGAATAGTTTATAAATATGAGGAATGATCGAGCGAAGAAAAGTTAACAAAGTCTACGTTAATTGACGGACCTTTTGGTGACGGATTTCACAGTATCCCCCAGTTGAGAGAATTTCGTCCCGAAATTCAGCTGGAGTTAGGTCCAAGAGTGTCATCCTCGAATAGATGTGGATATTTGAGTTTCATCTGATCTTCTCGTTCCCATGTAAACTCTGGCCCTCATTTTGAATTCCATCTTACACGGACAATTGGTATTCTACTGCGCTTCAATTGCTTGACCTTTCGATCCATGATCTCAATGGGTTCCTCAACAATCTCAGCTCCGTAGTTGATTTGTATGAATGAAGGTTGATTCGTGCGTATGGAGGTTGATTCGTGCGATTGAGTGTTGTGTGGTACGACTGAATGCCAGTCGTTCGAATGAAGGTTCAATCGTATGAATGAAGCTGATTCGTACGAATGAGGGTTGATTCGTGCGAATGGAGTGTTGAGTTGTGCGTCTGGTCCTGTTGTGCGATTGAAGTTGTTGTGTGTGAGTTTCTCCTTGTGTGTGGTGTGTGTATGTCGTGTGATGTTAAGGTGACATCGACGCGGTTGCCGTTGCTAATGACAATATTTAAGTTAACACTATCAAACTTACTAATGTTATTCCAAATCAAATCAATTTACCATTTTACAAGTATTAATAACCGATTTGTAGCTATTAATATTTACCAAATACTTCTCTAATAGCAATGAAACTTTTACGCAAATACCATCAGCAATGGCAACAATATCTAGTACTTGGATCTACATAAGATCTAATACGTGTGTCTGATTGTGTGTGTTACACGCGACCCAACCGATACAACCCAAATCGACCGAACATTATTATACGCTTTATACATATCATTAATGCTTAACAATAACTGTCAATAGGTGTTTGACCGTTCATTACATACAACATTTGGATACTTTGATCATACATACTTACCATTTAACAAGTAAGTTTCGTGGCCCTTTTTTATGCTTACAATATTTCAATCATTTACAAACTTGGGGGAAAAGTATGCTCACCCATTTTCAATGCTGTACAACTTACATACAATTTACACACTTGGAATCAACATGATATTGTTTTGCGAGTACTTATCTGATACTTGCTTGAGTCTGCTGTGTGGTACTTTCTTTGCAACTATTTAATTCCAATGTGGGAACCGACAGATAGGTATTGGTAGTACTACTGGGTTGACACTCCCACCCTTGTTCGTTGGTATACTAGTTAGTACCATCAGTGGCCAGGAACGGGCCCTTGGGTGAATATATTCCGACAATTTCTTTGTGTACGTTGTTAGGTTTGGTTGCAAAGCTCATTGTCATGTGATTTTACTTACTTATAACTGTATTCACGGTATTCCACATCATTTACTATACAACATCAATTACTTTTTACTATTTAAACTTGCGAGCTCACCAACAATTTTGTTGACCATTTTGAGCATATCTTTTCAGGTGATCATGCTAACTGAGGATCTAGGTGTGCTACCTTAGTGGAGACCCTAGGATGCATTTTTGATGGCTAAACATATTTGACAAACAATCTTCTTGAAACAATTGTTGTAGTCTGATTTAACAACATTATTCTTTTGATACTTGTTCCTAGGTTGTGGGAAGTACATTACAATGTTCTCCTTTGTTCATGTGAATCATTTAACATGTTTATGCTTATGGCTATGTTGTCGTGGATATTGACTAAACACGACACAAGTCTCCTTGTTGTCGGGTGTCATCATGACACGCTTGTCATCATTTATTATATTGCATCTCTATCGCTTACCATATGTTATGACGATCTCGATCTCGTTACATCCCCGTGTTTCCGCTTTTAGCGGGGGTGTGACAGACCAGTTGCTTTTGGAGGAGATGCAGGAGGTTACATTACTGGAAGGGCCAAGGTCACAAATGGTAAGCTCAGCATTGAGAAGGTAAACTTTGTCAAAGAGCTTGGGTACAATCTTCTGAGTGTATCCCAATTTTGTGATCAGAGTCATAACATGCTCTTTACTGAGCATGAGTGCATTGTTCTCAGGCCCGGGGTGGTCATTCCTCATGAGCACATCTTGCTCAGAGCCCCCAGGAAAGGGAACATGTACAAGATGGACTTGCAAGAAACTTCTCCCTCAGGAGAAATTTCCTGCTTTCTATCTAAATCATATAATGATGAATCTTGCCTCTGGATTATTTTTTAACAGGAATTGCTGAATATCAAAAGCTAAAAGAATGTGCCATGTAAACTTTAAAAATATGAATAAATTAATTAAGAATGATTTGGTAACTGGAATACCAAAGAAAGAGTTTAGAAGTGATGACCACTGTGTTGCATGCCTAAAAGGGAAGCAACACAAGGTATCTCACAAGCCAAAGGAAAGAAACTCCATCATTAATCCCCTACACTTATTACATATGGATCTCTTTGGCCCCACCAGTTAATGAGTCTAGGAAGGACCTCTTATTGTTTGGTGATCACAGACGATTTTACAAGATTCATTTGGGTCTTCTTTCTTAGAACTAAGGATTAGACTCTTGAGATTCTGAAGAACTTCATCTTAAAGATTGAGAATCAATGTGATCAAAAGGTCAAAACCAAAAGCTGTGATCAAGGAACTGAATTCAAGAATCAAATCCTTAATACATTTTGTGATGAAAAAGGTATTACAAGACAATATAGTGCTCCCAGGACTCCTCAGCAAAATGGTGTTGCTGAGAGGAGAAACAGGACACTAATTGAAGCTGCAAGAACTATGTTGTCTGACTCTAAACTGCCCATCACCTTCTGGGCAGAGGCAGTGAACACTGCTTGGTATGTGCAAAACAGAGTTTTAGTCTTTAAGACACATGGTAAGACTCCTTATGAACTTTGGCATAAGAGAAAACTTTTCATTGGTTTTCTCAGGTCATTTGGATGTCCTTGCACCATCTTGACTACCAAGGATCAAATTGCCAAGTTTGCTGAGAAATCAGATGATGGACACTTTATTGGATACTCTTCTCAAGCTAAGGCTTATAGAGTATACAATCTCAAAACTAGAGTAGTTATGGAATCAACCAATGTGACTTTCAATGAGCACACTCCTAGTGTGAAAGGTTCTGGTCCAGATTGACTATTTGATCTTGATTTAGTTACTAAATGTTTTAACAAATCTTGTGAGAATGTTTCAGGATCTACAGATATATTACCAACAAGTGATCCTGACCCAAGATTTGAGCTAAGAAGACCCTCAGGTTACACATCTTCAGCTCCAGTGGTAACTATTCCTGCAAATGAAGCTTCTACCAGCACATCAATGACAAATCCTGCTGATGCTTCTGGGGTGCCTTCAAATTCCAGCTTAGAGGCACAAAACTCAGAAGAAGGAGCTTCAAACGTTGGAGAAAATGTGGTGGTGAAAGTGATCAAGAATTTTTTGATGCTGATAACCACTTCATTGAAGACAACATCAAAAATATGACACACTCATTGGATCAAGTCAATCTTGATAAGTGTGGTAATGTGGAGGGTGAATCTTCTTTGCCAGATCAAAATTTTTCAAATCTAGATCTATCTAAGCAACTTGCTGTGATCCCTCAGCTAAGGATCCACAAGTCTCATCCTACCACAAACATCATTGGAGATGTTGATTCAGGGATGAGAACAAGAGAACAAACCCATGAAGCAAATGTTTGTCTTCACTCTTGTTTCTTGTCCCAGATAGAGTCAAAGAAAATTGATGAGGCTCTAAAGGATGGAAGTTGGGTTGAAGCTATGAAGAGGAGCTGCTTCAATTCAAAAGGCAAAAGGTTTGGAACCTATGTCCTCTTCCTCAAGGGAAGACTACCATAGGAACCAAATGGGTTTTTAGGAACACGAAGGATGATAGAGGACTTATCATCAAAAACAAGGCAAGACTAGTTGTTCAAGGATATACTCAAGAAGAAGGAATTGACTATACAGATGTTTTTGCTCCTGTGGCAAGACTTGAAGCTGTTAGAATATTCCTAGCTTTTGCTGCATCCAAGAATTTCAATGTCTACAAACATGATGTCAAGTCTGCTTTTCTTTATGGGGTAATTGATGAAGAGGTGTATGTTAGACAACCACCTGGGTTTGCAGATCCTGATCATCCTGATTATGTCTGCAGGCTTGATAAAGATCTATATGGGCTACACCAAGCACCAAGAAAGTGGTATGAGACTCTATCTCAGTATCTCTATCAACATGGCTACAAAAGAGGTACTATAGATGGAACTCTCTTCATCAAAGGAACAGGAAATGACATAATGCTAGTTCAAGTATATGTAGATGACATTATCTTTGGGTCAACTAATCCAAAGCTCTGCAAAGACTTTGAGAAGCTGATGAAGGACAGATATCATGTTTGCTACATGCATTTGTGCAAGATATCAAGCCAACCCCAAGATGTCACATCTGGTCACTGTCAAAAGAATTTTAAGATATCTTAAAGGTGCTCCATCACTTGGCCTTTGGTATCCAAAGAATTCTGACTTTAATCTGTATTTATACAGATAGTGACTATGGTGGTTGCAACATGACTGCAAAGTCTACATCAGGGGGATGTCAATTTCTTGGTGGAAGAGTAGTCTGTTGGCAATGCAAGAAACAATCCTGTGTCTGCATCAACTGCTGAGGTTGAGTACATTGCTGTTGTAAGTTGCTTTGCTCAAGTGCTTTGGATTCAAAATCAGATGCTGGACTATGGATTTAATTTTAAAGAGACTCCCATCCACATAGACAACAATAGTGCTATCTCCATCACAGAGAATCCTGTGCAGCACTCAAGGACAAAGCACATTAACATCAGGTATCATTTGATTAGAGATAACTTTGAAAAGGGATTAATCAAACTAGTCAAAGTTAACACAAATAAACAATATGCTGATCTGTTCACCAAAGCTTTTGATGAGCAAAGATTTAAATATCTTGTATCACCTATTGGGATGATTAACTTTGAATATCTTTTCTTAAAACTTAATCATATTTATTTCTAAAACCTGTGTGTCCTAAGTTGTCTATTATATCACCTTCATAAGCCCTTTGTTTTCTTTGGAAGAAAAATCTTTTCAAAAGACTTTTCTTAGATTTTTGAAAAACTTGATCTCTTCGGAAGACTTTGAAATTACATTCGGAAGAAATTTCTGAAATATCTTCCGAAGCTTAAAATCAACTTAAGTATTTTGTATGTTTTCAAACAACAAGTTTCTTCCGAATGCAATTTACCTTCGAAAGTATTTATTCTTCTTAGAATAAAAAATCTCTGAGTGTAAAACTCTCTTCCGAAGCAAAATTTTCAAAAATCTTTGACATCTCTTCCAAAGCCAATTTGCCTTCGGAAGCTTTTTCTTCAGAACTTCCGAATCAAATAACCTTCGGAAGATGTCTCGACTTCCAATAAAACTACTTTTTAGGCAAAAGTAAACTACTTTTCAGAGGTGGGACCGACATCTGGATTTCAAAGTTTATCATCTTTCATTAACTTTGTCTCAAATCTTTTTCACATAAATGCCCAACGGTTCCCCCTCTTTCACTATCTTCCTCAATTACACTATTCCTTAAACCTAAATTCTTCAAAACCGCCTTTTGTTCTTTATCTTTTTTCATCCTTAAGCTTCTAAAATGGCCAACCTAAACATCAGATTCAACCCAGATTTCTCCATGCAACTTCACAGGCAACATAACCAAGTTGCTCTGTTAAGCTCTGAGAGAGATGAATGTTTCTCAGAGATTTGTCGTTTTTTTGCTCTATCAAACTACTCCACCTCCCTAACCATTGATCCTACTCTCTATGAGGATCATCTGCTTGAATTTTGGAAGACCTGCCAAGAGGTCATTATGGATGAGGAGAAGGCACTGTCTGCCACAGTGCAAGGGAGGACAATCTTCATCACTCCGGCCATCATTAACACTCATTTGCAGCTGGATGATGAAGAAGGTGAGTTGTCCTTCCCAAAGGAAGCTGTTAATCATTACTTTGAGCAAATGGGCTATGAGGGAGATTTCTCTGTAAATATACCTTCAGGAAAGGGAAGGTCTCATCCCAATGGAAATACCTGCTTCATGTGGTTATCCACAACTTGTCAAACAAGCATGGAGGGTGGGACCAGATTCCTTAGGATCTCTCCTTCATAGTACATGGAATGGTTCACGGGGTCAAGTTCAGGTACTCTCAATTTGTCTATACAAACTTGCTTGCTAACTTGGACTCCTTAGAGTATTATATGTTTCCTAGATATGTTCAACACATTCTCAATTGTGAACTGGGCTCACAGTTGAGGGAAACAGATAATATTCTTAAATTGGGATAGATGAAGCCCGACATCTTTAAAATTATGAAGAAGCCAACTGCAGGCTTCTCAGGGGTAGAAACAGCCCTAGTCCCAAAAATGTTAGAGCTCATTGCTCAAGGTGACAACCTAGCAACACAAGCTGGTGTTGAACCCACACCTTCTACCTCTCAACCACCAAAAAGGGCCCAAGTCACCCTCACCTACCAAAGAAAATCCAAACGAACCCCTGCTCAAGCTATTGGGTCTGTGCAGGCTCCCATATACTCACCCATACAGGAAGAAGTGGACACTAGAGCTCCCACTTCCCCTGAGGAGCAAACCACTCCCATCTCTTCAACAATCAAGGCTGAGGTTCCTTATGCTCACCCTGATGAGCTCACAAGCCCAACTGCCTTAAGCCTTCACTCTGAGTCTAAACACTCAAGTGAACAACCTTCAGGGGACAATTACCATCCCCAGCCATTAGACTAAAATTAACCCATTCCCAACCTCTCATTCTATAATGATGAAGACTTAGGTTTCAGTTGGTACCATGAGTCTCTCTACTCCTCTCCTACTCAAAGAGAGATGAGTACTACTAAGTCTCCTTTGTCTAGGCCACATCAGTCACCTATTACTGAGGTGAATACTTCTGAACTTGTTCAGGATATCCATACGGAAGAGGCTCTCACTTCTGCAAGTGATTACATCATTAAGACCTCAACCATGGCAACTAAGCCCATTGACACCTCAACTAAGAATGTCAATGTGCAGAGGAAATCCAGCAGCCAAGAACCTGAGGCTGGTGGTGAGAGAGAGGACTTTGGTCCAATCATCTCATCCCCCAATGATTCTTCTAATGAAGAAGAGGGGAATCTGAGACTAAAGGTGCAAAAACTGGCAAAAACATGCTCCTATTTAGTCTCTAAGGTTAGTCACCTTGAATCTCAGGTGACTACCTTACATAATAGGGTCAATGATCAGCAACTTGAGATATCTTATCTCAAGGAAAAACTAGCTAGGAGACCTTTAAGAAGAGCTCAACCAAGAACACAAGAACCTGTGAATGTGGTTGACCTAACCTCTAGCTCACCTATGCAAGAGGGTGATGCTACCAAAAAGGGGGAGAAAGTCATTATAGTCACAGAACCTGGGAGGAAGTATGGACATTGAGGATTCACCATCCTCACTTGCAACTGTGCATACTCAGCAACTTCCTCAAGTTCACATTAATGTGGACATAATTGACTCTGTTATTAGGAGTCTCTTTGAGGAAGGCATTCCAAGGGTTGTGTCATCTCCACCTCAAGGAACATCAAACTACATTATTAGGTGGAGGTATGATGCTGATAGAAGAGCCCTAATTCTTCACAGAGTTCAAGGACAGCAAGAAGTGTTTAATTTTCAGACTTTGGACTACTATGAAGGTCTTGACCTGATCAACATGCCACTTGTCAACCCAAGCAAATCAAGACAAGCTGACAGGTTGGCACTCAGGATTCAAGACAGTCTATAGATTTGTAACCTACAGATGTGTTGATATATTTTAAAAGTGTAACACATTTCCAAGGATTGGTAACCCACGGAAAATCTAGTTACACTTCAATAAAAATTCAGTTTTTAAGTTAGGCATCCGCAGATGTCCTACGGAAGAACAGAAATCTGTGGAATAAATAACTTCCACGGAAGAGTAATAAGGAAAGTGAGACTCACTTCATTATATAAATGAAATTAATGTGTCTGAGGGAGTATAAATGATGTTTTTGACTTGGTATTCATTATCCACTTTTACAGAGCCTTTTTGACCTTGAATTCCGTTAGTCAAAACCTTATCCCTCCCTCATTCGATTACAAAAATTACTCGAACCTTATACATCACACAAAGTTTAAATTTGATTTCAGATCTTAATTTCAAGGTAAATCATATCATGAACATCAATAATGAACTGATTGATTCATCATCTTTTGTTTAAACTATTCGTATCCTCAGAGATGATGTTGTTGTTCTAACCTAATCTTCTTAACTCTTATGAACAGATGGCTAATCGGTTTGCTAGAGAGCATAATGTGTGTGCCTTTCGTAATGCTGATGAGCCTGTATCAGAAGGATGTCGAGATATCATCCGCTATTTAAGAAGATCTAGGTTGTTTTATGCCATATCAGCGGAGCCAGTGATACATCAATCACACATTGTTGATTTCATGAACTCGGCTAGAATAAAAAAAGAAGGAGAAGATGAGGTGATGCATGCAGATATTAGGAATGAACACTTAAGGATTGATGAACAGTGTATTAGGCGAAACCTCAACTTGGGAGATATAGAGTTAGGTCATCTAGATGTGTTCGAGAATGAATACATAGAAAAGATCTTCTATTTTGATGGGATATTATGGAGATTTTGACAAGGGTGAGATCAAGAAAGAGAGATTATGCAAACCATATAGATTCCTGTGTCACACCTATCTGAAGTGTATTTCCAATAGGAAGTCTGGTCTAGATAGATTTTCAAGGCACATATCATCTAGAATCATTGGTATATTTGAAAGGAGAACTTACAATTACTCAAAGTACATCCTTGGATGTTTGTGTGACCAAATAAGAGTACAGAAGGCAGATAAGATGTACATATTCCCAAGGTTCCTACAACTGATCATCAATGTTGAAATGCCTGGGATAGCAAGAGATGGTGAGTGCAAGAAAATTTGGGTAGATCTGTTCTGAACAAGATTAGTGGTAAATACCAAGAGGAAGACATGCCAATGTTTGCTCACGTGGCTGATGCTAATGCCAACATCCCACAAGAGCTGGTGTGTAGTAAGAGAGTTCATCTGCTGATGTTGAAGATCCTCAATCTCCCATACTCCACCATAATCAATCTCCAAACCAATCCCCTGCCAGTCAAAACACCCTGCCTATCTCACCTATTCAACCTCAATCTCCCCAACCTCAATCTCCAGCCAGTCAAAACACCCAACCAATTTCTCCAACTCATCCTCAATCACCAATTCAAAACCAATTAAAATTTTTTCAACAACCTCTAACTCATGAGCATCAATCATCTGAGAGCATTTATACCGGTGAGACTGAGTTAGCCTCACAAGCCCGTACTGTTCAACTATCTCTAACCAAACTAAAACCCCTGTTCACTCAAATGATACTGAGCATATATCTTCAATCATTGATCCTCAACAACAACAACAACAACAACAACATCAAGAACAGGCAGATCAAGCTATTGAATCCAGTTCAAGTTTAGCCAGTGTAGCCCCTTATGAAGTGAATGATGATGAGATTGCTGCTTAACATCAAAAAAGGGAAGAAGAAGCCAACTAAGTTGATATGATTGCTTACAATGAAGATGATCTCAGTGATGATGATATTCCAGTCAGCAAAAGTTATCTGGTGGCTGAATACAACAAGCTAATCATAAAATCAAACAAAAGGCTGGAAAGGATAAGAGAATTGAAGGGGATGATCAGGGAGAAAGAGGAGTTAATGAACCAACTAGAATCATCTCTAAAAAGGTTAAGGGAAGATGTACAAAGCAACAATGAAGTAATTAAAACATTACACCAACTAGTGAAAGAACTTAAGGAGTCAACGAGGACAGAGAAGGAAGAAAAGAAAAGAATGCAAGCTGATCTGGAGATAGCTAACAACAAAATAATCAATTCATCTGAGATTCTGAAGAAGAGAGATCAAGAAGTTAAGGAGTTAAAGGTCAGATTAAGTGTTTCTGAATCAACAGCTCCTGAATCAAAACCAACAAGAGAAACTACTGAAGCTTCAATGCCAATCATTCAATACTCAAGGGAAAGGAAGTACTTGGGTCCTATTAAAAAGGAAGTGATTAAAGTACAAGATACTCCTAAGAGAACAAAATCTACTTCTCCAGAGCACACTCCTTCAGTGGATGTTTCTACCTTGAAGCCAATATTTCATGCCAAAGTTGAAAGTGATTAGGAATGGAATGAGATTACTAAAGATGAGTCTCCCATAGAACACAAAGAACCAAAGGCTGATGACCTTCTGACCACATAAGAAATATTGGAAGAGAGGCCTGAATCAACAATGTGTATGACCCTGATCAACCATTATTTTCCATATGACATGGTTGAGAGGATGAATCTGACTGAAATGAAAGATCTACTGAAAGAGTTTGAGCTTGCAAAATTTATGATCCCCAACTGTAACTATGAAGCATTCATAACCTTTCAATCAATTCAGAAAATCAAGAAGGATTTGGGTCACTGTGAAACAGCAAAGCTGAGCAAATACAATATGACCTATTGGCTACAGGGTCATAAATACAAATTGCATGAGCTGAAGGGAAGATGGTGAGCTAAGGAGAATGATGGAGCATGTGGTATCTGTTGAGCTTGAAACTGGTTTGAGATTCAGGACTGAAGCTCCAAATCCTACTATTGAGCAACAAGACAAACTCCCTATTGAGCCTATCACAGTTGAAAGTAAAGACACACACAAAGGGAAAGAAAAACTGATCAGAGAGCCACGTGCAGTTATACCTGGCAAAGTGTGGTCATTGGGAACAATAGTTAGAGAAATAACAGAATAGAAGTCTACCTTGATAGAGTTGTTTGATCACATCACAACTCCCAGCTATGTTGAAGAAAACAGGATCATGGCCAGAAAATATTATCCAGAGTGGGATTGTGCTGTGATAAAAAGATCATCTGGAATGATTGAATACTTTCATGATGTTGAACAAGTACTGTGCATGTCTGAAAGTGATATCAAGGATCTACAGAGCTTAATTATCACCAATTACCCAATTCACTCAAGAAGAAGAGACTTCTTAGTGTCCGTAGGAAGACTAAAGACCAAATTCAGAGACGATGTGCTGAAAGAAGCAAGAAGAGAAGATGTCGAGCATAAGAGAAGAATGGATAGGGTAAAAAGATCAAGAACCAACTCCTACACATTGATAGACGATGAGCTTTTGAAGAGGGTTGGATACAACAATAGGAATGCAACAGCCATTAAAAGCTTTGAAGGGAATCAATATACATATCCCATAACAGAATGGGGATATGTTGAGAAGAGCTCTCTCTTTTCTTTTATGGATGGAACGTTTGTTCAGGACCACAGGACGGGCTGCTCTGGAATGTAGAAGGAAAGAAAGCTGATAAGATATGGATCTTTGATCTACTGGAGATCAAGTTGCTTCACCCAAGCTATACATCATATTTACATGACAAATTCTTCCAAAAGCTGGCTGATGGAAGAGTTCAGAATGATCTATGTCTATATGTTCTCCTGATTCAAGTAATTGACAAACTGCATGCAAAGGCATACCAGAGAAGAAGACATGAGGCTGGGCTGCTGAAAGGATCTAACATTGAGGAAGTATCAGAACTAAGAATATCAGAAGAAGACGAACTTGAAATAGTATATAATCAAAGTGTAGTGGAAACACTTACTTCTGAAGAAGATGTCTTGGGATTGAGATTTGAGACACTACAAAAGATATGCTGAATGGAGACCAAGTACAAGTACGGTGGTCAAAAGGATGCAGTATCATACTTCAACAAGAAAATGGTGTCAAGGCTGAAGGAGCTTTCAGTTTTGAAGAACTGATTACAAGTGTCTAAGCCTAATGGGGAGTATTGTAGATCTATGAACAATAGATCTAGATCATTTTGTATAGGCTTAGAACTTGATCAATAATTGTAATGAATATTTATAATTCATTATTATGACGTATGCATTATGTATAAAGGGTAACCCATATATGTGTTGATTTGTATGTATGATTGCAGGATCAAACATAAGACTTAGTCAATTTATGAAATTGACTAAGTGTACGAAACATCTACGGATGAACAAATTTGTTCTTCCGTAGATATTCTTCTAACTGGAAATGCATCCGAGGATTTCATACGGAAGAACACTAATGCAGACAAGTCTAAGGGAGCTGAGAGATCAAAGACCCACGGATGAACAACTTGTAAAATGAAGATATCAAGTGAAGACTCCTATGGAAAGCAAACTCCTGCGGAAGACAAATTTGTTGCTTAAGACAATAAACTTGTACTTAAATGATACAAGTAATTCAAGTCAACAAGTCAACAAGTCAAACCACGCATTCTAAGAGACTCGTTGTTTCCTTAACAGAAACATGTGCATCTATAATGTTGATACATATGTACCTAGTTTAGGAGCTTAATGTAAAATGTCACACCCCAACCTTGACGGCGGAAACGTCGAGGAGTGAGAGTTAAGATCGTTCACAGCCACATAACGCTATTAATAATCCAAATATAATTTTAACATAAGTTTCAATTGTATCATTACAAACATAAGTCTCAAAGAAATTAAAAGTATAACATAGAATGTAACAAATCATTCTTATTTCATTTATTTAACTAGGTCCATTCCTAGATGTGCAAGCTTCAAAGAGTAGATCACACACTTGAGGTATTCCTGAAACATGTTAAAAATAAAAGGGTCAACATAAAAATGTTGGTGAGCATTCCATAGTTTTCAATACATAAGTATATAAAAGATGGCAATTCAAGTCATAAGTTAGTGAATAAAGTGATTAGGGATGTTATGAACAATGCAACAATCAAACCTCGACAAAAGTTTTACAAGTCTCAAACGTTAAAAGTATATACGATCAGCTAAGTGTACTTGGATCAACCAAGCAGGCTTGTCTTACCCATAGATCTATGACTTCGCTGGGCTAGCAATAGTTAATGATTGTACATATAACGCCATAACATGGTAACCACAAAAGTTCAACTAACCACAACTTTACAAGGTGAATTGCCATAGGTTTACAAGTCTCCAATAAGTTTACAAGTGCAATAGTATAAGTTAACATGTTTCACCCCAAAGTGTGAAAATAAGAAACAGGGGTATGGAAATACTCACCAACTATTTTTAGTTGACTCTTTATTTTCATCATGTTTCAGGAAATCCCCAAGATTAACGTGTCTTTTGAAGCTTGCAATGAGACTAGGATTTGGACCTAGTTAATTTAAAATAAAATGTTTATGTAATGTTTTATTTTGTTTGGAAATTATCTCATGTTTAAGACTTATGCTTGTATGCTCTTTTAAAACTTATAAACTTAATATTTACATTTTAACATAGCGTTATGTGGTTGTGAACAATCTTATCCCTCACATCTTGATAATAACTAATTATAAGGGAAATAATAATTATGTTATTAACAACAATAATGATAATAACAATAATAATGACAATGATGACAAAATTGATTAACAATATCAATCTATAAAGTTATTAGATTTGTAACCAAGTTTCAAAAATTACATTTTAACGCTATTAATAATCCAAATATAATTTTAACATAAGTTTCAATTGTATCATTACAAACATAAGTCTCAAAGAAATTAAAAGTATAACATAGAATGTAACAAATCATTCTTATTTCATTTATTTAACTAGGTCCAAATCCTAGTCTCATTGCAAGCTTCAAAAGACACGTTAATCTTGGGGATTTCCTGAAACATGATGAAAATAAAGAGTCAACTAAAAATAGTTGGTGAGTTTCCAAGGTTTTCATACATAATATGAAAAAGGTTACAAGTAGCAATTCATGTCATGGATTATAAGCTAGTAAGGTTATAGAACACATATCGTTACAACCAAACCTCGACTTGATTACAAGTATAAAAGATTGGCTAAGTGTATTTGGTTCCCTAGTGCACAAGCGTACGGCCCCTAGGAGTCGGCAATACCTCGACTTTAGCACCAAATAGGCTTGTCAGGCCCAAAGATCTAAGACGTCGCCAGGCTAGCAATAGTTAATGATTGTAAACAAACTATGTATCTCATATAAACACTTACAATACACAAATAACCATGACAAATAATAAGATGAATTGCATGTGCTTACAAGTCTCAAACGTTTACAAGTGTACGATGTATAAGTATCATGTTTCACCCCAAAATAGTGTGAAATAAAGTAAAAAAGGGGACAAGGAAAACTCACATTGTTCAAATAAGTAAAGAATGACGATTAATAAGAGATAAGCAACGCTCCAACGTAGTCTTTCACAAGTTACCTAAATATATATATTTTACAAGTTTAAGTTTAAATAATAAGATTAACGTTTTAATGCGAACTAGGGTTTCAGTTGGGATTTGGGGTTTTTAATAATTACATTTAATAAAAATATAATTATACAATCGTTTATGTTTTGGTTTTAAGAAATTATAAAATATTTAAAACCAATAATTGATATTGAATGATTCAATGATTTAATTTATTAATTTAAGAAAAAGTAAATACGAAGTGTGAAAAGAAATAATTAATTTAATAAAGTTTTGAACCTTTAAGTGATTTATTATGAAGGACTTATAATACAAAACCTTAAAAAAATGAGAATAATGTATAATAACAAATTATATTGTTTTATAAGTTTTAAGAATTTAAATAAACGTTTAGAGAATAAATTTGTTAACTATTTATATATAACATGGTTAGATGAGTAGATGAATAACTAATTAAACGTCGAGGAGTGAGAGTTAAGATCGTTCACAGCCACATAACGCTATTAATAATCCAAATATAATTTTAACATAAGTTTCAATTGTATCATTACAAACATAAGTCTCAAAGAAATTAAAAGTATAACATAGAATGTAACAAATCATTCTTATTTCATTTATTTAACTAGGTTCATTCCTAGATGTGCAAGCTTCAAAGAGTAGATCACACACTTGAGGTATTCCTGAAACATGTTAAAAATAAAAGGGTCAACATAAAAATGTTGGTGAGCATTCCATAGTTTTCAATACATAAGTATATAAAAGATGGCAATTCAAGTCATAAGTTAGTGAATAAAGTGATTAGGGATGTTATGAACAATGCAACAATCAAACCTCGACAAAAGTTTTACAAGTCTCAAACGTTAAAAGTATATACGATCATCTAAGTGTACATGGATCAACCAAGCAGGCTTGTCTTACCCATAGATCTATGACTTCGCTGGGCTAGCAATAGTTAATGATTGTACATATAACGCCATAACATGGTAACCACAAAAGTTCAACTAACCACAACTTTACAAGGTGAATTGCCATAGGTTTACAAGTCTCCAATAAGTTTACAAGTGCAATAGTATAAGTTAACATTTCTTATCATTGTTAGTCTTTTATTGATTTCTAGACATCATCTTACTACGAAATTATATTCTAAAAGTTATGACCTATAAATCTAAGGTACCACGGTAACTCGTCATCGTTTTCCAACGTTTCATCTTGAAACATCTCACGTTTGCTATGTTAGGAATCTTGTAAGATTCCATGAAGTGAAGCATTCCACCTGTAATCAAACGTCAAACATTGTTCGTTGGACACTCACCTTTCATTACAATTCCTTTGTTTCATTTAAGTTCATTTTAATTTCGGGACGAAATTCTTTTAAGTTGGGGAGACTGTAACATCCCGTATTTTTCATTAAATTAAAAGTTAACCTTGTTATATTCTTGTATGGCTAGATATGACATTTATGAAACTTATGGGGAATTTATGCTTATAATTTTATTTTATTATTATTATTATTTTTTTTACCTTTAATTCTTAAGTTTAAAGGTTAATAAAATCAATTATTATTTAATAAATAAATAATAATCTTGATAATAACTAATTATAAGGGAAATAATAATTATGTTATTAACAACAATAATGATAATAACAATAATAATGACAATGATGACAAAATTGATTAACAATATCAATCTATAAAGTTATTAGATTTAAAAGCTATTTACAACTTAAAACAAGAAAGTTTGGGGTTCAAAATGTAATTTTTGAAACTTGGTTTTAAAAGTTTTGCATAAAATAATAATCCTTGGGAACCTCAGGGACCATTTGTGTCAAACCTTGAAAATTAACCCAAACCGCCGTCCCTTTCCCCCTCGTCGGCCTCTCGTCTCCGGCCACCCTCTCCGGCAACTTTAAACCTCCAAAACCCATAGAAATTTGAACCCAAATCGTTTCTAACCGCTTCAAGAACAAGAATCAAACATATTAAAACACTTTAATTCGACTTTAAGAGACGTTAGGGGCATACTATCTCGAAACCGAAACTCGTCTTCAACCATAAGGCCGTTTCACAATTTAATCCTAATTATAACTCAATTAAACCAACATAAACAATCATCTGATTTCCATTAGTCGAATACAACCCTCAAATTCGTCTGAAACTCACCCGAGCATCGCGTTCGAACACCACCTTCATCTTCGACCTGCAACTAATCGTGACATAAGATCGAAGCATTATTTAACACAATTGGCAGAGGGCTTTTGCTTAACATCGTTCCTAAGAGCTATCTGCAAAGTTAATTCGATTAACATCAACGTTTGCGCCTTGAATCATCATCCTTGCAGTCGTGACTATTCCTTTACATTGAATCATCGAATTGATCATCATTCTGGTAATTACACACACCCACACACTCGATTTAATATGGGAAACAAAAGCCCCATGTTTAATTCAAGTATCGAGATCGATTTGATGTTCGATTTGAAACAAGATCAAACTAGGGTTCATGTTGATTTGGGGGTTTATTTGGAAGAATATTTTTATTAATTAATTTGGGTTTTAAAACAAGAACTTGGCTTTGGTCTGTTGGTTAGTATCAAACGCATATACATGGCAGGTCAGGGGTTCGAACCCTGCTCCTGCCATGTTTACTTTTTTTATTTTAATGGGGTTTTCATTATTAAAATGATAATTCTAAATAAATATTATTTTGTTAACCAAAATATTTCAGAAATTATTAAGTTAATTTTGAAAGATTTTAAAACTTATAATTCTAAAATTAAAGAATAAAAAGGTTATAAAAACAATATTAACTCTTTTTATATGTTATAAATATATTATATAATTTAAACTTAGTTTATTTTAAACGTATTAAACTTACATGTTATAAATACTTTAGATAATAAACTACACAAATGATTATTTAAAAATTATTTAATTAGTTATCATCTACTCATCTAACCATGTTATATATAAATAGTTAACAAATTTATTCTCTAAACGTTTATTTAAATTCTTAAAACTTATAAAACAATATAATTTGTTATTATACATTATTCTCATTTTTTTAAGGTTTTGTATTATAAGTCCTTCATAATAAATCACTTAAAGGTTCAAAACTTTATTAAATTAATTATTTCTTTTCACACTTCGTATTTACTTTTTCTTAAATTAATAAATTAAATCATTGAATCATTCAATATCAATTATTGGTTTTAAATATTTTATAATTTCTTAAAACCAAAACATAAACGATTGTATAATTATATTTTTATTAAATGTAATTATTAAAAACCCCAAATCCCAACTGAAACCCTAGTTCGCATTAAAACGTTAATCTTATTATTTAAACTTAAACTTGTAAAATATATATATTTAGGTAACTTGTGAAAGACTACGTTGGAGCGTTGCTTATCTCTTATTAATCGTCATTCTTTACTTATTTGAACAATGTGAGTTTTCCTTGTCCCCTTTTTTACTTTATTTCACACTATTTTGGGGTGAAACATGATACTTATACATCGTACACTTGTAAACGTTTGAGACTTGTAAGCACATGCAATTCATCTTATTATTTGTCATGGTTATTTATGTATTGTAAGTGTTTATATGAGATACATAGTTTGTTTACAATCATTAACTATTGCTAGCCTGGCGACGTCTTAGATCTTTGGGCCTGACAAGCCTATTTGGTGCTAAAGTCGAGGTATTGCCGACTCCTAGGGGCCGTACGCTTGTGCACTAGGGAACCAAATACACTTAGCCAATCTTTTATACTTGTAATCAAGTCGAGGTTTGGTTGTAACGATATGTGTTCTATAACCTTACTAGCTTATAATCCATGACATGAATTGCTACTTGTAACCTTTTTCATATTATGTATGAAAACCTTGGAAACTCACCAACTATTTTAGTTGACTCTTTATTTTCATCATGTTTCAGGAAATCCCCAAGATTAACGTGTCTTTTGAAGCTTGCAATGAGACTAGGATTTGGACCTAGTTAATTTAAAATAAAATGTTTATGTAATGTTTTATTTTGTTTGGAAATTATCTCATGTTTAAGACTTATGCTTGTATGCTCTTTTAAAACTTATAAACTTAATATTTACATTTTAACATAGCGTTATGTGGTTGTGAACAATCTTATCCCTCACATCTCGACGTTTCCGCCGTCAAGGTTGGGGTGTGACATAAAATGTCTTTCATGTCCTATATATATGTAATGAATGAGTTGAATGAAATGAAATATGTGATTGATGCTTATATTGTTTAATGTTTCATTGTTTATTGTATCAAAACGTATATTGAACTAACTATATAGGTTTGTGGTTGTTTACATAGTTCTTAGTCAAGAATGGTTGAGAAATGTGTTTAAACTTATTTGTATGAAGTCTTCATGCAAATGGACCATGCTAATGGACCATACGCATGAACACTTCATGCTAATGGACCAGTCGCACGACTGAACCAGGATACTGGATCAGTTGCACAATTGAGACATAAGATTGGCTCAGTCGCACGACTAAACCTTCAGTCATGCGTATGGACCAATCGTAAGATTCAGTCACACGACTAAACCATACTAATGGTTCAGTCACACGATTGACAAACCCTAACCTATAAATACCACCTAATTGTGGGAAAAAAAACACTTGAAGAATTTCAACACACATTCGTACCCTAGCCGTCTAGAGACTCCAGAATGCCTGTTCCAACTTCATAGTTTGCAGTTGATAGTGTTCTAATCGTTCTTAACGTTTCTTTAATTGTTAGATTGATCTGAACAATGTTCTCACTGATTAGATCGCCAATCAAATAGGATTCCGCACTATTTGGTTAAGTATACACGCATAATCAGTTAGTACTCCATACGTACACGGTCCTAACAAGTGGTATCAGAGCTTTGGCTCTTGATTTTGCGTGTGATTCGATTGGTTTTGGTTAAAAATCATGTTTTTTTCATTCAAAAACATCATCTTTTTGAGTAAAACAGTATTTTTAGTGTCTCCAGATCTAAAAGTTTACGTTTTTGGGCATACGGCAGATTAGGGTTCTTGAAAAATCATGTTGTTGTGTCAAAGTGTTAAAAATCTTCAAATTTTGAAAACCAGCAGCCTTCAGTTGCACGATTGGCTCAATCGCACGACTTGCTCAATCGCACACCCATACGCATGATTGAACTTAGTCACCCCTCCATTCGTATGACTGAACCAACCCATTCGCATTGTCCATCCGCATTTGCCCAATCGCACAGTTGTTCAATCACATTAGTCTAATCGCACGATTGACCTATCCGCATTGGTTCAATCGCACGACTGGCCCATTCGCACCTCTCCATTCGCACGATTGAATAAGTCTTAAGTTAAAATTTAAAGTTTATAGAAATGGAAGATCAGTATTCCACGTTTACTGCTGGTAGAGACTCTCGATTCCAGAACCTTTTGCTTCTGGAGAATGAGGTTGGAAATCATAATAAGCCACCTAAACTTATAACGTTAGATGATTACCCCACAATGGAAGCAAAGGTTTGAGATTTATCTAAATGGAGTTGATTCTAATCTGTGGGAATCAATCGAGACAGGTTATAGTATGCCGGTTGGTGGTGATGGTGTTAAACTTGCCTTGGGTAGCATGACTGATAGCCAGAAGGTGAAGTACGATGCTGAGAAGAAAGTGTATGCTCTGTTGACTCCGTTGATACCTAAGGATATATTCTACCAGTTTTCTAAGAACAAACAGGCAAAGTAGCTATGGGAAGCCTTGGAGAAACGATACGACGGGAATGCACCGTTGAAAGCTCTAAAGGCAAAGTCGTTGAAGAAGGAGTTTGATAACTTCTCTTCAAAGGGTATAGAGAGCTTGGATGATGTCATATACAGATTCTATCATTTAATGAGTGAGCTGCACACTCATGAAGTCACAACGTCAATGGAAGATAAGGTCTCAAGCTTTGCCGATGGTCTGCTAGAGAAGTGGGACTCGTTTGTGTCTAATTTAAGACAGAACAACTTACTGGCAAAATTAGACATAAACAACTTCATCCTGAAATTGAGAGTGGAGGAACTGAGGATGAAATACAGGTCACAGAAAGGATCCTATGACCAAAACCCTTCACTTTATAAATCCTCTTCCACTTCAACAAGTTCAGGAGCACCGCTTCAAACAGCATTTGTGTCTAGTTCAACCGCTCCTTCTCAACCTACAGCTTCAGTATCTGAAACGTCAGGGTCATCTAGTACCCAATATATCACACCGGAAGCAAATGTTACAAAGTTGAAGAACGAGAATCTCGGGAATATCACTATGGAGGTTGCAAAGGAGCATATGGACCTTTTAGCTGCGGTCGTTCATTCTTATGATGGTCTAGTTGCAGGAAAGATCGGAAATTGCCATCTGGCTGATGAGGATTATGAGCAGGTGGACGAGAATGAATTAGAAAGAATGGACATTATGTGGGCTCTTGCAAGTGCTGTTTGAAGGGCTAAGAAGTTTGTGAAAAAGACAGGACAAAACTTGGTAGTGACAAAAGACACTACCTTTGGTTTCGACAAAACCAAAGTTACATGTTTTAACTTTGGAGAAAATGGGCATTTCAAACGTGAATGTGTGAAGCCCAAGAAAACAGGTAACGGGAATCCATTCTCGTCCTTCAACCGTCAAGACAAACCCACGAGTGGAGTTGCATCGTCAAGCAAAGAAACAAAGGCCTTGACTGCTCAAGATGATGAAGGACAAGATTGGACCTTCAAGTTTGTGTCTCCGGGCGAATCGAACATTGCTAATGTCGAGGGTTTGGATTATGACACTGCAAGTGAAGGTGACATTGCAGTGGAACTAGTGATGTCAGAAAATGAAGATACTGCTAATGTGGTCAATCACCTGATTGAAGAAGATCTTAGAACGACAAGTTCAGAATCTCCAGCATCCGAGGAACCAAACTCTGCGCTGATGGCTGATTCAACAAAATCTTCATAGGTAAGTACCCAAAGACCAGCTTTTTGAAAGTCATGCTTGTAATGAATGTAATAAGTTTAGAGAAAGCATTGATCTTAAATTTGCTAGGTTATTAGATCACAATGATAGCTTAGTAAATGACTTACAACTGTGCACAGAAGCTAATCAGATTTTAAAACAAAATGAGTGCAGTTACAAAGAGAAAATAGAACTTTTAAATAAACGATTAAGGTAAACCAAGGTTGTTGATTTTAATCAAGAAAATGATATAAAGTTTTATTTAAACTCTTTGGAAGAAACTAAGAAAGAAAAAGTAGTTTTGGAAGTCAAAATCAACTCATTAAAACAAAAACTACACAGTTGGACCAGTTGCTCTCACATAGTTCAAAACTTAGTGAAAGAACGAAACAATGGGGAAGGGTTGGGTTACAAAGTAGTTCCACCACCATATGAGATCTTGTTAAATGCTAAATGTAGACCAGTAAATAACAATCCTATTAAGGATCATTTGGTGTCCACTTCTCTAGTTAGTGATCCAAAATCCATGAGTAAACCGATGGAATCTGTCACTAAACAGAAGGAGGCTACTTTGAAGTCTAAAGGTAAGATGCCCATTGTGAATTTGGAAGAACAATTTGAAAAGGTTAGTGTAAAGTCAGGTTCAAACATGTCTTTTTTTAGAATCCAAACTGACCAAACCAGTTAACCAAGCACGTGCTTCACGTCAAAGTCCAAATAAACAAAAGGCTAAAGATGTAAAAACGTTCTAACAATAAATGTTGTTAAAAAAACAAAAACATCTAAACAAGAAGTGTCCAAACCCAACCATACTAAAGTCACACCTATTTCACACACTTCCCCACAGAGACAATTTTCCAAATATGTAGAAGGTAGATCATACTACAATTATAGAAAGAGAGGACACATCGCTTCTAATTGTCCTCATTATCAGACACCAAGAAAGAAAATTGAACTTTATGATACTAAACTAATTTCTTCAAACAGGAGTTCTATTACTCCACCAAAAAGAAGTAATGAACCTAAAGTTCAAATCGTAAGCCAGTCGTCTGTTTATCACAAACAGGCCTTACACAAAACTGGCTTATGGAAAGAAAAGTCAAGTTCAGTGTTTGATACTGAGAACACTAAGAAGCATGATATGCCCTCACCCTCAAATGGACAGTGGGTTGAGTTTATGATGTGTGATTCCTCTGGGTCACCCAAGCCAGTTAAGGCTTGGGTCCCAAACCTAAACTGATCATTTCCTTTGATGTGCAGGGTGTCCGTTACAGTGCTATCACAAACACCTATATTGTTGATAGTGGGGCGTCTAGGCACATGACCGGGAACCTGTCTCTCCTTTTCAATGTCAAACAAATTAAAGGGGGACATGTATCATTTGCTGGAAATAAAGGAGGATACATCACGGCTCAAGGCGAAGTGGGAAACCAGAAAGTCAAGTTTGACAAGGTCCAATACGTTCAACAATTACAAAATAACTTGTTTTCTGTATCCCAGATCTGCGACAAAGGATTCAAGGTTTTTTTTGACAACAAGAAGTGTTATGTTCTGAAAAAGGATTATGTCATCCCGGAGGACCAAGTCTTAATGTCAGCTTCAAGATATACCAATTTATATGTCTTGGACCTATCAAATGAAGGATTTATTCTGCCCAAGATACATATTAAATTGATGTGGCTAGTGTGATATGATCCAAGTCGGGTCATACCCAATAACAAGCCAAACAAACACAAATAAATATTTATTCGTTGATAAGATCATACAAATAAATATAGATACCAATTTAGTAAATAGGTTTTCTAAATCACTGCTTTTGTAAATGAACAACATTATGTGGATAATTTGTTCATGAGATTTTATTTGTTTCATTATTTAAGTTAGTTAAACAATGACAAATAAGAGAGTGTTTGTGTTATTAAATTAAAAGGCTTTTAATTTTATAAAACAAGAGTGCAAGAGTGTAACCTTTTATAAAATTAAATGGGAGGGAAACCCATTTTGATGGGTATTTTCGCCCCCCCCCCCTGGGCTTGGTGTCACCACCCATTTATTGTCTTGTAAATTGCAAGACTTAAAGTCTTGCACTCTTCCATCAAAACTCTCTCTCTCCTACATGCAAAAGCTCCCTTTTCTCTCTAATCTCTCACTCTAAATTCGAATTTTGGGCTGATTATTGGAGGAACTCTTGGCTGAAAAATCAGTTTTGTGAGCTGAAAATTCAGCCTTAGTTGTGTAGATTCGGATCTACAAGAAGAAAGGGAAGTTGGTGTTCTACAACCTAGCAAGTAGGTGTCTTGGAAGGGCTTGTGGGTATCATCCCTTGAGGGCTTCTACATTGAAGTCTTAGCTTTCAAACATCATCATCTTCCTGCATCATTCTCCATGTTTCTAAGGTAGTAAATGCGTTCTTGAGTGTTTTTGATAGTATACTCTTCCATATAAATAGATCCTTGTCGTGGGTTTTGTTTTAACAAGTGTATTTGATACATAAACTCACGTTTTTGACCTAAACTCCGGTGCGTTTTACATAATAAATGGTTAATATGACTTTGGTAAGGATCTACATGCTTCATTGAAATGGTCCTTTTTTAATAAAAAGTGGGCTGGAATTTTCACACATGGAAGTCCCTTTTTTCAAGATATTACTTTTATATGCATGTAAGGATCTTGAAAAATTAAATTCATGAGATGGTTTGTTTGTTTGGACAAAAACCCACTTGTTCTTGGTTTATGTTGGCCGAGAATTTGGGTTCAAAAGGGGCTGCCATTTTTGAATTTTATATACATATTTGGATGTGTTTTTAGTGCATAAAACCTAGCCATGACCTTGTGTTTGATTGTTTGTGGTTGTGTTTCATTTGGTTGTAATAAAGGCTATGTAATTTATTTGTTTCATTTGGTATGTAATAAGTAGATTAGTGTGCACTTTATTTTCCTAGAAAAATATGTAATAGGATTTTTCCTATGTAACAAGCATTTTGGGGCTGATTTGTATGATAAAGAAGGTGCCTAAAGATGGTGGTGGAATCACAACACAAAGGAATACTTGAAGCATTTGGATGCAAGTTCAAGTGGGAATTCATCAACACAACATTGTGTCATGTTTTTACCCTAGAAATGACCTCTTTACACACTTGTTATGGCAAGCAAGTGTGTTCAAAATAGTTGGCTATGGTTATGCACTTATATTTTATGTTTGGTTGATTATTTGGTTGCTTGGATGAGTTTGACATTTTAATTGAAAATAGATAAACTTGTTGAACAACTATGATAAAACAAGCATAAAATTGGTTCTTTAATATCATTAAAGAAATTAATAAAATAAGTTTAATAAGGGTTAATGATTTAATAAAAATGAGTTTTATTAAAAGGAACCATGAAAATTGTTTTTCATAAAATACCATGCATTTGAATGCATACAAATTGTATGGTATACAAGTTTTCTAAAAACTAGATTTTAGAACCGCAAAACCCTTTTCAAAACAAGTGTAACACCGTCCTTTTAAACAACACTCAATTCACTTGCAACTTATTTATGGGATAAAGGTCACCTAACCATAAATGAAGAAACTTGTGAAGTTGAGGTGAAATTACCATATTTGTGGGATAAAGGTCACCTAACCACTTATATTTGTAAAATCACAAGTGTGTCTAAGTAGGACGACTTGATTTGGAAATCATGCATTAGGATCACTGAAGCATGACGTACAAACGGTGTTGATGGGATAAACATGCCAAACAAAACATAAGATGTTTAAACCGATCCCATACAACTAGAAATTATAATAGGTTACAATTGTCAAACGTTGACTACCTTGTTAATTTAAATAAAGGAATAAAGGTCACCTAATTGATATTTAAATATAACGTTGGATTCTAGATTTTAATTATTAATTGTCTATGAGACATAAAAGGGTATTAATAATTAAAATACTTTGATATCAAAATACTAAAAATTGAACTTTGTAAAATTGTAGATGGCTAACAATAACAACTCAATCCCAACCGTCCAAAACCTATCACTAAGGACTATCCTTGAAAAGGAACGTCTAAACCATGGGAACTTTATGGACTGGTATCGAAACTTGAGAATAGTTCTCAAGCAAGAAAAGAAGTCCTATGTGTTAGACGATGCCATTGCCGATAAACCCGATGAGAATGACGTAGAGGCCTTTGCCGAGTGGGTCAAATACACCGAGGACTCTATGCAAGTCTCATGTCTCATGCTAGCGAGTATGATTCCCGATTTGCAAAAGGACTTTGTGGTTCTATCACATGATCACCCAGTTGAAGGAAAAGTTCCAACAATAATCAAGGGTGGAGCGCTTCGAAACGGTTCGAGCACTCCATGCATGTCGGATGGACGAGACCCAATCGGTATCATCTTCCGTTCTCAAGATGAAGAGCCACATTGATCTCCTTGAAAGGCTTAACTGTCGTGTGTTCCAACGAGTTGGCAACAAATTTGATCCTCAACTTCCTATCGAAGAAGTTTGATAGCTTTGTTATGAACTATAACATGAATGGATGGGACAAGAGCATTGGTGAGCTTCATTCAATACTCAAAACGGCCGAGGCAGGCATGGGTAGAAAGGTTCTACCGGTCCTTACGATCAATGAAGGAGGTAGTAAGAAAAGGATCCTCCCCAACCCTAGGGCCAGTGTTGCCAAAGGGGAGGGGAACGTCAAGGGAAAGGGTAAGGGTAAAGCTAAAGTGGAAACCAACCAAACCGAAAGAAAAGAAGCAAAAGGTTGCTCATGAAGACCCGTGTTTTGAGTGTGGTGAGGTAGGCCATTGGAAACGCAATTGTCCGGTCTATCTCAAAGAGTTGAGATCGAAGAGGGATGCGGGGCAAACCTCAGGTACAATCTTTATGATACATGTTGAGCTAAATATTATTTCTTCTAAACATGGGTATTGGATACCGGATGTGGAACTCATATTTGCAATTTGTTGCAGGGGTTCAAAAGAAGTGAGCATTATGCAAAAGGGGAAATTAGTCTCTGCAGGACCGTTTAAGGGCTTAAACACAATTACAACACAACAACACAATGAGGAGAATAACTAAGCTCTAATCAAACAGTGAACTGGGTAACCAAAGTGATACAAAGAACACAAGTAAAGCAAGAGACAGAACAAGAGAGTATGGGTTTCAAGGAGGCAGTATATTGCTTTCTCAAGTTCTTTTACAAGTGTTACAAAGCATAAAGAAAAGATACAAGAACTTGAAATACTTATACTACAACCTACAGCCGGCCATACTTTGAAAGCCAGCTGGATACAATTGACTAGACACTAACAAAATCAATTGTAGGATCAAAAGGCATATCTGCCTTTTGACCTTGTGACTATGACATGCCATAGCTCACATCCTTTACAATACAAAAAGGATAAAGTACATAAAGTGGAAAGTTGAATACTCAAGACCTCAATGTACAGTTACCAAAAGCAAGGCCCTTTTCACCAACTCATGTAAGTTGGTGACTTTACAGAGATGCAGCGGAAAAGGTGCTTTATGGAACAGTACATCAGATAAAGCATGTGTACTAAAAGTCTTCGGAAGAAATCTGTCTTCATAGGATGAGGCTTCGGAAGACTTTGTCTCTGAAGCTTCGGAAGACTTCATGTTTGGCTTCGGAAGATATTGGTCTTGGCTTCGGAAGATTTTACACTTAGAGTATTTTCTAATGCTTTGTGTAAAACTTCCGAAGCATTCTTCACTTCAGTACTTAGTGCATGTTGCTGAGACACTTAAGCTGTTTTGGGTTGCATCAGACTTCAGGAATCCTTACAAACTCCCCCTAGGCTGATGCTACCAAAACACTTAGAAGATCTTCAAATGTTGGTAGTCTTCAGTACAATCAGGACCATTCCTTTCTTCATGAGATGGTCAGGATCATCAAGACTTTCATAGTATCTTCTCATCTCAAAGAGATCATGCAGAGGTAAGTTGATTATGTCTTGCCATGAGTAGACATTCTCAACACCTTGATCTCTGATAACAGTCCATCTCTCTGGATTGGTAGAGTATGTCCAGGACAAGATGGGTGTCTCACTAGTTAGAGGAGCCACTTGAATAGGAGTTGATTGGGCTGCCTCATCATGCACTTCCTCAGGTTGATCTGATTCAGCCTGAGGTGCAGAGGTAGATGACTTTGGCTTCTTCTTCTTTGTCTTTGGTTTAGAAGCCATCCTCTTCTTCCTCTTGGTTGTCTTTAACTGAGAAGACTGGTCTGCAGCACCATGTTGATCATCAGTGTCTTTCTCAGTTGGGTGTTCCTCCCTCACAGGTTCAGAAGGAGAGGGAGTTTGACCCTGCCTAGGATCAGAAGATGAAGCTTGCTGGGGCTCAGCTGGAGGTGCTGGTTGAGGTGTCTCTGGTTGTTCAAACTTGACCTCCACTTCAGGTGGGACTTGACTTGGAAGAGAGTGCAAGTCAATAAGTTCTCCACTCTTAATCTTCTGCTTGATCACCCTAATATGCTCATCCATAGTGGATAGAGACATGGGGCCAAGTCTCCTTCCGGAGAATCCATACAGCTTCAAGAAGCTCACCATTCTTTGTCTGTCAGCAGACTTCTTTGCATTCTTTTGAATGGTGGCCCTTGACTTTGCAGCTTCTTCCCTTAGTTTCCTTTTGGTTGTCTTTCTTTCCTTGACTAACTCAAGTTCAAGTTGCTTTAGATACTCGAACTCAATGAAGTCATAGGACAAAGGGAGAAGTGCATCTGCCTGATAGAAGCCTGTGGCACTCAGGTAGTTGATCATTTGATCCTATCTTCCTCTTTATCTACCTGAGGTTCTTGTGGAGCCACATCTTCCTGTGCAGGACTTTCTTGAACTGGTGAGAGAGTAGGAGCATGCTTGTAAAGTCTTTTCTGTCTCTTCTCCTCTTTGAGTTGGAGAAGTATCATTGCATCCTCTTTCTCCTTCAACTCTCTTGACACTTCTCTGTCAGCCAGTTCATTTAGTTCTTCTAAGGGGAGGGAGATGATCTCATCAATGTCATAGTTCCTGGTCTGTAAGTAGGTAATCCTGACTGCCCTTAACTCATCATCCTGAGTATTTGGTCTGGGGCAGCCCTGATTGCAGCTTGCATGAAGCTAGATGACCCAGTGGAACTTTCTCCCCTTAGTCTCCTTTTCCTCTCTCTCTCTTCCTCCTCAATTTCCTCAGGAGTCATTATCCTTTTCCCTTTGTCACCAACAGACCTTTGTGACTCAGGGTGGATTGAAGCTTGGCCTTCATTGCTTGGAGTAGCTTCCATGCTCTGGCCAGAGAGAGGCTGAGAAACACCTTCACCAGCAGGTGTCTCAGATGGAGTTTGGACCTCAGCAGCAGTTGTTGATGATGAGACAGGGGTCTCAGGTTCTGTCACTGGGCCTTCAGTCAAGGTTTCCCCTATGAAACTAATCTTAGGGTCCACCTCAACATCCAGTTGACCGATGACATTGCCTGATTCCCTAAGTCTCCTTCTTAGAGAGAACTCTGCCATGATCCTGTCTTGGATTCTTTGAGCCAGCCTGTCAGCTTGTCTTGAATTGCTTGGATTGACAAGTGGCAGGTTGACTAAATCCAGTCTTTCATAAAAGCTCAGGCTTTGGAATTGAAAAACTTCTTGTTGGCCTTGAACTCTTTGAAGTATGAGGGCTCTTCTGTCATCATCATACCTCCACCTTATGATTTGATTGCTAGTTCCCAGTGGTGGAGATGAGACAGCCCTTGGTATGCCTTCCTCAAAGAGACTCCTGATGAGAGAGTCTATAGAGTCCACATTAATGTGAACTTGAGGAAGTTGCTGAGAATGCACAACAGCAAGTGAGGATGGTGAGTCCTCTATGTCCATTCTCTCTGAAGAACTCCCAGGTTCTGTGGTTGTAACAACTTTCTCCCCCTTTTTGGTAGCATCACCCACTTGCATAGGTGAGCTGGAGGATAAGTCAATCACTTCCACAGGTTCTTGTGTTCCTGGTTGAGCTCTCCTTAAAGGTCTCCCAGCTAGTTTTTCCTGCAGATATGAAATCTGGAGTTGCTGATCATTGACCCTGTTTTGCAGGGTAGTCACCTGAGATTCCAAGTGACTAACCTTAGAGACTAAATAGGTGCATGTTTTTGACAGTTTTTGCACCTTTAGTCTCAAATTCCCCTCATCTTCATCAGAAGATTCATTGGGGGATGAGATGATTGGACCAAAGTCCTCTCTCTCACCACCAGCTTGAGTTTCTTGGCTGCTGGTTTTCCTCTGCTCACTGGCAGCCTCAGTTGAGATGCCAATGGGCTGAGTTGCCATGGTTGAGGTCTTAATGATGTAATCACTTTCAAAAGTGAGAGCCTCTTCCATATGGACATCCTGAACAGGTTCAGAAGTGTCCACCTCAGTAACAGGTGACTGATGGGGGATAGACTGAGGAGAGTCAGAGGTACTCATCTCTCTTTGAGTAGGGGAGGAGAAGAGAGACTCATGGTACTCACTGAATCCTAAGTCTTCATCAGTGTAAAAGGATAGGTTGGGAATTGGTTGGTTGAGATCCAAAGGCTGGGGATGGTAGCTGTCCCCTGAAGGTTGTCCACTTGAGTGTTGAGACTCAGAGTGAAGGCTTAAGGTTGTTGGGCTATTGAGCTCATCAGGGTGAGCTTGAGGAACCTCAGCCCTGATAGGTGAAGTAATGGGAGTGGTTTGCTCCTCAGGAGAAGTGGGAGCTCTAGTGTCCACTTCTTCCTGTAAGGTTGAGTATTTGGGGGCCTGCACAGACTCAATAGTCTGAGCAGGGGTTCGTTTGGATTTTCTTTGGTAGGTGAGGGTGATTTCTGGTCTTTTTAATGGTAGGGACAAAAGAGGTGTGGGTTCAACACTAGCTTGTGTTGCTAGGTTGTCACCTTGAGCAATGAGCTCTAACATTTTTGGGACTAGGGCTGTTTCTACCCCAGAGAAGCCTACAGTTGGCTTCTTCATTATTTTAAAGATGCCGGGCTTCATCTGTCCCAATTTAAGAATATTACCTGTTTCCCTCAACTGTGAGCCCAGTTCACAGTTGAGAATGTGTTGAACATATCTAGGAAACATGTAATACTCTAAGGAGTCTAAGTTTGCAAGTAAATTAGTATAAACAAATTGTGAATACCTGAACTTGACCCCTTGAACCATTCCATGAACTATGAAGGAGAGATCCTCAGGAATCTGGTCCCATCCACCATGCTTGTTTGACAAGCTGTGGATAACCACATGGAGCAGGAATTTCCATTGGGATGAGACCTTCCCTTTCCTAAAGGTCTTTACAGAGAAATCTCCCTCATAGCCCATCTGCTCAAAAGAATGATTTACAGCTTCTTTTGGGAAGGACACCTCACCTTCTTCATCATCCAGCTGTAGATGTTGGTTAATGATGGCCGGAGTGATGAAGACTGTCCTCCCTTGCACTGTGGCAGACAGTGCCTTCTCCCCATCCATAATGACCTCTTGGCAGGTCTTCCAGAATTCAAGCAACTGATCCTCATATAGAGGAGGATCAATGGTCAGGGAGGTGAAGTAGTTTGACAGAGTCAAGAATTGGCAAATCTCTGAGAAACTTGCATCTTTCTCAGAGCTTAACAGAGCAACTTGATTATGTTGCCTGTGTAGTTGCATGGAGAAATCAGGGTTGTTTCTGCGGTTAAGGTTGGCCATTTAGAAGCTTAAGGGTGAAGAAAGGTAGAAAGCAAAGGCGGTTTAGAGAATTAGGTTAGAGAAACAGTAGAATTGAGGAAGATAGTGGGAAAGAGGGGGAACCGTTGGGTATTTATATGAAAAGGGATTTGAACCAAAGTTAATGAAAGAGGATAAACTTTGAAATCCGAAAGTCGGTCCCACCTCTGAAAAAGTAGTTTACTTTTGCTCAAAAAGTAGTTTTCTTGGAATTCGAAAAGCTTCCGAAGTTTATTTGTCTTCGGAAGTTTTGATTTAAAAAGCTTCCGAAGCTAAAATGGCTTCGGAAGATTTTCCTGAGAGTCTTGATAATTTATGCTTCGGAAGAGAAATAAACCCTTGAATGCTTTGTATGAAAATAAACAAAGCTTCCGAAGGTTAATTTTGCTTCGGAAGGAAAAGGTTCTTGAAAATAGATAAGTGTCTGAGATAAGAATTTTAAGCTTCGGAAGATGAACTTTACTTCTTCCGAAGGTAAAATCTCTTAGACAGTTATTTATTTTAAAGACATGTTTTTCTTCCGAAGATAAAATCTTTATCTTCCGAAGTATCAGAAATTTTCAAGAATCTAAGGAAAGTCTTCAAAAAGAATTTTACATCCAAAGAAAACATGAGCTTATGAAAGTGATGAACTAGACAACTTAGGACACACATATTTTAAGAAGAAATAATTAGAATTAGTTTTAATAAAAAGTCTACTCAAAGTTAATCATCCCAATAGCTGATATCAGATACTTAAATCTCTGTTCATCAAAAGCTTTGGTGAACAGATCAGCATATTGTTCATCTGTATGAACTTTGACTAGTTTAATTAATCCTTTTTCATAGTTATCCCTTATTAAATGATACCTGATGTTGATGTGTTTGGTCCTTGAGTGCTGCACAGGGTTCTCAGTGATAGAGATAGCACTATTGTTGTCTATGTGGATAGGAGTCTCTTTGAAGTTAAATCCATAGTCCAGCATCTGATTTTGAATCCAAAGCACTTGAGCACAGCAGCTTGCAGCAGCAATGTATTCAGCCTCAGCAGTTGATGCAGACACACAGGATTGTTTCTTGCATTGCCATGAGACCACCCTTCCACCAAGGAATTGACATCCCCCAGATGTAGACTTTGCAGTCATATTGCAACCACCATAATCACTATCTGTATAGGCATACAGATTGAAATTTGGATTCTTTGGATACCATAGACCAAGTGTTGAAGCACCTTTGAGGTATCTTAAAATCCTTTTCACAGTGATTAAGTGAGACATCTTAGGGTTGGCTTGATATCTTGCACAAATACATGTAGCAAACATGATATCAGGCCTGCTAGCTGTAAGATACATAAGAGACCCAATCATAGCCCTGTATAAGTGCTCATCTACACACTCCCCCTCAAGATCTGGACCAAGGGAGTGGTTTCTGGCTATGGGTGTCTTAGCAATCTTACAATCAGTCATATTGAACCTCTTGAGTATGTCTTGAACATACTTTGACTGACTTATGAAGATGCCATCTTCAACTGCTTCACTTGAATTCCCAGAAAGAAGTTGAGTTCTCCCATTGAACTCATCTCAAATCTGTCTTTCATCAGCTTCTCAAAGTCTTTGCAGAGCTTTGGATTAGTTGAACCAAAGATGATGTCATCAACATATACTTGAACCAGCAATAAGTCATTTCCCTGTCCTTTGATGAAGAGGGTTCCATCTATAGTACCTCTTCTGTATCCATGCTTGCAGAGATACTTAGATAGTGTCTCATACCACTTCCTGGGTGCCTGATGCAGCCCATAAAGAGCTTTGTCAAGCTTGCAGACATAATCAGGATGATCAGGGTCTACAAAACCAGGTGGCTGTTTGACATAAACCTCCTCATCAATCACTCCATATAAGAAAGCACACTTTACATCAAGTTGGTAGACCTTGAAGTTCTTGGATGCAGCAAATGCCAGGAATATCCTAACAGCTTCTAGTCTTGCTACAGGAGCAAAGACATCAGTGTAGTCAATCCCTTCTTCTTGTGTGTATCCTTGAACAACTAGTCTTGCCTTGTTCTTGATGATGATTCCCCTATCATCCTTCTTGTTTCTAAAAACCCATTTGGTTCCAATGGTAGTCTTCCCATGAGGAAGAGGACAAAGGTTCCAAACTTTCTGCCTTTTGAATTGAAGCAGCTCTTGTTGCATAGCTTCAACCCAACTTCCATCCTTTAGAGCTTCATCAACTTTCTTGGGCTCTATCTGAGATAAGAAACAAGAGTGAAGACAAACATTTGCTTCATGGGTTTGTCCTCTTGTTCTTACCCCTGTGACAACATCTCCAATGATGTTTGTGGTGGGGTGAGACTTGTGGATCCTTAGCTGAGGGATCACAGCAAGTTGCTGGGAAAGATCTAAATTTGAGAAATTTAAATCTGGTCCTGAAGATTCACCCTCCACATTATCACACTTATCAAGATTAACTTGATCCAATGAGTGTGAGACATCATTGATGTTGTCATCTATGGTGTGGTTATTAGCATCAAGGAATTCCTGATCACTATCACCATCACCATTGTTGTCTTCTACAAGTGAGGTATCTTTATCTGGTTGAGAGGCCTCTGAGCTGGAATTTGAAGGCATGCCAGATGTATCAGCTGAATTTGTCATTGTTGTGCTGATAGAAACCTCATTTGCTGAAGTAGTTCCAACTGGAGCTGAAGATGTATGAGTTGAAGGTCTTCCTAGCTCAAATCTTGGATCAGGATCACCTGTATTTAGATTTTCTGCAGATCCTGAAACATGCTCACAAGATTTGTTAAAACAGTTGGTAACTAAATCAAGATCAAACAGCCAATCCGGACCAGAACCAGCCACACAGGGAGTGTGCTCATTGAAAGTCACATTGGCTGACTCCTCAACAATTCTAGTTCTGAGATTGTATACTCTATAAGCTTTAGCTTGAGAAGAGTATCCAATGAAATGTCCATCATCTGATTTCTCAGCAAACTTGGCAATTTGATCTTTGGTATTCAAGATGGTGCAGGGACATCCAAATGACCTGAGAAAACCAATGAAAGGTTTCCTCTTGTGCCAAAGTTCATAAGGAGTCTTACCATGTGTCTTAACTACTAAAACTCTGTTTTGCACATAGCAAGCAGTATTGACTGCCTCTGCCCAGAAGGTGATAGGCAGTTTAGAGTCAGACAACATAGTTCTTGCAGCTTCAATAAGTGTCCTGTTTCTCCTTCAGCAACTCCATTTTGCTGAGGAGTCCTGGGAGCACTATATTGTCTTGTAATACCTTTTTCATCACAAAATGCATCAAGGATTTGGTTCTTGAATTCAGTTCCTTGATCACATCTTATGGTTTTGACCTTGTGATCACATTGATTCTCAACTTTTAAGATGAAATTCTTCAGAATCTCAGGGGTTTCATCCTTAGTTCTAAGGAAGAAGACCCAAGTGAATCTTGTAAAATCATCTGTGATCACCAGACAGTAAGAGGTCCTTCCTAAACTCATTACACTGGTGGGGCCAAAGAGATCCATATGTAACAAGTGTAGGGGAGTAGTGATGGAGTTCTTTTCCTTAGGCTTGTGAGATACTTTGTGTTGCTTCCCTTTCAGGCATGCCACACAATGATCATCACTAGTAAACTCTTTCTTTGGCATTCCAGTTACCAATCATGTTTAATTAATTTATTCATGTTCTTAAAGTTTACATGGCACATTCTTTTATGCCATAGGAAAGACTCATCACTATTTGCTTTAGATAGAAAGCATGAAACTTCTCCTGAGGGAGATGTTTCTTGCAAATCCATCTTGTACATGTTCCCTTTCCTGGGGGCTCTGAGCAGGATATGCTCATGAGGAATGACCACACCAGGTTTGAGAACAATGCACTCATGCTCAGTAAAGAGCATGTTATGACTCTGATCACAAAATTGGGATACACTCAGAAGATTGTACCCAAGCTCCTTAACAAAGTTTACCTTCTCAATGCTGAGCTTACCATTTGTGACCTTGCCCCTTCCAGAAATGTAACCACCTTCATCTCCTCCAAAAGCAACTGGTCCTCCATCAATCTCTCAAAATTATGGAGTAGAGACCTATTGCCTGTCATGTGCCTGGAACAGCCACTGTCAATTATCCAGACATTCCTGTTGGTCTTGAGCTGTTCCTGCACAGAGAAGATGATTAGTTACATTTGGAAACCCAAGCCTTACTTGTCTTGGGCTCATTAACAGTAATAGAAGGTAATGCAACAGTAATAGATCCTATGGTTGTACTATAGGGATCTTCAGCTGTTGTTGATGGAGAAACCTCAGTCATTTGGTCTTTCTTAGACTTCCACACCACCTTTGGAGTCTTGGACTTGACCTTCAAAACCTTAGAAGCTTTTGGAACTTCATAAGTTTTGATGACTGATCCTTCGGAAGAGTCTACAGTCACTGCAGCAGACTTTAGTGCTTCGGAAGAACTCCTTTCTTCCGAGACCAACTTTGCTTCCGAAGGTAATTTTCCACTTACCTCCTTCTTTGATTTGGAGCTTCCGAAGGAAACAGACTTTCCTTCCGAAGCTTGAGATTTCTTGAGACTCTTTGAAGTCTTTGTTTTAGTCATGTGGACAGTACTTTTAGGATTGTATGGGCAATCCTTAGCAATGTGAGAAGTACTTTCACACATAACACATAACATTATCTTCTTCAAAGAAGTCTCCCTTTGAGAACAAGACTGACTTTGGTCACATCCCCTCTCCATCTTCATCTTGGTAGATGCTGAGACAGTTCCTTTGGGCTGTGAACTGTTCTTGGAGTTTGATGGTCCAGGCTGTGCAGCAGTGGTACACAGCAAATCAGTCTTCTTCTTGGCACTGAGATGATTTGAACAAGAACCATGACTCTTAGCTAAGGAGTCTGGTTGATGTCTTCAGTCCTTACTACTTTGAAACCTGCAGAGATAAAAACTTGTTTCTGCTTAGCATCAAAAGTAGCCTTGATTTCTTGAGCCTTCTTTGCTTTTCTTTTGCTCTTTCTGATCAAGTTCTTTCTTTTGGACTTGGTCATCACAGTTGATTTCTTCTCCTCAGAAGGATAGTGGCCCTTGGAAGAATCCTCTTCTTCACTCTTCTCAGAGGAATTCTTCACTATCACTTCTTCATCATCCTCACTTACAGGATCTATGAGAGGAAGCTCATCTTCACAAGTTCCACACCTAGGAGATCTTACAGACAAGATTGTGTGTGGAGGAGCTATCTCATTTGATCCTAGTCCCTGTCTATTTTGATAACAAACTTTGTTGTGCAGGGATGAGGATATCATGTTCTTGAAGGTCTCTTCTTCAAGAACACTCTTCTCTGCCTTGGCTTTGCTGATCACAAGCTCAGCCTGGCACTCAGTTAACTTAGTGATGAGATCTTGGATCTGAGTTCTGAAATCTGTATGTTCATGTTTTAGTACTGAAATGGTTTTCTCCAAGTCTTCTATCTTTAACTTGTAATCATTTTCAGACTTTCTAAAATCAGATTTTAATATGTTTAATGACTCAAGATCAGATCTCATCTCTAGGTTATAGGACCTGTATCTATTTACTTTAGCAATGCATTCAGGGGAGCAAAGATGTTCCAATACCTTGGCTTCATCATGGTCAGCCATCAGTGCTTGTTTGGAGAAGCATCCTCCACCTGAAAACTCCAGTCAAAGCCTCCTTCTTCAACAGCAACAGCAGCATGTTGCTTTGTCTTCTCAGTTTGAGGAGCTTTGTCAGTAAAGTTTGGTCTGGGTTGTGTTTGGCCCCCATTTGTTTTAGGTGCCTTACACTCCTGGCAAAGTGACCCATAAGGTTACAGTTGTAACACTTAACTTTGCTTTTATCCAGCCCAAACTTACTGCTGGTAGCATTGCTTGGAAATCTTCTTCCTGTCCTCTTGTAGAACTTCTTGGCTCTGTGAGTGAGGAGAGCCATCTGCTGAACTATCTCCATGTATTCCAGGTCATCTGGATGGATACAGTCCAGGTCTTCAAGAGTGAAGAGATAATTCCCACAGCTTTCATCTGCAGACACAAAGGCTTGAGAAGAACTTGTCTCTTGGAATGGGCTTCCTTGAGTAAAGTTCTCCCTTGGTGTCTCCGGGAAGGTGATGAAAGGACCCTTTTGTGAGTTGTCAGGGTAGCATAAGAGATGATGCTGAGGTTCTATGCTGTCCCTTTCAACCACATGAAGGGCTGAACCCATTTGATTGTTGGAGTTGCCAGATGAACCTTGCATGTTCATCTCCATCTGGTATCCACTGAGAATCCCATACAACTCTGTAAGAGTAAGAGTCTTAAGGTTCTCAGTCCTCTTGATCACCACACAATAGTGTGTCCATTGCCTAGGAAGTGAGGACATGAACTTCCTTACAATGTCCCTGTTCTCAAGAGGAACTCCTCCATCCACTAGGGTATCCACAATCTCAACATACCTGAAGTATTGTTGAGTCATGGTCTCACCTGCTTTGAAGGTGAAATTTTCAAACTGCTGCTTCAGAAGATCTTTCTTGTTCTCCTTGGCTTCAGAGGAGCCTTCATACATCAGCTTCAGTGCATCCCACAGCTGTTTGGCTGTCTTGCACTTCTTGATGCCTCTGTATACAGAGTTTGGGAGAGCAGTCTGAAGAGCAGTCATGGCCTTCCTGTCAATCTCTACTCTTTTTCTATCTTCATCTGAGTAGTTGGCCACATCTTTAGGAATCATACCAGCACCAGTAGCAGAGGGGGTGCTGGGTATGAAAGGTCCATTCTCAACAGATTCCCACATTCTTGAATCAAGAGACCTGATGAAGCCTTCCATCCTCATGCACCAGGTGTCAAAATCATCAAGAGTGATCAGTGGGGATTTGTTCATGGTTCCAGTCTCCATATCAGTCTTAGAGATGGCAGCCATTTGAAGAGTTTAGTTTTTGTGTGTGTGAGGGATCTTAAGATGGTTAGATCTTATATCAAGAGCCTGGAAAGCTCTGATACCAATTGCAGGACCGTTTAAGGGCTTAAACACAATTACAACACAACAACACAATGAGGAGAATAACTAAGCTCTAATCAAACAGTGAACTGGGTAACCAAAGTGATACAAAGAACACAAGTAAAGCAAGAGACAGAACAAGAGAGTATGGGTTTCAAGGAGGCAGTATGTTGCTTTCTCAAGTTCTTTTACAATGTTACAAAGCATAAAGAAAAGATACAAGAACTTGAAATACTTATACTACAACCTACAGCCGGCCATACTTTGAAGGCCAGCTGGATACAATTGACTAGACACTAACAAAATCAATTGTAGGATCAAAAGGCATATCTGCCTTTTGACCTTGTGACTATGACATGCCATAGCTCACATCCTTTTACAATACAAAAAGGATAAAGTACATAAAGTGGAAAGTTGAATACTCAAGACCTCAATGTACAGTTACCAAAAGCAAGGCCCTTTTCACCAACTCATGTAAGTTGGTGACTTTACAGAGATGCAGCGGAAAAGGTGCTTTATGGAACAGTACATCAGATAAAGCATGTGTACTAAAAGTCTTCGGAAGAAATCTGTCTTCATAGGATGAGGCTTCGGAAGACTTTGTCTCTGAAGCTTCGGAAGACTTCATGTTTGGCTTCGGAAGATATTGGTCTTGGCTTCGGAAGATTTTACACTTAGAGTATTTTCTAATGCTTTGTGTAAAACTTCCGAAGCATTCTTCACTTCAGTACTTAGTGCATGTTGCTGAGACACTTAAGCTGTTTTGGGTTGCATCAGACTTCAGAAATCCTTACAGTCTCTTTATGGGCAATGGTGCAAAGGTTCACGTAGAAGCCTAAGGAGACTACATTTTGAAGCTTCCAAGTGGTTTGGAAGTTATTTTAAAGAATGTTTTGTATGCTCCTAGTTTAACTAGGAACATTATTTCTGTTTCCCGTCTAAGACAATGTGATTATGATTTCAAGTTTGTTGACAATGATATTCATGTTTCTTTAAATCATGTGTTTTATTTTAAGGCTATACCTTGTAATGGTATTTATGAATTGGTTCATAATAAAACAACATATGATAGCTCAATGTACCAAGCAACCACCAAAAGGCTCAAATTAGATTTGAGTGATTCCTATCTTTGGCATTGTCGCCTTGGTCACATTAACAAGAATCGTATGCAAAAACTTCAAAAGAATGGTCTTTTGAAAACTAATGAAAATGAATCATTTGATGTGTGCGAGTCTTGCTTACAAGGTAAAATGACAAAGGCCCCTTTTAGTGGGACTAATGAAAGGGCAAAAGATTTATTAGGGATCATACATTCGGATGTATGTGGACCTTTTAAACCAATGACTAGGAATGGTGAAAGATACTTCATTACCTTTACCGATGACTATAGTCATTATGGGTATGTGTACTTGTTAAGACACAAACATTAATCTTTTGAAATGTTCAAAATCTTCAAGAATGAAGTTGAAAATCAACTCAACAAAACGGTCAAGATTCTTCGTACAGATAGAGGAGGTGAATACCTGAGTAGTGAATTTCAAGTGTATCTTATAAGTTGTGGGATTGTCTCATAACTTACTCCACCTGGAACACCACAACATAATGGTGTGTCTGAAAGGAGGAATCGGACTCTATTGGATATGGTTCGATCTATGATGGCTAGAAGAACACTACCTCTATCATTTTGGGGTTTCGCATTGCTCTCCGCGACCCGTATTTTAAATATGGCCCCAACCAAGAAAGTGGAAAGGACACCTTTCGAAGTATGGCAAGGAAAGGTTCCATCATTATCATATTTAAAAGTTTGGGGGTGTGAGGCTTATCCTAAGCAATTCACTCAAAACAAACTGGAAGCCCGATCCACAAAGTGTATCTTCATTGGATATCCTAGAGATTGTATTGGATATTATTTCTGTGATCCAACAGAGCAGAAAGTATTTATTACTCGAAAGGCAGAGTTCTTGGAGACTAAGTTCCTTTCGGGAGAAACTAGTGGAAGAACAGTGGAACTTGAAGAGGTTCAAGATTCACAAGACGATACACATTTGGTTGATACTAGCAATCAACATGAGGATGTTGATAATGATCATATGAATGATCAAGATACACAAAACGTTCGCGGATCTGGTAGAACTAGTATTCTTCCTGAGAGATATGGATTTTTCATGGATGGATGCTATGTGGTAGATTCGGATGAACCAACCACATACCGTGATGCAATGTCAAAACCTGATTTTGACAAATGGCAAGAAGCCATGAACGTTAAGATGCAATCCATGTTTGATAACCAAGTTTGGGAATTGGTTACACCACCTCTTAAGTCCAAGGTAGTTGGAAGTAAGTGGGTTTTCAATAAGAAAACCGATATGCATGGAAACTTGGATACTTATAAAGCTAGACTTGTAGCAAAAGGTTTCACTCAAACTCAAGGGGTTGATTATGATGAAACTTTTTCGCCTGTGGCAATGCTAAAGTCTATCAGGATATTATTTGACATAGCAGCATATTATGACTATGAGATTTGGAAAATGGATGTCAAAACCGCCTTCCTTAATGGATATCTTGAGGAAGATGTTCATATGGAACAGCCTGAAGGTTTTGTCGATCCAAAACATCCTAACAAGGTATGCAAGTTAAAGAAGTCAATCTACGGATTGAAACAAGCATCAAGAAGTTGGAACCACTGTTTTGATGATGAAGTAAAGAAATTTGGCTTCATCAAAAACGCTGATGAAGCTTGTGTGTATAAGAAAGCTAGTGGGAGCATTATCACTTTCCTTGTATTATATGTCGATGACATTCTACTATTTGGAAATGACATTCCAACCTTGGAAGGTGTAAAAACCTGGGTTGGAAGTTGTTTTTCCATTAAGGATCTTGGTGAAGCCACCTATATTTTGGGAATAAAGATCTATAGGGATAGATCAAGGCGGTTGATAGGTTTAAACCAAAGTGCGTACATTGAAAAGATCTTGAAAAGGTTCAAGATGGAGAATTCTAAGAAAGGTTTGGTACCTATTCAAAAGGGGACTATATTGAGCTCATCTCATTGCCCTAGTTCAAAGGTTGAACAGGAAAGAATGAATGGAGTCCCATATGCATCTGCTATTGGATCCATCATGTATGCAATGATATGTACTAGGCCAGACGTGTCATGTGCTCTAAGCATGACAAGTAGATATCAACAGAATCCTGGTAATAGTCATTGGATGGCTGTTAAGAGTATTTTGAAATACCTTAGAAATACTAAGGACATGTTCTTAATATATGGATCTGGTGAGGATGAGCTCGTTGTAAAGGGTTACACGGATGCGAGTTTCCAAACTGATCGAGATGATTCTCGATCACAGTTGGGATATGTCTTCATTATGAATGGAGGAGCAGTCTCTTGGAAAAGCTCAAAGCAAGATGTAGTGGCAATATCTACAACAGAATCAGAATACATCGCCGCTTCATTGGCAGCTCAAGAAGCTGCGTGGCTTAGGAAGTTCATTGCTGATCTAGGGGTCGTTGCTACCATTCAAGACCCCCTAGAGATCTTTTGTGATAACAAGGGTGCGATTGCTCAAATCAAGGAACCTCGTGCACATCAAAAGACTCGACACATTGATCGGAGATTCAACTACATAAGGGATGAAGTTGAAAAGGGAAAGATATGTATTCGCAAAGTTCACACCGATCAAAACATTGCAGATCCATTCACAAAACTCCTGGATAGGTCAAAGCATGAAAGTCATACTTGTGCCTTAGGACTTCGATATTCTAGTGATTGGACTTGATCAAATTTTGTATTTAGATATTGGAACTTATGTTATTTGACTTAATTATATGGTTATAATCTTCATTTGTTCTTCTATTTTAGCATGTTTAAATCCGTGAATAAGTAAGTTATTCTAAACGTCTGTAGTCGATCATACTTGTGGGAACAACTATGAATGTAAGACTATATTGAACTTGGATTAGTTGATATTCATAAAGTATGAATATAGAACAAAAGGTTGCTACCAAGGTTCATTGATATCTATGGGATATAGATATTGGACTGACCCGCTCTCTGTTATTTCTGCATGGAATCTTTATGATCAGTCATAAGGAATATTGAGTAAAGGCGAAAATCATTGTATCCTTAGACCTGAGATACATATTGGGTCTTGATATTCACCGAGTATCGTACTTTGACATAGTGCTTTGCTGTTCCGAAACATTGGCAGTACGTAAGGCTAGGTTCAGGTATGATATAAGGTAATTGTGAGAGACGTATGTAGTCAAGATGGAATTTGTTCCTCTTATTCGTTGAGAGTTAGATGTCTAAGGCCTGTTAAAGTTAAATCGTCGGAGAATGACAATTCTGTGTCTCTAGGATTTAACATGACATCTGTACAAAAGGATAAATGATTGACTCACCTAAATCATATTCAAGTAAGGTACTTGAAAAGGATGATGTTATTGAATGGCACTTAGTCATATACATTAGGGGTAGCAAACCGTTGCTAGGCGTCATTTGTTGCTTGCATCAATCTTCTATGAATCTTGTGCAAGTGGGAGATTGAAAGATTTATTTTGCCCAAGATACATATTAAATTGATGTGGCTAGTGTGATATGATCCAAGTCGGGTCATACCCAATAACAAGCCAAACAAACACAAATAATATTTATTCGTTGATAAGATCTTACAAATAAATATAGATACCAATTTAGAAAATAGGTTTTCTAAATCACTGCTTTTGTAAATGAACAACATTATATGGATAATTTGTTCATGAGATTTTATTTGTTTCATTATTTAAGTTAGTTAAACAATGACAAATAAAAGAGTGTTAGTGTTATAAAATTAAAAGGCTTTTAATTTTATAAAACAAGAGTGCAAGAGTGTAACCTTTTATAAAATTAAATGGGAGGGAAACCCATTTTGATGGGTATTTTCGCCCCCCCCCCCTTGGGCTTGGTGTCACCACCCATTTATTGTCTTGTAAATTGCAAGACTTAAAGTCTTGCACTCTTCCATCAAAAACTCTCTCTCTCCTACATACAAAAGCTCCCTTTTCTCTCTAATCTCTCTCTCTAAATTCGAATTTTGGGCTGATTATTGGAGGAACTCTTGGCTGAAAAATCAGTTTTGTGAGCTGAAAATTCAGCCTTAGTTGTGTAGATTCGGATCTACAAGAAGAAAGGGAAGTTGGTGTTCTACAACCTTGCAAGTAGGTGTCTTGGAAGGGCTTGTGGGTATCATCCCTTGAGGGCTTCTACATTGAAGTCTTAGCTTTCAAACATCATCATCTTCCTGCATCATTCTCCACGTTTCTAAGGTAGTAAATGTGTTCTTGAGTGTTTTTGATAGTATGCTCTTCCATATAAATAGATCCTTGTCTTGGGTTTTATTTAACAAGTGTATTTGATACATAAACTCACGTTTTTGACCTAAACTCCGCTGCGTTTTACATAATAAATGGTTAATATGACTTTGGTAAGGATCTACGAAACCCAACATCAAAGGCCTCCACAACTGATCATCAAGTTCAATGCTTCTTGTCAAAGGCAACAGAGAAAGACTGCATTTCCTAGAATAGTAGAATGGGACACATAATCCACGGAAGATGAATCACTTGATCCAGAATGATCTAGTGCGTGGATTAAATGTTAAGAACTTCCAATTACCGGATTTTCGTGTCGCGTGTAAGAAAGGGAAACAGACAAAGAAGTCTCATAAGGGAAAGAAAGTTCACTCAATTGACCTACCTCTTGAGCTTCTTCACATGGATATGTTTGGGCCAGTCAGTACAAAGAGCATTGCTGGCGATTTGTACTGCTATGTAGTTACATTTGCATCATTCAAAGAGCTGGTAACTACATTGGAGTCACTCTACAAGCTGAAGGTAAGGCAAATCAGTTCGGATAAGTGTACCGAATTCAAGAACCAGTGGATGGAGGCATTCTGCAAAGAGAATGGAATTGTACACCAGTTCACATCTGCCTACACTCCATAAATGAACGGAGTAGCTGAAAGAAAGAATAGGAGCTTGATAGAAACAACAAGAACAATGCTAGCCGACTCGAAACTGCCTATCCAATTCTGGAACGAGGCAGTTGCCAATGCTTGTTACACCCTTAATCGAGTCTTAGTGGTCAAACGACATAGTAAAACGTGTTACGAGTTGCTCCAACGACGTAAACCTGATCGAGAGTACCTTGAACCGTTTGGTGCACCATGTACGTTGCAGAAGAAAAACCAGTCAGGGAAGTTCAGTGAAAAGGCTGAAGAAGGAATTTTTCTAGGATACAACATACCAAATAAGAGAGTATACAACAACTCAACGGGTCAAGCAGAAGTGTGGTGCAACGTCGACTTTCAAAGATACACCAACCCCCCTGCTGGAAAAGGACCTGGATTCTTCTTCGATTATGATGGATTCTTTAAGTCCTTCAACATCCTTCTCTCCCCTTCTGATGATGAGTTAGCGACCAGAATGATGTATGATGTCTTAAACACACCATCACTAGACCCCACAACCTCCGCTTCAAAAGGTGAGTCTTCTAGTTCTTCAGGGGGAGCACTTGAGGTAAGTGACTCCTCCTCTGACGATGAAGAAGTGGAGATGAACAGGTGAACCAGGAGCCACAGGTTCCTGCTACAGGAAGTACACAAGCATCAAATCCTGATGCATCTGACACTTCGGAACCTCAAACTCCAACATCTTCAGATCTTGAAGCTGTGGTTTATAATTTGGATAATGAGGTAGCAGTTCCCACCACTCTTGGATCTCGGTTAAATGTTTATCATCCTTTGGACAATGTCATTGGAGATGTTCGATCAGGAGTACAGACCATAAATCAGCTATACTCAGCTGATTATGCCTCAGTCATGGAAAAGGGATATGTTCATGACGTAGCATATTGATGTTTCGTGTCTCAATTTGAGCTGAAATATGTTAGTGAAGCATTAAATGATGAGGCATGGGTAAATGCAATACAAGAAGAACTCCTACAGATCAAGAAGCTAGGAGTATGGAGACCGGTAGACAGACAAAAGGTGCTAAAATCATTGGCACTAAATGGGTCTTGAAATGCAAGAAAGATGACCAAGGGGTCATAATCAGAAACAAGGCTCGACTTGTGGTGCAAGGTTTTAAACAAGTCGAAGGCATTGATTACAATGAAGTGTTTGCATCGGTGGCTAGAATGGAAGCAATCCGTATCTTCCTAGCCTATGCATCTTACATGAAGATTAAAGTTTATCAACTAGATGTGAAGAGTGCATTTCTTCATGGTGAAATCCGGGAAACAGTGTATGTCAGTCAACCCGAAGGATTTCAGGATCCCTATCATCGGGACAGAGTGTACAAGCTTGATAAAGCTCTTTACGGGCTCCATCAAGCCCCGAGAGCATGGTATGAGAAACTCTCCACTCATCTGGTGAAACACGGCTTTCGCAGAGGAGTGATTGATTGTACACTGTTCATCAAAGAAAAGGATAGTGACTTACTGCTGGTATAAATTTATGCTGATGACATAATCTTCGGTTCCAAAAATGAAGATCTATGTAAAGAATTTGAAGCAGTAATGAAAGCTGAATTTGAGATGAGTGCCATGGGAGAGATGAAGTTCTTTATCGGGTTACAGGTGGATCAGACACCAAAGGGAATATTTCTACATCAGACCAAGTATGTAGGTGATATCCTAAGTCGGTTTGATATGGAGAATGCTTCGGCAGCTGGGACTCCACTGGCTGCAAACCCCAATGTGGCACCCGACGAAAATGGTGATCTGGTGGATGCCACCATGTACCAAGGAATGATTGGATCCCTCATGTACTTCACAGCCTCATGACCTGATATCATGTACACGACGTGTCTTTGTTCCAGATATCAGGCGAAACCGAAAGTCAACCATCTCATAGGAGTTAATAGGATATTTCGTTATCTGAAGAATACTCCAACACTCGGGTTGTGGTATCCTCATGAGGATGACTTTGAGCTTACAACGTATAGCGATTCGGATTATGGCGGCTGCAATATGAATTACAAGTCAACATCTGCAGGATGTCAATTTTTTGGAAGAAGATTAGTCACCTGGCAATGTAAGAACCAGACCTCTGTTGCTCTGTCAATATGTGAAGCTGAATACGTTGTTGTTGCAAGTTGTTGTTCACGAATCATCTGGATTCAACAGCAAATGCGCGACTACGGTTTGAAATTCTCTAACACTCCTATCTTTGTTGACAATTTTGATGTTATAGCCGTAACTAAAAATCCTGTCCAACATCCTAAAACTAAACACATCGGAATATCACTTTATACGTGATTGTTTTGAAAAGAATTTTAATCGATGTGGTTAAAATTAATATGGTTTTTCAACGCGCTGACCTCTACACAAAAGCCTTTAAAAATCTGAGATTTTTATATCTGTTAGAGGTCAATGGGGTAAAAAAGAAAAGTGATGTGATCACAGAGGATGAAAATGCTTAGTCCGACAATGTTTTTTGTTTTATTTTCATTTATTTTTCTTATTTTAATTTCCCGTTTCTATAAAATCCAAAAACTCAAAAAATATTTTTGGTTTTATAATTTTAGGGAGAGAATAGGTTAGAGTAGTATTTAATTACTTAAAAAAGGGGGAGAAGGACAGCTTTGCTAAAAGGATTGAAATCAAATCTGTGATTCTGATTCAATGCTTATGTAAAATGATAGTACACAGGAAACATATTGTTTGGGACTTTAAAAGTTTTAAATGATTAAGATGCAAAATTTGAAGTATAAATTTGAGAAGTCTAAGCAAAATAAAAGGAAAAATGATAGTAAAACTAGTATGCTACTAAGGTAACATAGAGAAAGTAGACCTAGAGGTTGCAAGTTCATTATATGATGTGTCGGTAGATTCAACACAATAGATGAGTAGTCCTCATTGGTGACTTAAATTCAAACTAAATTGATCAACTTGCTGTGGGTACCCATCTTATCCCTGGTTAACACAATCAACGTAGTTCCAATAAGGGGTGACGAGCAAATAAATGCCACAAATGTGTGCGGATGATCATAAAAATAGCAAAGCACGAAAAAAATGTGTAAGCGCTATCAAGCTGATAACAAATGTTGTTGGTGCGTTACGTGCAAAAAGAAAAGAAAAATGCTCTCCACAAGAAGATAGGTTGTGTGCCTCTCTGCTGTGCGATGGCACTGATTTGAGAATAAGCATAACCTAAATATTCTAGATTTCATTGTTGTGTGCGCCTCTCTGTTATGCGATGGCACTGGCCTGAGGCTTGGCATTTCTTTGAAAGCTCTTAGAATAGTTTCTTCTTGTCAAAATACCCGTAGACCGCTCAAAAATCTCCTGAGAATGTTGATTACCATATAAGCGTGGGATCCACAAATGCTTGTTAAAATAATTAAACCTTAATTCATCACCAATGTGTGTCAAAAATCAGTGTATGGATTTAAGAGGACAAGTATACTGAAAATCATCGTGAGCTGCAGTTCTCGAAAGTCAAAATCATTGTGTGCATCTTGTAGATCTAGCATGATTTCCTAAACTTGCTAATGACTCTGGATAAAAACAAGAATCTAGCATCAAAAGGTTTTGGTAATATGTCCCAAATGATTCTGGTATACCTGTATGATTCCATAACGAATCGTACCAGAAATGATAAAATAGAATTGAACTTGTGCTATCTAGGAAGTAAACTCGGTTAGAAGTACTCTAATAGGTTTAGATCCACCTCAAAATCAAAAATACAAAATATGTCTTGTTCAATTTTTTTTTATTTCAAGTTGTTTTTCTATCTTTAGTCATTTGGTAGATAAAAGTTGGACTATACATTTGGATTCAACCTGTAAATCACTCACTAAAATGGGTCCGTTTGAGGTGACCAATCGGGTTTTTTAAATTTTAAAAGGATCACGTCTGAGGTGATCACATAAGGTTTAAGTTAAAAGGATCACGTTTGAGGTGATCAAATAGGTTTTCAAATTAAAAAGGTCATGTCTAAGATGATCATTATTCATAAAGTTTTATCTATAGTTAAAAGGCTAAGTGTTTGAAAAGTCCTAAGGTCAAACTCATAAGTATGAGCCATTCGCACGACTGGACCATAAGTACGGACCAGTCGCACGATTGGATCATACGTATGAGCACAATCGCATGACTGAACCACATGTATGGACCAGAAGTACGATTGGACCATAAGCATGGGTCAATCCATGCGATTGGATCACCAGAATGAACCAATCGCACGAATGGAAGTGACCGAATGAGTCAGTCGCACGACTGAAACCTAGTCGCACGACTGACTGTGACCGACTGAGCAAGTCACACAACTGAGCCCTAGTCGCACGAATCAAGAGTGTGAATAGGTTCAGTCGCATGACTGAAAGAAACCCTAGTATAAATAGAGGGGGAGTCGGTCGCAGACACTCATCACCCCCAAATCACACCTAAATCACACGAAAGCAATATTACTCTGCCCAAGTTTCATATCAGTGATTTAGTACCCTGTTTGTGATACTAACTAATTACACATCGTTTCTACAGGTAATGCGAGACTAGATTCAATCAAAATGCACAGATTAAGCTAGCCCTAACGTTCAAATCGGTTCAAAACTAAACCGAGACAAAGTCTTCTAAATAAACCAATATTCAGTACTTAAACGTCAAATTTTTTAGCACAAAGTGTTATTTTGATGGATTGCGAGTCGAATGAGACTAACCTGAATGTTTAACATCAACTATTGACCAAGAATTGATTCTACGGTACGAAACAGAGAAGTTATGCGAAAGGACATACTGATGAACTTCAATCGCACGATTGAAATGGGCAAATGACTCTATCGCACTAATGAACCATGCGTATGAACTCAGTCGCTCGACTGATTCAACCGCATAGAACAGCATACGACTAAGTTGAGTCGCAGGTTCATTCGCACGACTGAGTTCATTCGCACGACTAAGACTCATCGGATTGTCCATTCGCACGATAGAACAGAATGATTCAGGTTCATTAAAATTCAAGTGTCATTCACTTACATAAACTCTAACGTTTAGTTATCTTGTGTACCAGAAACATGGCGAGTCGATGGACTATGAGCACAAAGTATAACCTTTGTGCACATTTGGACGTCACCTCCCGGAATGTCGCTGATTTTGCTGGGATTATCACCTTCCTACGGAAATCGAGGATCTTCAAGGCTATATCTACTCCGTGCACACCTTGTTGATCGATTCAACAGGCTTTCTGGGAAAGCGCGATAGTCGACAGGTCTGCTGAACCACATCGCATAAGGAGTACTATATTTGGTCAAGAGATAGAGATCAAGGAGGAAGACCTGCGGAGGGTGTTAGAGCTGGGATATGATGGTGACTGTCCTACCAGACTACATCCACTGACTGTCCGAGGTTGCTTTCTTCAGGCTAAGTACTCGGGGGACATAAACGTAGGTGTGCTCAACAAGAGCAACTTTTGCCCCCAACTCAACTACTTATCCCATGTGCTGCTAAAGTGCATTGCCTCGAGGAAAGGAGGATTTGATGAGCTGTATGATCAGATCCAGAATGCCTATGTGGCTCTGGTACTGAATCATCCATTCAGCTTCTCACAAATGATCTTCAACTACTGGGTCGAGAACCTAGAAGCCAAGGGCAAGGAGGGCTTCTGTATGTACCCTTGGTTCCTCCAGATGATCATTGACCAAAAGCTGCCCTTGCTGCCCAAAGAGAGTGATGATGCAGTGACACTAGAGGTCATAGACGACACCACACTCGAAAGGATGAAGGTTTACCGGGGCAAGCAGGTGAAGCCCCTGGTAAGGAGGTTGTTTGGGCATCTGGCCCGGGATGACTATGTGGCGCAGCTAGGAGGAAGTGGCGCCATAATGATAAGGACTCGGATGTTGAGCAGATTGCTCTACCCTTCGATAATTCTGACGATGATGACCACGATGATGATCAAGGAGGTGATGGTCAGGGTGGACCCGAGTCTGCTCCTATTCATCCTGATTTCCAGATAGAGGAGGAGGAGGAGTCTGATGAAGAACCTCTGGTGCGAACGGTGGGGCGCCGGGTCGTAGCCACGAAGAGAGGTCTCAGGGCGGTTGGTGGACGCCACGGGGAGTCCGGGGATGCTGCTATTGCTGATACAGATACATCTTATACCCCTAACCCGCCCAGCAGCCAAGGGGGAGCCACTGTGTCTAAGGGCTCGAGGAGGGAGAGAATGGCTCACCCTTACGGCAAAAGGGGAAGAGGCCAAGATTTACAGTGACCACATCCACTCCCACTGCCACTGCCACCACTACTGGCATAACCACCACATCTCCCATATCCACCATAGCTACCACCACCTATCACTTCCACACTCCCAACCACCACCACTACAGTCTACCCTTCACCACCCACTCATATACCACCACCCATATTCACCACTGCCACCACTACCACCACCAGCCACTAAGTAGGACCATCATCCCACACCACATTCACCACAAGACCTACTCTACCCCCCATTGGGGTAGAGGAACAGCTGGGTGCACTTAACCGCATAGTGCTGAAGCTGGGCTGCTGACGAAGAAAAGGCTGCTCAACTAAGTCAGCTAGTGGAGCTAAAGGCTACCCAAGCAAAGCATATTGCTCAGCAAACACAGTAGAGCTCCCAACTCCAAGAGCGAAATGACCAATAAGTGAAGAGAATAGAGGAGTTGGAGGCTTCTAACAAGACTATCATGCTCAAACTAAAGGGATCGAAAGATGAGCCTCTGAAGATTAGAGAGGGTGATGATGATGATGATGATGATGATGATAGTGATGATGATGAGACGAGTGAAGATGAAGGGCCAAGGGGAAAGAAGGATGATGATAGTGATGAAGAAGGAGATGCAGCTGCATCTCTCTCAGCTTAGGGTCAAGAGAGAAGGATAACAAGAAATCAAGACCAAGGAGCATCACCCTCTGCCCCACCTGTTGAGAAGCCAGCTATCCAAGACAAAAGTAATACTTAGAAGTTTATGTATTTGAAAACTTTGTATTTGAATCTTGTATTAATATTATGTAATTAATGTTTATATATCTTTATCAAATGGTTGATTGTCTTGATTAATTACTAATTGTTATATGTTTACATAAATCAAGCAGATCAAACATCTCAGCAAGACGAGTATGATGTTGATCCCCTACAGCAAATCAAATCTCAAATCATAATGATTCTTGATTTGCAAGGGATTGTCAGAAGGTCGGTGAGCTACACTCTTGAAGAAGGAGAAATCATTCACGACCTTAGTGATGAGCAACTTGCAGAGATGTTTAGGCTAAACCCAGATGAGATTGTCAAAGATGCATCTACTTTTTATGTGACCAGTGATGACGAGCTCAACGATGTAGATGAAATAGAGATTGAAGATGTCACAGCCGAGCATTATCCAGAGTACACTGACCGAGAGGGAAATATGATCCCCAACTGGAGTGAGACTCCCGGCAGTGCTACATTTGACAAACTAGATGATGTGGAAAAGGAAACAGATAAGAATGAAAGCCAAGCCCAAGCCTCAGACGCTGATGTTAATATCAAGAAGGCCGAATGGGCGGCTTGTTTTGCTAAGATACGGGCACAACGCACTGCTCAAAAGCCAAATGCCTACACCAAGCTGTACCAGGTCAAGAAACATCTAAAGGTATCGGGCAAGATTATTGCGTGGGCGTATTTTGAGGATCTTAACATGTATGCTGTTAAGAGGGAGAAGGGTATAGAGTAATTCAGATTCCCACATGATCTGAAGACTCTCCCTGGTTTTGAGCTCAACCAGCTGGCATGCCTAAATTTGTTATATGCTGATCCGAGGAAAATGTCAACTAGTTTAAGGCTGCACTAAGGAAAGAATACCACACCAGGTGGGTAAACTTCTGACCTCAACAACCGAAGAGGTACATCCGAAGGTTTGAAGTGGACCCGATATCTAGAAAGCCAAAGGTCGTGCTGAAGTGGAGTCCTTCGCGCACTATGTCTAAGATTCCCTTATGGGAAATGCCACAGGACTTCAGTCCACACTTTAAATGGTGGTATTATGATTGGAGAACAGGTGAAGCGGTCATAGTCTTATAGAAAGAGAGCAAGATGGAAACTATCCGGGTGTTTGACCCTATGTGACTGGCCAACTTGTCTGCTGACGATGTTTATACCTTATACAAGTGGCTGCTATTCTATGACTCGCAGGATATCGTACAAGCCCTCCAGTTCCAGAACATGATAAGACTCTGTTTCGCATTCGAGATACATGCCGGAGTTACAAGAGAGGAAAAGTACAAGAAGTTTGAGGAGCTAATGAAGAATGTTAGACAATGATGTAAACTAGGTCCAAGGGGGAGTTTGTTGATACATATGTACCTAGTTTAGGAGCTTAATGTAAAATGTCTTTCATGTCTTATATATATGTAATGAATGAGTTGAATGAAATGAAATATGTGATTGATGCTTATATTGTTTAATGTTTCATTGTTTATTGTATCATAACGCATATTGAACTAACTATATAGGTTTGTGGTTGTTTACATAGTTCTTAGTCAAGAATGGTTGAGAAATGTGTTTAAATTTAATCATATGAAGTATTCATGTGAATGGACCATGCTAATGGACCATACGCATGAACACTTCATGCTAATGGACCAGTCGCACGACTGAACCAGGAGACTGGATCAGTTGCACGATTGAGACATAAGATTGGATCAGTCGCACGACTGAACCATCAGTCGTGCGTATGGACCAATTGTATGATTCAGTTGCACGACTGAACCATACTAATTGTTTAGTCACACGATTGAAAAACCCTAACCTATCAATACCACCTACTTTGTGAAAAAAAACACTTGAAGAATTTTGACACATATTCGTACCCTAGCCGTCCAGAGACTCCAGAAAGCCTGTTCCAACTTCATAGTTCGCAGTTGATCGTGTTCTAATCGTTCTTAACGTTTCTTTAATCGTTAGATTGATTTGAACTGTGTTCTCACTGATTGGATCGCCAATCAAATAGGATTTCGCACTATTTGGTTAGGTATACACGCATAATCGGTTAGTACTCCGTACGTACATCGTCCTAACATATAAATATGAGTCCTAGGTTTCACATCAAATGGACGGAAAAACAAGCAATAGACGGCAACTTACCAACCATCACGTCAATTCACACAATCAAACACAAACCCTAGCACCCGTCACATCAATACATCATAAACCTCAACACGTTCGAAGCAAAATTGTTTATAGCATTCATTATTTATTTATTTGTAATTATTAACAAGTTTTAATAAAATACTTTTGAAACAAATCTTGTTCTTTTATTTATTGTGTTGATATCATTGTGTTCTTTATCATTAATATTCATTGTCATTGATCTTTAATAATTAATCAATTAAACAACGATTAATGATCATTCCGCAATCATTAACTCGATTCCAATCTAACACTGATAATCCCTGATTGCGATCCTTGGATTCACACATTGGAAGAGCCCAAGACCAACAAGGCTTGGGTTTCCAATAATAACTAACTTTTTCACCTTATGTGTAGGGACCTCCACATGACAAGAATGACAATGTGTAGATTGTAGATAGTGGATGCTCCAGGCACATGACTGGGAACATATCTCTTGTTCAAGAATTTCAACATTTTGATGGAGGTCCTGTTCAGTTTGGAGGTGAGGCCGAAAGATACATTTCTGGAAGAGGAAGTGTATCCAATGGCAAGTTAATAGTCGACAATGTAAACTTTGTCAAACAACTTGAACACAATTTTTTAAATGTTTCTCAATTTCATGACAAAAGCACCCATGCTTCTCACAGAACATTAGTGCATTATCATTAAAAGCATCAAATAATGAAGTATTATTTACATTTCTATTACTAGACTCAGGGCAATTTTATATTACATGATCATCCTTCCCTCATCTAAAACACGGGGACTTTAAACCTTTCTTCTTACATTTTAAAAAAGGAACTAGATCTATTAATATCTCTTCCTAACATTTCAGACATATATGAATTAGAATCGTGGTAAGAGGCATAAGATTCTCTTGGTTTTTCTTTATCGAACTTAATCGTAGTAGATTCTGGTTCATTAACATTAATATTTTTGGCATTTGAGGAAGTTGTCTCATTCTTTTTAGGTTTAGAAATCCGAATTGGTATAAAAGATGGGATGGGATGAGAGAATAACTTTTCGAAACAATTTGATTTTGTTTGTTTGTCTTAATTTTTATTTTAGCAAACATCATTTCTATTAACACAAGCATTTGAAACATCACACTTTGATTTATAATCATCTGAAGATAAACAAGTTGAATTAGAGATAGAACTACACATGGCATTGTCTGTAATAGACCTTTAGGAAACAAATCTACTTAAACTATTATCTATTGATGACTTTTTGGAATCTGAAATGCTAATACTAGAGCTGCCCAGACCACTACTTGCACCATAATCATACTCTCGCGAATCTCCTTATGATTTACTCCTTTTAAACCTGCATACAAAATGTTAGTGTCTTTTTTAATTAATTCATTAATTGGATGAGGTGTCGGCATGAGAGAATAACAATAAGTACCTGGAGGAGGATAAACGTGAGTAGTTCCTTCGCTTCCCAAACTCATCTTAATTCTAGCCCCCCATTGTTTCTTGCAAAGTTCCTAATTTTCATCCCATAGATTGTCCACTTCTCATGCTTGGTTTTAATTTTCTTATTTCAAATTCCTCAAGTGCCACAAGTTCTATCAAAGCATTTATCTCAACATTCCTTACCAAAAAATTTCTTTTTAAATGTTCATTTTCCCTTAAAGCTTCATTTAACTTTAGAAAATATTTTGACTTATTTGTTTTAAGTTCTTTGTTAATTTGTTTTAAATATTTTTCATTTTCTAACAATAACATGTTAGCTTTATAAACCCCGAATAAACGAATTTTGCATGAAGGAGAACACATGTCTTGAATTAAAGAAGTCGCATAACAACTTTTCAGCAGTTAGGGCTTTTTTGCATTGACAAAAGTGAGTGTTTCTTTTGTATTCTTCCTCCATGGCTTTCTTCCTTTCTTCCTCAACTTGACTTCCCTCTACCTTTCCTTTATCACAATCCTTCAGCCTCATTTCACTTGCTTCAACTTATTGTGGTTTCTCGACTTCAGCAGCTTCACAAACAGTCAACTTTTCCTTCAAAGCTTCACAACAACCCTTATCTTCACCAATACTAACAACCTTTTTCTAATGAGCTTGAACATGTTGTACCTCATCTTCATGAACCTCATCATCTTTAATTTCACATTTGAACTCCCTGAAAGGATCAAAGTCTTCAACCAAATCCACATCACTTTCCACCACCTCAGCCACCAGAGCATGTTTAATTTCAATTTAAGTTTCTTTGATTTCAACACTCCAATCAAAGTTTGATATTATTGATTTTTCCTTCTTTGGCAAGGCTTCTTCTTTGTCGGTGATCAGGATGGCTTTTGAAGTTCCAGGATGGCTTCTTCTTTCCTGGTTCAGTGATGATTAGAGATAGACATTCTCTTTTGAAGTGGCCTAATTGCTAGCAATTGAAACATCTCAATTTGGACTTATCATATACAAGTTTTGAGTTTTCATTTTGATTGCGAAAGTTTTTCATGCCTGTTCTTTCCATAAACCTTCTTGCACGCAACATGAGCATTGCCATCAGCCACTGGATATCAGTTTCTTCTAAGTCATCAGGGTCTAGCTGATACATATCCTCCATGGTCATTCCTTTTCCTTTCAACTCCCTCACAACAAAAGCTTCGTAGTTGTGCACAAACATTCCAAACAATGTCATTGTTTCAGATGGAACTTGAGTAGTGACTCCTGTAGTTGAGCTTGAACTAACACTTGATGATCCACTACTAGACTTGTTTAGCATACCATATCTAGAAAACCCACCATGAGCTACACCATACATTAAAGAGGATGAAATCAATGCATAATTTTATGTATAAACAGTAGCTGGCACCATGGATTGATTGTATTCCCTCCTTTTCATATCTAAATAAAATGACTTTAGTTTGTTGATTACATCCCTTCCACATATTTCTCCCTGAGATCTTTCAATTCTTTCTCTTTTTCATCTAACTCCAGAAGTTTGTCTCTGATAATACTAGATCCTCTATCCAGGAGTTTTTCCACCCTTGCTACCTTTTGTAAAAGCTAAAAAATCATCTCATCTTTTTCATCAGGTTGTTTCACCTCAGATTCAGCGAAACTTTCAGAGGGACCTGCTTCAAATGTAGCTTGCCTTGCAGACATTCTCATGTGATGTTCCTCCTCATCAAAAGATGATTTGGAATCCTCTGAAGAGCTGGTAGATTCACCAAACTCAACAGGTTCTGTAGTAGTAGGGAATGATGGTACATGTGAAATATGTGGTGAGATAATGGAAAATATGTGAGGTGATGGAATGGGTGATATGTGAGGTGATGGAATGGGTGATATGTGAGGTGATGGAATGGGTGATATGTGAGGTTATGGAATTGGTGTTGGCATAAAAGGTGATGCTATCTTAGCTTCGTAAAGAGAAGGCTCAGTGTGAATATCACCACCTACATCCACATCTGGTGACACTCACCTTTGTCCTTCTTCAGCTATGCCAACATGCTTATCAACATTGTGTTGATCAGGAGCAGCTTGTTCTTCTTCTTCTTGATCATGCTAATATACATGAGCTTCTTCTTCTTGGTTGATCTGCTGTAACATCCAAGGCAGCAAAGGAAAGAAACATCCACTGTAGAAGTTCCTTGGATCTCTTTTCTTGATGTACTTGTAGGACGTTGCATTATAGTGAGGAATGTCCATCACTGGTCCTTCAGGCACAATCTGAGGAAATGCCTCATTGATCAGGCATTGTAGAAATCTAGGATACATTAGAAACATGTGCCTCCTCCCCTTATTGAATGTTAGATACTAGGCCATTGAAAACATATACTGACATATTGAATGGCCTGTTTTTGCATAGTGCACATATAGCAGATGAAGTAGTCACTGGTATATCATTCCATCCAGTTTTCCTCTTTGATAAACAATGTTGGAATATGTGAATGAGGAACCTCCATTGTAAATCAACCAATCCTTTGACTATTTGTTTTCCTTCATAACCTCCTTCATACCCAATGTTGGCAAAGAAGGTCATGATGTCATCATCTTCAAGTTCCATGGGTGAGTTTGAATCATCACCAAACTGTAGACAATGCCTCACAGTTTGTTTAGTGTAGGATAGAGAATGGGCATCAGTGATTCTTCCAGTCAAGGTTCTAACACCATTCACTTCAGCAACTTCAGCTGTTCCCCATAAAGACCTTATGCAGTTTTCAAAAATGACAGGTCTAATTGTGATGGCATGAGCAACTCTGGTGGTAGAAATGAATCTGATCATATCTCTAAGTCCTTTAGCCTCGAGTACATTAGGGTCAAGATAACAACTGACAGTGTGGAGCTTGCTCCAAGTAAGATTAGCCATTGTACCGTGCATTAGATGCATATGAATTAGAACATTGAACAATGATTATCAGAATGCAAAGATGAAATCAAGTTGACTTTTCTCAGTTTGACTTTGATTAGTCAAAATTAAGGGTTCATAGGTACTGTTCCTTATGACTTTGACCTAGCTTGATTTTTTAATGAATGATCACTTTTATTGTGTTTATCATATTTGTTTGAGATGATATTTTCTGATTTTAAACTCTTTTAATACTTAAACTCAAGTTTTGATGTCACCATTGTCGTTTCTTTTATCCCCTGTTCATGCGATGAATCTAGGTTTCCGAAAATCATTTGTTTATTGTTATTTCCCCAACCGTTAGGTTCATTGCACTCGAAAATGAAAATAGTCCTTAGTTTGTGTTTAATTTTAATGATTCTTGATAACCTAGGGTTCTAAGTTTGTCATACAACCGTCGGTTCAGGTCAAGATATTTTCAAACAATCACCTTAGTTTGATACTACTGTGGTTAAGAATCGAAATCGACGTGAAACGTAGGTTGATGAACTTGAGAATCACAGGTATATGATAATGATGATGATGATGGATGAAGAACAATGATGAACGCTCGGTTCACTATAAGTCTCTCAAATTTGAAAAGTATTTAATGACCTTTTAAAATCTGTTTAAATAGTCAAATTAATAGCTTTTACAAACTTTACAAGTTTCTAAACAAATGCGGTTGTTTTTTAATTTTCACTGTAGTAAATGCGGTGAGAATTGTTCATCAGCATTTGTGTACTGTGATAAATGCGGATGTTTTAAAACATTATCAGCATTTGTGCACTTAGCAAATGCGATAGTGAAAAGTTGTCCAACATTTGTTCACTGTAGCAAATGCGATTGATCAAAGTTGTTCAGCATTTGTTCATTGTAGCAAATGCGATGAAAAAGTTTCCACCATTTGTAAATGTAACAAATGCGATAGAACAAAGTTGTCCAGTATGAACAGATGCGGAAGAATAATGAAGTTGTCCGCATTTCTTGATTTTCACACATCATCATGACAGAAGAGATTAAGCATATTTTTTTTTATTTTTGATACACATACAACAAAATTTCAGTATTGATGTCAACCATATTTACAAAATGTGACTAAATAGACTTATTTGCATAGTGGAATGCGGCTGAACAAAAAGTTAACCTCATAAAGAAATGCGGTGGAACAATTTTGTCCGCATAAGTTTTCAATACTTCAAAAGTTATATGTGCATTTGTTGTTGAAACAAATGTGGTAGAGTTAACTTGTCCATATCAGTTTCACTTGGTTTTTCAATGAATTAAGCAAGTTACTCGCATTGGTTATATGCCTGGGTTACCTTCACCCACATTAACTAATGCACTTTCCCGCATTAACATTTGAACCTAATCAAAATTAATGTTTCTGCAGAGTAAAATCTTTTCTATTTTCGTTTTGCTGATTCATTGACTGATATGAAGAACTGTCTTTGCTTTTGACTTGATTCTTATGAAGTTTTGACTGTTGTTGAGGTTGTCAATTCTTTCTTGGATTGACTTGAATATCAGATGTGATACAAGTTTTCTAGTGTTTGACTGATCTTTGACTTTTATGCTTCCAGATATCTACATAGATTGAGATACTATGGTATAACTTCTACACCAACACAGTCAATTTCTTTTTGATTTTATAATGTTAATGTTAAGAACGGAGACACCAATACAAACTGATCAAAATTTTAAATTACCCCCCCTAAAGTTTATATCCATAAAAGGATAGAAACTTTAAAAATTTAAAACTTTTGAAGATAAAATAGTTTTGTAATAATTTCGTTTTCTTATCTGTATATGAAGAGGAAGTATACCTTTCTTGGGATCATATCAATTTTACATTACACAAGTGCAAGCTTTGGTTAGTAAAATAGACATGGTTACGAGTTTATTGATTGAAGGTATGTTTGTCCTCTTAAACTCATACTTGGTTAATATTGTGATATATGTGATATTTATAATGTTTTTGATTAATTTGATTATTCAACATGTACCCCACACTCAAAAGCATGGCATGGTCAACCACCCGTATGAAATGCATGGTAGAACTTTTTCACAACTTACTTGACCACGTTATTTAAAGTATGAGATCTCATTATCACTAACCCTCATTGGGATTCTTTACTTTGATCCTTTTAATGATTTGATCCACATTGGGATTTTTTTCACTTCACTTTGGAAGGTGATCCACGATGGGATTCTTTGTTCATTCACAAGGAATGTAATATTTTGTTAATTCATCCAAGGTAGAAGTGTTCCATATTGGGAAACTTTTGGATCATGAAATCAGTATTATGTGATTGTTTCTCCAGATCTTTGCTCAGCAAAACAGAGAAGAAACAGATGTAGGTGAAAGAGATTTATAACATATCATTACCTGATGTGTTTAGGTTACTACACACACATACACTTGGATAAGCCAATACGTACTAATACTCTGAGATGAGTGCTTCACAGTTGAATATGGATTTTAGTTCATCACAACATGTATCTTCTTTTCCAAGTTGAGCCTACCCGCATATCAGATAAGTCATGTTAGTCTTTTGAAATTTTAAAATAAGCATAGTGAATGATATAACGACTGTAATTATATCATTTCCCATTTGAAGTATATATCATATTCTTCAACAAAATGACATCTTTTTGTGATTTTCTGTAACTTTCGAATTTTTTTGATGTTTCTGATTTTTATTCAAGGTTAATCATGCCAATTGATTGAACTAGAAATTCAAACCGACTAGGTTCAAATGCCTTTGTAAATAAATCAGCCAATTGATTATCAGTGTGAACTTGAATCAATTTGATTAACCCTTTTTCAGCATAATCTCTCAAAAAGTGATATCTAATTTCAATATGTTTTGTTTTTGAGTGCTGAACAAGATTATTTGTTATAAACATTGCTGTTGTGTTGTCAATATGAATTGGAGTGTGCAAGAAGTTAAAAACCATAGTCAAGAATCTGCTTTTGAATCCAAAGAACTTGAGAGCAGCAAGCTGATGATGCTATATACTCAGCTTCTGCTGTTGAAACAGACACGTTTGTCTGCTTCTTGCACTGCCAGGAGACCAATCTGGGACCAAGAAATTGACAACCGCCAGAAGTGGATTTCCTATTGAAGTTACATCCCCCGTAGTCACTGTCGATGTAGGCATAGAGATTGAAGTCTCTTTCCTTTGGATGCCATAATCCGAGAGCAGGTTTACTTGAAAGCATTAACATGAGACTCCTTGGGATCAGCTTGATATCTGGCACACATACAAACACCAAACATAATATCAGGCCTACTGGCTGTTAGATAACTAAGTGAACCTATCATAGATCGATAGTCCGTCTGATCCACTGATTTGTGTTAGGACCTGGTATTTGAACGAAATACCTAGTGATTAGCGTGTTAAACCAACTCAAATAGTGCGGAATCCTATTTGGTTGGCGATCCAATCAGTGAGAACACATGAAGAATCAATCAAGAATTGAATCTAACGTTAGAAGTCGATTAGGAATCGATCTAATGTGCTCTGTGAACTTGGAGAACGATTTGGGAGGTCTCTGGACGGCTAGGGTACGTCTGGAATCGTAATGGGATGAATGCTTACGTTTTTCCACGAATTGGGTCTATTTATAGGTTAGTATTGTTCAATCGTGCGACTGGGCCATAAGTATGGTTCAGTCGTGCGATTGAACCATGCGGTTGATTCATTCGCACGACTGAGTGTTCAGTCATGCGATTGAGCCAATCTTATGTGTCAATCATACGACTGATCCAGTCTCCTGGTTCAGTCGTGCGATTGAGTCAATCGTATGAAGTTATTCATGCGTGTGGTCCATTCGCATGGGCCATTCGCATGAGAACTTCATTAAGTTAAGTTTGAATGTTTTAATTAATATAACATAATGTGTAACCATTCAAACAATCATAAACCCAATCAATTCAATCACGACTCATTAATGAAATATTAAACATCACAAGTAACAAACAATTCATGTCATTTCATTAATCAATACAAATTACATCATAATCAGACAGACAAGATTCATTACATTACAAATCATGATCTAGAGACATACATGCATCAACAAACTCCCCCTTGGACCTAGATCTATCTAATCTCTTGTCTTCTGCATAACCTCCTTATACTTCTTGTACTTCTCCTCCTTAGTGACTCCTGCGTGAATCTCAAACGCAAAGCAAAGTCGTATAACGTTTTGGAAGTGGAGGGCTTGTACAATGTCTTGTGTGTCATAGAACAGTGGCCACTTGTATAATGTATAGACATCATTAGCAGACAAGTTGGTTAGCCACATTGGGTCGAATACCCTGATTGTATCCATTTGGCCCTCTTTATTTAGAACTATGACAGCTTCAGCAGTTCTCCAATCATAGTACCACCATTTGAAGTGTGTAGTGAAGTCCTGTGGCATTTCCCTGAGAGGGATTCTCGACATAGTGCGCGGAGGACTCCACTTTAACACAATCTTGGGCTTGCCAGTAATGGCATCAACCTCAGACCTTCTTATGTACCTCGTAGGCTGTTGTGGTCTGAAGTTAACCCATCTGGTGTGGTACTCCTTCTACAGGGTAGCCTCGAACCAGCCTGACATCTTTCTTGGGTCAGCATACAGCAGCTTTAGCTTAGCCAGCTGGTTGAGCTCAAAACCAGGTAGAGTCTTCAGATCATGTGGAAACCTGAAGTACTCTATGCCCTGTTCCCTCTTAACTGCATACGCGTTAAGGTCATCAAAATAAGCCCATGCAATAATCCGGCCTGACACCTTATGGTGTTTCTTGACTCTGTAGAGCTTGGTGTAGGCATCTTTCTTTGGTGCAGCACGCTGGGCTCTCACTTCTTCAAAACAGGCAGCCCACTCAGCCTTTCGAATGTCTACGTCATCATTTGAGGCTTGGGCTGTTCCTTCGGTCTTTTCGGTTTCCTGCTCCATCTTGTTTAGTACCTCAAACGTATCACTGACTAGGGACTCACCCAGATTGGGGACCACATTACCCTCGTTGTCAGCGTACTGAGGGTACTCTTCAGCAGTAATATCTTCGACCTCAACTTCATCAACGTCATTTAGCTCTTCATCACTGGTCGAATCAACTGTTGGAGCATCCTTGACAATTTCATCAGGATTGAGTCTGAACATCTCTGCCAGTTGCTCGTTAGATAGGTCATGAATTATTTCCCCTTCTTCAGGGGTATAACTCACAGACCTTCTTACAATCCCTTGCAGATCAAGAATCATGGTTAGTTGAGTCTTGACCTGTTGAAGGGGAGCAATGTCAAACTCATCCCTTTGAAAGTTTGGATCTGTTTGATTTAAACATTCAACACATAAATCATTAGTAAGTAATCAAACAGAATTATATAAACTTAATATATAAACATTCAACACATTTGTTTTTCATTACATGATTCAAACACAAAAATAAATAAATACATAAGACATCTAATCTGTACTTTTGTCTTGAATCATGGCCTCGTCGCTCGGAGGAGCAGAAGTGGTAGATGACTGGTCCTGTCGATGCTTCGATCTTCGTTCTTGACCAGAAGCAGAGGCCGATGCAGCCGCATCCCCTCCTTCTGCTTCGTCATCATCATCTTTTCCTTCTGTCCTTTCTTCCTCTGTCTCTTCCTCATCCTCATCATCCTCCTCATCCTCATCATCATCTTCATCTTCATCATCACCATCTCCATCATCCCCATCACCCTCCTTTATCTTCAAGGGCTCATCCTTTGACCCCTTTAACCTCAGCATAATGGTCTTGTTGGTAGTCTCCAACTCCTCTATACGTTTGGCTGATTGGGCCTGCTGGTCCTGGAGTTGGGACATCTCGACTCTCTGTGCCTCCATTAGCTGGGTCTGCTGCTCTATCACCCGAGCCTGCTCTGCCATCTGCTGAGACTGGGCAGCAGTCAGGTCGGTCAGCTGACGAATCTGAGCAGCTTTTCTTCATCTGCAGCTAGCAGGCGCATCACCATACGGTTTAGCGCCGACAGCTGCTCCTCTACCCCGATTGGAGGTAGAGGAGATCCATATAGGTGTGATGGCTGGGCTGATGGTCCGGCATGATGTGAGGTGGTGGTGGTAGTAGCAGTGGTGAATATGGGTCGGTAAGCAGGTGCTGGTGATGTAGGTGTAAATGGTATGGTGGTGGATGGGAAGGGTACAGTGGTGGTAGTGAGGTGGTGGCTGTGGTAGCAGTAGTGGATGTGGTGGCTGTGGTGATGGGTGGTATGTCAGTGGAGGTGGTAGTGGTGGTTGTGGTGGTGGAAGTAGAGGCAGCAGTGGTAACGAAGGTCAGGCGACGCTTCTTCTTCTTCAGTCCGTGGGGTTGAGCCATCCTCTTCCTCCTAGTCCCAGTGGAAGTGGATGCTCCCCCTGCAGCTCTGCCCACTGAACCCGGAGCATAGCTCGGGTCAGTCTCTCTCTCTGTGGAGTCCCGAGGGTGTTCACCAACCACCCTAAGCCCGTGTTCTGTGGGAACAACCTTGCTTCCCACAGTCCTCGTGAGGGGCTCCTCATCCGACTCCTCCTCCTCTTGATCACCAACGACAAACTCCTGATGGAAACCGGCCGTCTCAGCAACCTCTCCGGCAGTGGCAGACCCCGGGGGAATAACATCTGAATCAGTGCCTCTAGGTGGAGCAGGCATATCATCCCCGGCGTCGCGCTATCATCATCATCAGAATCCATCTCTTGGAGGAGCAGCCTCTCATCATCAGAAGTCGCTGTCATCATGACGCCATTTGCGTCTGCCTGGCGCCACATACCTCTCGTTGGCCAGGTGGCCAATCAGTCTCTTCACTTGGGGCTTCACCTGCTTCCCCCTGTAAACTCTCATCCTGCCCAGAGTAGTATCATCCATAATCTCTAAGGCCACTGCGTCATGACTCTCTTTGGGCAACTGTGGCAGCTTCTCGTTGAAGACGAGCTGTAAGAATCTGGGGTACATGCAAAACCCCTCCTTTCCCTTGGCCTCCAAGTTCTCCACCAAGTAGGAGAATATCATGCTAGAAAAACTGAAGGGGTGGTTCAGAACCAGTGCCACGTAGGCATTTTGGATCTGGTCTGAGAGGTCGTCAAACCCACCCCTCCTCGATGCAACACACTTGAGGATCACGTGTGCTAAGTACTTGTACTGGGGGCTCAGGTTGCTCTTGTTGAGCACACCTGAGTTGATGTCCCCAGCGTACTTTATCCTCAGAAAGCATCCTCTCACTGTCAACGGATGTAGTCTAGTAGGATGATCAGTGTCGTCCCCAAACTCTAGTACTCTCTGGATGTCGGCAGCAGTGATCTCAATATCATGGCCCAATATAGAGCTCCTAATGCAGTATGGCTCACGGGAGCGGTCCACCGAGGCATTCTCCCAGAATGCCCGATGCAATGATCTGTATGGCGTGCAAGGGGTGGAGATAGCCTTATAAATCCTGGACCGTCTAAGAAAGGCTATAATGTCAGTAAACTCGGCCCCGTTCCTGGTGGTGTGATCCAAATGAGCACAGATGTTGTGCTTTGGATTTATGGACCATCTTTCTGCCATTTTCCTGAAACACACAAGACATAGAACCATTAGTCAATGTGACATGCGACTGAAGTCAGTCGTCTGTTCTTTCATGCGACTGGACTCATTCTGGTCAATGTGACATGCGATTGGGTTCAGTCTGCTGACTGAGTCTGCGAATGGTTCAGTCGGCCGACTGAGCTCAATCGTATGGTTCATTCGGCCGAATGACCCAATCGCAAGATTCAATCGTGCGATTGAAGTTCATCCGGACGACCAGTCGCCTGTCTCAATAGTTCAGTCGCCACTCATTCGAAACTTCAACAAAATAAGTGTTTTACCCAAATAACCGGTTCAGTAGACTCGCATTCTCATTACTAATAACCTATTTGACTTAATTTTAACGTTTTGCTTAGTTTTAATAGGTTATTAGGGCTTTCTTGTCTCGGTTCTTGTTTCACAGTCGAATAATCAAAATTAGGGTTTCAATCCTTCTGATTTGGTGAAATAAGGCTTCAATCTACCTGTATAATCAATGGCGAACGTCAGTGAATCAAACGCGATGAGAAAACAAGGTCTAATAAAATTTTGGCAGCGTAACGGTAGGGTATGCGATTTAAGGGCGATTTGGATGTGATGAGTAAAATGCGATCGACTGTGCCCTTTAAATACTGAAGCTGGATTCAGTCGGCCGACTGGCCTCAGTCGCCCAGTTCATTCGGGCGACTCAGGCTCAATCGTACGATTGGCCCAACCAGTCGCATGCAGTTGACCGACTGAGATTCAGTCGGTCGACTGGCTCAGTCGTGCCTTTCATTCGCATGTTCAGTTGACCGAATGAGTTTCAATCGGTCGACTGACTCATTCGCCCTCTTCCAATCGGCGAATGGGCTATTCTGATGAGCCATTCGTGCATGTGGAAGCCATTCGCATGGTTGGTCCATTCTCATGGTCCAATCGTGCGAATGGGTCACACTTAGTTAATTTTCTGCCATTTTTACCAATTTACTTTTAAACCCTTTTAATTAATTGAAATTAACGTTATGAGCTTTTGATCATCTCAGACATGATCATTTTATCTTGAAAACATTATGATCACCTCAGACGTGATCCTTTTAAACACTTTAGTCACCTCAGACGTGACCCTTTTTCCAACACTTTGTCACCTCAGACGTGACTATTTTAAAATTTCAAAGCACATATGGTCATCTCAGACATGACCCTTTTAGTGAGTTGATTCCTTTCTGATTTTCCTGATGTAGTCCGACACACTACTAAAATTAAAATTAAAAACGACTAACTAATTTAGAAACTTTAAACTAATTACATAAACAAACTTGTTTTTGGCTTTTTGTGAGAGATAAATCCAGAGATTGATATCTACGGGATTTGGTTCGGGAGTAGACAGCTTCAACTTGGATTGATCATATCTGGACCAATTCAATTTTGGAATCATACAGGCAAGTCAAATCATTTGGGACTAGTTATTAAAACTTTTGATGCTCAAATTCTCGGTGTTCATCCAGAGTCGTTAGCAACTTAAGGAAATCATACTGAAACTCTTAGATTTTCACATTGATTTGAACTTTTGAGAATGTAGCCACAATGATTGTCAATATGTTTGTCCACTTAAATCCATACACAGACTTTTGACACAGACTGGTGACTGATTTAGGTTTAATTATTTCAACTAACATTTGTGGATCCCACACTTATATGGTAATCAACATTCCTCGGGAGCTTTTGAGCGGTCTACGGTATTATTACAAGAAGAGACTATTCTTAGAGCTTTCAAAGAGAAGCCTGTCCTCAGGTCAGTGCCATCGCACAGCAGAGAGGCGGCAAACAACAATGAATTCTAGAATATCTAGGTTATGCTTATCCTCAGGTCAGTGCCATCGCACAGCAGAGAGGCACACAACCTATCTCCTTGTTAGAGCAGCTTATTTTATTTTGCACAAAATGCACCAACAACATAAGTCATTAGCTTTATAGCATTTGTTTTATTTCTTTTTTTTTTGCTTTGCTCTAATTATGGTCATCCGCACACATTTGTGGCGTTTAAATGCTCATTACCCCTTATTGGAATATTGTTGATTGTGTTAACCAGTGATAAGATGGAAGCCCACAGTCAGTTGAACAACTTAGTTTGATCTTGAGATCACCAATCAGGTCTAATTGTCTATTGTGTTGAATCTACCAACATATCATTTGTGGTCTAGCAGCCTCTAAGTCTACTTTCTTTGTGTCACCTTAGGAGTTGCCAGTTTTCTATCATCTTCCCTTTTTATATTGCTTAGACTACACAGACTTATACTTTGAATTTTTGCATCTTTTCAAAACTTAAATTTTAAAGTCCCTCTTGATTTGTTCCTGTGTACTATCATTTTCCAAAGGTATTGAATCGGTATCACAGACACAATCTACCTTATATCAGCTATTTATTCCTTCTCCCTCGTTTTTTTTAATGTTAACTTGCTGACATATTCTCCCCCTAAAATACTAAAATCATTACTGGTTTAATTATTTTAGGATTTTAATAAACAGCAAAATAACATGAGTTTAAATATAACAGACGAAAATAAAACAAATAAAATAAAAGAAAAAAAAACTTTAACTATACTACATCGGACTACACATTTCATCATCAGGAATTACCTCACTTTTCTTTTTAACGCCGTTGACCTCTAGCAAATATTGAAAACGTGGTTTATCAAAGGCTTTAGTATAGAGGTCAGCGCGTTGAAAATCAGTATTAATTTTAACCACATCAATTAAGTTCTTTTCAAAACAGTCTCTTATGAAATGGTATTTAATACCGATGTGTTTGGTCTTAGGATGTTGAACCGGATTTTTAGTTACTGCAATTGCAGCAGAGTTATCAACAAAAATAGGAGTAGATGAGAATTTTAAACCGTAATCCCGCATTTGCTGTTGAATCCAGATGATTTGTGAACAGCAACTTGCAGCAGCAACATATTCGGCTTCACAGGTTGACAATGCAACCGATGTCTGCTTCTTACACTGCCAGGTAACTAATCTTCTCCCAAAGAATTGACACCCCGCTGATGTAGACTTGTAGTTCATCTTGCAGCCCCCGTAATCCGAGTCACTATACGCGGTAAGCTCAAAGTCATCATCATGAGGATACCACAATCCAAGTGTGGGTGTACCCTTCAGATAACGAAAAATCCTCTTGACCCCGATCAGATGGTTGACCTTAGGTTTAGCCTGATATCTAGAACATAAACATGTAGCATACATAATATCAGGTCTTGAGGCAGTGAGATACATGAGGGATCCAATCATTCCTCGGTACATAGTGGCATCTACAAGATCTCCATTCTCATCAGGTGCTATATCATGATTCGTAGCAAGTGGAGTCCCAGCAGCAGAAGCATTCTCCATGTCAAAGCGACTGAGAATGTCTCCTACATACTTGGTCTGATGTAGAAAGATCCCATTAGGTGTCTGATCCACCTGTAACCCGAGAAAGAACTTCATCTCCCCCATAGCACTCATCTCAAACTCTTTCTTCATCACTGCTTCAAACTCTTTGCATAACTCTTCGTTCTTTGATCCGAAGATTATGTCATCAACATAGATCTGTACAAGCAGTAGGTCGCCATCCTTTTCTTTAATAAACAGTGTGCAGTCAATGACTCCCCTGCGAAAGCCGTGTTTCACAAGATGAGTCGAGAGTTTCTCATACCAAGCTCGAGGAGCTTGATGAAGCCCGTATAAAGCTTTGTCGAGCTTGTAAACTCTATCCCGATGATAAGGATCTTCAAATCCCTCGGGTTGACTTACATAGACTGTTTCCCTGATTTCCCCATGAAGGAATGCACTCTTCACATCTAATTGGTAGACTTTAATCTTCATGTACGATGCATAGGCAAGGAAGATACGAATAGCTTCCATCCTTGCCACGGGTGCAAACACCTCATTGTAGTCAATTCCCTCGACTTGGCGAAAACCTTGAACCACCAGTCGAGCTTTGTTCCTGATAATGACTCCTTGGTCATCCTTCTTGCATTTTAGTACCCATTTGGTGCCGATGACTTTAGCACCTTTAGGTCTATCAACCAGAGTCCATACACCTAACTTCTTGAACTGCAGAAGTTCTTCTTGCATGGCACTCACCCACGCCTCATCATTTAGTGCCTCACTGACATATTTTGGCTCAACCTGCGAGACAAAACATCGATAAGCACCATCATGAATGTAACCCTTCTCCATAACCGAGGCGTAATCAGCTGAGTATAGCTGATTTCGGGTTTGTACTCCTGATCTGACATCCCCAATAACATTGTCAAGGGGATGATAGACGTTTAGTCGTGATCCTGGAGTAGTAGGAACAGCCACCTCAGAACCGAGATTATGAACATTTGGTTCTGCATCTGAGGTAGTTGGAGTTTGAGGTTCCGAAGTCGAAGGTGCATCACTTGTAGATGCTTGTGGACTTTCAGGAACTGGAACCTGTTCCTCCTGACTGTTCTGGTCATCTGCTTCAGTTTCATCTTCAGAGGAGGAGTCACTGTCATCGACTACTCCCCCTGACTGAGTAGATGATTCTCCCTGTGTGCTAGATGGTGTATTCAGAATATCATACATCATCCTAGTAGCTAACTCATCATCCGAGGGAGAGAGAGGGATGTTGAAGGACTTGAAGAATCCATCATAATCGAAGAAGTATGCGGGTCCTTTGCCTGTAGGTGGTGTGGTATATCTCTGAACGTCGACATTACACCACACTTCTACAAGACCCGTTGAGTTGTTGTAAACTCGCTTGTTCGGTATGTTGTATCCTAGAAAGATTCCTTCATCCGCCTTCTCGCTGAATTTGCCTTCTTGTGTCTTCTTCAGAAGTGTGCACGGCGCGCCAAAAGGTTCAAGATACTCCAAATTCGGTTTGCGTCTTTGTAGTAGCTCGTAACATGTCTTTCCGTGGCGCTTGACTATTAGGACTCGATTCAGTGTATAACATGCATTTGCCACTGCCTCATTCCAGAATTGGATAGGCAGTTTCGAGTCCGCCAGCATGGTCCGTGCTGTCTCTATCAAGCTTCTGTTCTTCCTCTCAGCAACACCATTCATCTGAGGCGTGTAGGCAGAAGTGAATTGATGCACAATTCCCTTTTCCTTGCAGTATGCCTCCATCCATTGATTCTTGAATTCTGTCCCGTTGTCTGAGCGTACTTGTCTAACTTTTAGCTTGTAGAGAGACTCCAGTGTGGTTACTAATTCCTTGAATGACTCAAATGTTTCTGATTTGGATTTCAGAAACATTACCCAAGTGAACCTTGAGTAGTCATCAGTGACCACAAAACAGTACAAGTCGCCTGCAATGCTCTTTGTACTGACTGGACCAAACAGATCCATGTGAAGAAGTTCAAGAGGAAGTTCTATTGAATGAACTTTCTTTTCCTTATGAGACTTCTTTGTCTGTTTGCCTTTCTTGCAAGCTACACAAAAGTCAGGAAGTTGGAAGTTCTTGACATTAACTCCTCTCACCAAATCCTTCTGAATCAAATGATTCATCTTCCTTTGACTAATGTGTCCCATTCTCCTATGCCAGGAGATGGAATCCTTCTCAGTAGCTTTAGATAGAAAGCACTGAACCTCATGATCCGTTGTAGCAGCTGTTGACAGATCCAAGACATAAAGGTCTTTATATCTTGAAGCAGTCATCAGAACTTGTTCCTCTGGGATCATGTAGTCTTTCTTCAGCACGTAACACTTCTGGTTGTCGAAGATGACTTTAAATCCTTTATCACAGATTTGGGAAACAGAAAGTAAGTTATTTTGAAGTTGTTGAACGTAGTTCACCTTATCAAACTTAACTTTCTGATTTCCCACTTCTCCCTGAGCTGTGATATAGCCTCCCTTGTTTCCTGCAAAGGAAACATGTCCTCCTTTAATTTTATTGACGTTTGATAAAAGGACTCTATTTCCTGTCATGTGCCTGGATGCTCCGCTGTCTACAATCCACGTGTTAGTCTCAGCACTGTATCGAACACCCTGCACATACAAAGTAAATGAATTAGTTTAGGTTAGGAACCCAAGCCTTTACTGTCTTGGGTTTCCCAAAGGCATCACACATCATAAACTCCACCCATTGACCCTTAGAGGGTGAGGGTAGCTCAGGTTCCTTCTTGTCATCAGTATCAGACACGCAGGATGACTTCTCTTTCCATAAGCCAGATTTGTGCAAGGCCTGTTTATGATAAACAGTCGTCTGGCTTACAGGTTGGACTTTAGGTTCACTAGCTCTCCTAGGTGGAGTCAGAGAACTCCTCTTAGAAGACCTAGGTCTAGAGTCCTGAAGATCAATCTTCTTCCTAGGTGTCTGATAGAAAGGACAATAGGAAGCAATGTGTCCACATTCTCCATAGTTGTAGCATGACCTGCTATCAACTTTATGAGTAGACTTTCTTTGTGAGAAGTGCGTGATACTCCTAGTAACATCCATCACTTTAGATTTTGACTCTTGTGCGTTTGATGTTTTCTCTGGTTTAACAAAATTAACTGTTTTAATCTGTTTAACATCTTTCTCTTTTTGGTTAACTGGTTTTTGACTTGAAGCATGTGAAAAATTAACATTTGAAGTCCTTTTAGGTTCTGATTTGACTCTGTTTGACCCTGACTTTAAGTTAACTTTTTCAAATTCATTTTCCAGATTAACACAAGGCAATTTACCCTTTGCCTTTGAAGTGGCCTCCTTTTGTTTCTGTCCAGATTCAGTAGATGAACATGAAGTATCTGGATCACTAACAAGAGGAGTAGACACCACGTGATCCTTGATGGGGTTATTATTTACTGGTCTAGACTTAGTGTTCATCAAGGTCTCAGGTGGTGGTGGAACCACTTTGTAGCCTAATCCCTCCCCGTTATTCCTTTCTCTCACTAAGTGTTGAACTATGTGTGAAGAACTAGTCCAACTATGCAGTTTCTGTTTTAATGAATTTACTTCTACTTCTAGAACTGCCTTTTGATTCTTAGTGTCTTCTAGGGAGTTTAGATAGTACCTAATGTCATTTGCTTGGTTAAAGGCAACTACTTCGGTTTCCCTAAGCTGTTTAGTCAATAGGTCTATCTTTTCTTTATAACTATGCTCATTTTGTTTTAGTACTCTATTAGCCTCAGTACACAGTTGTAAATCTTTTACTAAGTTATCATTATGATCTAATAACCTAGCAAATTTTCATCTATGCTATTCCTAAAAGTATCACAATCAGAACAAGCATGATTATTAAACATTTGGTCAGTAGTACTTACCCTGAGTTGGTTCAGAAGAGTTAGCCATCAACGCAGCGTCAGATGTCTCTGGTTCTGGTGATTCTGACTTTTCTGTCTCTAACGTGGAAGTCTCCTCCTTTGGCTTGTAACTGACCTCGGCTGCAGTTATTTCTTCACTATGTGACATTGCTATCTCAACTGCTAGATCACCTTCACTCGCAAAATCATCATCAATATCCTCTACACTGGTAATGTTAGATTCCCCTGGTGAGACAAACCTAAAGCTCCAATCCTGTCCTTCATCATCATGAGCCGTCAAGGCTTTTGGATGCTTGTTTGATAAAGTAGAACTGGAAGCTTGCTTGTCTTGGCGAGTAAAGGACGAGAACGGGTTCCCATTACCCGTCTTCTTTGGCTTGACACATTCTCTCTTGAAGTGCCTCTTCTCTCCACAGTTGAAGCAGGTCACTTTGCTCTTGTCAAAGCCAAATATGGTATCCTTAGTAGCTACCAAATTCTGTCCAGTCTTTTTGACAAACTTCTTCGCCCTTCGGACAGCACTAGCTAAGGCCCACATTATATCCATCCTCTCAAGCTCCATTTCGTCCACCTGCTCGTAGTCCTCATCTGCCAGATGGCAGTTTCCAATCTTCCCGGCAACAAGTCCATCATATGAATGAACCACTGCAGCTAAAAGATCCATATGCTCTCGAGCTACTTCTACGGTCACATTACCGAGGTTCTCGGTCTTCAGTTTGGTAGCACTTGCTTCTGATCCAATATAGTGGGTACATGACAACCCTGACGTGTCTGATCCAGAAGGAGAAGCATGTGAAGGACCTGACGAGCTAGACACAAAAGCAGTCTGGAGAGGTGCTCCAGATGTCTTAGCTTGAGGCGTGGCGTTGTATAAAGCTGGATTTTGTGTGTACGAAGACTTCTGAGCTCTATACTTCATCCTTAGTGCTTCTTCTCGCAACTTAAGAATGAAGTCATTAATATCCAGCTTTATAAGCATTTCATTCTGTCTTAGGTTAGACACGAATGAAGCCCACTTATCAGGCAATCCGTCTGGGAAGTTGCTCACTTTCTCTTCCATGGTCGTTTCCACTCCATGTGTATGCAGTTCGCTCATCAAATGGTAGAATTTGTCTATGACTTCGTCTAAACTCTCGTTACCAATCGATGAGAAGTTATCGAATTCCTTCTTTAACTCCTTTGCCTTGATTGCCTTCAATGAAGCATTCCCATCATACCTCTTCTCTAGCTCATCCCACAGTTTCTTGGACTGCTTATTCTCTGAATACTGGTGAAATATGTCTTTTGGGATAGACTGAGTGATCAATGCATAAACCCTTTTCTCTGCATTGTACTTGACTTTTTGTGCGTCTGTCATCCCACTTAACGTTAGCTTAACTCCATCAGCTCCCACCGGTGTACTATAACCAATCTCAATGGCTTCCCACAGATTAGGATCTACTCCATTGAGTAGATCTCAAAACGTTGTTTCCAGTGGGGAAACTCATCTAAAGTCAAGAGCTTTGGTGGTTTATTGTGATTACCCACCTCACTCTCAAGCAACAGCAGGTTCTGAATCCTCGAGTCCTTCCCAGCAGTAAAGGCTGACATCTGATCTTCCATGGCTAATAACTTAGAATCTAATCAAACAAACTTTCACTGATGCGACTGAAGGATGCGAATGGTCTAATCGTGCGTATGAACTCTGCGACTGGTTCAATCGTGTGGCTGAACTGGGCGATTGGTTCAGTCGTGCGAATGAATCTGGTGCGTATGAGCTATGCGAACGAACGGTTCAGTCGGCCGAATGAGGGTGCGACTAGGTCCAATCGTGCGAATAACAATGCAAATGGAGTCCAGTCGTGCGAATGGGTCACTCGTGCGACTGAAGCTGCTGTTTTGCGAAAATTACTAGGTTTGACGGGTTTCAGCCGTAAAAATTCGAAATTTCACAAGTCCTAGTCGCCTAAGTCCGTAGAAACCAAACTTCGATGAGCAGGGAACGTCCAAGATCACTTTTGACACCAAAGATTGCGTTTTTAGTGCAAAAACACAAACTTTTATGCAATCTTGATTGAATCAACACGTAATCAAGAGCCAATGCTCTGATACCACTTGTTAGGACCTGGTATTTGAACGAAATACCTAGTGATTAGCGTGTTAAACCAACTCAAATAGTGCGGAATCCTATTTGATTGGCGATCCAATCAGTGAGAACACACGAAGAATCAATCAAGAATTGAATCTAACGTTAGAAGTCGATTAGGAATCGATCTAATGTGCTCTGTGAACTTGGAGAACGATTTGGGAGGTCTCTGGACGGCTAGGGTACGTCTGGAATCGTAATGGGATGAATGCTTACGTTTTTCCACGAATTGGGTCTATTTATAGGTTAGTATTGTTCAATCGTGCGACTGGGCCATAAGTATGGATCAGTCGTGCGATTGAACCATGCGGTTGATTCATTCGCACGACTGAGTGTTCAGTCGTGCGATTGAGCTAATCTTATGTGTCAATCATACGACTGATCCAGTCTCCTGGTTCAGTAGTGCGATTGAGTCAATCGTATGAAGTTATTCATGCGTGTGGTCCATTCGCATGGGCCATTCGCATGAGAACTTCATTAAGTTAAGTTTGAATGTTTTAATTAATATAACATAATGTGTAACCATTCAAACAATCATAAACCCAATCAATTCAATCACGACTCATTAATGAAATATTAAACATCACAAGTAACAAACAATTCATGTCATTTCATTAATCAATACAAATTACATCATAATCAGACAGACAAGATTCATTACATTACAAATCATGATCTAGGGACATACATGCATCAACAATTTGCGTTTTGGATCTAGTTCAGTTTAGTATCAATAGGTGTTCTAATGGACTGACAATCAGCAAGATGGAATTTCTTCAACATTGTTTCTACATATTTTGATTGATTGATGAATATTCCGTCTGTTGTTTGTTGGACTTGCACTCCTAAGAATAAAGTGAGTTCCCCCATAACACTCATTTGGAATTTAGAATGCATAAGGTCTTCAAAATCCTTGCAGAGAAGCTTGTTTATAGAGACAAAAATTATATCATCTACAAAAATCTAGACCATCAACATGTCTTTTCCTTTTCTTTTTCTGAAGAGAGTCTAATTAATCTTTCCTCTTTCATACCCGTGTTCAAGAAGAAAAGATGATAGAGTCTTATACCACTTTCGTGGGTCTTGATGAAGACCATACAAGGCTTTATCAAGCTTGTACACCCTATGTGTGAAATCAAGGTCTTCAGAGCCTGGTGGTTGACTCACGTAGACTTCTTTAGCAATCTTTCCATATAGAAAAGCACACTTTACATCCATTTGATAAACAGTAAATTTGATGGATGCAGAGTATGTAAGAAAGAGTATTGTGGCTTCTAATCGGGCAACAGAAGCAAACACTTCAATAGTCAATTCCTTCTTCTTGTGTATAGCCCTGTGCCACCAATCTTGCTCTATTTCTGATGACAATTCCCGGTCATCAATTTTGTTCATGTATAGCCACCTGGTACCGATAGGGTATTGTCCTTTGGGAAGATCTACCAATTGCCATACTTCTTTTTTCTTGAATTGTAGCAACTATTCCTACAGTGCCTCAGTCCAACTATTGTCTTGAAGAGCCTTTTTGATATTTTTTGGTATTGTTTGACATAGAAAGCAAGAAAACAAACATATGTTTGTAATGCTTGACTTGCTTCTAGTCACCCGTTCATTAAGTTCACCAACGATGATTTCCAGTAGATAATTCTTGTGTATTCTGGTGGTTGGAATTGGGTCACCAGCAATGGATACATCAAGATTGGAGACATTCAGATCATCTTGGTGTAGGCATCTTCACCTTGTGATATAGGAGAGTTGTGAAAGTAATCAAAGTCTTTTTTAGTTCCTGCTCTAGCATTAGCAGTACTTGAATGACTTTCATCATTTGAAGTTCTTTCATTTTCAACTCGTAGTGCAGTTGGATCTTGATTTCTGACTTCAATTGACGGTTCTTCCAAAGGAGATAGAATTGTACTAGGACAAGCCTCAGTTGGAACACACTCATTTTGAGATGATTATCGGACATGATCAGCTTGTAGTGGGACATCTTCATTCAGTTACTCAGTAGAAGTAGGAGGAATCATTAGGAAATCATTTCTTCTTTCTACTGATGCGGAATATTCAGCTGATTGTAGGTTTCGTGCACAGACAAGTGAAATTGATCAAATGATCTTGTAAATGAGTTAGTATCAAACAACCAACCAGGATCATTTATTGACTTGGGAAAATAATGCTCATTGAATTGAACATTGGTTGATTCATCAATAATGTTCAATCAAGGATTAAACACTCTGTAAGCCTTTGAGACAGAGGAATAGCCTACAAAGAATCCTTCATCATACTTTGGAGAAAACTATCCCAAATGGTCTCGGGTGTTTAATATTGATACATGACTACCAAATGACTTAAAAAATCCAATGAATGGCTTTCTATGAAAGAGAAGTTCATAAGGAGTCTTGTTGCTTTCTTTTACAATCAAAGTTCTGGTTTGTACAAAGCACGATGTGTTATCTGCTTCTGCCCAAAAGCTATTTGGCAGTTTAGCATCGGCTAGCATAGTTCGTGTTGCTTTAATTAGTGTTCTATTTCGCCTTTCAGCTACCCCATTTTGTTGATGAGTTCTACCTGCACTAAAATGATGAGCAATGCCTTTGGTTGCACAAAAAGAACTCATATCTTCATTTTTAAATTCAGTCCTATTATCACTTCTAATTGCTTTGACTTTATGATCAATTTGATTTTCAATTTTAGGGATAAAATCTTTTATTAATTAGGATGCTTCATTTTTATGAAGTAAAAAGAAAACCCATGTAAATCTGGAAAAGTCATCTATGATCACCAAACAATATTGTTTCTTTCCAAAGCTTATAACATGAGTTGGTCCGAACAGATCCAATGAAGTAACTTCAAATGGAGAATTGTTTGTGTTCACAAGTTTTGGCTTGTGGGAAGACTTATGTTGTTTCCCTTTGAGACAAGTTGAACAATGATCGATAAAGTGAAATTCTTTTTGAGGTAAACTAATTACATGGTTTCCCTTGACCAACCTATTCATGTTTTTGAAATTTGTGTATCCCAAGCGTCTATGCTAAAGCTGTGACTCATCAAAATATGTCTTTGACAAAAGACATGTTTTTTCTTTTGGTAGAGCAAATTGAGGTTTAAGACATATGTATTACTCTTCCTCGGGGTCTTCAAGACAACCCATTCTTCAGGAATTTGAAATCGTGTTTTTAGAATGTATTAATGAGTGTCAGTAAAGTGAGTGGAATATTTCTTGTCGCAGATTTGAGACACGCTGAGCGGATTGAAGTTCAATTTTTCACAGTAGTTCATTCTATCAAAACTCAACATTCCATTCATCCCAGATCCTTCACCAGTGATTCTACCACCTTGTGCATCTCCACCAAATGCCACAGTAGTTCATTGAATATGCTTGAAATCATAAAGGAGAGAACGGTGTCCAGACATGTGTCGGGAGTATCCACTGTTCACATACCATAGGTTATTGGACCTGTATGGACGACCATGCAAGTATAAAAAGAACTAATTAGAATGTGGAACCTAAGCCATGATGGTCTAAACTGTAACTTCCTCTAAACTATGACTTAGAGGATGAAGTTTTGTTTGATTTTTTATATCTTTCTGATTTCATCTCATCGACTTCATCGAAGAGTCAGAAGAGTATTCAAACCTTTGTTCCCTATTTCTTTTAAGAAAGTGGACACGTTTTTTATTGTCAAACTTTATTTTTTATTGAAAATCATGAGTTTCTCTGATGTTGTGGTTTAAATTTCTTTGAACATTCTTCAACTCTTTCTGATTACCTAAGACATCATCAGAATTTGAATTCCTAGATTGTTTATCATAAAATTTACTTTTGATTTTAGGTTTCACAAATGAGATTGGTGAGATGGACTTGCTTTGTGCAATTCTCAAGCCTTTTTGTTTGAAGAAACAATCTGATGTATTATGGTTGGTCATATCACAGATAGAACAATATTTGTTGAAGCAGCAATTTTTTGTAGAATGATTGTTCATGTCATAGTTTGAGCAGTATTGATTAAACTAACACTCTTTTGTTTTGTGATTTGACATTTTACAAATGTCACAATACATGAGTTTGTCTCTTTTGGTTGACCTTGATGCCTCAGTTGATTTACCAGTTTTCAACTGAGCATCACTCTCTGATTTTGAAGAGGAAGCAATATCAGCCTTGTTAGCAGTTTGTTTCACAATACTACTATTATTCACTCTTTTGGGCTGATGTTGTTTGCTTGAGCCTTTTCCAACTTCCTGTTCTAGCTGATTTACATGATCTTTATTGAAAATATCAAAACCAACCCCTTGCTTTAGTTTTGATGATTGAGGATCTGATTTGATCTTTGTTTTTGTAATCAGTGAGGTTTTTCTTTTGTTTTTCTGTGAAACGTTATTTGACTTGATTGACTCTTTTGGAGATTTGATCTCACAATCAGATCTGCTTTCAGCAGATGGTTTCATACTAACTTTAACTTTCTTCTTTTCTTTGGAAATTGCAGGGATGAATTTCACAAATGGGACTATCGCTTTGACTGGGCTTTTTGGTTTAATGACATTTACCGACTTGTCTGAGCACTCTTTGATTTTGATTGGATGACCTAACTTGATTTTCTCCACATTTGCTTCAATATAAACACTTGGTTTATTTTGAGGATTTGTAATTTGGGTTACTACTGATTTAGGTTCAATATTTTTAGGTTCATTTTGCTCAGTAAGAGTGATTGACTCAGGTATGACAGTGTAATTATCATTGTACGGTGGAGGATATGAATTGTATCCAATCGCAGTCATATCCTTAGGATCCTTTTGTGAATCAAGCATCTCTTGCAGCTTGGCTAAAGACATTTGAAACTTTTCAAGTTCACTTCAGTGGCTGATTGCTTAGCTTTGGATTGAGCTAACATTTCCGATAACTTTTCATTTTCAGCTGCAAGAGTATACTTTTCTCCGTGTAGTTTTTCAGTATCAGAAATGAGTGATTTGATTTTAATTTCAAAGCTTTTTAGTACTCTTTTAAACATCTCTTACTTTTTCTTCTTTAATCGTAGAAGCTAATTTGTGATTATGCTCATGATATCCCTGCAGTTCAGCAATACATTTATCACTGCAAAGATTAGATTTTACGTCGGATGGCATAGGTGTTGGGCCATCATTTATGTGAGCCATAAGAGCATGATTTTGAAATTGAGGCTTCACTTCCTCGCATACAGGCTCCAATCACATACTCCATCTTGTCTGATGTCAAGAGCATTAGAAGTAGGTTGGCTGCTTCCATAGGCTTGTTTGGTCAGTTGTGGCTAACTTTGGTATGGTTGTTGATGTTGGCTTTGATGATGATATTGGTTTTGGTTGTTGGATTGAAAGCTTGACCTTGGTTGTGATGATGATTGGCCCTGAGAACTCCTCTTAAAGCTGTTGTTGTTCCTTCTTGGAGCATTGCATTCTCTTAAAAAGTGTCTAGTCATACCATAGTTGAAGCACTTAACTTTGGATTTGTCATATCCAAGTTTGGTATTCTCATTCAAACTTAGCTTCCTACCCTTCTTGAAAAACCATTTAGCCCTCATGGCTATCATAGCCATCTGCCAAAATAGATCAATTTCTTCTACATCATCAGGATTCATTTCTTGTAGGTCTTTTTGGATTAAATAAGCAGAATTGAGTTTTCTTCCTAACTATGCTTCTAAACTTGCAACAAAGGCATTGTAGGTAGCCTTTTGTTCTTCAGATCTCTAGTCTTCAAGCATAATGGAGGGAGTGGCAGTAAATCCAGTTGATTGAGATGAGGTTGATGGCTTGTTGGTTGATGGAGCATCAATAAATCCAGTTGATTTTACTTGATCTCTAGATGAGAGGAAATCATCTTCTTCAGTAATAAATGCATTTTTCACAGAATTAGTTTCTGATGGAAATTTGTATGCTGCAATGACTTCTGGTTGACCAAGGTTTCTACTCCTTTCATCAAGTTCAAGAGCTTTAATTTTTGCAATCATTATATCTAGAGTGGTGCTTTCTAGATCAAGTGTATTTTTCAGCATGGTTACATTTTGCGTCCAACTCTCAGGAAGATTGTGCAACATCTTATTTTTCAACTCCTTTTATTTGTATGTAACGCCCATAATCTCAAGATCATTGACCAATTTCACAAATCTCTACAATTGTTTTGAGATTGACTCCCCTTTGGAGTGATGGAAGGTTTCATATTGATTGACTAGCTTGTCTTTGTTGATTTCAGCCACTTCACTGCTACCTTCACGAATGTTGACCAGTGCATCACACACAACCTTTGCTGTTCCATATTTCTCAAGTCTTTTGAGTACATCCATCTTCAAAGCTTGTAAGAGAATAGAGTATGCTTTAAGGTCAATCTTTATCTTCTTATACTCATCATCATCAAGAGTTAAATCTTCAATGGGTATTTGTTAGGACCGTTTAGGTACGGAGTACTAACTGATTTACGTGTATACCAAACCAAATACTGCGGAATCCTATTTGATTGGCGATCCAATCAGTGAGAACGCAGGTATAATCGTCTAAGAATGAATCAAAACGTTAAGAACGATTGCAAGATGATTAACTGCGATCTATGAACTTGGAACATGTGTTCTTGAGTCTCTGGACGGCTAGGATACGATTATGTGCGTAGGTATTCGAATTGTTACGTTTTTCCACGAATTAAGTGGTATTTATAGGTTAGGGTTTTCCACTCGTACGATTGAACCATTAGCATGGTTCAGTCGTGCGACTGAAGCATGCGGTTGATCCATCCGCACGACTGAATGTTCAGTCGTGCGACTGAGCCAATCTCATGTCAAAATCGTGCGACTAATCCAGTCTCCTAGTTCAGTCATGCAATTGGTTCATTAGCATGAAGTATTCATGTGTATGGTCCATTCGCATGAGAACTTCACACAATTGAGTTTGAACATGTTTCTCAATCATTATTGACTAAGAATTATGTAAACAACCACAAACCTATATAGTTAGTTCAATATGTGTTATCACACAATATACAATGAAATATTAAACATTATATGCATCAACCACACATTGTATTTCATTCATACCCATTCAATTACATATATGTAAGACATGAAAGGCATTTTACATTTAAGTTCCTAAACTAGGTACACATATATCCACAAACTCCCCCTTGGACCTAATTTACTCTATTGTCTAACATTCTTCATCAGCTCTTCAAACTTCTTGTACTTCTCCTCTCTTGTAGGTCCAGCATGTATCTCAAATGCAAAACAGAGCATTATAACATTTTGGAACTGGAGGGCTTTACTATATCTTGCGTGTCATAGAATAGTGGCCACTTGTATAACGTGTAAACATCGTTAGCCGACAAGTTGGTTAGCCACATTGGGTCAAATACCATGACAGTTTCCATATTTCCATCTCTGTTCAAAACTATGACCGCCTTACCTGTTCTCCAATCATAGTACCACCATTTAAAGTGTGGAGTGAAGTCCTGTGGCATTTCCCTTAGAGGGATTCTTGACATTGTGCGTGGAGGACTGCACTTCACAACTATCTTTGGCTTTCCAGTAATGGGATCAACTTCAGATCGTCTGATATACCTCGTCGATTATTGAGGTTTGAAGTTAACCCACCTGGTGTGGTACTCTCTCTTTAATGCAGTTTCAAACCAGCCTGACATTTTTCTTGGTTCAGCATACAACAGCTTTAGTTTGGCCAACTGGTTGAGCTCAAAACCGGGTAGAGTCTTCAGATCGTGTGGAAATCTGAAGTACTCAATTCCCTTCTCCCTCTTGATAACATAAACATTAAGATCATCAAAATATGCCCAAGCTATGATCTTTCCTGACACCTTCAGATGCTTCTTCACTTTATAGAGCTTGGTGTAGTTGCTCTGTTTTGGAGCAGTGCGTTGGGCTCTGATCTCTGCAAAACATGCCGCCCATTCAGCCTTTTTGATGTTGACATCGGCGTCCGAGGCTTGGGCTTGATCCTTATTCTTCTCCAAATCTTGTTCCATCTTATCCAGTGTTTCAAATGTATCACTGACAAGAGTGTCACCCAGATTGGGGACCACATTTCCCTCGTTGTCACCATACTCTGGATAATGATGGGCTGTGACGTCTTTAATCTCTATCTCGTCCACATTATTAAGCTCATCGTCACTATCCACGTTAACTGTAGGAGCATCCTTCACGATCTCATCTGGATTCAGTCGGAACATCTATGCCAGTTTCTCATCAGTAAGGTCATGAATTATTTCTCCTTCTTCAGGAGTGTAACTCACATGCCTCCTAACAATCCCTTACAAATCAAGTATCATTGTGAGTTGAGACTTGATTTGCTGAAGGGGAGCAATATCGTCCTCATCTTGCTGAGATGAATGATCTGCTTGATTTAAACATATAAACACATCAACCATTAGTTAATAATCAAGACAGTAAAACATCAAATAAATATAAACATTATGTGCATAAGTTTAATACATGATTCAATTACACATGATTTAAAATTACATAAACATCTAATCATTACGTTTGTCCTGAATCATATTCTCTTCAGCAGTTGGGGCTGATGTTGAGGCCCCCTGATCTTGATTCTTCTTGGTCCGCCTCTCTGTAGCTTGTATGGCACCCAATGCAGATGCATCCCCTCCTTCTTCATCATCTCCTCCATCTCTTGCACTCTCATCATCTCCTCCCTCTGTCTCATCCTCTTCATCATCCTTTTCATCATCATCATCAACATCATCACCATCTCCCTCTCGTATCTTCAGAGGCTCATCCTTTATGCCTTTGAGTTTGAGCATGATGGTCTTTTTGGCATCCTCCAACTCCTCAACATTCTTAGTGGATAGAACTTTATGCTCCTAGAGTTGGGCAATCTCTTGACTTTGAACAGCCATCTGCTGAGCCTGATTCTCTATTAGCTGGGCCTGCTGAACGATCTGCTATGCTTGGGCAGCATTCTGCTCCATAAGCTGTCTGATTTGTGCAGCTCTTTCCTCGTCAGCGGCCCACAGCTTCAGCACCATTCTGTTAAGTACTGCCAGCTGATCCTCTATCCCAACAGAAGGTAGGGAGGATCCTGTAGTGAATGGCTGGTGGGATGATGGTCCGGGCTGGTGGCTGGTGGTAGTGGTGGTGGCTACGGTGAATATGGGTGGTGGTATATGTGTGGGTGGTTATAGGTAGGCTGTAGTGGTGGTGGAAGTAGTGTAGATAGGTGGTGGAGTGGCTGTGGTAGTGATGGTGGGTGAGGTGGTAGCAGTGGGGGTGGTAGCTGTGGTAGTGGGTGAGTGAGTGGTGGTGGTAGATGTGGTGGCAGTGGTGGTGGATGTAGAGATCAGTGTGAACCTCCGTCTTTTCGGCTTCATCCCATGGGGCTGAGCCATCCTCTTCTTCCTTGAACCCCTCGAGGAGGATGCTCCCCCTGGGATGTTGGGATGGTCTGGGGTATAAGTAGGATCTATAGTAGTCTCCCCAGACGCAGCTTGGCGTCCTCCAACCGCCTCCAATCCACGTTCGGTGGCAACCACCCTGCTGCCCACCGTTCTCGTTAACGGCTCATCATCACTCTCCTCCTCCTCATCAGGTCTGAAATCCTGATGGAAACCAGCTGCCTCTGCTCCACCTTGGGTGGATCCTAGAGATGCTATATCAGCAGTGGGGGCCCTCGATTGGGCGGGCCCTGCATCTCCACCTTCACCACTATCATCATCATCAGAGTCATCATCCAGGAGCACAATCTGCTCGAAATCCGAATCACTATCCTTGTGGCGCCACTTCCTCCTAGCGGGCGCCACATAATCTTTCGGGGCCAGATGCCCGAATAATCTCCTCACAGGGGGCTTAACCTGCTTCCCCCTATACACTTTCATGCGGCCCAAGGTGGTATCGTTTATCATATCAAGCACTACTGCGTCCTCCTTCTCCTTAGGCAGCGACGGTAGCTTCTGATCAATGATCATCTGAATGAATCGAGGGTACATACAAAACCCCTCCTCCCCCTTCCCGTCAATGTTCTCCACCAGAGAGGTGAAGATCATCCTAGAGAAGCTGAGCGGGTGGTTCAGCACCAACGCCACGTAAGCGTTCTGGATCTGATCGGAAAGCTCGTCGAACCCTCCCTTCTGAGAGGCTATGCAGTTGAGCAACACATGGGCGAGGTACTTGAACTAAGGGCACAGGTTGCTCTTGTTAAGCACACCTACGTTGATGTCCCCAGAGTACTTAGCCCTCAGGAAACATCCTCGTACTGTAAGTGGGTGTAATCGTGTGGCACAATCAGCGTCATCCCCAAACTCTAGAATAGTCCGGAGATCATCCTCTGTGATCTCAATAGCATGGCCGAATATCGAGATCCTGATGCAATGGGGCTCAGAGGACCTGTCCACCCCAGCGCTTTCCCAGAAAGCCTGCTAGACCGAGCGATAAGGGGTACATGGTGTCGAGATGGCTCTGAAAATCCTAGATCGTTGTAGGAATGTGATGATGCCCGAAAAATCTGCAGCATTCCGGGATGTCAAATCTAGGTGAGCACATATGTTGTGCTTCGTGCTCATGGTCCAGCGACTCGTCATCTATTACACAATATAGATAAACGTTAGTGTGTGTAAATGTTGGAGCCGTAAAAGATATTCTATATTATCAACATAATGAAAGTCAACAAAATTTAACGTCACGGTCAAAGTCAACAAAAGTTAAACCCGACACGTTCGAGACGATGAACCTTAACGAGACGTTGAAGATTTAAATGACTAGGAGTTTTATTGTAATAAATATATTTTGTGTGAACAAAATATATTTTATCTTGTTTTTAGTCAATTTTATGCTTAATATGTAAATTTGTATTAATTAGCCTAAGTCTAGGGAGTTAAGTGCAATTAGTGAATTTTAGTCTAGACTATAAATAGGTTAATTGTCATTAGTGTTGGTTAATGGTTGAATGACCAATAGATTGAGGGATTACTTGTAAACATTATTTGCAATATTATTGAAGATCAAGGGGATTTATTGTGATTATCATTATTTTGATCTAATTCTTCATGATTTGATTCAAGTTTGATCATCCTGGCAAGTTTACAGTTTGGTATCAGAGCCTTATTGGATCAAATGCATTGAAGAATTTAAGAAATTGTTAGCTGATTTTTTGAAGATGTTCATCAATTTTTAGAGAGAGAAACTGGGGTTCTAGAGAGAGAAAGTAGATCTGAGTTTAAATTTCTACAGATTCAACAACAACAACAACAGATCTGTCATTATCTACAACATATATTGAATCTACATCATCATTTTTACAAGAAAAATCAATGAAAATCTTTAGATCTGAAAATTTATCTCTCACACACTAGTGTGTGTGTTCTTGGTGTTCTTGGAGCTTCAACATCTTCATCCAGCAAATTTAGCACCTTTCTGAACGAAAGTTCAAAGTTTCTGGCGAAATTACAGTTTCGTCCGGCGAAACTGTAATTCCGGCGAAACTGCAACTCCGGCGAAACTATCTTTTCTGGCGAAACTATCAACCTGCGAAATTAAATATAATTCAGCGAAATTAAAAACTAATCTGCGAAATTAAAAAAATAAAAAAATACCAAACCGTAGCCGCCGTCGCCCTCAACACCACCATTTTCAACCTTCACCGGAAATCCAAACACACCACCACATTTCATCAAATCAAACAAAAACACTCATCAAACGACACCACACCACAACACTACTTCGAAGTCACTCTCCCTCTTCCGACCGACGGCGTCGCTCCGGCATGCTTCGTCAGCCTACTCAACCACAGCTTCGGTAACACCTACGGCAGTCCTCCGGTCACCGTCGACTACACGCCGCCGCCGGCGACGTGCGAGTGGTCCACCGCCGTCCTTGAGTTTCGAGCTGAGTGTAAAGGCGAACAGTACGACCGCATCGCCGGAGTTTGGGTCTCCGTAATTGAGCTGCTGCGGACGAGCACCGCTCAGCCGACGGAGGATGGAATCTTCTATAACGTTCGAAAGGATGTGAGTAGGTATTCTTCGGTTGTGTTACTGTCGAATGTTACTCTCACTGTCATGCTTGAAAACCTTGTGAACGATGAGTTCACCGGCGTTTATCATGTTAATGTCTCGATGTTGTTTTACTCTGATGCATCCGTTAGGGCTCTGTTTTCTATTGTTGGTGGATGTATAGTGGTTTTGGAGTAGTGAATGTGATGAGAGTGAAATTTAGGGTTAGGTTTAGGGTTTGAGATTTGTTAAATGGGCCTATTTTCATCTTGGGTTTTAAAATAATTTTGGGATAATTACAAGATTAAAATTGGGCTACTAATTGGGCTAACAAATAATAATTTAGTATTGGGTTAATTCTCAGTGGGCTGGGTTTTAAGTTTGACTCAATAAATTTAGGTTGCAGTCATTAAAAATTTGACTAGTCGGGATTAATTGAGTTCAAACCGATAAAGAAATATTCAACGATTATAAAACATTTATAAAAAAAATTGTTCAAAATTGTATAGCGAGACATTTAAAAATAATACTTTTCCCGGGGGAGAATTATTTTACAATTTTTGGGAAAAATATTTTGGGGCGTTTAATTGTTCAGAATTTTTACAATCATGTCATCTTCAGTAGACTTCAAATAAGATAATCTCACAATGGCACAAAGCCGGTTTGACTCTTTTGCAGGTACAAAGAAAGAAAATTGTCAGATTTAATTGATCGATTTTTAAAAGTAGCAAATACTCTAAAGAAGCATGTGCCTGATCTCAGTAATCATGAACAAATTCAAAAGCTTCTCGAGTCTCTTCCATCCGAATGGAATCATCAAGTTAAAATGCTGAAGCAAGAAAGAGTTTATGTCGACACAAAACTTATGGATATGATTAATAGACTAAAATCTCTCGAGCTGGATATCCAAAGAAACGAATTTCAACAAGCCATGTTCCCACATCAAACTAACGCACTTAATACTGATCTTGTCTCTTCTGTAACAAGCATACTTGATTACAAAACAGAGATGATTGAAAAGGTTAAGTTATTGAGAATTGATTCGGATTTAAATTTTGAATCCAGAGAAACTGTTGAAGAGAACTATGAAGCTCTGAGAGTCGACAATGACACTAAACCGGAGTTTTTGAGAACAGATGATGATAAGGTTGGAAAAGCTGATAAAAGAAAGAAAGAATTTGAGGTTAAAGAGATGTTGAAGGTCAAAGAAGAGGAACAACAAGAAATCACAAGGGTTTGCAACTGTGAAAAGAGATTAGCTGCAGAACGAACTATCATGGGTCTTCCTTATGAGACTGTTCAGGATATATGTTCTTCGTCATGCAAAATCCGGTTATTTGGGATTTATAAGGCAAACAGATTGTTATTGGAAAATGAAAAAGAATTAAAAACAATCAATCAGAAATTAAAGAAAAATGAAATTGCTTTTTCAAGAAAACTTAATGAAGCATTGGCTGAAAATGATCTTTTAAGAAGAACCATTTTGGAGCGTAACGTTGAAATTAATATTCTGAGAGAAAGGGCTGTCTTAGCTCAATTTGAAATGACAAAGCTTCAAACAAAGCTTGATAAATGGACCCTTTCACACATGAAAAAGGATGAGCTTATTGCTAAACAACAAGGGGCGCGGGTGAAAAATGGGATTGGATATAAATCTGATAGTGAAACTGTATTTAATTCAGTTTCACCCTCTTCTACTTTATGTTATTCACCAATTCCCAAACCTCATCCTAAAAATGATTTGTTTGAACAATTTACTAATAGTTTGCATGCAGGTTTGAGCAGTGTAAATCTTAAAGAGGTGCGAGATGACTATGATTCCACAATTGGTATAGGATACAATATACTGAATGCTGACAGTCCAGATAATGATTGTTCAGTTTCGGATGTTTGTAATTCTGTATCTACTGTTTCTTCTAACTTATTTGATAAGTTTAAAGCAGGTGAAATTCCTACCTTTGAGCCTCTCAGGGTTGTGAAAGAAGAGATAAATCAGGAATCACCTAATCATCAAGTTCCAACAACAACAACACATCCTATTCCTGTCAATCAAGATCCATTGGAAGCATATCTGTGTATATGAGACTGGTCAAGCTCAAATGATGAATCTAACAAAGAGGATCGTGTTGGTTTCTCAAAGATCAAGATATTACCTGAAATTGTCAAGTTTCAAAAGCTTCCAAAAGCTGAATCAAGACCAATACGGATCTCTTTTCCAACTTCAAAACAAGCCAGTTAACTAGTGAAGATCTCATTCCCTGTTCAGCATAGCAAATGCCAAAACAAGCAAGAATCTACTACAAGCTCAAAGCAATCCTTCTCAAAACCTGCACAACACAGGACTACAAAGAATCAAAAGCCATTCAAGGCTTGTTTTGAGTGTGGAAAAGAAGGTCATGTGGTAAAGAAGTGCCCTCAAAGACTTGCTTCGAATGGTAAAGGCATAACGAATTGCTTCTACAAATGTAAGTCTACAAAGAATGTTCCAGACGGTAAAGGCAACACGGGTTGCTTCTCTGGATCTAGAGGTAAAAAGCACACATCTTTGAATGATTGGATGAAAAACCCTCCATCTAAACCTTTTCGTGTGAAGCCGGTTTCACGTGATTCAAAAATGAAAATGACCAAAGGTTTAATACCAAACTCTTTTCCTTCCGGTCTTAAACAGAAAATGATTTCCAAATTTAATTCATTCAAATCCAAATTTATTGAACCGAAATAAATTTGGCAAATTAAAAAGAAGGATACATATATTACCGATTGTTTAAATGGTTATGTGCAGAAGCAGGTGTCTTATATTGATGAAAAAGGAACTTCAAGGACTACGAGGGCCTGGGTTCCCCTTTCTAACTAATCTGTTTATGAGTGCAGGAACAATTCAGGAGGACTGTTAGTAATCCGGTTTACTGACAGGGATTGTTCCTAATTCAATTTGAGACGGAACAATCAGGTTAAGGTCATGGTATTTTATCCATAATCTGGATTTTTATATGCACAATCACAGTTCTCACTTCACAATCACTGCATATTTCTTGACAATTCATTTCTTATCTTGATAACCAGTGTAGTTTGGAAGATCTTCTTTGATAAATTTTTATTTTGGTACAGTTTTATAAAAAAATTAAAAAATATGAAAAAATAAATAAATAATAAATAAAATAAATAAAATAAATTTTTTTTTTTGCAAAAATAAAAATTTAGGGGAGAGTATAGTGAATAAAAAAATGAAAAGAGAGCTGGGAGAAAAAAAAATAAAAAGAGAACTGGGAACTTGATTCGAGATGACTAATAAATGATTGTATATCATCTGAAATGCTTGTTTCCGCATGACTTGCGTTTTTAAAATGAGAAATGATAGTAACTGATGCTGTTATCTGATTTACATCTTATTTTGAATTGCAAATAATAGAAAAACAAACAGATTCTTTAATGATATGCTTGGTAGACTCAGCCTGAAGAATAAAGTAGACAGCAACATAATGATTTAAATTAAAACATCATGCTTAAGGATGTCTAGATTTACACAATCATTTTGGCCTGCACAAAAACTGAGTCACGACAAAAATTGGATTGAGAATTGATCTTTAACCCACCATGATACAAATCATATATGTCATATCTTTGAGCCATGTCTGGTGTATTTATGTGTGTTGTGTTTGTGCTAATCTCCTTTGCTGTACGGAAGTACTGACCTGGAGTGATGATCTCCTTTGCTGTACAATAGTACTGACCTGGAGCTCTCATCGGCTCATGATTAAATGGTCATCTCCTTTATTATACGTGAGTATAGACCTGGAGCTCTCACCATTTTGGTCTAAGTAGTGTCAAATCATCTAAATGATGAATTCATCACAGAATGCAATATTCTATCGATAATCACTTGCACACTAATGTACAAGCCTTGCTCTGTAAAGATCGTTACAAAATTCAAGAAATCCTGAGGTTGGGTGAGGGTTTTTGCCAAATGATTGTGGGGTCCTAGCATTCTAAAGCATTTAATCGAACCTTAACGAATCATCTTCTGCTTGTTGAAAAAGATAGGGCATGAGTTTAAGTGGACAAACATACCAGCAATGGTTATTGATCTGTTTGACAATTTCAAAATCATTTAAAGACAGTGATTAGATTCAGTTATCAGTGTGATCTCATTACTTGTCGATGATTAAATTCATCTTTGTGCTAAAGTATATCTTGAGGATATGATCTCATGATCGATTCAGTTCTCGGTTTAAAAAAAACAAGTAAAAAAAACAACAAAAAAAAAACAAAAACAAAAACAAAAAAATATATATATATAGATAAAAAAATGTTATAATATATGTATATAATAAAAAATTATAATAAATTTTCATTTCAATATTCATTTAGGTCTTCCATATTATGCTGATTACATTTTATTATTTTTCATGCATTTCATAGAAATTGAGCACAAACGAACACGGGATCGCTTGTTTTCAAACACAAATAAACACGGGTTTATTTTGTTAAAATGAAATGATCTAATTAGAAATGTCGAGATTGTGTTTGTGAATGTGTTTCAGGTTTTGGCTGTAAGTGATGGCCAATTATCAGTTGAGCAGTGTACCTGATCAGAGAACCTGTTCCTCAAGTTTGCAGAAGATACCGAGCTAGGAATCCTCCTCCTACATCTTCTGAAGCACTCAAGATTAGAGATTTGGGAAACCTGTTCCAATATCCTTGTAAAGCTTGCACTCGAAAAGGGGGAGCATATAAATAGGGGGAGCTTATGAGATGAAAAATCTTTCTCATCAGATTCAGAAAGATTCAAATTGAAGATATTTCTATTGTTGATTTCTCGGGGCTGAATTCGTATGAAGACGTTGATAATGATAGACTAAGGGGGAGTATTGTTGGAGCTGTAAAAGATAGTCTATATTATCAACATAATGAAAGTCAACAAAAGTCAACGTCATGGTCAAAGTCAACAAAAGTCAAACCCGACACATTCGAGATGAGGAACCGAGACGAGACGTTGAAGATTTAAATGACTATGAGTTTTATTGTAATAAATATATTTTGTGTGAACAAAATATATTTTATCTTGTTTTTAGTTAGTTTTATGCTTAATATGTAATTTTGTATTAATTAGCCTAAGTCTAGGGAGTTAAGTGCAATTAGTGAATTTTAGTCTAGACTATAAATAGGTTAATTGTCATTAGTGTTGGTTAATGGTTGAATGACTAATAGATTGAGGGATTACTTGTAAACATTATTTGCAATCTTATTGAAGATCAAGGGGATTTATTGTGATTATCATTATTCTGATCTAATTCTTTATGATTTGATTCAAGTTTGATCATCCTGGCAAGTTTACAGTAAATGAATAGCCATTTGAATTTCATAACTTGAACTTTCTGTCTGTTGTGCGAATGAACTGTGCGACTGAGGTTTAGTCATGCGATGGAGCTCATACGTACGACTGAGCATGCGATTGGGCTTTGACGCATAGTTCAGTCGTGCGATTGTGCCATTCGCCCATCTCAGTCGTGCGATTGAGGTTCATCAGGGTGCCCATTCGCATGAAAGACTGTTGTTCCATCCAAATTCAAATTTTGAGCAAATCGTAATGTTAGAAGTCGTGGTTTGGCTCATTAGTCTTGCAAACACCCGACATAGCACCTAATAGCCTGTATTTTCACAATATACTCGGCTTTATTTGTTTATTAGTCAAACTAAGTCTCGGTTCTATTTACGGCTAAATTCAGTCATTTAGGGCATGAATCGATTGAACATTTGACTGGAAATCGTTGCACATTACCTGTGGAGTCACTGGAAATCGTTAGAACGTAATAATCACAATCCAAGAACAATCAATCGAAATTTGGGCAGAATAATGTTATGTCGTGTGATAAATGAGAGCGATTGGGGCTGAATAGGGTTTGCGACCGACTCGCCCTCTATTTATACTAGGGTTTTCTCCAGTCGTGCGACTGGACTTAATCACACAGCTGGTTCGTGCGATTGTGTCTCATTCGTGCGACTCACTCAATTGGTCACATTCAGTCGTGCGACTGAGTTTCAGTTGTGCGACAACCCCATTCGGTTGCTTCCATTTGTGCGATTGGTTCATTCTGATGCTCCAATCGCATGAATTTACCCATGCTGATGGTCCAATCGCATGTCTGGGCCATACGTGTGGCTTAGTCGTGCGATTGGGCTCATTCATCTGGCTCAATCGTACGGCCGGTCCATACTTATGGTCCAGTCGTGCGAATGGCTCATTCTTATAAGTTTGACTCTATGAAAATTTTACATTTATCCTTTTTACACTTGGTAAAACACTACGAGCATTCGATCATCTCAGACATGATCGTTTTTAACATTGGAATCATTTGATCACCTCAAACGTGATCCTTTTAACAGTAGAACATTTTGTCACCTCAGACGTGACCCATTTGACATTTGAAAATATGTGTGGTTACCTCAGACGTGACCTTTTTAAGTGATTAAATCCCAGAAAAAATTTCACTACATAGTCTGACGATTAAAACTAAATATGACTAAAAAAAATAAAACAACTATAACTAAGAGATAAAACTGAACATATTTTTGTGATTTTGTGTGAGGTGGAAATTTTAAGATAGATATCTAGCAGATTTCTTTCTAGAACAGTACAGCTTCAAGTTATTATGACCATAACTGGAACGATTCATTATGGAATCATACAGGTAATCAAATCATTTGGTACATGTTACCAAAGCATTTTGATGCAAGATTCTTGTTTTTTATCGAGAGTCATTAGCAAGTTTAGGAAATCATACTAGAGCTAAAAGATGCACACACTGATTTAGACTTTCAAGAGTTGCTGCTCACGATGATTGTCAGTATACTTCCTCTTAAATCCATACACAGATTTTTGACACTCATTGGTTATGAATTAAGGTTTAATTATTTCAACAAACATTTGTGGATCCCACGCTTATATGGTAATCCACATTCCTCAGGAGATTTTTTAGCGGTCTATGGGTGTTTTGACCAGAAGAAACTATTCTAAGAGCTTTCAAAGAGATGCCAAGCCTCAGGTCAGTGCCATCGCACAGCAGAGAGGCGCAAACAACAATGAATTCTAGAATGTTTAGGTTATGCATATCCTCAGGTCAGTGCCATCGCACAGCAGAGAGGCACACAACCTATCTTCTTGTGAGAGCATTTTTCTATTCTTTTTGCACATAACGCACCAACAACATTTGTTATTAGCTTGATTGCGTGTACACATTTTTTTATTTCGTGCTTTGCTCTTTTTATGGTCACCCGCACACATTTGTGGCGTTTATTTGCTAATCACCCCTTATTGGAACTACATTGATTGTGTTAACGAGGGATAAGATGGGAACCCACAGCAAGTTGAACAAATTAGTTTGAATTTAAGTCACCAATGAGGTCTACTCATCTATTGTGTTGAATCTACCGACACATCATATAATGAACATGCAACCTCTGGGTCTACTTTCTTTATGTTACCTTATTAGCATACTAGTTTTACTATCATTTTTCCTTTTATTTTGCTTAGACTACTCAGACTTATACTTTGAATTTTGCATCTTAATTAGTTAAGTTCTTTTAAACTTCCAAACTCTTTGTTCTTTTGTACTATCATTTTCCATAAACATTGCATCAGTATCACAGATACGATCTCATTTCTATTAGCTAGACTATCATTCTCCCTCGTTTTTTCTTTAAGTACTGAAATTAAAACATCTAATTTAATACTAAGTTAACCTATTCTCCCCCTAAAATTCTAAAACCGAAAATATTTTTTTGCGTTTTTAGATTTTAAAGAGACACAAAATTAAAATAAGAAAAATAAAAGAAAATAAAAAGAAAACGTTGTCAGACTAAGCATTTTGATCCTATGTGATCATATCCCTTTTCTTTTTTACCCCGTTGACCTCTAACAGATATAAAAATCTTGGTTTATCAAAGGCTTTTGTGTAAGGATTCCTATAACTCTGATGCGGCCAAAACATCTAAAGTCTCTCTACAAGCATGCACTAAAGAACTGAAGTAGAAATGCTTCGGAAGTTTTACACCATGCACTAGAAATATTCTAAGTGTAAAATCTTCAAAAGCCAAGACCAATATCTTCCGAAACCAAAAGTGAAGTGTTCCGAAGCTTCAAAGACAAAGTCTTCCGAAGCCAAAAAGTGAAGACAGGTTTCTTCCGAAGACTTTTAGAGATATGCCTTTATCTGATGTACTTTACCATAAAGCTGGACCACCTTTCCTCTGCAACTCTGTAAAGACACCAACTTACATGAGTTGGTGAAAGGTCCGTGCTTTTGGTAACTGTACATTGAGGTCTTGAGTCCATGCTTTCTACTTCATGTACTTTTATCCTTTTTGTAATATATTAGGATGTGAGCTATGGCATGTCATAGTCATAAGTCAATAGACAGATCTGCCTTTTGACTCTACAATTGATTTTGTAGTTGTCTAGTCAATTGTATCCAACTGGCTTTCAAAGTATGGCCGGCTGTAGGATGTAGTATAAGTATTCCATGTTCTTATATCTTTCAAAAAAGTGCTTTGTAACACTTGTAATAGAACTTGAGAAAGCAATATACTGCATCCTTGAAAACCAATCACTTGTGTTCTCATGTTCTGTCTCTTACTTATTACTTGTGTTCTTAGTATCATTCTTGTGGTTAATCATGTTTATTGTTTGATTAAGTTTGGTTAATCTCCTCTTTGTGTTTTTGTGTTGTAAGTGACCACCCTTCACCGGTCCTGCATTTGGTATCAGAGCATTTCAGGCTCTTGATATAAGATCTCACCATCTTAAGATCCCTCACACACACAAATACTAAACTTTTCAAATGGCAGCCATTTCCAAGACTGATATGGAAACTGGAACCATGAACAAGTCCCCACTGATCACTCTTGATGACTTTGATACCTAGTCCTTGAGAATGGAAGGTTTCATCAGGTCTATAGACTCAAGAATATGGGAGTCTGTTGAAAATGGACCTTTCACACCCAGCACTCCTTCTGCTACTAGTGTTGGTATGATTCCCAAAGATGTGGCTAACTACTCTGATAAAGATAGGAAGAGAGTAGAGATTGACAGAAAAGCCATGACAGCTCTTCAAACTGCCCTTCCAAACTCTATGTACAGAGGTTTCAAGAAGTGCAAAACGGCTAAATAGCTGTGGGATGCACTAAAACTGATGTATGAAGGCTCCTCTGAAACCAAGGAGAACAAGAAGGATCTCCTGAAGCAGCAGTTTGAAAACTTCACTTTCAAAACAGGTGAAACCATGACTCAGCAATACTTCAGGTATGTTGAGATAGTGGATACCCTTGTGGATGGAGGAGTTCCTCTTGAGAATAGAGACATTGTAAGGAAGTTCATGTCCTCACTTCCTAGGCAATGGACACACTACTGTGTGGTGATTAAGAGGACTGAAAATCTCAAAACTCTTACTCTGACAGAGTTATACGGGATTCTCAGTGGCTACCAGATGGAGATGAAGATGCAAGGTTCATCTGGTAACTCCAACAATCAATTGGGTTCAGCCCTGCACGTGGTTGAAAGGGATAGCCTAGAACCCCAACATCATCTCATATGCTACGCTGACAATTCACCAAATGGTCCTTTCATCACTTTCATCACCTTCCCATAGACACCCAGGGAGATCTACACTCAAGGAAGCACATTCCAAGAGACAAGATCTTCTCAAGCTTTTGTGTCTTGAGGAAAGTTATGGCAACTCTCTTTTCACTCTTGAAGACCTGGATTGTATCCATCCATATGATCTGGAATACATGGAAATAGTCCAGCAGATAGCTCTACTCACTCACAGAGCCAAGAAGTTCTACAAGAGAAATGGAAGGAAGTTTCTAAGCAATGCAACCAGTGGAAAGTTTGGCCTGGACAAAGGCAAAGTCAAGTGTTACAACTGTAACCTGATGGGCCACTTTGCCAGAGAGTGTAAGGCACCTAGAATAAATGGTGGCCAAACACAGTCCAGACCCAACTACACTGACAAAGCTCCCCAGAATGAGAAGCCAAAGCAACAAGTTGTTGTTGCTATTGAAGAAGGAGGCTTTGACTGGAGCTTTCAGGTGGAAGATGCTTCTCCAAACCAAGCACTAATGGCAGATCATGATGAGGCCATGGTATTGGAACATCTTTGTACTCCTGAATGCATTGATAAAGTTAATAGATATAGGTCCTATAACTTGGGGATGAGATCTGATCTTGAGTCCTTAAACATTTTAAAATCTGATTTTAGATAGTCTGAAAATGATTATAAACTAAAGATAGAGGACTTAGAGAAAACGATTTCAGTTCTAAAACATGAGCATACAGATTTTAGGACTCAAATCAAAGTTCTCATAACCAAGCTGAGTGAGTGCCAAGCTGAGCTTGTGATCAGCAAAGCCAAGGCAGAAAAAAGTGTTCTTGAAGAAAAGACCTTCAAGAACATGATATCCTCATCCCTGCACAACAAGGTGTGTTATCAAAACAGGCAGGGACTGGGATCCAATGAGATAGCTCCCCCACACATAATATTGTCTGTAAGATCTCCTAGGTGTGGAACTTGTGAAGATGAGCTTCCTCTCATAGATCCTATAAGTGAAGAGGATGAAGAAGAGATAGTGAAGAATTCCTCTGAGAAGAGTGAAGAGGAGGATTCTAAGAAGGGCCACTATCCTTCTGAGGAGAAGAAGATTACTGTGATGACCAAGTCAATGAGAAAGAACTTGATCAGGAAGAGCAAAAGAAAAGCAAGGAAGGCTCAGGAGATCAAGGCTACTTTTGACTCTAAGCAGAAATAAGTTTTTATCTCTGTAGGGTTTGAAGTAGTAAAGACTGAAGACAACAACCAAAACTCTCAGCTAAGAGTTCTGATTCTTGTTCAAATCATCTCAGTACCAAGAAGAAGACTGATCTGCTGTGTACCACTACTGCACAGCCTGGACCATCAAACTCCGAGAACAGTTCCCAGCCCAACAGGACTGTCTCAGTATCTGCAAAGATGAAGGTGGAGAAGGGATGTGACCAAAGACACTCTCGTTCTCATAAGAAGACTCTTGTGAAGAAGAAAATGGTGTGTGTCATGTGTGAAAGTACCTCTCACATTGCTAAGGATTGTCCATACAATCCTAAAGTGCTGTCCAAATGACCAAGACAAAGACTTCAAAGAGTTCCAAGAAGATTCAAGCTTTGGAAGGAAAATATGTTTCCTTCGGAAGCTCCAAATATAAGAAGAAGGCAAATGGAAAATTACCTTCAGAAGAGAAGTTGGTCTCGGAAGAAAGGAATTCTTCCGAAGCACTGAAGTCTGCTGTAGTGACTGCAGAATCTTTCGAAGGTTCAGTCATAAAACTTCCGAAGTCCCAAAAGCTTCCGAAGTTTTAAAGGTCAAGTCCAAGACTCCAAAGGTGGTGTGGAAGTCTAAGAAAGACCAAGTGACTGAAAATTCTCCATCAACAACAGCTCAAGATCCTCCTAGCACAACCATAGGATCTATTACTGTTGCATTACCTTTTATTATACTTATTGAGCCCAAGACGAATAAGGCTTGGGTTTCCAAATGTAACTAATCATTTTCTTTGTGCAGGAACAACACAAAACAAACAAGAATGTCTGGATCATTTAGAGTGGATGTTCCAGGCACATGACAGGAAATATGTCACTACTCCATAACTTTGAAAGGATTGATGGAGGACCAGTTGCTTTTGGAGGAGATGAAGGTGGTTACATTTCTGGAAGAGGCAAGATCATAAATAGTAAGCTCAGCATTGAAAAGGTAAACTTTATCAAGGAGCTTGGGTACAATCTTCGAGTGTATCCCAATTTTGTGATCAGAGTCGTAACATGCTCTTTACTAAGCATGAGTGTATTGTTCTCAAGCCTGGAGTGGTCATTCCTCATGAGCACATCCTGCTTAGAGCCCCCAGAAAAGGGAACATGTACAAGATGGACTTGCAAGAAACATCTCCCTCTGGAGAAGTTTCATGCTTTATGTCTAAAGCAAATAGTGATGAGTCTTTCCTATGGCATAAAAGAATGTGCCATGTAAATTTAAGAACATGAATAAACTAATTAAACATGATTTGGTAACTGGAATGCCAAAGAAAGAGTTTACAAGTGATGATCATTGTGTTGCATGCGTGAAAGGGAAGCAGCATAAGGTATCTCACAAGCCTAAGGAAAGGAACTCTATCACTACTCCCCTATACTTATTACATATGGATCTCTTTGGCCCCACCAGTGTAATAAGTCTCGGAAGGACCTCCTACTGTTTGGTGATCACAGATGATTTTACAAGATTCACTTGGGTTTTCTTTCTTAAACTAAGAATGAGACCCCTGAGACTCTGAAGAATTTCATCTTAAAGATCGACAATCAATGTGATCACTAGGTCAAAACCATAAGATGTGATCAAGGGACTATCAAACCCTTGATACATTTTTTGATGAGAATGTATTAAAAGACAATATAGTGCTCCAAGGACTCCTCAGCAAAATGGTGTTGTGAGAGGAGAAACAGGACACTAATTGAAGCTGCAAGAACTATGTTGTCTGACTCTAAACTGCCCATCACCTTCTAGGAAGAGGCAGTAAACACTGCTTGCTATGTGCAAAATAGAGTTTTAGTGGTTAAGACACATGGTAAGACTCCTTATGAACTTTGGCACAAGAGAAAACCTTTCATTGGTTTTCTCAGGTCATTTGGATGTCCTTGCACCATCTTGAATACCAAAGATCAAATTGCCAAATTTGCTGAGAAATCAAATGATGGACATTTCATTGGATCTCTTCCCATGCTAAGGCTTATAGAGTATACAATCTCAAACTAGAATTGTTTAGGAGTCAGCCAATGTGACTTTCAATGAACACACATCATGTGTGGCTGGTTCTAGTCCTGATTGGCTATTTGATCTTGATTTAGTTACCAACTATTTTAACAAATCTTGTGAGAATGTTTCAAGATCTGCAAAAAATTTACATAAAGGTGATCCTGATCCAAAATTTAAGCTAAGAAGACCTTCAACTCATACATCTTCAGCTTCAGTTGGATCAACTTCTGCAAATGAGGTTTCTATTAGTACTACAATGACAAACTCAGCTGATACATCTTGGGTGCCTTCAAATTCTAGCTCAGATGCTCCACAACCAGATAAGGATACCTCAATTGTGGAAGACAACAATGGTGGTTGTGACAGTGGTCAAGAATTTCTTGATGCTAATAACCACACCTTAGATGACAACATCAATGATGTCACACACTCATTGCATCAAGTCAATCTTGATAAGTGTGGTGATGTGGAGGGTGAAACATCTATGCCAGATTTAAATTTCTGAAATTTAGATCTTTCTCAGCAACTTGCTGTGATCCCTCAGCTTAGGATCCACAAGTCTCACCCCACCACAAAGATCATTGGAGATGTTGTCACAGGGGTAAGAACAAGAGGACAAACCCATGAAGCAAATGTTTGTCTTCACTCTTGTTTCTTATCCCAGATAGAGCCAAAGAAAGTTGATGAGACTCTACAGGATGGAAGTTGGGTTGAAGCTATGCAACAGGAGTTGCTTCAATTCAAAAGGCAAAAAGTTTGGAACCTTTGTCCTCTTCCTCATGAGAATACTACCATTGGAACAAAATGGGTGTTTAGGAATAAGAAGGATGATAGAGGCATTATCATCAAGCACAAGGCTAGACTAGTTGTTCAAGGATATACACAAGAAGAAAGGATTGACTACACTGATGTTTTTGCTTCAGTAGCAAGACTAGAAGCTGTTAGGATATTCCTGGCATTTGCTGCATCCAAGAACTTCAAGATCTTTCGGCTTGATGTGAAGTGTGCTTTTCTGTATGGAGTGATTGATGAAGAGGTGTATGTCAAACAGCCACCCGGTTTTGTAGACCCTGATCATCCTGATTATGTCTGCAAGCTTGACAAAGCTCTTTATGGGCTACATCAGGCACCCGGGAAGTGGTATGAGACATTGTCTGAGTATCTTTGCAAACATGGATACAGGAGAGGTACTATAGATGGAACTCGCTTAATCAAAGGACAGGGAAATGACATTTTGCTAGTTCAAGTGTATGTGGATGACATCATCTTTGGTTCAACTAATCCAAAGCTCTGCAAAGACTTTGAGAAGCTGTTGAAAGACAGATTTGAAATGAGTGCAATGGGAGAACTCAATTTCTTTCTGGGAATTCAAGTGAAGAAAGTTGAAGATGGTTTCTTCATAAGTCAGTGAAAGTATGTTCAGGACATACTCAAGAGGTTTAACATGACTGATTGTAAGATTGCTAAGACACCCATAGCCAGAAACCACTCCCTTGGACCTGATCTTGAGGGGGAGTGTGTAAATGAACACTTATACAAGGCTATGATTGGGTCTCTTATGTATCTTACTGCTAGAAGGCCTGATATCATGTTTGCTACATGTATTTGTTCAAGATACCAAGCCAACCCTAAGATGTCTCACCTCATCACTGTCAAGAGGATTCTAAGATACCTCAAAGGTGCTTCAACACTTCGTTTATGGTATCCAAAGAATCCTGACTTCAATCTGTATGCTTATACAGATAGTGATTATGGTGGTTGCAACATGACTGCAAAGTCTACATCTGGGGGATGTCAGTTCCTTGGTGGAAGGGTTGTCTCATGGCAATGCAAGAAACAATCCTGTGTCTCTGCATCAACTGCTGAAGCTGAATACATTGCTGCTGCAAGCTGCTGTGCTCAAGTGCTTTGGATTCAGAATCAAATGCTAGACTATGGGATAAACTTCAAGGAGACTCCCATTCATATAGACAACAATAGTGCTATCTCTATGATAGAGAATCCTGTGCAACACTCAAGGACCAAACACATCAATATCAGGTATCATTTAATAAGAGATAACTATGAAAAGGATTAATTAAACTAGTCAAAGTTCACACAGATGAACAATATGCTGATCTGTTTACAAAAGCTTTTGATGAACAGAGATTTAAATATCTAATATCAGCTATTGGGATGATTAACTTTGAGTAGATTTTTCTTAAAACTAATTCTAATTATTTCTTAAAATATGTGTGTCCTAAGTTGTCTAGTTCATCACTTTCATAAGCTCATGTTTTCTTTGGATAAAAAATCCTTTTTCAAGATTTTCCTTAGATTCTTGAAAATTATCTGAACCTTCGGAAGATATATTTTTATCTTTGGAAGCAAATTATGTCTTCAAAATAAATAACTGTCTAAGAAATTTTACCTTCGGAAGAGATTTCAATCTATCTTCCGAAGCTTAAATACTTGTCTCAGACACTTATTTGTTTTCAAGGACTATTTTCTTCCGAAGCAAAATTAACTCTCGCAAGCTTTGTTGTTTTATATACAAAGCATTCAAGTTTTTATTTCTCTTCCGAAGCAAAATATTCAAAACTCTAAGGAAATTCTTCCGAAGTCATTTTAACTTCGGAAGCTTTTTCATTAAAACTTCCGTAGACAATTTACCTTCGGAAGCTTTTCAACTTCCAAGAAAACTACTTTTTGAGCAAAAGTAAACTACTTTTTCAGAGGTGGGACCGATATTCGGATTTCAAAGTTTATCCTCTTTCATTAACTTTGGTTCAAATCCTTTTCATATAAATACCCAATAGTTCCCCCTCTCACTCACTATCTTCTTCAATTCTACTATTCCTCAAACCTAATTTCTCCCAAACCGCCTTTGCTTTTCATCTTTCCTCATCCTTAAGCTTCTAAACTGGCCAACCTTAACTGCAGAAACAACCCAGATTTCTCCATGCAACTTCACAGGCAACACAACGAGGTTGCTTTTTAAGCTATGAGAAAGATGATAGTTTCTCAGAGATTTGCCGTTTCTTAGCTTTATCAAACTGCTTCACCTCTCTAACCATTGATCCTACTCTCTATGAGGACCATCTGCTTGATTTTGGAAGACCTGCCAAGAAATCATCATGGATGGGGAGAAGGCACTGTCTGCCACAATGCAAGGGAGGACAATCTTCATCACTACGGCCATCATAAACACTCACTTGCAGCTGGATGATGAAGAAGGTGAGTTGTCCTTCCCAAAGGAAGCTGTCAATCATTCTTTTGAGCACATGGGCTATGAGGGAGATTTCTCTGTAAAGACCTTCAGGAAAGGGAAGGTCTCATCCTAGTGGAAATACCTACTTTATGTGCATGGAATGCTTTAAAGGGTCAAGTTCAGGTACTCTCAGTTTGTATATACAAATTTGCTTGCAAACTTGGACTCCTTAGAATATTATATGTTTCCTAGATATGTTCAACACATTCTTAACTGTGAACTGGGCTCACAGTTGAGGGAAACAGATAATATTCTTAAATTAGGATAGTTGAAGCCCAACATCTTTAAAATCATGCTCAAGGTGACAACCTCACCTACCAAAGATGTTAGTAGAAACAGCCCTTGTCCCAAAAATGTTAGAGCTCATTGCTCAAGGTGACAACCTAGCAACACAAGCTAGTGTTGAACCCACACCTTCTACCTCTCAACAACCAAAAAAGCCCCAAGTCATCCTCACCTACCAAAGAAAATCCAAACGAACCCCTGCTCAAGCTATTGAGTGTGTGCAGGTCCCCATATACTCACCAATACAGGTTGAAGTGGACACTAGAGCTCCCACTTCCCCTGAGGAGCAAACCACTCCCATCTCTTCATTAATTAGGGTTGAGGTTCCTCATGCTCACCCTGATGAGCTCACAAGCCCAATTGCCTTAAGCCTTCACTCTGAGTCTTAACACTAAAGTGAACAACCTTCACGGGACAGTTACCATCCCCAGCCTTTAGATCTAAATCAACCCATTCCCAACCTCTCATTCTATACTGATGAAGACTTAGGTTTCAGTGAGTACCATGAGTCTTTCTTCTCTTCCCCTAATCAAAGAGAGATGAGTACTCCTGAATCTCCTCAGTCTAGCCCACATTAGTCACCCATAACTGAGGTGGATACTTCTGAACCTGTTCAGGATATCCATATGGAAGAGGCTCTCACTTCTACAAGTGATTACATTATTAAGACCTCAACCATGGCAACTCAGCCGATTAACACCTTAATAGAGGATGTCAATGTGCAGAGGAAATCCTGCAGCCAAGAACCTGAAGCTGGTGGTGAGAGAGAGGACTTTGGTCCAATCATCTCATCCCCCAATGATTCTTCTGATGAAGAAGAGGGGAATCTGAGACTAAATGTGCAAAAACTCTCAAAAACATGCTCCTATTTAGTCTCTAAGGTTAGTCACCTTGAATCTCAGGTGACTACCCTTCAAAATAGGGTCAATGATCAGTAACTTGAGATATCACATCTCAGGGAAAAACTAGCTGGGAGACCTTTAAGAAGAACTCAATAAGGAAGACAAGAACATGTGAATATGGTTGACCTAACCTCTAGCTCACCTATGCAAGAGGGTGATGCTACCAAAAAGGGGGAGAAAGTCTTTACAGTCACAGAACCTGGGAGTTCTTCAGAGAGTATGGACATTGAGGATTCACCATCCTCACTTGCAACTATGCATACTCAGCAACTTCCTCAAGTTCATATTAATGTGGACATAATTGACTCTGTCATTAGGAGTCTCTTTGAAGAAGGCATTCCAAGGGCTATGTCATCTCCACCTCAAGGAACTTCAAACTACATTATTGTGTGGAGGTATGATGCTAATACAAGATCCCACATTCTTCATAGAGTTCAAGGGCAGCAAGAAGTGTTCAATTTTCTGACTTTGGACTACTATGAAGGTCTTGACCTGATCAACATGCCACTTCTCAACCCAAGCAAATCAAGACAAGCTGACAGGTTAGCAATCAGGATTCAAGACAGAATTACTGAAGAGTTTAGCCTTAGAAGGAGACAAAGGCAATCAGGTAATGTCATTAGTCAACTGGATGCTGAGGCAGACCCTGAGATTAGCTTCAAAGGGAAAACCTTGGCTGAAGGCCCAGTGATAGAGCCTGAGAGCCTTGTCACACCAACAACTGCTTCAGAAATTCATTCCCTCAGTGAAACACCTGCTGGTGAAGGTGTTTCACAAACTCTCTTTGGCTAGAGCTTGGATTCTACACCAAGCAATGAAGGACAAACCTCTATCCACCCTGAGTCAAAAAGGTCTGTGGGTGACAAAGGGAAAAGGATTTTGACTCCTAAGGAGATTGAGGAGGAGAGAGAGAAAGGAGAGGAAGCTAAGGGGAGAAAGTTCCTCTGGGTCTTAAGGATTTATGCAAGCTACTATCAGGGCTGCCCCCAGACCAAACACTCAAGAAGATGAGTTGAAGGCAGTCAGGATTACTTACCTGCAGACCAGGAACTATGACATAGATGAGAATATATCTCTCCCCTTAGAGCAATTAAATGAACTGGCTGACATGAAAGTGTCAAGAGAGATGAAGGAAAAAGAGGATGCAAGATTACTTCTCCAATTCAAAGAAGAGAAGAGACAGGAAAGATTATACAAGCATGATCCAACTCTCTCCCTAGTTCAGGAGAGTCTTGTGCAAGAGGATGTGGTTGCTACACAAGAACCTCAGGTAGACAAGGAAACAGATAGGTAAAACATGATGAACTACCTGAGTGCCACAGGTCTCTACCAGGCATCTGCACTTCTTCCCTTGTCCTTTGAGTACATTAAGTTTGAGTATCTCAAACAACTTGAACTTTAAGTGCTCAAAGAACAAAAGGCAACAAAGAGAAAGATGAGGGAAGATGCTGCAAAGTCAAGAGCTATCATCCAAAAGAGTATGAAAAAGTCTGCTGACAGACAAAGGATGATGAGCTTCTTGAAGCTGTATGGATTCTCCGGAAGGAGACTTGGCCCTATGTCTCTATCCACAATGGATGAGCATATCAGGGTAATCAAGCAGAAGATCAAGAGTGGAGAACTGATTGACTTATACTTTTCTCGAAGTCAAATCCCACCTGAAGTGGAGGTTAAGGTTGAACAACCTGAAACAACACCACCTGGACCTCCTGCTGAGCCTCAGCAAGCTTCATCTTCTGATCCATAGCAGGGTCAAACTCCCTCTCCTTCTGAACCTGTGAGGGAGGAACACCCAATTGGAGAAAGACAAGGATGATCAATAAGGTGTTGCAGACCAGTCTTCTCAGTTAAAGTCTTCTAAGAGGAAGAAGAGGATGGCTTCTAAACCTAAGTATAAGAAGAAGAAGCCTGAATAACCTCAGGCTGAGTCAGATCAACCTGAGGAAGTGCATGAAGAGGCAGCCCAATCAACTCCAATTCAAGTGGCTCCTCTTGCAGGTGAGACACCCATCTTATCCTAGACCTTCACTACTAATCTAGAGAGATGGCATGTGATCAGAGATCTAGGTGTTGAGAATGTCTATACATGGCAAGACATAATCAACTTACCTCTGCATGATCTCTCTGAGATGAGAAGATATTATGAAAGTCAGAATGATCCTGACCATCTAATGAAGAAGGGTATGGTCATCATTGTGCTGAAGACTACAAACATCTGAAGATCTTCTAAATGTTTTGGTAGCATCAGCCTAGGGGGGAGTTTGTAAGGATTCCTATAAGTCTGATGTAGCCAAAACATCCAAAGTCTCTCTGCAAGCATGCACTAAAGAACTGAAGTAGAAATGCTTCGGAAGTTTTACACCATGCACTAGAAATATTCTAAGTGTAAAATCTACCGAAGCCAAGACCAATATCTTCCGAAGCCAAAAGTGAAGTCTTTCGAAGCTTCAAAGACAAAGTCTTCCGAAGCCAAAGAGTGAAGACAGATTTCTTTCGAAGACTTTTAGAGATATGCCTTTATTAGATGTACTTTACCATAAAGCTGGACCACCTTTCCGCTGCAACTCTGTAAAGTCACCAACTTACATGAGTTGGTGAAAGGTCCATGCTTTTGGTAACTGCACATTGAGGTCTTGAGTCCATGCTTTCTACTTTATGTACTTTTATCCTTTTTGTAATATATTAGGATGTGAGCTATGGCATGTCATAGTCACAAGTCAAAAGGCAGATCTGCCTTTTGACTCTACAATTGATTTTGTAGTTGTCTAGTCAATTGTATCCAGCTGGCTTTCAAAGTATGGCCGGCTGTAGGATGTAGTATAAGTATTCCATGTTCTTATATCTTTTCAAAAAAATGCTTTGTAACACTTGTAATAGAACTTGAGAAAGCAATATAGTGCATCCTTGAAAACTAATCACATGTGTTCTCTTGTTCTGTCTCTTACTTATTACTTGTGTTCTTAGTATCATTCTTTTGGTTAATCCAGTTTACTGTTTGATTAAGTTTGGTTAATCTCCTCTTTGTGTTGTTGTGTTGTAAGTGACCACCCTTCACCGAACCTACATTTTGTGTAGAGAGGTCAGCGCGTTGAAAGTCCGTATTAATTTTAACAACATCAATTAAATTCTTTTTATAACAATCACGTATAAAGTGATATTTAAATCCGATGTTTTTGGCCTGAGGATGTTGGACTGGATTTTTAGTTATCGCTATAGCAACAGAATTATCAACAAATATAGGAGTGTTCGAGAATTTCAAACCGTAGTCCCGCATTTGCTGTTGGATCCAGATGATTTGTGAACAGCAGCTTGCAGCAGCAACGTATTCAGCTTCACAAGTTGACAGAGCAACCGATGTCTCCTTCTTACACTGCCATATGACTAATCTTCTCCCAAAGATTTGACATCCCGCTGAGGTTGACTTGTAGTTCATTTTGCAGCCGCCATAATCCGAATCGCTATACACGGTAAGCTCGAAATGATTATCATAAGGATACCACAACCCAAGTGTTGGAGTACCCTTCAGATAACGAAAAATCCTTTTGACTCCGATGAGATGGTTGACCTTCAGTTTCGCCTGATATTTGGAGCATAGACACGTCGCGTACATGATATCTGGTTGTGAGGAGGTGAGGTACATGAGAGATCCGGTCATTCCTCGGTACATGGTGGCATCAACCAGATCGCCACTTTCGTCGAGTGCTATATCGTGGTTTGTAGTAAGTGGAGTCCCAGCTGCCGATGCATTCTCCATATCAAACTGACTGAGAATATCGCCTATATACTTTGTCTGATGTAGGAAAATTCCCTTAGGTGTCTGATCCACCTGTAACCAAAGAAAGAACTTCATTTCTCCCATGGCACTCATCTAAAATTCAGCTTTCATTACTGCTTCAAATTCTTTACATAAATCTTCGTTTTTGGAACCGAAGATTATGTCATCAACATAAATCTGTATGACCAGTAAGTCACCATCCTTTTCTTTGATGAACAGTGTACAATCAATCACTCCTCTGCGAAAGCCATGTTTCACAAGATGAGTCGAGAGCTTCTCATACCATGCTCTTGGGGCATGATGAAGCCCGTATAGAGCCTTGTCTAGCTTGTACACTCTATCCCGATGATACGGATCCTCAAATCCCTCGGGTTGAGTGACATACACTGTCTCTCGGATTTCAACATGAAGGAACGCACTCTTCACATCAAGCTTATAGACTTTAATCTTCATATATGATGCGTAGGCTAGGAAGATACGGATGGCTTCCATTCTTTCCACAGGTGCAAACACTTCGTTGTAATCAATTCCCTCGACTTGTCGAAATCCTTGAACTACTAGTCGAGCCTTGTTTCTGATAATGACCCCTTGGTCATCCTTCTTGCATTTCAAAACCCTTTTAATGCCAATGACCTTTGCACCTTTAGGTTTATCCACCAAAGTCCACACTCCTAACTTCTTGAATTATAGAAGTTCTTCTTGCATGGCACTCACCCAAGCCTCATCATTCAAGGCGTCATTTACATATGTTGGCTCAAATTGAGACATAAAACATCGATAAGCATCATCGTGAAGGTAGCCTTTTTCCATGACTGAGGCATAATCAGCTGAGTGGAGCTGATTTCTTGCCTATAGTCCTGATTGAACATCCCCTGTGACATTGTCCAAAGGATGATAAACATTTAGTCGAGATACAGGAGTGGTGGGTACATATACCTCATTATCCAGATTGTGAACCGCAGGTTCAGTATCTGAGGCAGTTGGAGTATGGGGTTCCGAAGTGTCAGAGGCATATACATCTGATGCTTTTGTACTTGTAGTAGTAGGAACCTGTGCCTCCTGATCCATCTGAATATTTTCCACTTCTTCATCGTCAGAAGAGGAGTCACTTACCCCCAATGCTCCCCCTGAGTTACTAGAAGACTGACCTTGTGACCCGGATATTGTCGAGTCTAAGGGCGGTGTGTTTAAGACATCATACATCATCTTTGTCGAAAGCTCATCATTAGAAGGAGTGAGAGTAATGTTGAAGGACTTGAAGAATCCATCATAATCGAAAAAGAAGGTGGGTCCTTTTTCTGCAAGGGGGTGGTGAATCTCTGAACATCGACGTTGCACCACACTTCTACTTGACCCGATGAGTTGTTGTAAACCCTTTTATTCGGTATGTTGTATCTTAGAAAAATACCTTCTTCAGCTTTTTCACTGAACTTTCCTGACTGATGTTTCTTCAGCAGTGTACACAGTGCGCCAAACGGTTCAAGATACTCCAGATTAGGTTTACGTCATTGGAGCAACTCGTAACACGTTTTACCATGTCTTTTAACCACCAAGACTCGATTCAAAGTGTAACATGCATTTGCAACTGCCTCATTCCAGAATTGGATAGGCAGTTTCGAGTCTGCTAGCATCGTCCTGGCTGTCTCTATCAAGCTTCTATTCTTCCGTTCAGCAACTCCGTTCATCTATGGAGTGTAGGCAGATGTGAACTGATGAACAATTCCCTTTTCTTTGCAGAATGCCTCCATCCACTGATTCTTGAATTCTGTACCATTGTCTGAGCGAATCTGACGTACCTTTAACTTGTATAGAGATTCCAATGCGGTCACAAGCTGTTTGAACGAATCAAATGTTTCTGATTTGGATTTCAGAAAGAGTACCCAAGAGAATCTGGAATAGTCATAGGTGACGACATAACAATACAGATCTCTAGCGATGCTCTTGGTGCTCACAGGACCAAACAGATCCATATGTAGAAGTTCGAGAGGCAAATCAATAGAGTTGACGTTCTTTGCCTTGTGGGACTTCTTGGTCTGTTTCCCTTTCTTACACGCCACACAGAAATCCGAAAGTTGAAAGTTTTTGACATTAACTCCATTGACCAAATCATTCTGAATGAGATGATTCATCTTCCTTGGGTTTATGTGTCCCATTCTCCTATGCCAGGAGATGGATTCCTTCTCAGTTGCCTTTGACAAGAAGCATTGGACTTGATGATCGGTTGCTAAGACCTTTGATAGATCCAAGACGTGTAAGTCATTATACCTTGAAGCTGAAATTAAAATTTGGTCCTCCGGAATGATGTACTCCTTCTTCAACATGTAGCACTTCTTGTTGTCAAAAACAACCTTGAATCCTTTGTCACAAATCTGTGATACTGAAAGTAAGTTATTTTGTAGTTGCTAAACATAGTTGACCTTGTCAAACTTAACTTTCTGATTTCCTACTTCTCCCTGTGCAGTGATGTAACCTCCTTTATTTCCAGCAAAAGAAACATGTCCTCCTTTAATCTGTTTGACGTTTGAGAGGAGTGACAGGTTCCCAGTCATGTGCCTTGATGCCCCACTATCAACGATCCAGGTATTTGTAGACGCGCTATAGCGGACACCCCGCACATTTAAAGGAAATGATTAGTTTAGGTTAGGTACCCAAGCCTTAACTGGCTTGGGTGACCCAGAGGCATCACACATCATAAATTCTACCCACTGCCCATTTGAAGGTGAGGACATATCATGCTTCTTACTGCTCTCAGTATCAGACATTTGATTTGATTTTTCTTTCCATATGCCAGTTTTGTGCAAGGCCTGTTTGTGATAAACAAACGACTGGCTTATGGTTTGAACTTTAGTTTCATTATTTCTTTTAGGTGGAGTAATAGAACTCCTTTTAGAAGAAATCTATTTAGTATCATGAAGTTCAACTTTCTTTCTTGGTGTCTGATACTTAGGACAATTAGAAGCAATGTGTCCTCTCTTTCCACAATTGTAGCACGATCGACCTTCAACATGTTAGGAAAGACGTCTCTGTGGGGAAGTGTGTGAGACCGGGGTGACTTTGGGCTTGTTGGGTTTTGTCACTTCTTGTTTAGATGTTTTATCTTCTTTAACAAAATTAATTTTTTGAACCTTTTTAACATTTTTACCCTTTTGTTTATTTGGATTTAGACATGAATCACGTGATTGGTTAACTTGTTTAGTCTTTTGGGTTCATTATTGGACGTTGTTGAACCTGACTTTACGTTAACCTTCTCAAATTGCTCATCCAAATTAACGATAGGCATTTTACCCTTAGATTTCAAAGCGTCATCCTTTAGTTTAGTGACAGATTCCACCGTTTGACAAGTGGAATCTGGATCACTAACTATAGGAGTGGTCACCACATGATTCTTAATAGGATTGTTATTTACTGGTCGACATTTAGTATTTAACAAGATCTCATGTGGTGGTGGAACCACTTTGTAATCTAATCCCTCTCCGTTATTTCATTCTTTCACTAAGTTTTTAACTATGTGAGAAGAACTAGTCCAACTGTGCAGTTTAGTTTTAATGAATTTACTTCGACTTCCAAAACCGCTTTTTCCTTTTTAGTTTCTTCAAGGGAGTTTAAATAGAACTTAATGTCAATTTCTTGGATAAAAGCCACAGCTTCGGTTTCCCTAAGTTGTTTATTTAACAGTTCTATTTTCTCTTTGTAACTGTGCTCATTTAGTTTTAAAATGCGATTTGCTTTTGTGCACAGTTGCAAGTCCTTTACTAAGCTATGTTGTGATTTAATAACCTAGCAAATTTCAAATCTATGCTTTCCTTAAATTTATTACATTCAGAACGAATATGATTGTCAAATAGTTGATCTTTAGTACTTACCTATGAAGATTCAGTTGAATCTGCAATTAGTGCAGAGGTTGACTCTTCAGCTACTGAAGATTCTGAACATGTTGTTTTGGTATCTTCTTCAATCAGGAGAGTGACCACAGTAGCAGTATCTTCATGATCTGACATTACTAGCTCAACTGCTATATCACCTTCGCTTGTCATGTCATCATCCAAACTTCATCACCTTGAGCAGTCAAGGCCTTTGTCTCTGTACTAGACGAGGTAGCTCCACCTGTTGGTTTGTCCTGACGGTTAAAAGTCAGGAATGGGTTTCCGTTGCCTGTCTTTGGGCTTTACACACTCACGTATAAAGTGCCCCTTCTCTCCACAGTTAAAACAGGTAACTTTGGACTTACAGAAACCAAAAGTAGTGTCTTTAGTGGCTATCAAATTTTGTCCCGTCTTCTTAACAAACTTTTTAGCTCTTCGCACAGCACTTGCCAATGCCCACATTATGTCCATTCTCTCAAGCTCGTTCTCGTCTATCTGTCGGTAATCTTCATCTGCTAGATGGCAGTTACCAATCTTTTCTGCAACCAAACCGTCATATGAGTGAACAACAGCTGCCGATATATCCATATGTTCTTTAGCCACCACCATAGTGATATTCCTGAGATTCTTAGTGTTTAACTTGGTAGCATTAGCCTCAGGTGCAATATAATGGGTACTTGATGATCTAGACGTGTCAGACCCTGAAGCTATGGTTGGTGAAGGAGCAGATGAACTTGAAACAAATGCAGTCTGAAGGGGTGCTCCTGAACTGGCTGTTGTGGAAGAGGCGTTGTAAAGTGAAGGGTTTTGGTCATATGTTCCTTTCTTCGACCTTTAATTCATCCTAAGTTCCTCCTCTCTCAATTTCAGGATGAAGTCGTTTATATCTAATTTTCCCAATATACTGTTTTGCCTCAAATTAGATACTAACGAATCCCACTTCTCTGGTAAGCCATCTGCCAAGCTGGATACCTTGTCTTCCATTGACGTTGTAACTCCATGAATATATAGCTCACTCATGAGATGACAGAACCTGTCGATTACATCATCCAGACTTTCTTTACCCATTGAAGAGAAGTTGTCAAACTCCTTCTTTAAAGCTTTTGCCTTTAGAGCTTTTAACGAAGCATTTCCGTTATAGCGTTTTTCCACGGCTATTCAAAGTTTCTTTGCCTGTTTACTCTCAGAAAATTGATGGAATATATCCTTTGGAATAGACTGAGTTAACAGGGCATAAACCTTCTTCTCTGCATTATACTTCATCTTCTGGCTATCAGTCATCCCTCCCAATGTCAATTTTACCCCATCTGCACCAACCGACTGTCATATCCTGTTTCAATTGATTCCCAAAGGTTGGGATCAACTCCATTGAGGTAGATCTCGAAACGTTGCTTCCACTATGGGTAATCGTCTAATGTTATAAGCTTAGGTGGTTTATTATGATTCACAGTCTCATTCTCCAGAAGTAAGAGTTTCTGGATCAGTGTGTCTCTACCTGCAGTGAACGCTGACTGTTGTTCTTCCATCTCGTTAACTTTAAACCTTTACGATCAAGTACTTCACTTGTGCGAATGGACCACTCGTGCGATTGAACTTATGCGAATGAGTAAATCGTGCGGATGAATTCAATCGTGCGATTGGATTCAGTCGTGCGTAAGGAGAGTGCGGTTGGAGTCTATGCGAATGAAGCTAGTCAGTCGTACGAATGAACAAGGCGACTAAGTTCAATCATGCGTATGGGAGGTGCGAATGGATTCAGTGTGCGATTGAGTCAATCGTGAGACTAAAGGGTGCTATATTTGCAAAAACAAAGGTTTTGAATAATTAGACGCAAAAACACGAATATCTTACGAACCCTAATTGCCGTATGCCGAAAAACGTTAACTTTTTGACCTAGAGACGTCGAAAAACACTGTTTGACACAAAAGATTGAGTTTTTGAGTGAAAAAACGCGATTTTTTTATATCAAAATCGATTGAATCACACGCAAATCAAGAGCCTACGCTCTGATACCACTTGTTAGGACCGTTTAGTACGAAGTACTAACTGATTTACGTGTATACCAAACCAAATAGTGCGGAATCCTATTTGATTGGTGATCCAATCAGTGAGAACGCAGGTATAATCGATTTAAGAATGAATCAAAACGTTAAGAACGATTGCAAGATGATTAACTGCGATCTATGAATTTGGAACAGATGTTCTTGAGTCTCTGGACGGCTAGGGTACGATTATGTGTGTAGGTATTCGAATTGTTACATTTTTTCACGAATTAAGTGGTATTTATAGGTTAGGGTTTTCCATTCGTACGACTGAACCATTAGCATGGTTCAGTCGTGCGACTGAAGCATGCGGTTGATCCATCCGCACGACTGAATGTTCAGTCGTGCGACTGAGCCAATCTCATGTCACAATCGTGCGACTAATCCAGTCTCCTGGTTCAATCGTGCGATTGGTTCATTAGCATGAAGTATTCATGCGTATGGTCCATTCGCATGGTCCATTTGCATGAGAACCTCACACAATTGAGTTTGAACATGTTTCTCAATCATTATTGACTAACAATTATGTAAACAATCACAAACCTATATAGTTAGTTCAATATGTGTTATCACACAATATACAATGAAATATTAAACATTATATGCATCAACCACACATTGTATTTCATTCATACCTATTCAATTACATATATGTAAGACATGAAAGACATTTTACATTTAAGTTCCTAAACTAGGTACACATGTATCTAAAGTATTCTTGATGTTTTGTGTAAAGCAGCTTGGTCAGCCGAGAGTGACACAGGGATGTAAGGTCCTTTACATATGGAAATCCAATAATTAGGATCCACACATGTAATGTAATTCATAAGCCTGATTTTCAATTGCTTAAACTCAGATTTGTGTTTAAGCATTGGAGGTTTAGGAGCATGACCAAGATTAGAAAAGTTAAATGAATCCATTGTTATAAACTTGTTTTAGATTGTTAGAATAAGAATTAGATTAATTTTTAAGTCCAAGTGGTCCAAACAGTCTACTTTTTGAATATTTTAACAGATCTGATGAATAGTAACAGTTATTTTGTTAAGAGAACTATCTGTAACTATTCTGTAAGCTTTAATGATTGAAGATTATGATGTTGATGACATTGTTGTTTTGATTTTCGGTTAGAATAAGATACTCAATTATATGTTCTTGGTTCGGTACAATTGAACAGAGAATCAGTCGATGTTTCAGGAGGATTTCAACATGAATACATGTTAGAAGTCGATGAACTCACTAACAGTAACTCAATCACCAAGTCAATCGAGTTTCGCTCAGATCTGGGCAGATTTGAGACGAATCCGAGAGCCGAAGCTCTGATACCAATTGAGTGGGTGTTGAGAATTATATTCTGAGTTGAATGAATCAACTAGGACAAAATATGATGATTGAGTCAGTGAATATATTGCGGAATGATATAAACACAAATCATTGGATGCTTGAAATACTCATAAATGCTTTCTATTAATGGTGGTGTAAAGTTACAATGAATGCTAGGGTTTTAGCATGAAATAGTAACAAGACACCTCTGAAACATATGACTATCGAAGATTCTAATATTCTAATTGTCAAAGATACCTAAAAATAGGGTTTTCTATTCTATTTATATGCTGACAAAAGGCCTTTACAAAATGACTAAACTACCCCTGAACTATACATCAGGAAATTAGTCTTAGTACAAAAGTCCTCATCAGCATTTTCTTCTATTCATCCGCATTAACTAATGCGGATGTGTTGATCTTCATCAATATTTCTTTTTCTTCTTCAGCATTGGTGTTTGGTCATCAGCATTGAGAAATGCGGATCAACAAACACTTATGCGCATTTGTTGCTGAACATCCGCATTAGTAAATGCGGATGTACAAATACTTGGCAACATTTGTTCGGTTGTCCGCATTTGTTAATGTGGAAGAACAAACACTTTTCAACATTTGTTCCATTGTCATCCGCATGAACAAATGCGGATAGTCGACACTTGTCTTCTTTTGAGCAGATTCTTCATCCGCATTACATCTTGGACTTGGGGTGAATTCCAGCAGAGCAACCATCAACAATTACTTGAATTGGGATGTATGATCCTTTCAGGGTCCAACAACATGAAATGAAGAGCTTTAAGATTAAAATTAAATCTTTACTTTCAGGCATTGAAAAATTTCATGGGAGAAAAGTATACTCTTGCAGTTGAAAATGAAAAGTCAACTGAATTGCTAACTCAGTATAAAGTTGAGCAATCAGCCACTAAAGTGAAACTTGAAAAGTTTTAACTCTCTTCAGCAAAGCTGCAAGAGTTGCTTGATTCACAAAAGGATCCGAAAGACATGACTGGAATTGGATATATTCATGTCCGCCTCCTTATAATGACAGTTACACTGTTATACCCGAGTCACTTGTAGGATTCTGTGTGCCCAAGACACTTAGAATATTGATGTGGTTAGTACGTAATGATCCAAGTCGGGTTATACCCAATAACAAGCTTAGCAAACACCAATTAATATTTAATTGATGATATGATCATGCAATTAAATATTTACACCAATTTAGAAAATGGGTTTTCTAAATAAGTTGCATATGAGAGGGAACAACTTATTAGGATATTTTGTTCAATAATATTATTTGATGTGTTATTTAAATTGGTTAGATGACACCAAATAATAATGAGAGATTATAACTTATAAAGATAAATGATCAATTGTATAAGTTATATAACTTGTACATACAATTAAATGGTTAATTGTATGTCTAGTTACAAGACATTTTAACATGTGTGTATGTGTTCAAATTAAAAGGGGGAAACCCTTTTGGTTTCAAAATTTTCGGCCCCCCCCCTTGATTTTCATTGGACCTTTTTCTTTGAACACATCACACATTAATAAGTCTTGTCCCATTTGATCTCTCACTTCTCTCTACACATGCAATAGACAAAACCTCCCACTTTTCTCTCTAAATTTTCGGCCAGCAGCAAGAAGAGGGTTTTGTGGTTGTTTTGGTGTCATCTCCCTAGCAAGAAGAGGTGTTTGCAAGGAGGCTTGGGGTATACTAGCTTGAGGGGTCCTTCCTTGGAGCCTTGGCCGATTTTCTAGCATCTTATCATCCTTGTTTGGTCGATTTTCAGCTGGACAAAGAGGTAGTAATCACAGCTCATTGTGGCTGTGATTTTATATAGTTTAACATATGTTCATAGCTTGTTCATTCACATATTAATGATCCTTTTGATTTGGGTTTGTTTTTCATCTTAAAACATCATTAAGAACACAAAATTTTCAGATTATAAACATGTTATAATGTCTATCTTCCGCTGCGTTTTTCAGAAAGTTTAAAAGGTTAAACTTGTTTTCTTGTGTTCTAACAAACCCATCAATGGCATCAAGAGCCGGTTATGTGGATAACTTGCTTGTTCATAGTCTTTAAAATTGGTTTTAAAGAAGTATTATCTACCTTTTATGGCTGATTTTGGGCTGCTATATTTTGTATGAATGATTCCCCAAACTTTCAAGGTCATATCACACATGCTAGTGATTAGATCTTGAAAGATATATATTATGAAATGTTGATTGTTTGGACAATGTTTAAAACCCAAAATTTCAGTTTATGTTGGCTGAAATTTGGTGGTTTTAAGTGGGGTTTCATTATATGTTTGGATGATATGATCAATAGATGTTAGTGTGCATAACCTAGCTTTTGGCCTTTTGATTTGGATGATTGGAATGGTTGGTTTTATTCATTCAATTGGGTTGTAATATTTATGTTTATCATTTGGGTTGTATTTATTTATTCATTTGGTTATGTAATAAATAGAATAGGTGCATTTCTTTTATTAGAAAAATGTATTAGGATACAAATTTGTAAAAGGAAGATGCACAAGATCAAGACCCAAAGATGGACATCAAAGACATGTACACTTGAAGCATTTGGATGTGGAATCAAGTGGGAGTTCATGGACACATATGATGTGTCATTGTAAACCCTTAGGAAAGACCTTATGACAACACTTGTGATGGCAAACAAGTGTAGTCAACTTAGTGGCTATGGTTATGCACATGTGGTTGTATGATATATGCTTGTTTGATTATTCATTTTATGTTGATTGTTTGATATATGGATATGCTTAACAATCTAAATAAATATATCATTTTTTTTGGTTCCTAATCATTAAGTGACTAATAAAAGGTTATTAAAAGGATTAATGATTTCAAAATAAAAGAAGTTTTATTAAAAGAGAACCATAGGGTATCTTGTATTTGAAAGCATGCAAATACAAGTACATAGAGTTTTCTAAAACTAGAATTAAGTAATCTCTAAACTTTTGACAAACAAGTTTAACACCGTCCTTTTGCACAACACTTGAGTCATTTGGAAACTCTAAATGGGATAAAGGTCACCTAACCATTTAGAGGGAACTTGTGATTTAAGGTGGGGATACCACATTGGTGGGATAAAGGTCACCTAACCACTTATGTGGGTAAACTCACATGTGTGGGCAAGTAGGATAACTTGATTTGCAAACCATGTTAAATGGATCACCTAAATATGGTTTCCAAATGGTGTTGATGGGATTAACATGCCGACTTTGCATATGATGTTTTAAGTCGATCCCATGCCTCTAGAAGTTGCAAATGGTTGCAACCGTCAATCGTTGACCACCTTATTAATTTAAATCGTGGGATAAAGGTCACCTAACCACAATTTAAATGTAATGTTGGGTTCTAGATTTTAATATAAAAATGACCTTAAAAGGCGTTAATTATTAAAAATAGCAATATCGAAAATACTAAATAGACCTTTGTTAAATTTTGTAGATGGCCACCAACAATGAAAATCACGATAACTCATCCGCGTCTAACCAATCATTACGTGCGATCCTCCAAAAGGAACGTCTAAATCATAACAACTTTATTGATTGGTATCGAAACTTGAGAATCGTTCTCAAGCAAGAGAAACGATCATATGTTTTAGACGACCCTATCCCCGATCAACCTACTGAGGATGATCAGGAGGCCTTCAACGATTGGTTGAAGTACACTAAGGACTCCGTCCAAGTGTCTTGTCTCATGCTAGCGAGCATGACTCCGGATCTCCAAAAGGAGTATGAACATCACGGAGCTTATGACATGATAACCCAGCTGAAGGAAACGTTCCAACAGCAAGCAAGGGTTGAGCGCTTCGAAACGGTTCGAGCACTCCATGCATGTCGTATGGACGACAACCAATCTGTTTCATCTTATGTTCTTAAGATGAAAAGTCATATTGACCGCCTCGAGAGGCTTAATTGTCCCGTCTCGAAGGAATTGGCCACGGATTTGATCCTTAATGGCCTTACCAAGAAGTTCGAGACATTTGTGTTGAACTACAACATGAATGCTTGGGACAAGAGCATTGGTGAGCTTCACTCAATGCTCAAAACGGCTGAGGCGGCCATGGGTAAAAGGGTTTTACCCGTTCTCACCATCAATGAAGGTGGGAACAAGAAAAGGCCTTATCCCGCACCCAAGGCAAAGGTTGCCAAGGGTAAGGGACCCGTCTTGGGAAAGGGGAAAGGGGTGGTAAGGGTACCACCCAAACCACAGGAGAAGAAGCAAAAGGTTGCTACCAATGACCCATGCTTCAAGTGTGGGGAGATTGGACATTGGGCAAGGAATTGTCCTATCCATCTCCAAGAGTTGAAAGCCAAGAGGGATGCCGGGCAGACCTCAGGTACAATATACATGATTCATATTGATCTTAATGTTACATCTTCTAACACATGGGTATTGGATACCGGATGTGGAACTCATATTTGCAATTTGTTGCAGGGGTTCACAAGAAGTAGGGACTTCAATCAAGGGGATGTTAGTCTCTTCATGGGCAATGGAACCAAAGTCCAAGTTGAAGCTCGTGGGGACTACATCCTAAAACTTCCAAGTGGCTTGGATGTTATTTTGAAGAATATTTTGTATGCTCCTAGTTTGACTAGGAACATTATATCTGTATCCCAATTAAGACATTATGATTATGTATTATCTTTTGTTGAAAATGATATTCATGTTTCTTTAAATGATATGTTCTATTTTAAAGCAATTCCCATTAATGGTATTTATGAATTGGTTCATGAAAACGCTTTAAATAGTTCATTGTACCAAACTAACACCAAGAAACTCAAGTTGGACTTGAATGATACCTATCTTTGGCATTGTCGTCTTGGTCATATAAACAAGAAACGTATACAAATACTTCAAAAGAATGGTCTTTTAAAAACAAATGAATGTGATTCATTTGATGTATGTGAATCTTGTTTACAAGGTAAAATGACTAAGGCACCCTTTAGTGGGACTAACGAAAGGGCAAAAGATTTATTAGGAATCATACATTCGGACGTATGTGGTCCTTTTAAGCCAATGACTAGGAATGGTGAAAGATACTTCATTACCTTTACCGACGATTATAGTCGCTATGGGTATGTGTACTTATTAAGGCACAAAGATGAAGCTTTTGAAATGTTCAAAATCTTCAAGAATGAAGTAGAAAATCAACTCAACAAGTCAATTAAAGTTCTCCGTACCGATAGAGGAGGTGAATACCTAAGTGATGCTTTTCAAGATCATCTTAGGAGTTGTGGGATTGTCTCACAACTCACTCCACCTGGAACACCACAACAAAATGGTGTGTCTGAGAGGAGGAATCGAACCTTATTGGATATGGTCCGATCTATGATGGCTAGAAGCACATTACCTCTATCATTTTGGGGTTTCGCTTTGCTCTCCGCGGCCCGTATTTTAAATATGGCCCCAACCAAAAAGGTGGAAAGGACACCTTTTGAGATATGGCATGGAAGAGTTCCATCCCTATCATACTTAAGGGTCTGGGGTTGTGAAGCTTATGTTAAGACTCCCACCCCAAACAAATTAGAAGTCCGATCCACCAAGTGTATCTTTGTTGGATATCCTAGAGATTCTATGGGATATTATTTCTATGATCCACTGGAACAAAAGGTGTTTGTTGCCAGAAAGGGTGAGTTCTTAGAAGCAAAGTTCCTTATGGAAGGAGCTAGCAGTAGAACAGTGGATCTTGAGGAAGATCAAGAACCACAACCCGATGCACGTTTGGTTGAAACTAGCACTCAACATGAGGATGTTGAAGATGATCAAATGGTTGATCAATACACACAAAACGTTCGCAGAAGTGGTAGAACTAGTAATCCACCTGAAAGATACGGATTTTTCATGGATGGATGCTATGTGGTAGATTCAGATGAACCAACCACATACCATGATGCAGTGTCCAATTTGGATTGTGACAAATGGCTTGAGGCTATGAACGTTGAGATGCAATCCATGTATGACAATCAAGTTTGGGAACTTGTTGTACCACCTCTTAATTCCAAAGTAGTTGGAAGTAAGTGGGTTTTCAAGAAGAAAACCGATATGCATGGAAACTTGGATACTTATAAAGCTAGACTTGTAGCAAAAGGTTTCACTCAAACTCAAGGGGTTGATTATGATGAAACCTTCTCACCTGTTGCGATGCTAAAGTCTATAAGGATATTGTTTGCCATAGCTGCTCATTATGATTATGAGATTTGGCAAATGGATGTCAAAACGGCTTTCCTAAATGGATATCTTGAGGAAGATGTCTATATGGTTCAGCCTGAAGGTTTTGTCGATCCAAAACATCCTAATAAAGTATGCAAATTAAAGAAATCAATCTATGGATTGAAACAAGCATCTAGAAGCTGGAATCATCGTTTTGATGAGGAGGTAAAGAAATTTGGCTTCATCAAAAACCCTGATGAGGCTTGTGTGTATAAGAAGGCTAGTGGGAGCACAATAACTTTCCTAGTATTGTATGTTGATGACATACTACTATTTGGAAATGACATTCCAACCTTGGAAGGTGTAAAAACCTGGCTTGGAAGTTGTTTTTCCATTAAGGATCTTGGAGAAGCCGCCTATATTTTGGGAATAAAGATCTATAGGGATAGATCAAGGCGGTTGATTGGTTTAAATCAAAGTGCGTATATTGATAAAATCTTGAAAAGGTTCAAGATGGAGAACTCTAAGAAAGGTACCGTACCTATTCAAAGAGGAACGATATTGAGTACGACTCAATGTCCAAGCTCAAAGGATGAGCAAGATAAAATGAAGGCAATCCCATACGCATCTGCTATTGGATCCATCATGTATGCGATGATATGCACTCGACCGGATGTGTCATGCGCCTTAAGCATGACAAGCCGTTACCAGCAAAATCCTGGAAACAGTCATTGGATGGCTGTTAAGAACATACTTAAGTACCTAAGGAGGACAAGGGATATGTTCCTAATCTATGGATCTGGTGATGAGGAACTCGTTGTAAAAGGTTACACGGATGCAAGTTTCCAAACCGATCGTGATGATTCTCGGTCACAATCGGGATATGTTTTCATTCTAAATGGAGGAGCGGTCTCTTGGAAGAGCTCCAAGCAGGATGTGATGGCTCTATCAACTACAGAATCAGAATACGTCGCCGCCTCATTGGCAGCTCAAGAAGCTGCATGGTTGAAGAAATTCATTGCCGATCTAGGGGTTGTCCCTTCCATTCGGGACCCCCTAGAGATCTTTTGTGATAACGAGGGTGCGATTGCTCAAATCAAGGAACCTCGTGCTCATCAAAAGACTAGGCACATTGAGCGGAGATTCAACTACATACGGGATGAAGTTGAAAAGGGAAAGATATGTATTCGCAAAGTTCACACGGATCAAAACATAGCGGATCCTCTCACGAAGCTCCTTGAAAAGGCAAAGCATGAAGGTCATACTTGTGCCATGGGACTTCGATATTCTAGTGATTGGATTTGATCTGTAAACTTTGTATTTGGATATGTGGAACTCTTTATTATTTGAATAAAATTATTTGGTTATAATGTTTCAATTAATGTTCCAATTTTGCATGTTTAATCCATGAGTAAATTGTTTACTCTAAATGTCCGTAGTCGTTCATACTTGTGGGAACAAGTGTGAGGGTAAGATTATTATGAACTTGGATTGGTTGATATTCATAAGGATGAATATAGAGCAATGGGTTGCTACCAAGGTTCATAGATATTTGTGGGATGCAAATATTGGACTAACCCGCATCTCAAATTTTACTACATGGAATCTTATTGATTGATCATAAGTAAATTTGAGTAAAGGCGAATATCATTTGGTATCCTCCGACCTGAGATACATATTGGGTTTTGATATTCACCAAGTATTATACCTTGAGCTTCTTCTTCACTGTCCTGAAATAGTGGACAGCACATAAGGGTATGTTCAGGTATGACACGAGGTGTTTGTGAGAAACGTATGTAGTCGAGATGGAATTTGTTCCTCTTATTCGTTGAGAGTTAGATGTCTAAGGCCTGATTAAGTTAAATCAACGAGGAATGATCATTCTGTGTCCTTGGATTTAACATGACATCTGTAATAAAAGGATAGATGATTGATTCACCTAAATCATTTCAAGTAGGGTACTTGAAAGGGATGATGTTATTGAATGGCTATAAGTCATGCGTATTAAGGGTAGTAAACCGTTGTTAGGCGGTATTTACTGCTTGCATCAATCTTCTATGAATCTTGGGCAAGTGGGAGATTGTAGGATTCTGTGTGCCCAAGACACTTAGAATATTGATGTGGTTAGTACGTAATGATCCAAGTCGGGTTATACCCAATAACAAGCTTAGCAAACACCAATTAATATTTAATTGATGATATGATCATGCAATTAAATATTTACACCAATTTAGAAAATGGGTTTTCTAAATAAGTTGCATATGAGAGGGAACAACTTATTAGGATATTTTGTTCAATAATATTATTTGATGTGTTATTTAAATTGGTTAGATGACACCAAATAATAATGAGAGATTATAACTTATAAAGATAAATGATCAATTGTATAAGTTATATAACTTGTACATACAATTAAATGGTTAATTGTATGTCTAGTTACAAGACATTTTAACATGTGTGTATGTGTTCAAATTAAAAGGGGGAAACCCTTTTGGTTTCAAAATTTTCGGCCCCCCCCCTTGATTTTCATTGGACCTTTTTCTTTGAACACATCACACATTAATAAGTCTTGTCCCATTTGATCTCTCACTTCTCTCTACACATGCAATAGACAAAACCTCCCACTTTTCTCTCTAAATTTTCGGCCAGCAGCAAGAAGAGGGTTTTGTGGTTGTTTTGGTGTCATCTCCCTAGCAAGAAGAGGTGTTTGCAAGGAGGCTTGGGGTATACTAGCTTGAGGGGTCCTTCCTTGGAGCCTTGGCCGATTTTCTAGCATCTTATCATCCTTGTTTGGTCGATTTTCAGCTGGACAAAGAGGTAGTAATCACAGCTCATTGTGGCTGTGATTTTATATAGTTTAACATATGTTCATAGCTTGTTCATTCACATATTAATGATCCTTTTGATTTGGGTTTGTTTTTCATCTTAAAACATCATTAAGAACACAAAATTTTCAGATTATAAACATGTTATAATGTCTATCTTCCGCTGCGTTTTTCAGAAAGTTTAAAAGGTTAAACTTGTTTTCTTGTGTTCTAACAAACCCTTCATCACTGACTCTTACTGAATCAAATGAACCTAAGATTATTGAAACTAAATCAATGGTTTCACAGATTACAAATCCTCAAAATAAACCAAGTGTTTACATTGAAACAAATGAGGATAAAATCAAATTAGGTTATCCTATCAAAATAAAAGAGTGCTCAGATGAAACTGTAAATGTCAAAAAGCTAAAGAACCCAGTTAAGGCAATTTTAGCATTTGTGAAATTTATTCCCGAAGTTCTCAAAGTGCATAATAAAGACTGAAGCTTATGTGAAATCCTCTGCTGAAAGCAGATTTGATAACGAAATCAAATCTACAAAGAATTCAATCAAATCAGAAAAGTTTTCACAGAAAAACAAAGGAAAAGCTATATTGATTCAAAAGTCAAAAATTGAAACCAAATCCTCACATTCATCAAATCAAAAGCAAGGACTTTGTTTTGATATTTTCAACAATGAACATGCCACTAAATTTGACAAAGAGTTCAGTAAAAGAAAAAGGGAATAAAATCAGTCTGAAAAAAGCAAACCAAGTAGAATTGTGAAAAAAATTATAGAAACAAAATTGGTTGATGTTGTTTCCTCACAGAAAACAAAGACTAAGCCTAAATTAAAATCTAATAATCAATTGAATGCTCAATATTAAGATCAGTTTCAAAAGACAAACATATGTATTATGACATCTGTGATAAGTCAAATCACAAAACAGATGAGTGTTATTTCAACCAATACTGCTCAATTTCTGACATGAACAATTCTCAACCAAAATTTGTTATTTTAAAAAATATTGTTCAGTCTGTGATATGAACAATCACAACACATCTGATTGTTTCATGAAACAAAAAGGCTTGAGAATTCCACAAAACAAGCCCATCTTGACTGGTGTGAGATTGATATTCTTACAAGGACCGAATATGATGATTGAGTCAATGATCGTATGGCAGAATCAAACAATCAGTGAACATTGAATGCAAGAAATACACATAACTGCTTTTTGTATTAATGAAGGTGATCGGTTACAATGAATATTAGGGTTTGAGCATTAAACAGTAACAATACACCTTGTGAACATAAGACTAAACAAAATATTCTGATTGTCTATGATGTCTATCAACAGTCACCTCACATACGAGGTATTCTATTCTATTTATATGCTGACAAGTTGCCTTTAACAAAAAGACTAAACTACCCCTAACCTACACATCAGAGAACTAGTCTAAGTACAAAAGTCTTCAACTGCATTTCCTTTGTTCATCCGTATTAACTATTGCGGAAGTGTTGATCTTCATCAACATTTATTTATCGTCTTCAGCATAGTTGTTTGGTCATCAACATTGACTAATGTGGATGAGCAAACACTAGGCGCATTTGTTGCTGAGCATCCGCATTAGTGAATGCGGATGTACAAAGTACTTGTCAGCATTTGTGTTTGGCTATCCGTATTTGTTCATGCACCTTTGGTCCCTATTTCTTTGAAGAAATCTGACCCGTTTTTGATTCTCAAACATCATTTTTGGTTTATGAAGATCATATGTTTGCCTGATGTTGTGAAATTTGTTTCTTTGAATTTTCTTAAACTCTTTTATGTTACATAAGTCATTATCTGCACTAGAAGTTCTTGATTGATTTTAATGATGATGACTTTTGATTTTGGGTTTCATAGATGTCATTGGTGAGATGGGTTCGTTTTGTGGAATTCTCAACCCTTTTTGTTTGAAGAAATAGTCAGATGTATTGTGGTTGGTCATATCACAAACTGAACAATATTTATTGAAATATCAGTTTTTGGTAGAATGATTGTTCATGTCAAAGATAGAGCAGTATTGATTGAAATAACACTTATCTGTTCTGTGATTAGATATTTCACACAAATCACAATACAAGTGATTGTCTCTTAAAGCTGACCTTGATGTTGAGAACTCAGTAGGTTTACCTATTTTCAACTGAGTCTCAACCTTTGACTGTGGTGAGGAAGCAAGACCAACCTTTTTAGTAGTTTGTTTCGCAACAATACTAGGTTTGTCTTTTCTGGATTGTTTTTGCTTCCTTACCCTTCTTCTTACTTCTGATTCTAATTGACTTACATAGTCTTTGTTACAAATGTCAAAACCAACTCCCTGTTTAGATTTTGAAGATTGGGGATATGAATTGATTTTTGTTTTTGACACCACAGAAACCTTGTTTTGTTTTGTCAGTGAAACTCTTTCAGATTTGCTTGAATTTTTTGGATATTTAATCTCATAATCAGAACTGCTTTTAGCAGAAGGTTTCACTGAAGCCATGGTTTTGTTCTTTTCTTTTTAAATTGCAGGTATAAATTTCACAAATAGGACAATGGCTTTGATTGGGCTTGTTGGTTTGATAACATTCACTGTCTTGTCTTAACACTCCTTAATTTTAATTGGGTGACCTAGTTTATTTATTCTTCATTTGTTTCAACATACACATTTGGTTTATTTTGAGGATTAGTGACTTGTTTTACTATTGATTTTGGTTCAACAGTAATAGGTTCATTTTCCTATTTGAGTGTGACAGATTCAGACATAACAATGTAGTTATCATTGTAAGGTGGAGGACAAGAATTATATCCAATCCCAGTCATATCCTTGGGATCTTTTTGTGAATCTAGCATCTCTTGCAGCTTGACTGAAGATGTTTGCAACTTTTCAAGTTTCATTTCAGTAAGTGATTGCTCAGCTTTTGATTGAGCTAGCTTTTCAATTAGTTGCTCATTCCCAGCTGCTAGAGTGTACTTTTCACCATGCAATTTTTCAATGCTAGAGATGAGAGATTTGATTTTTATTTCAAAGCCTTTAATTTCTCTTTTGAGCATCTCTGACTTGACTTTTTCTTCTTTTATTTTAGCAGCCAGTTTATGATTATGCTCATGATAACCTTGCAGTTCAGAAATACATTTATCAATACAAAGGTTGGATTTTACCTCAGAAGGCATAGGAGTTGGACCATAATTGATGTGAGCCATGAGTGCATGATTCTGAACTGAGGTTTTACTTCCTCTACATACAAACTCCAATCACACATTCCATCTTGTCTAATGACAAGAGTATTTGAAGATGCCTGACTGCTTCCATGTGCTTGATTTGTCAGTTTTGGCTGACTCTGATAAGGTTGCTGATGTTGTGATTGTTGGTGATGATACTGATGTTGTTGATTGTTGGAGTGAAAACTTGTGCTTGGTTGTGGAGATGACTGACCTAAGAGTTTCTTTGGAAAGAGTTGTTGTTTCTTCTAGGAGCATTGCACTCTCTGGAAAAGTGACTAGTTACACCACAGTTGAAACACTTTACCTTGGATTTGTCATATCCATGTTTGGTGTTTTCATTTAGACTAAGCTTTCTCCCTATCCTGAAAAACTTCTTGGCTCTCATTGCTATCATAGCCATTTGCCATTGTAGATCCATTTCTTCCACATCATCTGGATCCAATTCTTCCAAATCTTCTTTAATCAAATGAGCAGAAGTGAGTCTGCCTCCCAGGTAAGCTTCAAAACTAGCAACAAATGCATTGTAAGTTGCCTTTTGCTCTTCTGATCTTGGATCTTCATGGGTAGTTGAGGGATTGGCAGTAAATCCTGTTAGTTGAGATGATGTTGATGGCTTGCTTGGTGTTGGTGCTGCAATGAAACCGGTTGTCTTCACTTGATCTCTTGAGGAGAGAAAATCATCATCCTCAGTGATGAACGCATTTTCCACTAAGTGAGTGTTTGATGGAAATTTGTAAGCTTCAATAACTCGAGGTCCACCAAGGTTTCTGTTCCTTTCATCTCGTTCAAGAGCTTCTATTTTGGCAATCATTATATCCAAGGTGGTACTCTCTAGATCAAGAGTGTTTTTCAGCATTGTAACATTTTGTTACCAACATTCTAGAAGGTTGTGAAGCATCTTCTTGTTTAGTTCTTTGACTTTGTATGTCACTCCCATGATCTCTAAATCATTCACCAGTTGCACAAATCTATGAAATTGTTTAGAGATGGATTCCCCCTTGGAGTGATGAAAGGTTTCATATTGACTACCAAGTTTATCCTTGTTAATTTCAGCCACTTCACTGCTTCCTTCACACATCATCAACAATGCATCCCATACAGCTTTAGCAGTTCCATAGTTTTCAAGTCTTTTTAGCACATCCATTTTCAGTGCTTGAGTGAGTATAGAGTAAGCTTTTAGATCAACGTTTATCTTCTTGTACTCATCTACATCAAGAGTGAGATTCTCAATGGGTATTCTTATGGTCTTGTAAGATGCAGCCTGATCAGTAGAAAGTGTCACAGGAATGTGAGGCCATTTGCATATTGAAATCCAATAGTCCGGATCTACACCTGTAATATACTTCTTGAATCTGATTTTCCATTGCTTAAACTCAGATTTATGTTTAAGCATAGGAGGTTTTGGAGTGTGACCAAGTTTAGAGAAATTATGTGAATCCATTTTAATAAGTTGTTTTTAACTTGTTTGAATAATGATTAGATTGATTGATAAGTCCAATTAGTCCAAATAGTCCAGAACATGCTTAAGAAATCAGATCTTTTGATGTTTTGTAAGTTTCTATTGAGGTTTTAAGGTTTGAGCAACTGTTCACTGATTTGTTCTTGAAGATGTGTACGAATGAACAGTGACTGTCTTAGAGTTTCTACAGTTTTTCAACTTGTATGCTAAGTAGAGGTATTCGAACACTCTATTAGCAACTCAATCATCAGTTCAATCGAGTTCAGCTTAGATTTAGGCAGATCTAAAGAAGAACCGAGAGCCAAGGCTCTGATACCAATTGACTGGGTGTGAGATTGATATTCTCACAAGGACCGAATATGATGATTGAGTCAATGATTGTATGGCGGAATCAAACAATCAATGAACATTGAATGCAAGAAATACTCATAAATGCTCTTTGTATTAATGAAGGTGATCGGTTACAATGAATGCTAGGGTTTGAGCATTAAACAGTAACAATACACCTTGTGAACATAAGACTAAACAAAATATTCTGATTGTCTATGATGTCTATCAACAGTCACCTCACATACGAGGTATTCTATTCTATTTATAGGCTGACAAGTTGCCTTTAACAGAAAGACTAAACTACCCCTGACCTATACATCAGAGAACTAGTCTAAATACAAAAGTCTTCATCAGCATTTCTTTTGTTCATTCACATTAACTAATGCGGACGTGTTGATCTTCATCAGCATTTCTTTATCTTGTTTAGCATTGGTGTTTGGTCATTAGCATTGACTAATGCGGATAAGCAAACACTTGGTGCATTTCTTGCTGAGCATCCGCATTAGTAAATGCGGATGTACAATGTACTTGTCAGCATTTGTGTTTGGCTATCCGTATTTGTTAATGCGGAAGAACAAACACTTGTCAGCATTTGTTCTATGTCAACCACATATACAAATGCGGTTAGCCGACACTTGTCTTCTAATTCTTCATGCAGATTCTTCATCCGCATTGGTTCTTGAACTTGTGGAATTTCCAGCAGAACAATCATCAACCCACCACTTGAATTGGCATTTTGATCCTTTCAGGGTCTAACACATCTCTCCAATTTCAACAGTGAAGTCCAAAATTAGAAGTTCATCATACAACAAACAATCCAGGGTTATAACTTCTGATGATCACTTCTATGATAAATGTCAAACCCTCAAAATCCACATGCGGAGTTTTACCGTGAGGCGTGTGAACAAACCAGGATCACAGTCAATAGTTACTCGGAACGACACTATATGCCATATTTAAAATAAAACCAACCATAGTTTAAACTTTAAAACCATGCGGAAGCATTTTGTAAATAAGACAAACCCAAAATATAAAAATGCATAATTTGGCAAAACACGCGCCAACCCAATATTTAAAAAGACCCATAAATGAAAACCAACAAATATATCTTTTAAATAGTGTCTTTGAATGCATATTGGACCCGTGTTGAGCTCCTAATGGCAAGCAGAGTTAACGACCTGAGAATAGCATACTAAAATGTCAACACAATGGTTAGTGAGTTCAAGAGTTTGCATTTATCATAAATAATAACAGTTGTATAACATAAGAAGTGCATTGAAATATATAGCTAGCCTATATTCACGATCTACCAGGTCATGACGAATGTTTGTGTCTAGGATAATATTGCACCCGTTCGACCTCCAGTCTCACAGGTGGGGCTCGTCAGACCCAGTAGTACTACCCAACATTCCCCGCTAGTTGCCATTATAAAACATACACAACTTATAATAATAATAAAATAGCGTTTGAGTACAAGTATGCTACCTCCCCCAGAATAAGGTTTATAAAATGAAAGGGCATGAACTCGCCTAATGTGTAAAGATAATGAATAAAGAGACTGGTGATAGGTGCAAAGACAACCCTTCAAAGGTTTCCTAGAACACACAAGTACATAAGTACGTGTACACAAAAAAACTTAATAATCCTAGGTTAACCTAGTTGACTCGTTTGACCCTTTGTTGACATATTAGTTGAAATATAGTTAAATCATATATGACAACTTAACATACAAGAATATCATGCAATTTATCCATATGTATCACATTATCAACCTAAGTTCTACCTAGGTCATCATGCCACATTAGATCATCATACACTCATGCAAATCTCAAAAAATCAACATGCTTAACACATATATAAATACATCACAATAAATAATTCATACCCGAAGACTAATCATACACCACATGCCATGTGAAGCCACCCACGACTTCACATCCTAAACCTTCCCAATCCTACTAAGTAGCGGCCTCAGATTCGCACGTGTGTATGACAATCATAAATATGTCCATTCACTTATTTCATTCCAACCAACATTTATAGTGACAATCAATCAAATCCCAAACATGATCACCTAATCACTAACCATAATTCATCATCAGGTATGATCACCAAAAACTATACTTCTTACATGATCAACCAAACATTCATACCACTCAATTAACACTTTTTATCGCATCAAACATCATCAACAATCATAATAACATGAACTTAACATCACAAGCATGCCTAATTCATCACATCCAAAGTTCTACAAAAATAAAGTTTCTCTTTTGGGAAAGTAACACCCAAAATTGATCTAGCATCCAATTCAATCGTAATTTCAACCATTTTATACCTAATCAAGTTCATAACATTCATTCTAACATGCTAGTCATCACCAAAACATCCAAATTTTCAAACATCATTCACAAAAGTTTCTACTTTTAGTAAGTCATGATCAACATCTCAATTTCATGGTTTTTCTTGCACAATTCAATTAAACTAACATCCAAGCATTGTATCTAATATCATAACATCATCAAATCATGAATTTCAATAACAAAAAGTTTCCTCTTATGGCAATGTATGAACTAAATGATCAATCCATGGATTTCTTGCATAATCAACATAATTTAGCATTCATACAACCTTACTAACATCATATCAACAACCAAAAATCATCAATATCATGTTTTCATCATAAATTTTCGGATTAGGGTTCATCAAAAACAACCAACATGAAAAACTAGTTAAAACCAACCTTTAGGTGTGCTTAGATGATGATTATCACTTGCAAACAACTTGTAATACTTGAAACCAATTGAAATCCAACTTGTAAGCTTGTTCTTAGATCAAAATGGCAAGGATGGAGGTGTGGGAAGAAGGTTGCTGCCGAATGAATTGTTTGGGGGGTAAGGGTTGGGTTAATTTTGGTAATATTTGGTTTTATAATAATTACAAAGTAACCCCTTTAATTATATTTATAAAAACCAATCTTTTTATCACTTTTAAATAATTTTAACTACAAATTGTAAGTATTATTAGCCAACAATAACAATCATAAATATTTACAATAAAAGACACACAACACATGAAATATATATAACACGTTGTCACGTTATCGCATAAAATTTACAAAATAAAAATTCTATAAATTCATGATCACATAAAACCAAGTAATAATCCATATTATTAATTAGATAATTATTATTTATCATAGATTAGTATTATTAAGTCACCAACGTTCAACGACAACTAGTGTGTGCCCACCACACGTGTATGAAAAACCTAACGGAACTAACAGAGTTTGGTAATGGAAAATTACCGGATGTCACATTATCCCCATGTTGAAAGAATTTTCGTCCCGAGAATTGCGCTACATGGTTGTGCTACATCCCTGGTTTACTGCATTGGCATAACGAAATCGAGTGAGTTGTCACATCATCCCCATGTTGAAATAAATTTCTTCCCGAAATTTAATCAGTACCTTCCCCGACTGTTGTCGCCGATTAGAACAGATGAGGATACTTAAGCTTCATCTGATCCTCGCGATCCCACGTGATTTCCGGTCCACGTTTTGAGATCCAACGAACTTTGACTGTAGGTATCTTACTTTGTTTAAGAGTCTTGACCTCATAATCCTTTACTTCAACCAGTTCCTCAACAAAGCGTAGTTGATCATCTACTTGTACTTCCTCGAATGGTATAACTAGTGTCTCATCAGATAGACACTTCCTCAGATTCGAAACGTGAAATACGCTATGAACGCCACTCAGTGAATCAGGTAAGTCCAATCGATATGCCACTGGACCTACTCTTTCTATAATCTCAAATGGTCTAACGTATCTTTGATTAAGCTTTCCTCTTTTGCCAAACCGAATCACACCTTTCCACGCTGAGACTTTTAGCAACACTTTGTCGCCGATTTGAAACTCCAAAGGTTTCCGTCGTTTGTATGCGTAACTCTTATGTCTGTCTCGCGCTGCAACCATGCGGTTTCGTATCTGTACTATCTTCTCAGCGGTCTCGTGTATCAACTCAGGACTAGTTAACTGACTATCCCCAACTTCCGCCCAACAAACTGGCAATCTACATGTTCGCCCATATAATGCCTTAAATGGTGCTGCTTTGATGCTAGTATGATAACAATTGTTATACGAAAACTCAACCAACGGTAAAAGAACCTCCCAATTATTCCCGAAATCGATCACACAAGCTCGTAACATCTTCCAAAGTTTGAGTAGTACGTTCACTTTGCCCATCGGTCTACGGAGGACAGGCAGTGCTCATATCTAGACGTGTACCCAAAGATTTATGTAATGATTGCCAGAAATGAGATGTAAAACGAGCATCCCGATCATAAATCATCGAGATCAGCACACCATGTGTCGAAACTACCTCCTTCATGTAAATTCGGGTTAACTTGTCCATTTTGTCAGTCTCCTTGATCGCCAAGAAATGAGCTGACTTAGTGCGTCGATCCACGATCACCCATATCATGTCACAACCACTAGGAGTTCTGGCAACTTAGTAATAAAGTCCATGGAAATCTGTTCCCACTTCCATAAGGGGATCCTTGGTTGTTGTAGTAATCCAGTTGTGTGACATCCGGTAATTTTCTGTTACCAAACTCCGTTAATTCCGTTAGGTCTTGCATACACGTGTCGTGAGCACACACTAGTTGTCGTTCAACATTGGTGACTCAATAATAATAATATATGATAAATAATGATAATCTAATTAATAATGTTGATTATTAGTTGTGATTGTGTGATTCATGAATTTATAGAATTATAAATAATTGTTTCGTGAATTTTACGTGATAACGTGACTACGTGTAATATATATATTTCGTGTGTTGTGTGACTTGTTCTAAATGTTTATGATTCTTATTGTTGTTTAATAATACTTATAAATTGTAGTCTAGATTATTTAAAAAGTATTAGAAAGATAGTTTTTATAAAATATATTAGAGGGGTTATTTTGTAAATACCTTTTAACCAAATATTACCAAAATTAACCCAACCCTAAACCCCCCAAACACCTATTGCGGCCGAAACCCCATCCCCATCCTCTCTTTTTGCGATTTTAACCAAGAAACAACAAAAACAATTTGGTTTTGGTTGGTTCTAAGAGTTACAAGGTGTTTTACAAGTCCAATTGTTGATTTCTACACATCTAGAGGTTAGTTTTGATTGGTTGTTCATAGTTTTTGATGAAGATGAACCCTAATTTCGAAATTGATGATGATAATATGAAATTGATGATTGTTAGATGATTATATTATGTTAGTTAGGTTGTATGAATGCTAGATTATGTTGATTGTGCAAGAAATCTATGGTTTGATCATCTAGTACATACATTTCCATAAGAGGAAACTATTTGTTCTTGGAATTCATGATTTGATGATGATAAGATGTTTGATGTAATGCTTAAATGTTAGTTTAATTGAATTGTGCAAGAAAATCCATGAAATTGAGATGTTGATCATGAGTTAGTAAAAGTAGAAACTTTTGTGTATGATATTTGGGAATATGGAAGTTTTGGAGATGATTAACATGTTAGAATGAATACTATGAACTTGATTAGGTATATGATTGTTAAAAGTATGATTGAATTGGATGCTAGATCACTTTTGGGTGTTTCTTTCTCAAAAGGGAAACTTTATTTTTGTAGAACTTTGGATGTGATGAATTGGGCATGCTTGTGATGTTAAGATCATGTTAGAATGATTGTGGATGATGTTCGTTGTGATAGAATGAGTAATTGAGTTGTATGGATGCTTGGTTGATCATGTAAGAACTATAGGTTTTGATGATCATACATGATGATGGGTTATGGTTAGTGATTAGGAGATCATGTTTGGGATTGGAATTGATGGTCACTGTGTATGTTGGTTGGAATTAACTAATTGAATGAATAGGATTATGATTGTCATACACGCGTTCGAATTTGAGGCCCTTACTTAGTAGGATTGGCAGGGTATAGGATGTGAAGTCGTGAGTGGCTTCACATGGCATGTGGTGAATGATTAGTCTTCACGTATGAATTATTTGTTGTGATGTATTTATATATATATTAAGCATGATGATTGTTGAGATTTGCATAAGTGTATGATCATCTAATGTGGCATGATGACTTAGGTAGAACCTAGGTTGATATTGTGGTACATATGGATAAATTGCATGATACTCTTTTATGTTAAGTTATCATATATGATTAAACAGTATTTCAACTAGTATGTCACCAATGGGTCAAATGGGTCAACTAGGTTAACCTAGGATTATTGAGTTTCTATGTGTACACCTACTTATGTACTTGTGTGTTCTAGGTAACCTTTGAAGGGTTGTCTTTGCACCTATCACCAGTCTCTTTATTCGAAATCATTACACACCAGGTAAGTTCATGCCCCTTTGTTTTTTAAACCTTCTTCTTGGGGAGGTAGCATAATCGTACTCAAACGTTATTTTATTATTATTATAAGTTGTGTATGTTTTAACATAGTGCTCAATACCTTGGAAAGTCCTCACACTTTTGGATCGTTAATAATGGTAACTAGCGGGGAATCTTGAGTAGTACTACTCGGTCTGACAAGCCCCACCCGTGAGACTGGAGGTCGAGCGGGTGCAATATTGTCCTAATACACAAACATTCGTCACGACCTGGTAAGTCATAACGGGAGGCAACAAACATGCCTTTGCCATGGGTTCAGGTGAGGTTGTAAACGATCCTACTACCGTTACTTGTAAATTTCCTGTTGATGGTCGTTTTGCTTCTGTACTATTTGACACTGGAGCTGATAAGAGTTTTATCTCTACTAAGTTCTGTAGCCTTTTAAGTGATATGCCTTCTGTATTGGAATCTAAGTATGTCGTAGAATTGACTGATGGTAAGCACATCTCCGTTACGCACATCCTTAAGAATTGCAAGATAGAACTTGGTGGTCATACCTTCGACATTGACCTCATGCATGTTACTCTTGGAAGTTTCGATGTGGTCATAGGCATGGACTGGCTGTCCGAGAAACAAACAGAAGTGATTTGTCGTGAGAAGGTCATTCGTATTCCTCTAATAGACGGGAAACTCTTTCGGTTAAGGGCGAGAAGAGTGGTGCTGTGATAGGCATCATCTCATTCATGAAGGCTAAGAAGTGGCTACGTAAGGGTCACTTAGCCATATTAGCCCTCGTCTCCAACAAGCAACAAGAGGAAAAGAAAGTAGAGGATATTCCGGTGGTTTGTGACTTTCCAAAGGTGTTTCCAGATGATCTGCCTGGGCTACCACCTCATCGTCAAGTTGAGTTTCAGACCAATTTGACTCCTGGAGCTGCTCCGATTGCGCGAGCACCTTACCGGTTGGCACCAAATGAACTACCGGAATTATCTACACAACCTCAGGAACTATTGGATAAAGGGTTTATTTGACCGAGTTCATCACCGTGGGGAGCACCTGTTCTCTTTGTTAAGAAGAAAGATTGTACATTCCGAATGTGCATCGACTACAGGGAGTTGAACAAAGTCATAGTCAAGAACCAATATCTGTTACCTCGTATCAACAACTTATTTGATCAGCATCAGGGATCAAGCTATTATTCGAAGATTGATTTGAGGTCTGGTTATCATCAACTAAGAGTTTGAGAGGAAGATATCTCCAAAACCGCATTCCACACTCGTTATGGTCACTATGAGTTCTTGGTCATGCCTTTTGGGTTGACTAATGCACCAGCAGTGTTCATGGATCTAATGAATTGTGTGTGCAAACCTACCTCGATCACTTTGTTATCGTGTTTATCGATGACATATTGGTTTATTCTAGGACGAAGGAGGAACATGAGGAGCACCTACGTTTAGTTCTGGAATTACTTAGAAAGGAACAGTTGTACGCAAAATTTTCTAAGTGTGATTTATGGATTCGTGAGGTGCAATTCTTGGGTCACATGGTTAATGAGAAGGGAATACATGTGGATCCTACAAAAATTAAGGCTATAATGAACTGGTCGGTACCCAAGACGCCTAGTGAGATAAGACAATTTCTTGGACTGGCAGGGTACTACCGGCGTTTCATTGAGGGATTTTCAAAAATCGCTAAACCTCTCACAGCTTTGACCATAAAGGAACAACCTATAAATGGGGTGAGAGTCAATAAGCTGTTTTTCAGTTGCTGAAGCAGAAACTCTGTAGCGCACCGATACTAGCATTACCTGAAGGAAGTGATGATTTTGTAGTTTATTCTGATGCTTCTATCCAAGGACTGGGTTGTGTCCTGATGCAACGTGAAAAAGTGATAGCTTATGCCTTGTGACAACTGAAGGTACATGAAAAGAACTAAACTACTCATGACTTGGAGTTAGAAGTAGTGGTCTTTGCCTTGAAGATCTAGAGACATTACTTGTACGGTACCAAGTGCACAATTTACATCGATCACAAGATTCTTCAACATATCGTTGAGCAGAAAGAGCTTAACATGAGGCAATGACGCTAGGTGGAATTGTTGAACGACTATGATTGTGCTATTAAATACCACCCGGGAAAAGCGAATGTAGTCGCTGATGCCTTGAGTAGAAAGGAAACTGCTAAGCCCCGACGGGTGCGTGCTTTACAACTCACGATTAGTACTCACATGCCTGAACAGATCAAGGAAGCCCAGACATAAGCCTTGAAAGGTGAGAACGTTGGATCTGAATCTTTACGCTGGATTTATAAATAGTTGGAAGTCAAATCCGATGGAATTCGGTATTTCATGGATAGACTATGGGTGCCTTTGCATGGAAATTTAAGAGACTTGGTTATGAGTGAAGCACACAAGTCTAAATATTCCATACACCCTGGCTCCAACAAAATTTATCATGATCTGAAGGCGCACTATTGGTGGCCTAATATGAATGCTGACGTAGCTACATACGTGAGCAAGTGTCTGACATGTTATGCGGTTAAAGTGGAATCTCAGAAACCATCTGGGTTATTGCAACAACCTGAGATCCCCTTGTGGAAGTGGGAACATATTTCCATGGACTTTATTACTAAGTTACCAGAACTCCTAGGGGTTGTGACACGATATGGGTGATCGTGGATCGACTCACTAAGTCAGCTCACTTCTTGGCGATCAAAGAGACTGACAAGATGGACAAGTTAACTCGAATTTATTTGAAGGAGGTAGTTTTGAGACATGGTGTGCCGATCTCAATTATTTCTGATCGGGATGCTCGTTTTACGTCTCATTTCTGGCAATCATTGCAGAAATCATTGGGTACACGTCTAGATATGAGTACTGCCTATCATCCGCAGACCGATGGGCAAAGTGAACGTACTATTCAAACTTTGGAAGATATGTTACGAGCTTGTGTGATCGATTTCGGAATAATTGTGAAGTTCATTTACTGTTGGTTGAGTTTTCGTATAACAATAGTTATCATACTAGCATCAAGGCAGCACCATTAGAGGCATCATGTGGGCGAAAGTGTAGATCACTAGTTTGTTGGGCAGAAGTTGGTGATAGTCAGTTAACTAGTACAGAATTGGTACATGAGACCACTGAGAAGATAGTACAAATACGAAACCGTATGGGTGCAGCGCGAGATTGACAGAAGAGTTACGCAGACAAACGACGAAAACCTTTGGAGTTTCAAGTCAGTGACAAAGTGTTGCTAAAAGTCTCACCGTGGAAAGGTGTGATTCGGTTTGGAAAAAGAGGCAAGCTTAACCCAAGATACGTTGGACCATTTGAGATTCTAAAAAGAATAGGTCTGGTGGCGTATCGATTGGACTTACCTGATTCGTTGAGTTGCGTTCACAACGTATTTCACGTTTGGAATCTGAAGAAGTGTATATCTGATGAGACACTAGTTGTACCACTCGAGGAAGTACAAGTAGATGACCAACTACGATTTGTTGAGGAACTGGTTGAAGTGATGGATCGTGAGGTCAAGACTCTTAAACAAAGTAAGATATCAATAGTCAAAGTTCGTAGGAACTCAAAACATGGACCGGAATTCATTTGGGAACACGAGGAACAGATGAAGCTTAAGTATCCTCATCTATTCGAAACGACAACAACAGTCGGGGAAGGTACTGAATAAATTTCAGGACGAAATTTATTTCAACATGGGGATGATGTGACAACTCACTTGATTTCGTTATGCCAGTGCAGTAAACCAGGGATGTAGCACAACCATGTAACGCGATTTTCGGGACGAAAATTCTTTCAACACGGGAATAATGTGACATCCGGTAATTTTCCATTACTAAACTCCGTTAGTTCCGTTAGGTCTTGCATACACGTGTCATGAGCACACACTAGTTGTCGTATAATGTTGGTGACTGAATAATAATAATCTTTGATAAACAATGATAATCTAATTACTAATGTTGATTATTAGTTGTGATTGTGTGAATAATGAATTTATAGAATTTTAAATAATTGTTTCGTGAATTTTACGCGATAACGTAACTACGTGTAAAATATATATTTCGTGAGTTGTGTGACTTGTTGTAAATGTTTAGGATTAGTATTGTTTGTTAATAATACTTGTAAATTGTAGTCTAGATTATTTAAAAAGTATTAGAAAGATATTTTTTATAAAATATACTAGAGGGGTTATTTTGTAAATACTTTTTAACCAAATATTACCAAAATTAACCCAACCCTAAACCCCCAAACCCCTATTGCGGCCGAAACCCCTTCCCCACTCCCTCTCTTTGCGTTTTTGATCAAGAAACAACAAGAACAATTCGATTTTGGTTGGTTCCAAGAGTTACAAGGTGTTTTACAAGTCCAATTGTTGATTTCTACACATCTAGAGGTTAGTTTTGATTGGTTGTTCATAGTTTTTTATGAAGATGAACCTTAATTTCGAAATTGATGATGATAATATGAAATTGATGATTTTTAGATGATTATATGATGTTAGTTAGGTTGTATGAATGCTAGATTATGTTGATTGGTCAAGAAATATGTGGTTTGATCATCTAGTTCATACATTGCATTAAGAGGAAACTTTTTGTTCTAGGAATTTATTATTTGATGATGATAAGATGTTAGATGTAATGCTTAGATGTTAGTTTAATTGAATTGTGCAAGAAAATCCATGAAATTGAGATGTTGATCATGACTTATTAAAAGTAGAAACTTTTGTGTATGATGTTTGGGAATTTGGATGTTTTGGAGACGATTAATATGTTAGAATGAATGCTATGAACTTGATTAGGTATATGATTGTTGGAATTATGATTGAATTGGATGCTAGATCACTTTTGGGTGTTTCTTTCCCAAAAGGAAAACTTTATTTTGTAGAACTTTGGATGTGATGAATTTGGCATGCTTGTGATGCTAAGATCATGTTAGAATGATTGTGGATGATGTTTGGTGTGATAGAATGTGTAATTGAGTTGTATGGATGCTTGGTTGATCATGAAAGAAGTATAGGTTTTGATGATCATACATGATGATGGGTTATGGTTAGTGATTAGGAGATCATGTTTGGGATTGGAATTGATGGTCACTGTGTATGTTGGTTGGAACGAACTAAATGAATGAATGTGATTATGATTGTCATACATGCGTGCGAACCTGAGGGCCCTACTTAGTAGGATTGGCAGAGTTTAGGATGTAAAGTACTGAGTGGCTTCACATGGCATGTGGTGCATGATTAGTCTTCGCGTATGAATTATTTGTTGTGATGTATTTATATATAGATTAAGCATGATGATTGTTGAGATTTGCATAAGTGTATGATGATCTAATGTGGCATGATGACTTAGGTAGAACCTAGGTTGATATTGTGGTACATATGGATAAATTGCATGATACTCTTGTATGTTAAGTTATTATATATGATTAAACAATATTTCAACTAATATGTCACTAAGGGGTCAAACGGGTCAACTAGGTTAACCTAGGATTATTGAGTTTATATGTGTACACGTACTTATGTACTTTTGTGTTCTAGGTAACCTTTGAAGGATTGTCTTTGCACCTATCACCAGTCTCTTTATTCGTAATCATTACACACCAGGTGAGTTCATGCCCCTTGGTTTTATAAACCTTCTTCTTGGGGAAGTAGCATACTCGTACTCAAACGCTATTTTATAAATATTATAAGTTGTGTATGTTTTAACATAATGCTTAATACCTTGGAAAGTCCTCACACTTTCGGATCATTAATAATGGTAACTAGCGGGGAATCTTGGGTAATACTACTAGGTCTGACGAGAACCACCCGTGAGACTAGAGGTCGAGCGGGTGCAATATTTTCCTATACATAAACATTCGTCACGACCTCGTAAGTCGTGACGGGAGGAAACAAAAGCAACACAGTCAGCTTCGATCGTGAAATCACTATGGTTTATACATGTGAATATAGACTAGCTATCTATTTCAATACACTTCTTATTTTATAAAATTGTTAATATTTATGATAAACACAAACACTTGAACTCACCAACCATTGTGTTGACATTTTAGTATGCTATTCTCAAGTCGTTAACTTTGCTTGCCATTAGGAGCACTGCACGGGTACAACATGCATTCTAAGACTCTATTTTACAGACATCTTTGTTGGTTTTTATTTATGAGTGTTTAATCATTTGGGTTGGCGTGTGTTTTGCCATATTCTGCATTTTTATACCATGGGTTTGTCTTATTTACAAAACGCTTCCGCATGGCTTTAAAGTTTGAACTTTGGTTGGTTTTATTTTAAATGTGGCATATAGAGTCGTTCTGAGTAACTATTGACTATGATCCTGGTTTGTTCACACGCCTTGCGGTAAAACTCCGCTCGTGGATTTTGAGGGTGTGAAAAGATGGTTTCTGATATTCCACTTTAAGTTTAGAACAGGTCAAACACTTGCTCACGTATGTAGCTACGTCAGCCTTCATATTAGGCCACCAAAAGTGCGCCTTCAGATCATGATACATTTTTGTCAGAGCCAGGGTGTATGGAATATTTAGACTTGTGTGCTTCACTCATAACCAAGTCTTTTAGATTTACATACCAAGGTACCCAAAGTCTATCCATGAAATACCGAATTCCATCGGATTTGACTTCCAACTGTTATCCATCCCGTGCAAAGATTCAGATCCAACGTTCTCACCTTTCAAGGCTTCCGTCTGGGCTTCCTTGACCTATTCAGGCAAGTGAGTGCTAATCGTAAATTGTAGAGCACGCACCTGTCGGGGCTTAGCGGTTTCCTTTCTACTTTAGGCATCGGTGACAACATTCGCTTTTCCCGGATGGTATTTATTAGCACAATCATAGTCGTTCAACAATTCCACCCAGCATCGTTGCCTCATGTTAGGCTCTTTCGGCTCAAATATATGCTAAAGACTCTAGTGATCGGTGTAAATAGTGCACTTGGTACCGTACAAGTAATGTCTCCAGATCTTCAAGGAAAAGACCACTGCTCCTAACTCCAAGTCATGAGTAGTGTAGTTCTTTTCATGTACCTTCAGTTGTCACAAGGCATAAGCTATCACTTTGTCACGTTGCATCAGGACACAACCCAGTCCTTGGATAGAAGCATCATAGTAAACCAAAAAATCATCACTTCCCTTAGGTAATGCTAGTATCGGTGCGCTACAGAGTTTCTGCTTCAGCAACTAAAAAGCAGCTTCTTGACTCTCACCCCATTTATAGGTTGTTCCTTTATGGGTCAAAGCTGTGAGAGGTTGAGCGATCTTCGAAAATCCCTCTATGAAATGCCAATAGTACGCTGCCATTCCAAGAAATTGTCTTATCTCACTAGGCGTCTTAAGTACCGACCAGTTCTTTATAGCCTCAATCTTTGCAGGATCCACATGGATTCCTTTTCACCTCACGAATCCAGAAATCACACTTAGAAATTTTGGGCGTACAAATGTTCATTTCTAAGTAATTCTAAAATTAAACGTAGGTGTTCCTCATGTTCCTCCTTGGTCCTAGAATAACTCAATATGTCATCGATAAACACGATAACACACTAATCGATGTAGGGTTGGCGCACACGGTTCATGAGATCCATGAACACTACTAGTGCATTAGTCAACCCAAAAGGCATGACTAAGAACTTATAGTGACATTAACGAGTACGGAACGTAGTTTTGGATATATCTTCCTCTCGAACTCTTAGTTGATGATAACCAGATCTCAAATCAATCTTTGATTAATAGCTTGTTCCCTAAAGCTGATCAAACAAGTCGTCGATATGAGGTAAAGGGTATCGGTTCTTGAATGTGACTTTGTTCAACTCCGTTTAGTCGATGCACATTCGGAATGTGCCATCTTTCTTCTTAACAAAGAGAACAGGTGCTCCCCACGGCGATGAACTCGGTCGAATAAACCCTTTATCCAATAGTTCCTGAAGTTGTGTAGATAGTTCCTGCAGTTCGTTCGGTGCCAACCGGTAAGGTGGTTGCGCAATCGGAGCAGCTCCGAGAGTCAAATCGATCTGAAACTCAACTTGACGATGAGGTGGTAGTCCAGGCAGATCCTCCGGAAACACCTCTGGAAAGTCACGAACCACCGGAATATCCTCTACTTTCTTTTCTTCTTGTTGCTTGTCGGAGACGAGGGCTAATATGGCTAAGTGGCCCTTGCGTAGCCACTTCTGAGCCTTCATGAATGATATGATGCCTATGACGGCACCACTCTTCTCGCCCTTAACCGAAAGAGTTTCCCCGTCCATCAGAGGAATGCGAATGACCTTCTCACGACAAATCACTTCTGCTTGCTTCTCGGACAGCCAGTCCATGCCTACGACCACATCGAAACTTCCAAGATTAACATGCATGAGGTCAATGTCAAATGTATGACCAGCGAGTTCTATCTTTCAATTCTTAAGGATGTGTGTAACGGAGATTTGCTTACCATCAGCCAACTCTACGACATACTTAGATTCCAATACAGAAGGCATATCACTTAAAAGGCTACAAAACTTAGTAGAGATAAAACTCCTATCGGCTCCAGTGTCAAACAGTACAGAAGCAAAACGACCATTAACAGGAAATTTACCAGTAACGGTAGTAGGATCATTTAAAGCCTTACCTGAACCCATTACAAAGGCTCTCCCTTTGGCTCCACCATTGGTGCCACCATTGTTGTCACCGTTACCACCCTTGTTGTTGTTGCCACCATTCCCGTTGGGATTATCATTTCTTCTCTGTTGAGGACAATTTTTCTTGTAATGCCCTTCCTTTCCACACTCAAAGCAACCCTTTGGTGTTTCATGGGGCTGTTGAGGCTGCTGAGGTTGTTGAGGCTTCTTCATCAGTTCTCCACGACAATCCTTTGCCACCTGTCCAAACTTCCCACAACGCTAGCATTGAAAACTGTCACACCTGCTAGTATGGTGGTAGTTGCATGGGTTGCACTTTGGATTTCTCCTCACGTATCCACTTGATCCTTGAGATGAAGATGATTGGTTGAAGTTGTGACTGTTATCAAGCTCTTTCTGCTGCTGCTGCTGTTGAGGCTAATGTTGTTGGGGTGGATTACCAGATGACGATCCCTTGCTAGCGTTGTTTTCCCAATTGCGTTTGTTGTCAGGCACGCTTGCCACCGCGCCCCGATTGGGTAACTTTCCTTGCTCCACAGCTTGGTCAGTGAGCTTGTGAGCCAGTCGTATAACCTGTTGAATGGTAGGGAGATTTGCAGCAGTCACCATACTCTAGATCTCTTGAACTAAACCACGTAAGTAGAGCTCAATTTGTCGGCTAAGCGGGTTAACCATGCCAGGACAGAGTGTAGCTAGCTCATGTGACCTAGTAGTGTAAGCATCAATGTTAGATCCTTTCATCTTCAATTTCTAGAACTCAGCTTCCAGTGTTTGAACTTCATCATGGGGGAAGTATTCCTCCGTCATCATCGTCTTGAATTCCTCCCACGATTGTGCATTTGCCATTGCCTGGCCAAGCATATGCACTTGAGCATTCCACCACGTGAGTGCTGCACCTTCCAGTGTTCCTGTGGCGTATTTCACCTGGTCCGCCACTGGACAGTTACATTTGGCGAAGACTGACTCAGTCTTCTAAAACCATCTTACAAGCCCTACAGCTCCCTCGGCTCCACTGTAGGTATGCGGCTTACAGTCCATGAATGCCTTGTATGTGCATCCAGGTGGTCCTATATTCAATGTGTCAAGGTATTCAAATCAGAGCGAAAGAATTTATCACTTAACAAAATATTCGTGTAAATGATGACTAGTGTCACCTTTTACCTCCAAACTATGTGGGCAGAGTGTTCAATACCGCTTGCACGTGTTTGTTTATTAATGCAGCCAATTCAGCTAGGGTCATGTTGAGTAACATCCAACATATCAATCTCATTAAAGTATGGTAAATAATAAGAAATAATGTACAGTCACAACCACAACATTTATAACCAAAAATAATAACGTTTCATAAAGAATTTGTACGTAGCTCACAAAATATCCAATCATTGTCAAGATTCATGTTTTCAGTTGTGTGGGAAACAACCCATCCCACATAGGTTTAAGAAAACACTATGTAGTCAAAGTCATGAGAATAAAGAAAAATAATCCATCAAGTCTGATCCATCACTGTCTCCTCCGTCCGGAACTTCTTCCGGCTCTCTAGAGAATCTTCGACCGGTGCAGGGTCCTCAATTTGTAGCGCTACGAGTTGTACTTCCAGTCCCGTTAGTCTACTTTTGACAGTTAATAGTTAAAACCATGCGGAAGGGTTTTGTAAATAAAACCAACCAAAGTTTAAAACAAAATCAACCAAAGTTTAAACTTTAAAACCATGCGGAAGCGTTTTGTAAATAAGACAAACCCAAAATATAAAAATGCATAATTTGGCAAAACACGCGCCAACCCAGTATTTAAAAAAACCCATAAATGAAAACCAACAAATATGTCTTTTAAATAGAGTCTTTGAATGCATGTTGGACCTGTGTTGTGCTCCTAATGGCAAGCAAAGTTAACGACCTGAGAATAGCATACTAAAATGTCAACACAATGGTTGGTGAGTTCAAGAGTTTGTGTTTATCATAAATATTAACAGTTGTATAACATAAGAAGTGCATTGAAATAGATAGCTAGCCTATATTCACATGTATTAACAATACTGATTTCGCGATCGAAGCTGACTGTGTTGCGTTTGTTGCCTCTTATCACAACTAACCAGGTCGTGATGAATGTTTGTGTCTAGGACAATATTGCACATGTTCGACCTCCAGTCTCACAGGTGGGGCCCGTCAGACCCAGTAGTACTACCCAAGATTCCCCGCTAGTTACTATTATTAATGATCCGAAAGTGTGAGAACTTTCCAAGGTATTACACACTATGTTAAAACATACACAACTTATAATAATAATAACAAAATATCGTTTGAGTACAAGTATGCTACCTCCCCCAGAAGAAGGTTTATAAAATAAAGGGGTATGAACTCACCTGATGTGTAAAGATAATGAATAAAGAGACTAGTGATAGGTGCAAAGACAACCCTACAAAGGTTACCTAGAACACACAAGTACATAAGTACGTGTAAACAGAAAAACTTAATAATCCTAGGTTAACCTAGTTGACCCGTTGGTGACATATTAGTTGAAATATAGTTAAATCATATATGACAACTTAACATACAAGAGTATCATGCAATATATCCATGTGTATCACATTATCAACCTAAGTTCTACCTAGGTCATCATGCCACATTAGATCATCATACACTCATGCAAATCTCAAACAATCAACATGCTTAACACATATATAAATACATCACAATAAATAATTCATACGCGAAGACTAATCATGCACCACATGCCATGTGAAGCCACCCACGACTTTACTTCCTAAACCCTGTCAATCCTACTAAGTAGGGGCCTCTGATTCGCACGTGTGTATGACAATCATAGTTACGTCCGTTCACTTATTTCATTCCAACCAACATTCATAGTGACAATCAATCAAATCCCAAACATGATCACCTAATCACTAACTATAATTCATTATCATGTATGATCACCAAAACCTATACTTCTTACATGATCAACCAAACGTTCATACCATTCAATTAACACATTCTATCACATCAAACATCATAAACAATCATTCTAACATGATCTTAACATCACAATCATGCCCAATTCATCACATCCAAAGTTCAACAAAAATAAAGTTTCCCTTTTGGGAAAGTAACACCCAAAAGTGATCTAGCATCCAATTCAATCATAATTTCAACAATTTTATACCTAATAAAGTTCATAACATTCATTCTAACATGCTAGTCATCACCAAAATATCCAAATTTCCAAACATCATTCACAAAAGTTTCTACTTTTAGTAAGTCATGATCAACATCTCAATTTCATGCATTTTCTTGCACAATTAAATTAAAATAACATCCAAGCATTGTATCTAACATCATAACATCATCAAATCATGAATTCCTAGAACAAAACGTTTCTTCTTATGGAAATGTATGAACTAGATGATCAATCAATGGATTTCTTGCATAATAAACATAATCTAGCAATCATACAACCTTACTAACATCATATCAACAACCAACAATCATCAATTTCATGTTTCATCACAAATTTTTGGATTAGGGTTTATCAAAAACGACCAACATGAAAAACTAGTTAAAACCAACCTTTAGGTGTGCTTAGATGATGATTATCACTTGCAAACAACTTGTAATACTTGAAACCAATTGAAATCCGACTTGTAAGCTTGTTCTTAGATCAAAATCGCAAGGACGGAGGTGTGGAATGAAGGTTGCGGCCGAATAAAGGGTTTGGGGGGGGGTTAGGGTTGGGTTAATTTTGATAATATTTGGTTTTAGAATAATTACAAAGTAACCCTTTTAATTATATTTTATAAAATGCAATCTTCTTAACACTTTTAAATAATTTTAACTACCAATTATAAGTATTATTAGCCAACAATAATAATCATAAACATTTACAATAAGTCACACACCATATGAAATATATATAACACGTTGTCACGTTATCGCGTAAAATTTACAAAATAAATCTTTAAAATTCTATAAATTCATGAATCACATAAAACCAACTAATAATCCATATTATTAATTAGATTATTATTGTTTATCATAGATTAGTATTATTAAGTCACCAACGTTCAACGACAACTAGTGTGTGCCCACGACACGTGTATGCAAAACCTAACGGAACTAACAGAGTTTGGTAACGGAAAATTACCGGATGTCACAGTAAAAGAGGAGGAAATAGTGTCAAAAGAAAAAGTAATCAAATGATGAAACAATCACATGATTTTCATTCAAGAGATAAAAACAAAAGTTATTTCTGAAAATAAAAATCATGTCCAATTTCTGTAGAGAAACAGGGACCAAAGATTTGACAATTCCTCTGACCCTCTTCTGTTGAAATTGATCAGATGAAATTAATAGATCATCAACATAAATCCATCAAAGCTTCATCTTCTAAACCAAAACCTATAGGAAAGTACCAAGAGGTGACTAGCATGGATAGGAAAAGGAAACCCAAGACCATCATGGCTTGGGTTCTATATTCTAGTTATAGCTTTTTATGCTTGCAGGATCGTCCATACAAGTCCAACAGTTTGTGGTATATGGATAGTGGATTCTCACGAAACATGATAGGAGACAGTTCCCTTCTTCATGATTTCAAGCATATTCAAGGAACTACTGTGGCATTTGGTAGAGATTCACAAGGTGGCAGAACTACGGGTGAAGGATTTGTGACAAATGGGCTGTTGAGTTTTGATAAAGTGAACTATTGCGACCAACTGAACTTCAATCATCTCAGCGTGTCTCAGATTTGCGACAAGAAATATTCCACTCACTTCACAAACACTAATTGATACATTTTGAAACAAGGATTTCAAAATTCTAAAGAATGGGTTGTCTTGAAAACTACGACAAAGAATAATACATATGTCTTAAACTTTAATTTTGCAATACCTAAAGAAGAAACATGTCTGTTGTCAAAAACATCATTTGATGAGTCACAGCTTTGGCATAGACGTTTGGGACGTACCAATTTCAAAAAGATAAATATTTTGGTCAAAGGAAACCATTTCATTGCTTTACCTCAAAAGGAATTTCACTTCATTGACCACTATTCAGCATGGCTCAAAGGAAAACAACACAAGTCTTCCCACAAGCCAAAGCTTGTGAACACAAACAATTCTCCATTAAACCTTCTTCATATGGATCTTTTTGGTCGAACTCATGTTATGAGCACTGGGAAGAAAACAATGTTGTTTGGTGATCCTTGATGACTTTTAAGGATTCACATGGGTCATCTTTTTACTTAATAAAACCGAAGCGTCGCACATAATAAAAGATTTTATTATAAAATTGTAAATCAACTTGATCATAAAGTATAATCTATTAGAAGTGATAATGGTAAATAATTCAAAAACAAAGATTAGAGTTCATTTTGTTCAATCAAAGGTATTGCTCATCAATTCAGTGCAGCTAGGACTCCTGAACAAAATGGGGTAGCTGGAAGGCGAAATAGAACACTGATTGAACCAGCACGAACAATGCTAGCCGATGCAAAACTTCCTATTACATTTTGGGCAAAAGCAGTTAACACATCGTGCTTTGTAAAAAAATAAACTTTGGTTGTCAAAGAAAGCAACAAGACTCCACATGAACTTATTTTTCATAGAAAACCATTCATTGGATTTTTTAAGTCATTTGGTAGTCCTGTCTCAATATTAAACACCCGAGACCATTTGCGAAAGTTTGCTTCTAAGTCTGATAAGAGTTCGTTTGTTGGTTATTCCTCTGTCTCAAAGGCTTTTAGAGTGTTTAATCCTTGATTAAACATTATTGATGAATCAAATAATGTTCAATTCAATGAGCATTCCTTCCCCAAGTCCATAAATGGTCCCGATTGGTTGTTTGATATTGACTCTTTAACATGATCATTTGATCAGTTTCAATTGTCTACTACAGGTAACATACAATCAGTTGGGTCATCTGCATCAGTAGAAAGAAAAGATGATTTTCCCACGATTCCTCCTACTTCTGCTGATCGACCTGATGAAGATGTTCCACTGCAAGCTGATCTTGTTAGACAATATCCACACAAGGATAGTTTTCAACTGAAGCTGGTCCTAATACAATTCCATCTCCTTCAGAAAAAACTTCTAATGAAGTGAGAAATCAAGAACTAGTCATAGTGCCAGTTGAAAATGTGAGAACCAAAATGATGGATGTCTACAAAGTGCTGTTGATACTGAAGCAGATACTGGAGAGGCTATGATTACTTTCACCATTCTCCAACATTACAACATGAAGGTGCTTCTCACCAAGATGATTTGAATGTCTCCAACCTTGATGTATATATTGCTGGTGACTCCATTCCAACCACCATAATACACAAGGATCATCCAGTATCTAGCATCATTAGTGATCTCAATGAGTGGGTGACAAGAAGCAAGTCAAGTATTGCAAACATCTGTTTATTTTCTTGCTTTCTTAGTCAAACAGTACCTAAGAATATCAAAAACAATGTAGGAAGAGTTGCTCCAGTTCAAGAAACAAAAAGTATGACAACTAGTAGACCTTCCCGAAGGACAATACCCTATCGGTACCACATGGCTATACAGAAACAAGACTGATGACAGGGGCATTGTAATCAGGAATAAAGCAAGATTGGTTGCACAGGGATACACTCAGGAAGAAGGAATAGACTATGATGAAGTTTCGCTCCTGTTAGTAGATTAGAAGCCATAAGACTTTTCTTAGCATATTTTGCATCCATGAAATTTACTGTTTATCAAATGGATGTGAAGTGTGCATTTCTCTATGGAAAAATAGTAGAAGAAGTCTACGTGAGTCAACCACGAGGCTTTGAAGACCTGGATTTCCCTCACAGGGTATACAAACTTGACAAAGCTTTTTATGGTCTACATCAAGCCCCTAAAAAATGGTATGAGACTCTATCATCTTTACTTCTTGATCATGGAGATGAGAGATGAAAGATTGATCAGACTCTTTTCAAAAAAGATTTTGAAGACCTTATGTGGATGGTTTAGATTTATGTGGATGATATCACCTTTGGCTCAACAAACAAGCGATTCTGCGAAGATTTTAAAGACCTTATTGTAAGGATTCCTATAAGTTTGATGAAACACAAAACATCCAAAGTCTCTCTGCAAGCAATGTACTAAAGAACTAAAGTAGAATTGCTTCGGAAGTTTTACACCATGCACTAGAAATATTCTAAGTGTAAAATCTTCCGAAGCCAAGACCAATATCTTTCGAAGCCAAAAGTGAAGTCTTCCGAAGCTTCAGAGACAAAGTCTTCCGAAGACAGATTTCTTTCGAAGACTTTTAAGGATATGCCTTTATCTGATGTACTTTACCATAAAGTTGGACCACCTTTCCGCTGCAACTCTATAAAGTCACCAACTTACATGAGTTGGCAAAAAGGTCCATGCTTTTGGTAACCGTACATTGAGGTCTTGAGTCTGTAACTCTCTACTTTATGTACTTTACCCTTTTTGTAATATATAAGGATGTGAGCTATGGCATGTCATAGCCACAAGGTGAAAGGCAATCTGCCTTTTGATTCTACAATTGATTTTGTTTGTGTCTAGTCAATTGTATCCAGCTGGCTTTCAAATTATAGCCGGCTGTAGGATGTAGTATAAGTATTTCATGTTCTTGTATCTTTCGAAAATGCTTTGTAACACTTGTAATAGAACTTGAGAAAGCAATATACTGCATCCTTGAAACCCCATCTCTTGTGTTCTCTTGTTCTGTCTCTTACTCATTACTTGTGTTCTTAGTATCATTATTGCGGTTAATCCAGTTTAGTGTTTGATTAAGTTTGGTTAATCTCCTCTCTGTGTTGTTATGTTGTAAGTGACCACCCTTTACCGGTCCTGCAATTGGTATCAGAGCATTTCAGGCTCTTGATCTAAGATCTCACCATCTTAAGATCCCTCACACATACAAATACTAAACTTTCAAATGGCAGCCATTTCAAAGACTGATATGGAAACTGGAACCATGAACAAGTCCCCACTGATCACTCTTGATGACTTTGATACCTGGTGTATGAGAATGGAAGGTTTCATCATGTTTCTAGACTCAAGAATGTGGGAGTCTATTGAAAATAGACCTTTCACACCCAGCACTCCTTCTACTACTGGTGCTGGTATGATCCCCAAAGATGTGGCTAACTACTCTGATAAAGATAGGAAGAGAGTAGAGATTGATAGAAAAGCCATGACTGCTCTTCAAACTGCCCTTCCAAACTCTATGTACAGAGGTTTCAAGAAGTGCAAAACAGCTAAATAGGTGTGGGATGCACTAAAACTGATGTACGAAGGCTCCTCTGAAGTCAAGAAGAACAAGAAGGATCTCCTGAAGCAGCATTTTGAAAACTTCACCTTCAAAACAGGTGAAACCATGACTCAACAATAATTTAGGTATGTTGAGATAGTGGATACCTTGTGGATGGAGGAGTTCCTCTTGAAAACAAAGACATTGTAAGGAAATTCATGTCCTCACTTCCTAGGCAATGGACACACTATTGTGTAGTGATCAAGAGGACTGAAAATCTCAAAACTTTTACTCTAACATAGTTATATGGAATTCTCAGTGGCTACCAGATGGAGATGAACATGCAAGGTTCATCTGGCAACTCCAACAATCAATTGGGTTCAGCCCTGCATGTGGTTGAAAGGGATAGCATAGAACCCTAACATCATCTCATATGCTACCCTGACAACTCACCAAAGGGTCCTTTCAGCACCTTCCCAGAGACACCTAGGGAGAACTACACTCAAGGAAGCCCATTCCAAGAGACAAGCTCTTCTCAAGCCTTTGTGTCTTCTGATGAAAGTTGTGGCATCTCTCTTTTCACTCTTGAAGACCTAGATTATATCCATCCAGATGATCTGGAATATATGGAAATAGTCCAGCAGATGGCTCTTCTCACTCATAGAGCCAAGAAGTTCTACAAGAGAACTGGAAGGAGGATTCAAAGCAATGCAACCAGTGGAAAGTTTGGCTTGGATAAAAGCAAAGTCAAGTGTTACAACTGTAACTTGATAGGCCACTTTGCTAGAGAGTGTAAGGCACCTAAAACAAATGGTGGCCAAGCACAAACTAGACAAAACTACACTGACAACGCCCCTTAGAATGAGAAGCCAAAGCAACAAGCTGTTGTTGCTGTTGAAGAAGGAGGCTTTGACTGGAGCTTTCAGGTGGAAGATGCTTCTCCAAACCAAGCACTAATGGCAGATCATGATGAAGCCAATGTATTGGAACATCTTTGTACTCCTGAATGCATTGCTAAAGTTAACAGATCTAGGTCATATAACTTGGAGATGAGATCTAATCTTGAGTCCTTAAACATTTTAAAATCTGATTTTACAAAGTCTGAAAATGATAATAAACTAAAGATAGAGGACTTAGAGAAAACCATTTCAGTTCTAACACATGAGCATACAGATTTTAGGACTCAAATCAAAGATCTCATAACCAAGCTCACTGAGTGCCAGGCTGAGCTTGCGATCAGCAAAGCCAGGGCAGAAAAGAGTGTTCTTGAAAAAGAGACCTTCAAGAACATGATATCCTCATCCCTGCACAACAAGGTGTGTTATCAAAATAGACAGGGACTAGGATCCAATGAGATAGCTCCTCCACACACAATCTTGTCTGTAAGATCTCCTAGGTGTGGAACTTGTGAAGATGAGCTTCCTCTCATAGATCCTATAAGTGAGGAGGATGAAGAAGAGATAGTGAATAATTCCTCTGAAAATATTGAAGAGGAGGATTCTAAAAAGGGCCACTATCCTTCTGAGGAGAAAAAGATTACTGTGATGAGCAACTCAATGAGAAAAAACTTGATCAGGAAGAGCAAAAGAAAAGCAATGAAGGCTCAAGAGATCTGGGCTACTTTTGGCTCTAAGCAGAAACAAGTTTTTATCTCTACAGGGTTTGAAGTAGTAAAGACTAAAGACATCAACCAAAACTCTTCAGCTAAGGGTTCTGGTTCTTGTTCAAATCATCTCAGTACCAAGAAGAAGACTGATCTGCTGTGTACCACTGCTGCACAGCCTGGACCATCAAACTCCAAGAACAGTTCCCAACCCATAAGAACTGTCTCAGCATCTACAAAGATGAAGGTGGAGAAGGGATGTGACTAAAGACAGTCTTGCTCTCATAAGGAGATTCTTGTGAAGAAGAAAATGTCGTGTGTTATGTGTGAAAGTACCTCTCACATTGCTAAGGATTGTCCATACAATCCTAAAAGTACTGTCCATATGACCAAGACAAAGACTTCAAAGAGTTTCAAGAAGATTCAAGCTTCGGAAGGAAAGTCTGTTTCCTTCGGAAGCTCCAAATCTAAGAAGAAGGCAAAGGGAAAATTACCTTCGGAAGAGAAGTTGGTCTCGGAAGAAAGGAATTCTTCCGAAGCACTGAAGTCTGCTGGAGTGACTGCAGAATCTTCCGAAGGTTCAGTCATCAAAACTTCCCAAGTCCCAAAAGCTTTCGAAGTTTTGAAGGTCAAGTCCAAGACTCCAAAGGTGGTGTGGAAGTCTAAGAAAGACCAAGTGACTGAAGTTTCTCCATCAACAACAGCTCAAGATCCTTCTAGCACAACCATAAAATCTATTACTGTTGCATTACCTTCTATTACACTTAGTGATCCCAAGACAAACAAGGCTTGGGTTTCCAAATGTAACTAATCATTTTCTATGTGCAAGAACATCTCAAAACAAACAAGAATGTCTGGATCATTGATAGTGGCTGTTCAGGCACATGACAAGCAATAGGTCACTACTCCATAACTTTGAGAGGATTGATGGAGGACCAGTTGCTTTTGGAGGAGATGAAGGTGGTTACATTTCTGGAAGGGGCAAGGTCACAAATGGTAAGCTCAGCATTGAAAAGGTAAACTTTGTCAAGGAGCTCGGGTACAATCTTCTTAGTGTATCCCAATTTTGTGATCAGAGTCATAACATGCTCTTTACTGAGCATGAGTACATTGTTCTCATGCCTGGAGTGGTCATTCCTCATGAGCACATCCTGCTTAGAGCCCCCAGGAAAAGGAACATGTACAAGATGGACTTGCAAGAAACATCTCCCTCCGGAGAAGTTTGATGCTTTCTGTCTAAAGCAAATAGTGATGAGTCTTTCCTATGGCATAAAAGAATGTGCCATGTAAACTTTAAAACATGAATAAACTTATTAAACATGATTTGGCAACTGGAGTGCCAAAGAAAGAGTTTACAAGTGATGATCATTGTGTTGCATGCCTGAAAGGGAAGCAACATAAGGTATCTCACAAGCCTAAGGAAAGGAACTCCATCACTACTCCCTTACACTTATTACATATGGATCTCTTTGGCCCCACCAGTGTAATGAGTCTAGGAAGGACCTCTTATTCTTTAGTGATCATAGATGATTTTACAAGATTCACTTGGGGTTTCTTTCTTAGAATTAAGGATGAGACCCCTGAGATTCTAAAGAATTTCATCTTAAAAAGTGAAAATCAAAGTGATCACAAGGTCAAAACCATAAGATGTGATCAAGGAACTGAATTCAAGAATCAAATCCTTGATGCATTTTGTGATGAAAAAGGTATTACAAGACGATATAGTGCTCCTAGGACTCCTCAGCAAAATGGTGTTGCTGAGAGGAGAAACAGGACACTAATTGAAGCTGCAAGAACTATGTTGTCTGACTCTAAAGTGCCCATCACCTTCTGGGCAGAGGCAGTAAACACTCTTTGCTATGTACAAAACAGAGTTTTAGTAGTTAAGACACATGGTAAGACTCCTTATGAACTTTGGCACAAGAGAAAACCTTTCATTGGTTTTCTCAGGTCATTTGGATGTCCTTGCACCATCTTGAATACCAAAGATCAAATTGCCAAATTTGTTGAGAAATCAGATGATGGAAACTTCATTGGATACTCTTCCCAAGCTAAGGCTTATACAGTATACAATCTCAGAACTAGAATTGTTGAGGAGTCAGCCAATGTGACTTTCAATGAACACACACCCTGTGTGGCTGGTTCTGGTCCTAATTGTATATTTGATCTTGATTAGTTACAAACTATTTTAACAAATCTTGTGAGAATGTTTCAAGATGTGCAGAAAATTTAAATACATGTGATCCTGATCCAAGATTTGAGCTATGAAGACCTTCAACTCATACATCTTCAGCTCCAGTTGGTAGTACTTCAGCAAATGAGGTTTCTATCAGCACTACAATGATAAATTCAGCTGATACATCTGGGGTGCCTTCAAATTCTAGCTCAAAGGCTCCACAACTAGATAAAGATACCTCAATTGCGAAAGACAACAATGGTGATGGTGAAAGGGATCAGGAATTTCTTGATGCTAATAACCACACCATAGATGACAACATCAATGAGGTCACACACTCATTGGATCAAGTCACTCTTGAGAAGTGTGGTGCTGTGGAGGGTGAATCATCTATGCCAGATCTAAATTTCTCTAATTTGGATCTTTCTCAACAACTTACTGTGATCCGTCAGCTTAGGATCCAAAAGTCTCACCCCACCATAAACATCATTATAGATGTTGTCACAGGGGTAAGAACAAGAGGACAAACCCATGAAGCAAATGTTTGTCTTCACTCTTGTTTCTTATTCCAGATAGAGCCAAAGAAAGTTGATGAAGCTCTAAAGGATGGAAGTTGGGTTGAAGCTATGCAATAAGAGTTACTTCAATACAAAAGGCAAAAAGTTTGGAACCTTAGTCCTCTTCCTCATAGGAAGACTACCATTGGAACCAAATGGGTGTTTAGGAATAAGAAGGATGATAGAGGCATTATCATCAAGAACAAGGCAAGACTAGTTGTTCATGGATACACACAGAAGAAGGGATTGACTACAATGTTGTCTTTGCTCCTGTAGCAAGATTAGAAGCTGTTAGGATATTCCTGGCATTTGCTGCATCCAAGAACTTCAAGGTCTTTCAACTTGATGTGAAGTGTGCTTTTCTGTATGGAGTGATTGATGAAGAGGTGTATGTCAAACAGCCACCTGGTTTTGTAGACCATGATCATCCTGATTATGTCTGCAAGCTTGACAGAGCTCCTTAAGGGCTGCATCAGGCACCCAGGAAGTGGTATGAGACATTGTCTGAGTATCATTGTAAACATGGATACAGGAGAGGTACTATAGATGGAACTCTCTTCATCAAAGGACAGGGGAATGACTTATTGCTAGTTCAAGTGTATGTAGATGACATCATATTTGGTTGAACTAATTCAAAGCTCTGCAAAGACTTTGAGAAGCTAATGAAAGACAGATTTGAAATGAGTGCAATGGGAGAACTCAATTTCTTTCTGGGAATTCAAGTGAAGCAAGTTGAAGATGGCATCTTCATAAGTCAGTCAAAGTATGTTCAGGACATACTCAAGAGATTCAACATGACTGATTGTAAGATTGCTAAGACACCCATAGCCAGAAGCCACTCACTTGGACCTGATCTTGAAGGGGAGTGTTTAGATGAACACTTATACAGGGCTATGATTGGGTCTCTTATGTATCTTACAGCTCGCAGGCCTGATATCATGATTGCTGCATGTATTTGTGCAAGATATCAAGCCAACCCTAAGATGTCTCACCTCATCACTGTCAAAAGGATTTTAAGATACCTCAAAGGTGCTTCAACATTTGGTTTATATTATCCAAAGAATTCTGACTTCAATCTGTATGCTTATACAGATAGTGATTATGGTGGTTGCAATATGACTGCAAAGTCTACATCTAGGGGATGTCAATTCCTTGGTGGAAGGGTTATCTCATGGCAATGTAAGAAACAATCCTGTGTGTCTGCATGAACTGCTGAGGCTGAATACATTGTTGCTTCAAGTTGCTATGCTCAAGTGCTTTGGATTCAAAATCAGATGCTGGACTATGGATTTAACTTCAAGGAGACTCCTATCCACATAGACAACAATAGTGCTATCTCTATCTATGAGAACCCTGTGCAGCACTCAAGGACCAAACACATCAATATTAGGTATCATTTAATAACAGATAACTATAAAAAGGGATTAATTAAACTAGTCAAAGTTCATACAGATGAACAATATGGTGATCTGTTTACAAAAGATTTTATGAACAAAGATTTAAATATCTAATTTCAGCTATTGGGATGATTAACTTTGAGTAGATCTTTTCTTAAAACTAATTGTAATTATTTCTTAAAATATGTGTGTTCTAAGTTGTCTAGTTCATCACATTCATAAGCTCATGTTTTGGATCCTTTTTGAAGACTTTCCTTAGATTCTTGAAAATTTTCTGATCCTTCGGAAGATATATTTTTACCTTCGAAAGCAAATCATGTCTTCAAAAGAAATAACTGTCTAAGAAATTTTACCTTTGGAAGAAGTCTCAATCTATCTTCCGAAGCTTACATACTTGTCTCAGACACTTATTTGTTTTTAAGGACTTTTCCTTCCGAAGCAAAAATAACTCTCGGAAGCTTTGTTGTTGATATACAAAGCATTCAAGTGTTTATTTCTCTTCCGAAGCAAAATTATCAAGATTCTTAGGAAAATCTTCCGTAGCCATTTTAGCTTCGGAAGCTTTTTAATTAAAAATTCCGAAGATAATTTACCTTCGGAAGCTTTTCGACTTCGAAGAAAACTACTTTTTGAGCAAAAGTAAACTACTTTTTCAGAGGTGGGACCGACATTCGGATTTCAAAGTTTATCCTCTTTCATTAACTTTGGTTCAAATCCTTTTCACATAAATACCCAACGGTTCCCCCTCCCCTTCACTATCTTCTTCAATTCTACTATTCCTCAAACCTAATTCCCAAACCGCCTTTGCTTGTTTACCTTTCTTCATCCTTAAGCTTCTCAAATGGCCAACCTTAACCGCAGAAACAACCCAGATTTCTCCATGCAACTTCACAGGCAACACAATCAGGTTGCTCTGTTAAGCACTGAGAAAGATGAAAGTTTCTCAGAGATTTGCCAGTTCTTAGCTTTATCAAATTACTTCACCTCCATAACCATTGATCCTACTCTCTATGAGGATCATCTGCTTGAATTTTGGAAGACCTGCCAAGAGGTCATCATGGATGGGGAGAAGGCACTGTCTGCCACAGTGCAAGGGAAGATAATCTTCATCACTCCGGCCATCATCAACACTCATTTGCAGCTAGATGATGAAGAAGGTGAGTTGTCCTTCCCAAAGGAAGATGTCAATCATTCCTTTGAGCAGATGGGCTATGAGGGAGATTTCTCTGTAAAGACCTTCAGGAAAGGGATGGTCTCATCCCAGTGGAAATACCTACTCCATGTGGTTATCCACAGCTTGTCAAACAAGCATGGAGGGTGGAACCAGATTCCTGAGGATCTCTCCTTCATAGTGCATGGAATGGTTCAAGGGGTCAAGTTCAGGTACTCTTAATTTGTCTATACCAATTTACTTGCTAACTTGGACTCCTTAGAATATTATATGTTTCCTAGATATGTTCAACACATTCTCAACTGTAACTGGGCTCACAGTTGAGGGAAACAGATAATATTCTTAAATTGGGACAGATGAAGCCCAGCATCTTTAAAATCATGAAGAAGCCAACTATAGGCTTCTCAGGGGTAGAAACAGCCCTTGTCCCTAAAATGTTAGAGCTCATTGCTCAAGGTGATAACCTAGCAACACAAGCTAGTGTTGAACCCACATCTTCTACCTCTCTACCACTAAAAAGGCCTCAAGTAACCCTCACCTACCAAAGAAAATCCAAACGAACCCCTACTCAAGCTATTGAGTCTGTGCAGGTCCCCATATACTCACCTTTACAGGAGAAGTGGAAACTAGAGCTCCCACTTCCCCCGAGGAGCAAACCACTCCCATCTCTTCAACAACCAGGGCTGAGGTTCCTCATGCTCACCCTGATGAGCTCACAAACCCAACTACCTTAAGCCTTAAATCTGAGTCTCAACACTCAAGTGAACAACCTTCACGGGACGGTTACCATCCCCAGCCTTTAGATTTAAATCAACCCATTCCCAACCTATCCATCTATACTAGTGAAGACTTAGGTTTCAGTGAGTACCATGACTCTCTCTTCTCTTCCCCTACTCAAAGAGAGATGAGTACTCCTGAGTCTCCTCAGTCTAGCCCATATCAGTCACCTATAATTGAGGTGGATACTTCTGAACCTGTTCAGGATATCCATATGGAAGAGGCTCTCACTTTTGCAAGTGATTACATTATTAAGTTCTCAACCATGACAACTCAGCCCATTGACATCTAATCTGAGAATGTCAATGAGCAGAGGAAATCCAGCAGCCAAGAACCTGAAGCTGGTGGTGAGAGAGAGGACTTTGGTCCAATCATCTCATCCCCCAATGATTCTTCTGATGAAGAAAAGGGGAATTTGAGACTAAAGATGCAAAAACTGTCAAAAACATGCTACTATTTAGTATCAAAGGTTAGTCACCTTGAATCTCGAGTGACTACCTTACACAACAGGGTCAATGATCAGCAACTTGAGATTTCATATCTTAAGGATAAACTAGCTGGGAGACCTTTAAGAATAGCTCAACAAGGAACACAAGAACCTGTGTATGTGATTGATCTATCCTCCAGCTCACCTATGCAAGTGGGTGATGCTACCAAAAAGGGGGGAGAAAGTCATTGCAGCCACAGAACCTGGGAGTTCTTCATAGAGAATGGACATTGAGGACTCACCATCCTCACTTGCAATTGTGCATTCTCAGCAACTTTCTCAAGTTCACATTAATGTGGACTCTATAGACTCTATCATCAGGAGTCTCTTTGAGGAAGATATACCAAGGGCTATGTCATCCCCACCTCAAGGAACTTCAAACTACATCATTGGGTGGAGGTATGATGCTGATAGAAGAGCCCTTATTCTTCACAGAGTTCAAGGGCAACAAGAAGTATTTGATTTTCAAACTTTGAACTTCTATGATGGTCTGGATCTAGTCAACATTCCACTTGTCAACCCAAGCAAATAAAGACAAGCTGACAGACTGGCTCAAAGAATCCAAGACAGGATCACTGCAGAGTTCAACTTAAGAAGAAGACTTAGGCAATCAGGTAATGTCATCGGTCAACTGGATGTTGAGGCAGACCCTAAGATTAGTTTCATAGGGGAAACCTTGACTAAAGGCCTAGTGGCAGAACCTGAGACTCCTGTCTCATCATCATCAACTGTTACAGAGATCCATATTGCGTCTGAGACATCTGCTGGTGAAGGTGCTTCTCAACCTCTCTCTGGCCTGAGCTCAGATGCTGCAACAAGCAATGAAGGCCAAAGCTCTCTTCACCCTGAGTCACAAAGGTCTGTGAGTGACAAAGGGAAAAGACAGATGACATCAGAGGAGATTAAGGAGGAGGAGAGAGAGAGAGGAAAAGGAGGCTGAGGGGAGAAAGTTCATCTGCTGAGTCTTCAAGACTCATGGAGTCTGCTATCAGGGTTGCCCCCAAACTAGATACTCAGAATGATGAGTTAAGGGCAGTCAGGATAAATTCAAAGAGGAGAAGAGACAGAAAAGAGACATTGTCATTTCTCTCCCCTTAGATTAACTAAATGAACTGTCTGACATTGAAGTGTCAAGAGAGATGAAAGAAAAAGAGGATGCAAGGTTACTTCTCCAATTCAAAGAGGAGAAGAGACAGAAAAGACTCTACAAGCATGCTCTTACTCTCTCCCCAGTTCAAGAAAGCCGTGTACAAGAAGATGTGGTTCAACAAGAACCTCAGGTAGACAAAGAAGAAGATAGGATCAAAATGATCAACTACCTGAGTGCCACAGTCTTCTATCAGGCAGATGCACTTCTTCCCTTGTCCTATGACTATGTTGAGTTTGAGTACTTAAAACAACTTGAGCTTGAGTTAGTCAAAGACAGCAAGACAACTAAGAAGAAGCTAAGGGGAGAAGCTGCAAAATCAAGAGCTATCATCCAAAAAGGCATGAAGAAGTCTGCTGACAGGCAGAGGATGATGAGCTTCTTGAAGCTGTATGGATTCTCCGGAAGGAGACTTGGCCCAATGTCTCTATCTACTATGGATGAGCATATTAGGGGTGATCAAGCAGAAGATTAAAAGTGGAGAGCTCACTGACTTACACTCCACTCCAAGTCAAGCTCCACCTGAAGTGGAGGTTAAGGTTGAACAACCAGAGACAACACAATCTGGACCTCCTGCTGATACTCAGCAAGCTTTATCTTCTGATCCACAGCAGGGTCAACCTCCCTCTCTGTGACATCCGTCACCTTAAGGTCCGTCAATTAACGTGGTTTTCCGTTAACTATTATTTGATCAATCATTCCTCATCTTTATTAACTCTTTATGTGGATATCATGTTTGCGTTATCATCGTTGTGCTTGTGTTTTCGTTGTAATCATATGTTAACTTAAAAAAAAAAAAACTTTTAAAAACTTTCAACATCGTAACCGCCAAATATATCATTTTTATATAAAATTAACGTCACTAATAAAACCATTTTTAAGTAATAAATATCACTAAATGCATTTTTATAATTAATATAATTAACCTAATAAAGGCGTTTTTCAACCGAAACAAATTTAGGAAACTCGGGGTTTGAGTGCAGGGACTAAAATTGTCATTTTGCAAACTTGGGCTGCTTATATAAACCCATTTTCCAGCTCTATTTCATTCATCTTCATCTTCATCATCTTCTTCATCCCCTCTACACCATCTTCTTCATTCTAGCACCAAATCCGACCCGCTTGGTCTCGTTTTCGTCGTTTAGACTTCATCTACAGCCTAGTCTACTCTATTCTAGCAGGTAGACGACTTTGATTGTCCCTTTTCTTGCTTATTCACGGCTGTCCAAACTAGGGTTTTGGGTGTTCGGGTTCAACCCGAACACATGAGGTCGTGTGGGTGCGTGTGAGGTCTTTCTGCTTGTGTTTCTTGTTCGTGCATGTGTCTAGAGTGTTTCTAGAAGTCCTTGTCGTGTAAAACTCGTGTTTGGAGCAGCCTGACCACAGTCGCGATTCTGCTGTTCAGGCGACTGGGTCTGTCATGCGATTGAGTCGTGCGACTGGGTGAGTCGTGCGACTGAGCCATGCGTCTGAGTCAATCGTGCGACTGAGTTGTGCAACTAGGTATGTCGTGCGACTGAGTCGTGCGACTGTGTGTATGTGTGCGATAGAGTCATGCGAACGAATGAATGTGTGCGATTGAGTCAGGTGACCGAATGAATGTATGCAATTGTGCGTGTATCGCACGACTGGAGTCCAATCGCACGAATGAAGGTTCAATCGTACGAATGTAGCTGATTCGCACGATTGAAGGTTGATTCGTGCGTATGGAGGTTGAGTCGTGCGATTGGGTGTTGTGTGGTATGACCGAATGCCAGTCGTACGAATGAAGGCTCAATCGTACGAATGAAGCTGATTCGCACGATTGAGGGTTGATTCGTGCGTATGGAGGTTGAGTCGTGCGTCTGGTCCTGTCGTGCGACTGAAGTTGTTGTGTGTGATTTTCCCTTCTTGTGCGTGGTGTGTGTAGGTCGTGTGATGTTGAAGTAACATTAACACAGTTGCCATTGTTCAGCCACAAAGATTAAAGTCAACGCTAAAAAGGCCACAAATACTATTCAAAATCAAATCAATCTAACATTTTACAATTATCAACTGACTTATAATTACCGATATTTAACTAATACTTCTTCAATAACAATGAAACCTTTTACACTCATATCATCAGCAATGGCGACAATGTCTAGTACTTGGATCTACATAAGATCTAGTACGCGTGTCTGTTTGTGTGTGTTACACGCGACCCAGCCGATACAACCCGAACCGACCGATCATTATTATGCGCTTATTTCATATCATTAATGCTTAACAATAACTGTCAATAGGTGTTTGACCGTTCATTTGCATTCAACATTTGGATACATTGATCTTACATACTTACCACTTAACAAGTGAGTTTCGTGGCCCCTTTTAACGCTTATACAATATTTCAATCATTTACAACTTTGGGGGAAAAGTATGCTCACTCATTTTCTATGCTGTACAACTTACTTACATTTTACATACAAGGAATCAACGTGATACTATTTTACAAGTACTTATCTGATACATGCTTGGGTCTGCTGTGTGGTTCTATCTTTGCAACTATTTAATTCAAGTGTGGGAACCGACGGTTAGGTATTGGTAGTACTACTGGGTTGACACCCCCACCCTTGTTCGATGGTATACTACTTGGTACCATCAGTGGCCAGGAACGGGCCCTTGGGTAAATATATGCCGACAATATCTTTGTGTACGTTGCTAGGTTTGGTTGCAAAGCTCATTGTCATGTGATTTTACCTATTTATATAACTGTGTTCACGGTATTCCACATCATTTACTATACTGCATCACTTACTTATTTATTACTTAAACCTGCGAGCTCACCAACAAATATGTTGACCGTTTTGAGCATATCTTTTCAGGTGATCATGCAAATTGAGGAAATCTAGGTGTGCTGCCTTAGTGGAGACCCTAGGATGCATTTTTGGGAATGTTTGACAAACAATTATTTTGAACAATGTTGTAGTCTGTGTAAACAATTACAATCTTTTGATACTTGTTCCCGGGTTGTGGGAAGTCATATTACAATTTCATCTTTATGTGATTATGTGAATCGTTTATCATGTTTATGCTTATGGCTATGTTGTCGTGAATATTGACTAAACACGACACAAGTCCCCTTGTTGTCGGGTGCCGTCATGACACGCTCGTCATCATTTATTTATATTGCATCTCTATCGCTTACCATGTGTTATGACGATCCCGATCTCGTTACATCCCCATGTTTCCGCTTTTAGCGGGGGTGTGACACTCTTCCTCTGAACCTGAGAGAGAGGAAGTCCCAACTGAGAGAGACAACAGAGATCAATCTGGTACTGCAAGGCAATCTTCTCAGTTAAAACCTTCAAAGAGGAAGCAGGGGATGGCTTCTAAACCAAAGTCTAAGAAGAAGAAGCCTAAATCATCTACCTCTACACCTCAGGCTGAGTCAAATCAACCTGAGGAAGTGCATGAAGAGGCAGCCCAATCAACTCCAATTCAAGTGGCTCCTCTTCCGCTGAGACACCCATCTTATCCTGGACCTTCACTACAAATCAGAGAGATGGCATGTAATCAGAGATCAAGGTGTTGAGAATGTCTATACATGGCAAGACATAATCAACTTACCTCTGCATGATCTCTTTGAGATGAGAAGATACTATGAAAGTCTGAATGATCCTGACCATCTAATGAAGAAGGGTATGGTCATCATTGTGCTGAAGACTACTAACATCTGAAGATCTTCTAAATGTTTTGATAGCATCAGCCTAGGGGGAGTTTGTAAGGATTCCTATAAGTCTGATGAAACACCAAACATCCAAAGTCTCTCTGCAAGCAATGCACTAAAGAACTGAAGTAGAATTGCTTTGGAAGTTTTACACCATGCACTAGAAATATTCTAAGTGTAAAATCTTCCGAAGCCAAGACCAATATCTTCCGAAGCCAAAAGTGAAGTCTTCCGAAGCTTTAGAGACAACGTCTTCCGAAGCCAAATAATGAAGACAAATTTCTTCTGAAGACTTTTAAGGATATGCCTTTATCTGATGTACTTTACCATAAAGCTAGACCACCTTTGCGCTGCAACTCTGTAAAGTCACCAACTTACATGAGTTGGTGAAAAGGTTCATGCTTTTGGTAACTGTAGATTGAGGTCTTGAGTCTATAACTCTCTACTTTATGTACTTTACCCTTTTTGGAATAGATAAGGATGTGAGCTATGGCATGTCATAGTCACAAGGTCAAAAGGCAATCTGCCATTTGATTCTACAATTGATTTTGTTTATGTCTAGTCAATTGTATCCAGCTGGCTTTCAAAGTATAGCCGGCTGTAGGATGTAGTATAAGTATTTCATGTTCTTGTATCTTTCGAAAATGCTTTGTAACACTTGTAATAGAACTTAAGAAAGCAATATACTGCATCCTTGAAACCTAATCTCTTGTGTTCTCTTGTTCTGTCTCTTACTCATTACTTGTGTTCTTAGTATCATTATTGCGGTTAATCCAATTTACTGTTTGATTAAGTTTGGTTAATCTCCTCTTTGTGTTGTTGTGTTGTAAGTGTCCACCCTTCACCGGTCCTGCACTTATGCATTGAAAATTCCAAATGAGTGCTATGGGGAGCTCATATTTTTCTTAGGAGTGCAAGTTCAACAATTAGCTGATGGAATCTTCGTCAATCAGCCAAAAAATGTGGATAGAATTTTGAAGAAATTCCATTTTGTAGATTGCCAGTCCATTAGAACTCCTATTGATACAAAGTTAAAGATTGGTCCTGATCTAGAAGGCAAGTCAGTGGATCAGACTCACTATCGATCTATGATAGGCTCACTTATGTATCTAACAGCTAGTAGACATGACATAATATTTGGTGTTTGTGTATGTGCCAGATATCAAGCAGATCCCAAGGAATCATATGTGATTTATGTCAAGAGGATATTCAAATGTCTCAAGGGAAAGCATGCACTTGGATTATGGTATCCAAATGAAGGAGATTTCAATCTCTATGCCTATACTAACGGTGACCACGGGGGATGCAACTTAAATTGGATATCCACTTTTGGCAGTTGTCATTTTCTTTGTCCCAGACTGGGCTCCTTGCAGTGCAAGAAGCAAACAAACGTGTCTATTTCAACGACAGAAGTTGAGTACATAGCATCATCCACTTGTTGTTGACAAGTTCTTTGGATTTAAAACCGGATGCTTGATTATGGTTTTAACTTCTTGCACACTGCAATTTATATTAACAACACAACAGCAATGTTTATAGCAAACAATTATGTTCAGCACTCAAAAACAAAACATATTGAAATCAAAATTCATTTTTTGAGAGACTATGTTGAAAAGGGGTTAATCAAATTGATTTAGGTTTACACATATAATCAATTAGCTGATTTATTTATTAAGGCATTTAATCCTAGTCGGTTTGAATTCATAGTCCAATCAATTGGCATGATTAACCTTGAGTAAAAATCAAAACCTTTAAAAAAAAGCCATTCAAATAATACCAAAAATAAAAAAAGAAGTTATTTTGTTGAAGTATTTGATTTATACTTATGGCAAGTTATATAATTAAAGTCGCTATATCATTCACTGTGCTCATTTCGAAATCTCGAAGACTGACTTGACTTATTTGATATGCAGGTAGGCTCAACTTGAAAAAGAAGATAATTGTTATGATAAAGTAAAAACACATATTCAACTGTGAAGCATTCATCTCAGAGTATCATTAAGTATTGACTTATCTAAACTTGTTTGTGTGTGTAGTAACCTAAGCACACCAGGTAATGATATCTTATGAAACTCATTCAACCACATTAGTTTCTTCTCTGTTTTTCTAAGCAAAGATCCGGACAAACAAGCAAATAGTGCTGATGTGATGATCCAAAAGGATTCCCAATGTGGAACACATCCACCTTGGATGAAGCAATAAAAGAAACATATTCCTTGTGAATGAACAAAAATAATCCAACCTAGGATCACCTTCCAAAGTGAAGTGAAAAAGAATCCTAATATGGATCAAATAAACAAAAGAATCAAAGTAAAGGAATCCCAATGAAGATCAATCAAATGAGTTTTCATAATTTAAATAACCTTGTTATGTAAGTTGTTAAAAAGTTCTACCATGTATGTCATGAGGATGGTTGATCTTCTAATGCTTTTGAGTGTGAGTAACATATTGAATATTTAATCAATTCAAAACATGATAAAGCTCACTAGCATCAAAATTATTAACGAAGTATGAGTTTAATAGGATAAAATACCTACAATCAATATGGTCATGATTATGTCCATTTTACTAACAATTGCTTGCACTTGTGAAAGGTAAGATTGATATGATCCCAAGAAAGGTATATCTTCTCTTCATGTACAGATAAGAAAACAAAAATTAAAAAAATATTTTCTATTCTAAATTTTTAAATTTTTATAGTCTCTATCTTATATGGATATAAAATTTAGGGGGTAATTAAAATTATGATCATTATGTACAGATGATTCTGTTTTCAAAAATATAAAATCAGAAAAATTGACTATGTTGGTGTAGAGATATACCATAGTATCTTAGTGTATGTAGAATCATGGAAGCACAAAAGTCCAAGATCAGTCAATTCTAGCAAACTTGTATCACATCTGGTGTTCAATTCAATCCAAGCAGGAATTGACAAACCAATCAACATGCAAAACTTCATAAAGGTCAAATCATAAGACATTTTTTCATAAAAGTTAGAAAATCAGCTCAAAACAACCAAATCTATCAAGTGCAGAAACATTACGTGTTGACAAGTTCAATACTTAATGCGGGTAAGAGCATTGGTTAATGCATGTGAAGGTAACCCAGGCAAATAACCAATGCGGGTAACTATTTTGACTCAAGAAAAAAAACAAATGAAATTAATGCGGACAACTCTCGTCTACTGCATTGCTTTCAATAAAAATGCGTACAACAAGTTCTTAAGTATTGAAAACTTATACAAACAAATTTTTTTGCTGCATTTGTTTATGCGGATAAGTTTTTTTTTCTTCCATATTTGTTTATGCTGACAAGTTTGCTTATTTGTATTTCTTTTAAATATGAGTGTTCAATGCTGAAACTTTGTTGTCCATTTGTATCAAAAATAAATAAAGTGTGCTTACGCTCTTCTGTCATAAAGGTTGAAGATAAAGAAATGCGAACAACTTGAGTGTTCATTCGCATTTGTTAATGTTGGTCCAAAACGATCGAATTACAGTACATTTAAATGATTAAATCGTTCAATATCAATAATAAGCACAAACAACAATCAATTTGATGATGAAGAAGAACCCAAAAGTTTTCAAAGTATAGCAATCACACTCCAATACTAACAAAGTAACAAAGCTCAATATATTCTAGTGAATTTCCAGCTTACAGAGGCACTTGCAACAATGATAAATGAATTAGGGTTTTGCAAGGATACCTTACAATGAAAGAAATCAAATCTATATATATTACTAATAGTTTTGCTGACAGTTTTGCTGTCAGCGAAACTATCCTGCCAAACCACAGTTTTGCCCGGCTGTGACATACAGTTTCGCCGGGTGAAACTGCCAGCTGGCTATGAGCGAAACTGTAGTTTCGCTCATAGTTTCGCTGGGCATCAAAACATAACTAATTAACAAACTTACAAAAGTAAATCATTTAACCTATTACAATCAAACATAACCAAAATCTAATCTAAGGTGAGTCCAACCTATACTTGATCTTCTATACTCCCCCTAGGTTTGATCTCTCCGTCTTGATCAATCTTCATTTTTTTTCATCTCCAGTATCTACAGCCGCCTCAGATATTTCTTCATTAGCTCATGCAGCATCATCCTCGGAAGCTTTAGCCGATGATTCTCCTTGGTTAGTTCCTGCTGTTGTTGCTTCCTTGGCATGTGCACTTGTCTGCTCAAATTGTCTCGATAGATCATGGACATCCATCCTCAACTCATCTTCTTCCCGACCTTATGGGCCAGTTCCTTAACTTCAGCCCAAACACCCCTTACTTTGTTGGCAACCATCATGAATAGGCCTGCCTCTTTGTGCGTTCTAGTTCCTGCCCCCACTTTGATGTGATTCTCACACAACACCAGTAGATCTTCATCACAAAAGGCAAATGTCTCCATCGGATCAAAAAGCCTATATTATACCCCATTCTTCAATCTGATCACCACCTCCCTAGTTATTGGGGAAGGGGATCCACCAACCTCACCCTACTCACAGTCTTAGGGGGTTTCACCCTCAGCACCATCTAACCTTTCCCGGTCTCCTAATCTTTATCTTTCTTTGATCTCCTTCTCTTGGCCTTCATAAACCCAAATGCCTCGAGGTTATCGTTCAGCCCTTTCTTTATCTCTTCCTCCAACATCTTGGCCCTCTCACTCAAATTAGAATCAATCATTGGGATCACATCTAATCTCCTTAAATCCCACTTAGGCAAGGTCTTAAATGCCTTCCCTTTGTGCAAGCATGTAATGCCTCCCCCTCTCCTCTTAATCATGAACATTTTGTGGCCAGGGTTGTATTTCCTGCTAATGATCTTCTTATCAGCTTCTATCTTGCTCAGCCCCTGCATATTCTGGAATAGAGGATGCAGGACCGGTGAAGGGTATGCACTTACAACACAAAAACACAATGAGGAGAGTTGCTTAGAATACTTAACAGATCAAATAAGGAACTAGTTAACTTGTTAATGAAAGATGCTAAGAACACAAGTAAATGTGAGACAGAACAAGATTGCAAACAACACAAGTATTTGGTTTTCAAGAATGCTATATATTGCTTCTCAAGTTCTATTACAAGTTACAAAGCATAGATAGAAAGTTACAAGTACTTGAGATACTTTATACTACATCCTACAGCCGGCCATACTTTGAAGGCCAACTGGATACAATTGACTAGACAACTACAAAATAAAATGTAGAGTCAAAAGGCAGATCTGCCTTTTGACTTGTGACTATGACACGCCATAGCTCACATCCTAATACATTACAAAAAGGATAAAAGTACATAAAGTAGAAAGCATGGACTCAAGACCTCAATGTACAGTTACCAAAAGCATGGACCTTTCCCCATCTCATGTAAGTTGGTGACTTTATAGAGTAGCAGCGAAAAGGTGGTCCAGCTTTATGGTAAAGTACATCAGATAAAGGCATATCTCTAAAAGTCTTCGGAAGAAATCTGTCTTCACTCTTTGGCTTCGAAAGACTTTGTCTTTGAAGCTTCGGAAGACTTCACTTTTGGCTTCAGAAGATGTTGGTCTTGGCTTCGGAAGATTTTGCACTTAGAATATTTCTAGTGCATGATGTAAAACTTCCGAAGCATTTCTACTTATGTTCTTTAGTGCATGCTTGCAGAGAGACTTTGGATGTTTTGGCTGCATCAGACATATAGGAATCCTTACAAACTCCCCCTAGGCTAATGCTACCAAAACACTTAGAAGATCTTCAGATGTTTGTAGTCTTCAGCTTAATGATGACCATACCCTTCTTCATCAGATAGTCCGGATCATTCAGACTCTCATAATATCTTCTCCTCTCAAAGAGATCATGCAGAGGTAAGTTGATTATGTCTTGCCATGTATAGACATTCTCAACACCTTGATCTCTGATCACATGCCATATCTCTGGATCAGTAGTGAAGGTCCAGGATAAGATGGGTGTCTCAACTGCAAGAGAAGCCACTTGAATTGAGTCATTATTTGTATAAACATACAGATTAAAGTAAGAATTATTTGGATACCAAAGGCCAAGTGATGGAGCACCTTTGAGATATCTTAAAATTCTTTTGACAGTGACCAGGTGTGACATCTTGGGGTTGGCTTGATATCTTGCACAAATGCATGTAGCAAACATGATATCTGGCCTGCTAGCTGTGAGTTAAATAAGAGACCCAATCATTGCCCTATAGAGATGTTAATCAACACACTCCCCCTCAAGATCAGGTCCAATGGAGGGATTTCTAGCTAAGGGTATCTTATGAACCTTACAATCAGTCATGTTAAACCTTTTAAGTATATCGTGTACATACTTCGACTGACTTATGAAGATGTCATTGTCAACTTGCTTCACTTGAATTCTTAGAAAGAAATTGAGTTTCCCCATGGCACTCATTTCAAACCTGTCCTTCGTCAGCTTCTCAAAGTCTTTGCAGAGCTTTGGATTAGTTGACCCAAAGATAATGTCATCTACATATACTTGAACTAGCATTATGTCATTTCCTGTTCTCTTGATGAAGAGAGTTCTATCTATAGTACCTCTTTTGTAGCCATGTTGACAGAGATACTGAGATAGAGTATCATACCACTTTCTTGGTGCTTGGTGCAGCCCATAAAGAGCTTTATCAAGCCTGCAGACATAATCAGGATGATCAGGATCTACAAACCCAGGTGGTTGTCTAACATACACCTCTTCATCAATCACTCCATAAAGAAAAGCACACTTGACATCAAGTTGGTAAACCTTGCATTTCTTGGATGCAGCAAAAGCTAGGAATATTCTAACAGCTTGAAGTCTTGCCACAGGAGCAAACACAACTGTGTAGTCAATTCATTCTTCTTGAGTATGTCCTTGAACAACTAGTCTTGCCTTGTTTTTGATGAGAAGTCCTCTATCATCCTTCTTGTTCCTAAAAACCCATTTGGTTCCTATGGTAGTCTTCCCTTGAGAAAGATGACATAGGTTCCAAACCTTTTGCCTTTTGAATTGAAGCAGCTCCTCTTGTATAGCTTCAACCTAACTTCCATCCTTTAGAGCCTCATCAATTTTTATTGGCTCTATCTGGGACAAGAAACAAGAATGAAGATAAACATTTGCTTCATGGGTTTGTCCTCTTGTTCTCACCCCTGAATCAACATCTCCAATGATGTTTGTGGTAGGATGAGACTTGTGGATCCTTAGCTGAGGGATCATAGCAAGTTGTTTAGACAGATCTGGATTTGAAAATTTTTGATCTGGCAAAGAAGATTCATCCTCCAAATTAGCACACTTATCAAGATTGACTTGATCCAATGAGTGTGTGACATCATTGATGTTGTCTTTAATGTAGTGGTTATGAGCATCAAGAAATTCTTGATCACTTTCACCACCTCCATTTCTCCAACATTTGAAGCTCCTTCTTCTGAGTTTTGTGCCTCTAAGCTGGAATTTGAAGGAACCCCAGAAGCATCAACAGGATTTGTCATTGATATGCTGGTATAAGCTTCATTTACAGGATTAGTTACCACTGGAGCTGAAGATATGTAACTTGAAGGTCTCCTGAGCTCAAATCTTGGGTCAGGATCACCTGTTGGTTATATATATGTGGATCCTGAAACATTCTCACAAGATTTGTTAAAACAGTTGGTAACTAAATCAAGATCAAATAGCCAATCCGGACTAGAGCCTATCACACTGGGAGTGTGCTCATTGAAAGTCACATTGGCTGACTCCTCAACTACTCTAGTTTTGAGATTGTATACTCTATAAGCTTTAGCTTGAGAAGAATATCGAATAAAGTGTCCATCATCTGATTTCTCAGCAAACTTGGCAATTTGATCCTTGGTATTCAAGATGGTGCAAGGACATCCAAATGACCTGAGAAAACCAATGAAAGGTTTTCTCGTGTGCCAAAGTTCATAAGGAGTCTACCATGTGTCTTAACCACTAAAACTCTGTTTTGCACATAGCAAGCAGTGTTCACTGCCTCTACCCAGAAGGTGATGGGCAGTTTAGAGTCAGACAACATAGTTCTTGCAGCTTCAATTAGTGTCCTATTTCTTCTCTCAGCAACACCATTTTGCTAAGGAGTCCTGGGAGCACATATTGTCTTGTAATACCTTTTTCATCACAAAATGTATCAAGGATTTGATTCTTGAATTCAGTTCCTTGATCACGTCTTATGGTTTTGACCTTGTGATCACATTGATTCTCAATCTTTAAGATGAAATTCTTTAGAATCTCAGGAGTCTCATCCTTAGTTCTAAGAAAGAAGACCCAAGTGAGTCTTGTAAAATCATATGTGATCACCAAACAATAAGAGGTCCTTCCTAGACTCATTACACTGGTGGGGCCAAAGAGATCCATATGTAATAAGTGTAGGGGATTAATGATGGAGTTTCTTTCCTTTGGCTTGTGAGATACCTTGTGTTGTGTCACACCCGGGCCCAGAGAGGCGGGACGTAAAAGATGGTGAACAACAACCAAAATGTAACGGAACTAAATGGTTTATTATAAAGCTTTTCATACTATTTACATTAGGATGTTTGCTTTGTTTCAACTGACAAGGCATCTCGATCTAAAATTTATAGGTACCATGAGTAATAAGTTGGTCAACATTTCTTGAGGCTTTCGTAACTAAGGCTTTTATACTCAACTTTTGCCTTCAACTTCTACCCTCAATTCTTGCTTCGCCTTTAGACATCTACTATAGTTCATCTAACTTCCCTAGCTGTACGTAAAGACATGCTCAAAAGGTTTTTGTGTCAACATAAAGTTAGTGAGTTCAAGAGCTTAAAGGTTAAAAACAAAAGGGATTCATTGGAATCCACATTAGATTCTAAAATCATAGCATCATTGTTGTGGGGATCACAATCAACCCTGCACTCAGCCCCGACTGGCCTCTTCAAAAATTAAGTTACTGGTTAAATCCCCGTGGGGAGAACCGAGCCTCAAACCAGTGGACCGTACCTCTTGGATGGTCTACCATAGTATCTTATAAAACCTGTTACATGCCACAAATGACCCCGCAGGATCTCAGTGTGGTACACTTCCCGTTCATCACAGGAGGCACTGTTTGTGGGGGATTCCCCAAGTAGATCTACCCATATAAACAAGCGGTTCACAAAAGAATTAATGACTGTGATACAAGTATCAGCAGGTCTCACCATAACCACAACATACAGCATCATAATATAGCACACAAATATTTCAGTTAAAAAAGAGCATGCTTCATCCCAAAAACAGTAATAAAAGGGGAAACACCTAAACTCACCTAGTATCCTTATATAAATTCTAAGCTTGACAAAAAGTGAAGGTCTCCAACAATGGAATCCTAATTTGAACATATAAGATTCAGGTTATAATTAGCACGAAGTTATTACATGCGTGCAGTTGAGCTCTTTAGTTTCTTAAAGTTAATAATTAGTATCATTAAGGTACCTTAGCTTCTTGTGAAATTATTAATTGTTACGCATTGATTTGTGCATATTAGGTTAATTAATGCCTTCATTCGAGTAATGATTCCTTGTACAATGATTGTAGAAATAAACAGTTGATAAATGGAATTCCAATCTGTATTGATATTCATTATTGATGATTTTAGCAACCTTTAATGTTCCAAATATTGTATTTGATGTTCCATTAATATTTATATTATTTATGTTTTTATCCTAACGTTATGTTGATTCTTCAAATGTGTAATACTTGTATAGGTATGTATGTAGTCAACTTCTAAATGTTGGGTAGTATTAGCAATCTACAATGCATCAAATATGATGGATTAAACTCTTATGTCATGATATTATGTTATCTTCACATGCATAGCATATATATATTTTTAAGATTGCCTAACTTAGGCCATTAAAATGCTTAGCTTATTAATTGTACATTACTTAGATGGTTCACGGATAGATATGTTTAAATTCTGCTTAACGCGTTTAGTGCAAACCAAAAATATGATTTAAACAATAAGTGTAAGCACACCTTCAAAGATCATCCTTATTCCATAATTATATAGATATACTCCTACCAATAATGTAGTTAATATGATGCTAGAATAATTTGAATATCAATAATAGTTGTCATTATATCGAATAAAAAGGGTGATACAAATAATATTTATTCCAATAATAACAAGATGATCGACTATTAGTAATAAAAAGATGATGGATTATTATAGGATTATGAGTCTTGAATAAATACGCGTGAATATCGGTTAACCTAAAGTATCCATTATATATATATATATAGATATATATATATATATATATATATATATATAGATATATAGATATATATATAGATATATATATATATATATATATATAGATATTATATATATATATATATATATATATATATATATATATATATATATATATGTATATATATATATATATGTATGTACAATTGCATTTTATATATATTTAATCATCTCTACGTCTTGTAAGGATTTCGTATGTCACGAGATTAGATAACTTCATATATGTTTCTAATATCTTTGTTCATATGAATACATTCCCAAAGTTGTTTTTCTTTATGCGATTGCTCACGTTATTACCAATTTACGCATTCATTCATGACGATTGATAGACTAGTTAACATTTTATACATATTTGTAGCTCAACTCACACACAAGTTAATATATTATCAGCACGCTTATACCTAACGTTCCCGTATCGCGTCTTAGAACCCGCTTGAGCCGATCCGCATCGTGTTGACTGTCCATTAACCACTTTGACCAGCTTTGACCAAGGTTTAACCTAACCAAAACACACCAAGATTACATACAACACTACTACATTGTTAACTTGAAACCAAACGCACCCATAATCGCACTATACAATACCAAACACCCCGGTTGAGACTTCTACCACCGTAGTCCATCACTTGCAGCCACTGTCCAGCATGGTAAGCCACTGGTCACCGCCGACTACCCCTTGGTCGGCTGGAATCCTCGCCGGACTAACCCAACGTACCTAAATCTTGAAGATCTCGTCTAGAATCCAACATGAAACCACTAAAACAACATCAAACGGCTCTATTTCACCTCAAACAACAGCAACCACCATTGGTCCATACCTCCGGCCAATACTGCCAAGGCCGACCGCCACCGAATCGCCCAAAACCCTAGCCGCCACCACCTTCATCAGTTCATAACTTTCAAACCGCCACGAATTAGACAACGCAACTACCACCATTAGAAAGATCTCGTCGAGAGGAAGAAGAGCATGGGTGGCACTCGCCGCCACTCGCTGCCAGTCGCCGGCTCCGGCGTCCGGAACCCGCCGGAACCCTAGCCGCCACCCCCCCTTCTCCCTTCCATATCTCCCACGTCATTGCGAATCAGGAGAAACCACCACCACCATCGTGATCAGGACGTTGTCTTTAGTTGGGGTAAGCCGAAACTTCGCCGTTCGCCGCCGCACGCCGCCCCGCTTTGTCGTGGAGCCTCCTGCTCTAGCGAAATCAGCTGGTGTTGCTCCTTGGGAGCATTTTCTTTGGTTTTTAGGGTTTTCAAATGAGGAAATGGTGGAAAAGTTGTTTAAATACCTAGGGTTTTTAGGTGGGTTCTTATAAAAATCGCGAATACGCCCCGCGATCTATGTTATCGCGTATCGAACGGTCTTTTGGATAAAATCTCGTTAGAAGACCTATAATATATATATAACAAATTTTTTCCGCATGAAGTAAAACAATTCAGTGTATTTAGCGTCGAATCCTCAGGTTTGACCAAATCTCATGGTACACGCCGCGGTCGCGTCTCGAGTCACATTTGCTCAGGATAAACGTCTCACTTCTAATTTAGAATGTAATAATAAATATAATAATTAGATAAATATTTACGATGTTATAGGGCTCGGTTGACGTATTAGATATCAGTTATATGCCGTTGTAACCAATATTCGCGTTTCTCCCACGTATCTCATTTGATTACACACGTTTGATGTAGGATCTTTTAGGAAGCATTATTACAATATATACACACACATATATATATATATATATATATATATATAGATATATATAGATATATATATAGAGATATATATATATAGATAGAGATATATATATACATATATATATATATATATATATATATATATATATATATACATATATATATACATATATATATATATACATATATGTATATATATATATATATATATATATATATATATCATGATAATCAAATGATTTCGGTAGCATATCAAGCCATGCCAAGGAAATTTTGATGGTTGAACGCGTTAGATTACTGAACTTATCCAGTATAGATTTTGAATATGTTTTTAGTTTGGATTATTCTATACATGTTTTGAGTCTCATAACGATTCATTGTTTTAAGACCACTTATTTATTTAGTTAGTAAATGGGGTATTGGGCCTTAAATGGGCCCGAATTATTAGTTTCTTATCTGAGTTTTCTTTAATGAGCCCAATTCAATTCGGGCCTTTATTAGGCCCTATTGTACTTTAAGGTTTCTTATTGGGCTAATATCTAGGGTGTTACATTCTCTCCTCCTTAAAGAAAATTCGTCCTCGAAATTTTAGTATCGCTAATATTTGTTTCTGATAGCATAAATCTTAAGGATTTGAAACTTTGTAGGCGAGCATACCAGGTCGAAAATTGCCAATTATGCATCAAATAACTGGGTCTGATTTGGATTCAAGTAACTATCCCGATGATAGAACGTACATGATAAAACTAGAGGGTCGTTTCATGTATAGATATTTAGTCTCAAAATCCGATTATTTAGCATTTGTACAGATTTGACAAGAAGAGATTCCCATTGTGATTCGACGTGCAAATCCTACTAGGCAGCTCTAGCAGGGAGACGATTACCACAATCCCAATGAAATCACAGTTCACACGGAGAGTCTTATGAAAGGTTGAAAAGAAAAGATGTTAGTGTGATAGCCTTTAATTAAACGGAGATTCAGGATATAATAGATCAAAGAATTCAGATTAAGAAGGATTTGGGTTTCCCCGGGAATATAGATTAATGTCGGGAACCCATATGATTGTTCCTGTCAAGACAATACTAGGAAGTTTTCACGAATGATATGAATGAAGAGATTAGGTCCTACGCAAAAGTCTCTGCTTTTCAAAGCTTTCTTTTTTTAAGCCTTAACCTTCTTCCTTCTAGGATTCCCATCTCGAGGGGTTTAAGTCTTTTTCTTCTACCAAGTGTTTCTTCTAGTATGCTTCCTTCCCAGGAACGGTACTATATATCACAATCTCAGACTTTGAGTAGGTCCATCCAATTATCTGACGCGCGTTGAATGTTTTCCGATCTAGGGTGCGTTATACTTCTTATGATTTGTGTAAATTATACATATGGTAACCGTACAGGTAATGCATCCAAATATTTTCCTGCATAACGTAACTTTTCGCATGTTTCTTGAGTGGCCAGGCGTCTAGACGACTATCTTCTCCAATGGCATCCCAAACTTCTGATCCATGCCCAGACGAATTCGTCACCTTTCTGGAATAACGATGCCAGTCGTATAGCTACACAAGTAAAGTTTTTACTTATCCTTTTACCATTCTCGTTAAATCCTAATTATGGACGCATCTCAACGGGGTTTTTAGTACTCCTTAGACTTAGATGGCCCCAACTTTAGTGAATTGTCTTCCATTTCATGCTCATTAGCAATGACAGGACAACTTACATGCCTAAGTATTGGTTACAAATCATATCCATGAGGCTCATGGATACCGTGAATTGTGTAGTTTCTCTCACACAAGCTTGACTATAACCTTCATACTCGCCATATTTAGTTTTAAGTGCTACCTTTGTAACGTTACTCTCTGTATATTCGGGGCTGATAACATTTAAGATGTAAGTAGTATCTTATAACTGATTAAGCAGGTTAACAACTCTAGGAAGAGGGTACCACTTCTCCTTGGTGACATTATTTAACTCTCGATAGTTTATCCATATTCGGAGCATTCTATTCCCCTTCCTCAAGGAGTATCAGGTTTTCTCACCGTGCCATATCAGGTCTTATGAACCATTTATCTATCAGCTCTCGAATCTGCTTTCCTTCCACAAGCTCCTTATCATAAGCTTCAAGTTCAGTACCTCCATACATTACGTGTTCTCTCCGATCCAAATTCCTTAAGAGCAACCTCAACTGTTATCTTAACTACAGAATCGTTGTATATGCTTCCACTAATTCCCTTATAGTACTTCCCAATCAAGGTCAACCTTCTAGATGACCTCTTTCTCGCTCCCCTTTCTCCAAAGTAACCGTACTCTGTAAAGGGTCCATTCGTGAAGCAACTCCACTTAGTCCCTAGTTCCTTATATGCATATTGATTGTTTCAATGAATACTAAAGTAAGCCTTTCAGTTCGAATTTTAACATACGGAGTTCTCTAGGGTATGGCATTGGTGAAATATTCTAGAAAAGGTTTAAAAGTTTAGAGGGGAAATAGTTAATGCTTACGACCGGGAATTGCAGCCGGTCTTCCTCACATACTATCTTCTGCATGTTTAGTACTTCATTGTAGTTGGACCTCAAGTGATTGAACACATGAGATCTCTTATAGCTGATCTTCTATGCCTCTTAATACATCTTTTGGAGCAATACAATCCTTTAAGCCCTACAAGAGTCTTCCCATATGAGTTATTCATTATCGTTAACACATTGACTCGAACGAGTTTTGAACTTCATTAAGGTGTTTGCTAGTAGAAAGGAAACTAACTATAGCTCTATTAATCATATAGTATGACATCATATTGTAATCTAACTTTGTGATCTTTGCTCTCGTATCACGAATTCATCACCCAAATAGTAGAGTTCTCGAGGTAAAGATGACTTACATGTATCCGAAGCTGTCCACATCGACAACCATGAGCTTTTACGATAATGGCCATGATAGGGGGGGTTAGCGTGAGTAGCACCACACGTTAGACCAATAAAGAATACGTCTTGAACAGGGTGTGCGAAAACAGGGAATTCACCAACGTTGTAGATTCAGATTTTATTTTGAAGGCTCGAAGATCGGATTTTCTCAGCGACTAGCTCTAGCACTTGGGCTATTATCTTTGTAGAATCGAGATTATTCAATGAGCTTTCATTTCCTACCTATTTTGGTGCTCAGAAGGTTACCAACACACAGTCAGTTAAGAGCATGGTCAAAGTAGTTCAACTTAGGTTTCGAGCGAAGTTTGTCATTAGACGACTAACGGTTAAGGATGATAAAGGATCTCACAAGCATAGTACCAAGAAAGGTGATGGTTAATCACTATCGAATCTGATATTAAAAATACTACTTGTGTTAAGTGGTTATATTACCATGAATAGGTGTATAGAAGTTATATCCATCAAGGACTTTGAGAAAATTGATCACAGGAATTCTAGACTCCAGGATGTCCTATGAAGTGTGAGCTACTAGGGAAGAAGTAAGTGACAAGTCTTCTATGCCATTGATCACAAGAGGTGCTTCTCGGAAATCTATTATTCCGGTCTATTCTCGGCTGCAAATATTATGTTAGAGGGTCCCTTACTATGTTGAGGAAGTTTTGTCGAGTTCTATGCTAGGTAGGAAGAAATTTTTAGACATCGCGAAAAATAGCATGGCTAAAGTACACAAACAACTTAGGTGAAGTGCCATACTTTCAGCACGAAAGTAGTTGAGTTTGAAAACAACATTTGATGATCTCTTGGGTTGGATAGTTGTATCATTATAATTCCAATACGAGGGCAGAACAAAGAAAGAGAGAGAAAGAAAAGGGATAGTTACTACAATATCGTCCTTGGTAGCTCTTCAAGTGTTAAATGGTTTCTCTCAGCATGAAAGTTTTAAATTTATAATCGTTGAGTATATATTGGGTATTTGTGTTTTAATCTTGTATTTATTAGTTCCTTGAGTGTTAAACCTCAATATTAGTTTACATGACAGGGCCCACCAGAATTCAAGTGTACCTGTAAATTCACCATTACGTATGCACCCGTAATCGTCAATTTACCTTACACTATCATTCTAGTTATTCCCATCACAAGTTCCAAGTTTTGTGTAATTAGGTCGGGGAGTTATGATTCTCATTTGGTCTCCATCTGCAATAAAGCACACTTAGATTCTAATTTATGCTAACCATCTTGCTAACCCAACCATTTTCAAAGTACAGTTCAACAAACCAGGTAATGAGCAATCAGGTACAAGCTATAATAAGGAGCAGATCAAACAAAAGGCATTATGGTTACTATCTTATCACTACATTCCAGCAAGTAACATCATCTAAACGAAGCATATAAGCAAGCATCATCATGCCAACAAGTGTCTTATAGCAGTTCTCTCGTGTAATGACACAAGTCGTATCAAGTATGCAGCTAATAGCAGTTGTTTCATATACCGACACAAGTCGTATCAAGTGTACAACTAATAACAGTTGTTTCATGAAGTGTCAAAAGTTAGTTGTGCAATCAGATAAGTATCTCCCCTGAATTTAAGTCTTAATATACTTGCACACCTTTGATTCCTAACATTCCTAGTCTCAGTGCTCAAGGTTCCTAGTGGTCAACTCCAGAAGGTTCCAAACATTCTTAGTTTTACTCGGGTGCACCTATCATAGGTAATACCGTAATGCAACAAGGCTCCTTATAGGGTAGGGAATTCTTAATGGAATCTATCCCATGAGGTATACAGATTAAAGATGAGTGTCCTTAATGGAATCTATTCTGTTGTAAACTTTAGATCACTAAATCATGGAAACAACCTACTAGGTTGGTCCTATTTAAGGTTGTAGCTTAGGTATTACGAAGCAAACGCACTTTCCTATAACCTTGGTTTAACTAAACTCGGAAAAGTCTTCTTACAAAGGTAGTCCTATAGGGTTCATATGGTTGTAGTTTAGGCCTCGTGAAGCAGGCCTACTTCTCTACAACCTTTGGCTCTGATACCAATCTGTCACACCCCGGGCCTAGAGAGGCGGGACGTAAAAGATTGGTGAACAACAACCAAAATGCAGCGGAACTAAATTGTTTATTACAAAGCTTTTCATACTATTTACATTAGGATGTTTGCTTTGTTTCAACTAACAAGGCATCTCGATCTAAAACTTATAAGTATCATGAGTAATCACTTGGTCAACATTTCTTGAGGCTTTCGTAACTAAGGCTTCTAGACTCAACTTTTGCCTTCAACTTCTACCCTCAATTCTTACTTCGCCTTTAGACATCTACTATAGCTCATCCAACTTCCCTAGTTGTACTTGAAGACATGCTCAAAAAGGTATTTGTGTCAACATAAAGTTGGTGAGTTCAAGAGCTTAAAGTTTGAAAACAAAAGGGATCACAATCAACCATGCACTCAGCCCCGACTAGCCTCTTCAAAAATTAAGTTACCGGTTAAATCACCATGGGGAGAACTGAGGCTCAAACCAGTGGACCGTACCTAACGGATGGTCCACCATAGTATCTTATAAAACCTGTTACATGCCACAAACGATCCCGCAGGATCTCAGTGTGGTACCCTTCCCGTTCATCACAAAAGGCACTGTGTGTGGGGGATTCCCCAAGTAGATTTACCCATATAACCAAGCGGTTCACAAAAGAATTAATGACTGTGATACAAGTATCAACTGGTCTCAACATAACCACAACATACAGCATCATAATATAGCACAAAAATATTTCAGTTTAAACAGAGCATGCTTCATCCCAAAAATAGTAATAAAAGGGGAAACACTTAAACTCACTTGGTATCCTTATATAAATTCTGAGCTTGACAAAAAGTGAAGGTCTCCAACAATGGAATCCTAATTTGAATATATAAGATTTACGTTTAGAATTAGCACGAAATTCTTACATGCGTGCGGTTGAGCTCTTTAGTTTCTTAAAGTTAATAATTAGTATCATTAAAGTACCTTCGCTTTTTATGCAAATATTAATTGTTAGGCATTGATTTGTGCATATTAGGTTAATTAATGCCTTCATTCGAGTAATGATTCCTTGTACAATGATTGTAGAAATAAACAGTTGATAAAAGGAATTCCAATCTCTATTGATATTCATTATTGATGATATTAGCAACCTTTAATGTTCCAAATATTGTATTTGATGTTCCATTAATATTTATATTATTTATGTTTTTATCCTTACGTTATGTTGATTCTTCAAATGTGTAATACTTGTATAGGTATGTATGTAGTCAACTTCTAAATGTTGGGTTGTATTAGGAATCTACAATGCATCAAATATGATGGATTAAACTCTTGCGTCATGATATTATGTTATATTCACGTGCATACCATATATATATTTTTAAGATTGCCTAACTTAGGCCATTAAAATGCTTAGCTTATTAATTGTACATTACTTAGATGGTTCACGGATAGATATGTTTAAATTCTGCTTAACGCGTTTAGTGCAAACCAAAAATATGTTTTAAACAATAAGTGTAAGCACACCTTCAAACATCATCTATATTCCATAATTATATAGATATATTCCTACCAATAATGTAGTTAATATGATGCTAGAATAATTTTAATATCAATAATAGTTGTCATTATATCGAATAAAAAGGGCGATACAAATAATATTTATTCCAATAATAACAAGATGATCGACTATTAATAATAAAAAGATGATGGATTATTATAGGATTATGAGTCTTGAATAAATACGCGTGAATATCGGTTAACCTAAAGTATCCATTGTGTGTATATATATATATATATATATATATATATATATATATATATATATATATATATATATATATATATATATATATATATATATATATATATATATATATATATATATGTATGTATGTATGTATGTACAATTGCATTTTATATATATTTAATCATCTCTACTTCTTGTAAGGATTTCGTATGTCACGAGATTAGATAACTTCATATATGTTTCTAATATATTTGTTCATATGAATACGTTCCCAAAGTTGTTTTTCATTATGCGATTGCTCACGTTATTAACAATTTACGCATTCATTCATGACGATTGATAGACTAGTTAACATTTTATACATATTTGTAGCTCAACTCACACACAAGTTAATATATTATCATTATATTAAGGTATATGGATGTCTAACGCATGGTTATACCTAACGTTCCTGTATCGCGTCCTAGAACCCGCTTGAGCCGATTCGTATCGCGTTGACTGTCCATTGACCACTTTGACCAGCTTTGACCAGAGTTTAACCTAACCAAAACAAATCAAGATTACATACAACACTACTACATTGTTAACTTGCAACCAAACGTAACCATAACCGCACTATACGTTACCAAACACCCCGATTGAGACTTCTACCACCGTAGTCCATCACTTGCAGCCACTGTCCACCATGGTTAGCCACTGGCCGCCGCCGGCTGCCCCTTGGCCGGCCGGAATCCTTGCCGGACTAACCCAACGTACCCAAATTTTGAAGATCTCGTCTAGAATCCGACATGCAACCACTAAAGCAACATCAAACGGCTTGATTTCACCTCAAACAACAGCAACCACCATAACCACCAAGGTCCATACCTCCGGCCAGTACTGCCAAGGCCGGCCGCCATCGGATCGCCCAAAACCCCAGCTGTCGCCACCTTCATCAGTCCATAACTTTCAAACCGCCACGAATTAGACAACGCAGCTACCACCATTGGAAAGATCTCGTCGAGAGGAAGAAGAGCATGGGTGGCACTCGTCGCCAGTCGCCGGCTCCAGCGGCCAGAATCCCGCCAGAACCCTATCCGTCACCCCCCTTTCTCCCTTCCATATCTCCCACGTCATTGAGAATCAGGAGAAACCACCACCACCATCGTGATCAGGGCATTCTCTCTAGTGGGGGTAGGCCGAGACTTCGCCGGAAGCCGCGGTCCGCCGCTGTCCGCCGCCACACGCCGCCGCGCTCCGTCGTGGAGCCTCCTGCTCTAGCGAAATCAGCTGGTGCAGCTCCTTGGGAGAATTTTCTTTGGTTTTTAGGGTTTTCAAACTAGTAAATGGTGGAAAAGTTGTTTAAATACCTAGGGTTTTTAGGTGGGTTTCTTTTAAAAAACGCGTATACGCCCCGCGATCTACGTTATCGCGTATCGAACGGTCTTTTGGACAAAATCACGTTAGAAGACCTATAATAGATATAACAAATTTCTTCCGCGTGAAGTAAAACAATTCGGTGTATTTTGCATCGAATCCTCGGGTTTGACCAAAACTCAGGCCGGTACACGCCGTGGTCGCGTCTCGAGTCACATTTGCTCTGGATAAACGTCTCACTTCTTATTTAGAATGTTATAATAAATATAATAATTAGATAAATATTTACGATGTTATAGGGCTCGGTTGACGTATTAGATATCAGTTATATGCCGCTGTAACCAGTATACGCGTTTCTCCCACGTATCTCATTTGATTACACACGTTTGATGTAGGATCTTTTAGGAAGCATTATCTACAATATATATATATATATATATATATATATATACACACACACATATATATACATATATATATACATATATATATACATATATATATACATATATATATACATATATATATATACATATATATATATATATATATATAGATATATATATATATATATATATATATATATATATATATATCTATATATATATATATATATATGTGTATATATATATATATATATATATATCTATATATATACATACATATATATATCATGATAATCAAATGATTTCGGTAGGATATTAAGCCATGCCAAGGAAATTCCGATGGAACTTAGACGTTTGACCGCGTTAGATTACCGAACTTATCCGGTATAGATTTTGAATCTATTTTTAGTTTGGATTCTTCTATACATGTTTTGAGTCTCATAAGGATTTATTGTTTTAAGACCACTTATTTATTTAGTTAGTAAATGGGTATTGGGCCTTAAATGGGCTCGAATTTTTAGTTTCTTATCTGAGTTTTCTTTAATGAGCCCAATTCAATTCGGGCCTTTATTGGGCCCTATTGTACTTTATGGTTTCTTATTTGGCTGATATCTAGGGTATTACATGTTGCTTCACTTTCAGGCATGCAACACAGTGGTCATCACTTATAAACTCTTTCTTTGGTATTCCAGTTACCAAATCATTCTTAATTAATTTAATCATGTTTTTAAAGTTTACATGGCATATTCTTTTATGCCAGAGGAAAGATTCATCATTATTTGCTTTAGATAGAAAGCATGAAACTTTGCCTGAGGGAGATGTTTCTTGCAAGTCCATCTTGTACATGTTCCTTTTCCTGGGGGCTTTAAGCAAGATGTGCTCATGAGGAATGACCACCCCGGGCCTAAGAACAATGCACTCATGCTCAGTAAAAAGCATGTTATGACTCTGATCACAAAATTAGGATACACTCAGAAGATTGTACCCAAGCTTCTTGACAAAGTTTACCTTCTCAATGTTGAGCTTACCATTTTTGACCTTACCCCTTCCAGTAATGTAACCTCCTGCATCTCCTCGAAAAGCAACTGGTCCTCCCTCAATTCTTTCAAACTTTTGGAGTAGTGACCTATTGCCTGTCATGTGCCTGGAACATCCACTATCAATGATCCATACATTTCTGTTTGTCTTGAGCTGTCCCTGCACAAAAGAGATGATTAGTTACATTTGGAAACCCAAGCCTCATTGGTCTTGGGCTCATCAAAAGAAGTTGAAGACAATGCAACCGTAATTGATCCTGTAGTCATGCTAGAAGGATCATTTGCTAATGTTGATGAAGAACTTTCAGTCACTTGGTATTTCTTTGACTTCCATACCACCTTTGGAAGCTTAAACTTGACCTTCAATACTTCGGAAGTTTTGATGACTTTGGAAGTTTTGATGACTGGCCCTTTGGAAGATCTTGCTTTCACTGTAGCAGGCTTCAGTGCTTCGGAAGTATTCCTTTCTTCCGAGACCAAATTTTTTTCTGAAGGCAAGTTTCCACTTGTAGATACAACCCTTAGCAAGATGAGAAGTACTCCCACACATAACACAGTCCATTTTCTTCCTTCTAGGAGTTCTTCATTGTGAACAAGGCTGAACTTGATCACTTTCCTTCTCCATCTTCATCTTTGCAGATGTTGTGGCAATTCTTGTGGGGTTAGAACTACCTTTGGAGCTGGATGGTTCATGTTGTACAGCAGCAATGCACAACTGATCAGCCTTCTTCTTGATGATGGGATGATTTTGACATGAACTAGAACTTTTATTGATGGAATTCAAGTTTGTGTCTTCAACCTTTACCACTTCAAATCCTACAGAGATGAAGACTTGTTTCTATGCAGAATTGAAGGTGGCCTTTTTGGACTTTCTTTTGGCCTTCCTGATCAAGTTCTTTCTTCTTGACTTGGTCATCACAACAGCTCTGCTCTCCTCAGAGGGATGGTGACCCTTCTTAGAATGCTCTTCTTCACTCTTCTCAGAGCCATTCTCCACCATCTCCTCTTTATCCTCTTCAGTCACAGGATCTATGAGGGGAAGCTTATCTTCACTAGTTCCACACCTAGGAGATCTTACAGACAAGATTGTGTGTGGAGGATCTATCTCAAAAGATCCTAGTCCCTGCTTATTTTGATAACAAACTTTTGCATGCAAGGATTAGGATATTATGTTCTTGAAGGTCTCTTCTTCAAGAACACATTTTTCTACCTTGGCTTTGCTGATCAGAAGCTCAGCCTGGCATTAAGTTCATTTAGTAATGAGATCTTTGATCTGAATCCTGTAGTTTGTATGCTCATGGTTAATAGTTGAAATGGGTTTCTCTAAGTCCTCTATCTTTAGTTTATAATCATTTTTAGCTCTTTTAAAATCAGCTTTTAAAATATTTAAGGATTCAAGGCCAGATCTCATTTCTAAATTATAGGACCTGTATCTATTAACTTTAGCAATGCATTTAGGAGTACACAGATGTTCCAATACCTTGGCTTCATAGTGGTCTGCCATGAGTGCTTGGTTTGGAGATGCATTTTTTACTTGAAAACTCTAGTCAAAGCCTCCTTCTTCAATAGCAACTGCAGCTTGCTGCTTTGGCTTCTCATTCTGGGGGGCTTTCTCAGTGTAGTTTGGTCTGGTTTGTGCTTGGCGACCATTTGTCCTTGGTTCCTTAAACTCTCTTACAACGTGTCCCATCATGTTACAGTTGTAACACTTTATTTTGCTTTTGTCCAGCCCAAACTTTCCACTAGCTGCATTGCTTGGAAACTTTCTCCTTATCCTCATGTAGAACTTCTTGGCTCTGTGAGTGAGAAGAACCATTTGCTGGACTATCTCCATGTACTCCAGATCATTTGGATGGATATAGTCTAAATCTTCAAGAGTGAAGAGAAAGTTACCTGAAGTTTTATCAGCAAAGACAAAGGCATGAGAAGAACTTGTCTCTTGGAAAGGACTTCCTTGAGTGTAGCTTTCCCTTGGAGTCTCTGAGAAGGTGATGAAAAGGCCCTTTTGTGAGTTGTCAGGGAAGCATATAAGATGATGTTGTAGTTCAATTCTTTCCCTTTCAACCACATGGAGGGCTGAACTCAGTTGATTGCTGGAGGTACCAGATGAGTTTTGCATGTTCATCTCCATCTGGTATCCACTAAGAATTACATACAACTCTGTGAGAGTAAGAGTCTTAAGGTACTCAGTCCTCTTGATAACAACACAATAATGTGTCCATTGTCTAGGAAGAGAGGACATAAACTTCCATACAATGTTCCTGTTCTCAAGAGTTACTCCAACATCCATTAGAGTATCCATAATCTCAAGAAACCTGAAGTATTGTTGAGTCATGGTTTCACCTGCCTTGAAGGTGATGTTTTCAAACTGCTGCTTCAAGAGATCCTTCTTGTTCTCCTTTGCTTCAGTAGACCCTTCAGACATCAGCTTCAGTGCTTCCCATAGTTGCTTGGCAGTTTTGCACTTCTTGAAGCCTCTGTAGATGGAGTTTGGAAGAGCAGTTTGAAAGGCTGTCATGGCTTTCAGATCAATCTTAATTCTCTTTCTATCTGATTCAGAGTAATCAGCCACAGCCTTAGGAATCATACCACCACCAGTAGTAGAAGTGGTGCTTGGTATGTAAGGTCCTTCAACAACAGAGTCCCACATCCTGGAGTCTTGAGACTTGATAAAGCCTCCCATTCTTTGACATCAAGTATCAAAGTTTTCAGGAGTGATCAGTGGAGACTTTCTCATAGTTCCAGTTTCCATATCAGCTTTGGTTATAGCTGCCATTTGAGTTGTTAAGTATTTTGTGTGTGTAAGGGATCTTAAGATGGTGAGATCTTATATCAAGAGCCTGAAAAGCTCTGATACCAAATGAAGGACCGATGAAGGGTATGCACTTACAACACAACAACACAATGAGGAGAGTTGCTTAGAACACTTAACAGATCAAACAAGGAACTGGTTAACTTGTTAATGAAAGATGCTAAGAACACAAGTAAATGTGAGACTTAACAAGATTGCAAATAACACAAGTATTTGGTTTTCAAGAATGTTGTATATTGCTTCTCAAGTTCTATTACAAGTTACAAAGCATCGATACAAAGTTACAAGTACTTGAGATACTTTATACTACATCCTACAGGTGGCCATACTTTGAAGGCCAGCTCGATACAATTGACTAGACAACTACAAAATCAAATGTAGAGTCAAAAGCAGATCTGCCTTTTGACTTGTGACTATGACATGCCATAGCTCACATCCTAATATATTACAAAAAGGATAAAAATTACAGAAAGTAGAAAGCATGGACTCAATAACTCAATGTACAGTTACCAAAAGCATGGACCTTTCACCAACTCATGTAAGTTGGTGACTTTATAGTGTAGCAGTGGAAAGGTGGTCCAGCTTTATGGTAAAGTACATCAGATAAAATCATATCTCTAAAAGTCTTCGGAAGAAATCTGTCTTCACTCTTTGGCTTCAGAAAACTTTGACTTTGAAGCTTCGGAATACTCCACTTTTGGCTTCCGAAGATGTTGGTCTTGGCTTCTAAAGATTTTACACTTAGAATATTTCTAGTGTATGGTGTAAAACTTCCGAAACATTTCTACTTCTGTTCTTTAGTGCATGCTTGTAGAGAGACTTTGGATGTTTTGGCTCCATCAGACTTATAGGAATCCTTACAGAGGAGTTATCTCCTCAGGCTCCTTTTCCCTCACAAACCACTCCTCCTTAAACATCTCAAATACATCTCCTTCATCCGAGCCCTTCTTGGCCAAATAAGTCAATGGTCTCTCATCGACCTCTTAATATTCTAGCTTTGAATCATAATCAACAAGCTGTTCATCCTTTTCCTCCTCATCTATCAACCTCTTTTTAGCAGTCTTTTCATCACCTTCCACAGTTGTGTCTCTCACAACCTCCTATCCTGCCAAATCTTTCTCTATATCAAAGCCCAAGTTAACAAATCCAGCTTTTATAACCTCCTACTCATTCTCAACATTCTCATTCCTTCCAGTCTCATTCTCTGTCTCTATATCATCTCTCACACCTGATCCTCCAGCAGTCTCAGTCCCTGCACCACTAGTGCCTTCTCTTGCCCTGGAAGATGTATCCACACTCAGAAATGGTACTTAGAAATATCAGTCATATCATCTAACTCCGATTGAGTTAGCTGATTGGACAGGCCAGCAACAGCCTTTAGCTTATTGACCTCGGTCAGCAGTCTCTTAATCAAATTCTGCTAATCCACCAGTATCTTTGTCATCCCTTCTATCATCTCATCCTTTCTTTTCTCTCTTAACTCCTGATTGGTCAACTTTGTCTTTATCATACTTAGCTCATGGGCTAAAGAAGAGTTCAGGTTCCTCATAACGTTCTCATCCAGTCCTCCCCTCTCATCCCTTTTATGGGGCTTAGAAAATGCTTGATGCTTATGTTTCGTCCTCCTCTCAGTCTCCCCCTCTTCAGCCCTTTTCTTGGACCGTTTCTCCTTCTCAGCCCTTACCTCCTATTCCGCCTCATGTATATCATCTTCGAAGTCATAGTCTTTCTCTTTAGCGCATTGATTCCTGTTTTTCACAGACTCAGCTTGTTTCTGTCTTGTCTCCTCAACACGCTTATCCTCAGATTCAATCACCATCCGATTATAGTTCCATCTTTGGGATGGGTACATGTTCTCCCACAAGTGTGTAATCTTCCCACTAAAGTCGTGCCTTATTGCACAACAGTTAGCAAATATCCGAGTGTTCATTTGAACCAATCCCTTAATTTCTCCATGTCTCGGCACATTTGGAATCAGATCGTCTATCAACATCTGCGAAAATCTTGGATACAACAGCCATTTGTTTTTCTTCAGGGCCATAACGTTCTCGGTCATGCAGTCAAAGATGAGTTTGGCAATATTGACCTTCTACCCCCTACAAAATATAATCATGGCTTTGGCCCAATCCAGATTCAGCCCATATGATCCACTCTTATGGTAATCTAAGAACATAATGAAAACGTGCGCGATGTATCTCCACTCCTTGGACAGGAAGGACTTCTTGATCTCCTTTTATTGTCCCCAAAGGAGGGCCCTTATATCCAATACTTCGGAATGCATCAAATAACTCCTGATCAGTCAGCACAACCTCATCTCCAATGTCTTCTTGGAGTCTCAACACTCGTGTAATAATCTCTGCATTAATCGCTATGTCATTCTCTAGTACTCTAGCAACAATCCTCTAAGGATTGGCTCTAGTATCATACTCGGCAGTATGCCAGCAATCTCGAATCTGAAGGTCATAAATTGTTGAAGAGTGAGTGACTGAGTAAGAAATAGGTGAGCGTTGGAGCCAACGAATGCAATCTCTAATCCTGCAGCTTTAGGTTGAGTATCATCCAGAATGGCCGTAATGTTGTTCCTCTTGTCGAACTTCAGATTAGCCATTTTATCTTATAAGTAGATGAAACGCATTAGAAAGATAAGTTAAAATGAATAATAAAGAATAATAATTAAAAAGATTAAAAATAAAGTAAAAAATTTAAATTCGCTAGGCGAAAGTATAGTTTCGCTAGCCGAAACAGTAGTTTCGGCAAGCGAAAAAGTAGTTTCGGCAAGGAACAGGATGAAGTTTCAGCATGCCAAAGAAGTAGATTTAGCACGCAAAAACTATAAATTCGGCAAAGTGAAACTGAATCTTGACCAGCGAAACTGTGAAGTTCGCACGGACAGCATAACTTCACAGTTTCGCTGAAAACATTTGAACTTTCGTTTAGTTTCGTTGGATTATTAGTAATTTCGCAGTAAAAACTGCGAAGGTACCGAAGAGACACAGTCTAATCGGTCCTTAAGATGTTGATTAAACCTAGATTAAACTACAACCGAAGGTTCAAAACTCACATCTGAAAATGAACATCAAACAGGAATAGAACACCCTAAAAATCAAAATCATTCTCAAAGTTCATGGAAGAAGCTCTTAAACTAAAAACCACAAATATGCAAAAATGAGCCCTTGATTTCGCAAAATGTGATACATAGCACTTAGTTTTGCTGGCAGCGAAACTATAGTTTCGCCGGTACATGCTTTGATCAGAAATGACTCAGGAATGAGCGAAAGTGGCGACGAATCTACAGTTTCATGCCGCGAAACTACCAGCGAAAGTATAGTTTCGCTGAAAAACTTAAAATTTTAAAAAATTTATATTTTATTTTTAATATATAAATATTTAGAAAAGAATTAAGACAAAAATAAAAGCAAAATAAAAGAATCAAAAAGAAATTACCCCACTACCTCACCAAACTTCACATAATTTTGACATAATAAAAGAAAATAAAAGGATAGAGAAGAACGAAAAGCTGAAGAGATTCTCCAGAGAGTCATAATTCGACGGGATTGCTGATATACTTGTACTTTTAAGCCCATACCTTCTTCTTTTCAACAAGTGAATTGCAGCTACTATTATCATGTTTTGGTTCGTTTAAAGAAGACTTAAATGTCTCAGTCCCACAGACATTTGGCAAGAAACTTATCTTGTCCTCATAATATATTGAACAAGTGACACGCTCTACTTGATTATTTCTTTTAAAAAAACACAGATCCTTTTCAAAAGAAGCACAGTCCTTATAGACGTCAAATAATGAGAACTCCAGGTCTATGCTCACGTATAACAGAGGAGTTGATCAATTGAGACTAACAGATGAGAGCTTCAGGTCTATGCTTACGTATAACAGAGAAGATCATCATATCATGCTGATGAGATCTCCAGGTCAATACTATCGTACAACAAAGAAAATCATCACTTCAGGTCAATGTTCACACATAGGAGAGGAGATAAGCATGGAGAAAAATACAACAACGAGCTTCTTTGATACAAAGGGAAGCTAGCATATAGTTTTTGAGATAGGATGGGGAAGAGAAACAAGGATACTTTAGGTGAAAAATATATCAACGAAGAGATATCACGTTCTCAATCCATTTTGAACAAGGACTTGTAACTTTGTGAAGGCCAAAAATGTCAAGGGGATTATCCAAATTATAAAGTTTCTTATTCAGTTAGTTAAGCCATTAGATTACTGTCTACTTCGCTTTCTGCCTGAACATATCAAGCATATCCCAACACAATACTGTTGACCTCCTTCATATCATCCAGGCAGCAAATTTTATTTAGAAGAAATCTGCAATAAAAAAAGGAAAAAACATTTATTATTCTCCCCCAAAATTTCTACGAATCAGCAAGATTGGAGAAATTTCTATGTAATATATACATATTTATTATTATTATATATATATATATATATGTATATATATATATATATTTATTAAATTTTTTATTTATTTATTTATATGTAAAACTTTGGAGGACTATGGAGATTTATGAGAAACTAAAAGAAAGAAATAAAACAAAAAAAGGAGTATATACATTATATACATGAGATAGTTTTAAGAAACGCGGGTTCTAAAATGATATTAATCCTAACATAGAGATCAATTCATAAAAACGAGGTTTCTCAAATATTTTAGTGAAAAGATCTGTTTTTTTTAGTGTCAATGGAAATAATATCAATAAAACCCTTCTCCTGAGCATCACGGATTGCATGAATCCGTGTCTCGATGTGCTTGCTGCGGGAATGATGAATTAGATTCTTTGTGATGCCAAGGGCTGCCTCATTGTCCCAGAACAACGATGTATGAAGAAAGTTGATGCCATAGTCAATCATCTGATGTTGTATCCAGAGCACTTGTGAGCAATAGATTGAACCAGCAATGTACTCTGCCTCCCCCGGGGAAAGAGGGACAGTAGTCTGTTTCTTGCTCTGCCATGATACAAGACAATTTCCTAGTTATTGACAGCCTCCAGTGACAGATTTTATGTTTAACCTGCAATCATTTGAATCACTGTCAGAATAAGCATGTAAATTAAAGTTCCCACCATAATGATACCAAAGCCCTAACAAGAAGAGCCTTTAAGATAACGAAAGATTCGTTTGACAGCCTTTTCATGAGACTCCTTCGGGGCAAATTGGTATCGAGCACAGTATCCTATAGCAAAGGTGATGTCGGGACGGCTTGATGTAAGATACATAAGGGAACCGATCATAGATCTGTACAGATGAGGATCAACAAGTTTACCATTCTCATCTGGAGTGAGGCATGTTTGAGCAGTGAATGGAGTTAGTTCAAGAGAAGCATCATCCGTCTTGAATTTCTTTAGAATTTATTTGATATAGTTCTCCTAATGAATGAGAATTCCCTCTAGCTTTTATTCAACTCGCAACCCAAGGAAAAAGCACATCTCCCCCATCATGCTCATTTCAAAACGACTACGCATAACCACCTCAAACTCCCGACACATATTTGGATTGGTGGAGCCAAAAATAATGTCATCCATGTAGACTTGCATAATAAGCATCTCACCATCCACTTCTTTCTTGATAAAAGTCATATCAATGGTGCCACGAGAAAAACCATTGCTCAGAAGAACTGTGTTAGAGTCTCGTACCAGATGCGAGGAGCTTGATGAAGACCGTGTAGAGATTTGTCAAGCTTGTAGACTTTGTCGGGAGAGTCCGGATCCTCAAACCATGGTGGTTGACACACATATATCTCTTTATCAATATCTCAATAGAGAAATGCACATTTGACATCCATCTGATAGACTTTGAACTGTTTGTTAGCGGCATGAGCCAGAAAAATCCGTATAGCTTCAAGAGGGGCTACGGGAGCAAAGACTTCCGTGTAATCAATCCCTTCTTCTTAAGCGAAGCCCTGAACCACCAATCTGGACTTGTTTCTTACCACAATACCATGGTCATCGGGTTTGTTCTTGAACACCCATTTTGTGCCTATTGGGCATTTGTTTGGTGGGAGATCAACCAACGTCCACACCTTGAGCTTCCTTAAATGTTGCAGCTCCAGTTGCATCGATTCAACCCAACAAGGATCCTGAAGAGCGGCATAAACATTCTTTGGAATGATTTGGGATATAAATCAAGAGAATAGGCATAAATTAATCAAAGCAGATTGACTCTGCGTCCGAACGTGATGGATCCTATAATGTTATCATGGACGTGGTCTTTCAGGGTTTTGAAATCAGTGGTTAGGGGTCGGGCATTTGAAGAAGGTGGGCTGATGGGTTGTTGATGGGTAGATGATGGAGAAGAAGATGATTGGGTAGATTCAATTGGTGATATGGACAGAATAGGTTGTGATGAGGTAGAGGTAGATAACCATGGAAGAGATGCAGAAACATGTGGCGGTGGAATGTTAAAGGATGATGAGGAAGATGCAATGTCAACTGATGTGGCATTGTCAGGTGATGAATAGGAGGGGCTTGATGAACAGGAGGAACAATAGGTAATGGATCTGGAGGAATGATGTTTGTTTGGACATTAGAGATGGACGCATCATCATCAAAAACTGGAAGATTAAATGAGTTGAAAACCTTATTGGAGTCAAAGAACCATGCGGGTTCTGATCGGAAATCAGAGGAATTAGATTCTTGCCAATTAACATAGAAAGACTCTTGCACAATACGTGTACTCTTGTTATACACCCGATAAGCTTTCTGAGAGGAGGAGTAGACCACGAAGTAACACTCATCAGACACAACACCGAATTTCGTCTTTTGTGCCGCGCATCCTAATGGACGAAAGAAATCAATCAAAGGCTTCCTCTTATGGAACATTTCATATGGAGTCTTCATTTTCTCTTTGACGATCAGCACCCCGTTAAGAACATAGGAAGCACAGTTCATCACCACTGCCCAGAAGATAATGGGTAAAGAAGACTCAATCAGCATAGTACGAGTGGCTTCAATAAGGGTGTGATTCTTTCTTTTAACAACACTATTCTGCTAAGGTGTTCTCGCTGCACTGAACTGTCTCAAAATACCTTTACCAGCATAAAAGGAATCAAAGTTTGATTTCTGAACTCGGTACCATTGTCAATTCGAATAGCCATAACCTTCCTCTTGCTTATCATTTCAATAGAAATCTCACCCAGGAATAGCTGGAAAAATCATCTGTAACGACAAGGCAAAAAGATTTTTTAGCAATTGATTTAACGCTGATTGGGCCAAACAAATCAGTATTTAACAACTCAAGGGGATTAGAAATGCTATTTTCAAGTTTTGGTTTATGTGGTTTCTTATGTTGTTTTCCTTTGGCACATGCCATGCATTTCTCAACAACTGAAAAGTCTTTTAAAGGTAATCCCCTAACAAGATTGTTTTTAACTAATTTGTTTATATTTTTAAAATTAACGCGGCCAAATATGCGATGCCACAAGAAAAACTCAGTTGTGGAAGCTTTTGACAGAAGACAGGTGACAGTGGATGTTGACTCTTTAGAACCCATGTCGAGAAGATATGTGTCATTCTTTCTTGGAGCCCGCATAAGCACCATCTCCTCTAGAATATCAATCTCGGACTTCAGAAAGAGACATTCGTTGGACTTGAACAAGACTGTAATGTCTTTATCACAAATCTGAGAGACACTCAGCAGATTGAAAGCTAGCTCTGGTACATAATTGACTTTCTCCAATGTAAGAGATCCATTGGAATCCTCCTCTTCACCAATTATTTTTCCTCCTTTCTTGTCGTCGGCAAACACGACATATCCTCCATTGATTATGTGGTAGTTTGTCAATAAGTCTTTCAGCCCCGTCATATGTCTGGAGCATCCACTATCAACATGCCAAACACTATTTACAACTTTAGTGGATGATCCATGCAATAATAGTATAAACATATTAACCAGTTGAAACAGGAACCTATGCTTGAAAACTATAATGGATCTCTTATTAATGATTGTGGATAATCCATGCAATAAGAAATTATTAATGATTGTGGATACTCTAATGGATGATGATCCATGCAATAAGAAATTATTAATGATTGTGGATACTCTAATGGATGTTGGAAAACTATTGAGAACAAGGACATTGTAAGGAAGTTTATGTCCTCTCTTCCTAAACAATGGACGCACTGTTATGTTGTTATCAAAAGGACCGAGAACCTTAAGACTCTTACTCTTACAGAGTTGTATGGTATTCTTAGTGGCTACTAGATGGAGTTGAACATGCAAAACTCATCGAGTAACTCCAGCAATCAACTGAGTTCAGCCCTCCATGTGGTTAAAAGGGAAAGCATTGAACAACAACATCATCGTATATGCTACCCTGAAAACTCACAAATAGGCCCTTTCATCACCTTCCCAGAGACTCTAAGGGAAAGCTACACTCCAAGAAGTCCTTTCCAAGAGACAAGTTCTTCTATTGCTTTTGTCTCTGCTAATGAAACCACAGGAAACTTTCTCTTCACCCTTGAAGATTTGGACTCTATCCATCCAAATGATCGGGAGTACATAAAGATAGTCCAGCAGATGGCTCTTCTCACTCACAGAGCCAAGAAGTTCTACAAGAGAACATGGAGAAAGTTTCCAAGCAATGCAGCCTGTGGAAAGTTTGGGCTGAATAAAAGCAAAGTAAAGTGTTACAACTGTAACCAGATGGGACACTTTGCAAGGGAGTGTAAGGCACCAAGGACAAATGGCGGCCAAACACAAACCAGACCAAACTACACTAAGAAAGCCCCCCAGATTGAGAAGCCAAAGCAACAAGCATCAGTTGTTGTTGAAGAATGAGGCTTTGACTGGAGCTTTTAGGTAGAAGATGTATCTCCAAACCAAGCACTCGTGGCAGACCATGATGAAGCCAAGGTATTGGAACATCTTTGTACTCCTGAATGGATTGCTAAAGTAGATAGATACAGGTCCTATAACTTAGATATGAGATCTGATCTTGAGTCCTTAAATATCTTAAAAGTTGATTTTAAAAGAGCTGAAAATTATTATAAACTAAAGATAGAGGACTTAGAGAAAACCATTTCAACTTTTAAACATGAGCACACAAACTAAAGTACTCAGATCAAAGACCTCATTACTAATTTAACTGAATGCCAGGCTGAGCTTGTGATCAACAAAGCCAATGCAGAAAATGTGTTCTTGAAGAATTGACCTTCAAGAACATAATATCCTTATCCGTGCATGCAAAAGTTTGTTATCAAGATAAGCAGGGACTGGGATCTTGTGAGATAGCTCCTCCACACACAATCTTGTCTGTAAAATCTCCTAGGTGTGGAACTTGTGAAGATGAGCTTCCCCTCATAGATCCTATGACTGAAGAGGAGGAAGAGGAGATGGTGGAGAATGGCTCTGATAAGAGGGAAGAGGAGCATTCTAAGAAGGGTCACCATCCCTCTGAGGAGAGCAAAGCTGTTAGGATGACCAAGTCAAGGAGAAAGAACTTGATCAGGAAGGCCAAAAGAAAGTCCAAGAAGGCTCATGAGATCAAGGCCACCTTCAACACTACACAGAAACAAGTCTTCATCTCTGCCGGATTTGAGTGGTGAAGGCTGAAGACACCAACTTGAACTCCATCAACAAGAGTTCTGGTTCATGTCCTGTCCAAATCATCCCATCATCAAGAAGAGGCTGATCAGTTGTGCACCACTGTTGTACAACCTGAACCATCCAGCTGCAAATGTAGTTCTATCCCCACAAGAATTGCCGCAACATCTGCAAAGATGAAGATGGAGAAGGAAAGTGATCAAGTTCAGCCTTGTTCACAAAAGAAAACTCCTAGAAAGAAGAAAATGGATTGTGTTATGTGTGGGAGTACTTCTCATCTTGCTAAGGATTGTGTTTACAATCCAAAGAGTACTCTCCAAATGACCAAGAAATAAACTTCTAAGAGTTTGGAGAAGAAGAAGCATGCTTCGGAAGGAAAATCCCTTTCCTTCGGAAGCTCCAAAATGAAGAAGAAGACAAGTGGAAACTTGCCTTCGGAAGAAAATTTGGTCTCGGAAGAAAGGAATACTTCCGAAGCACTGAAGCCTGCTGCACTGAAAGCAAGATCTTGCGAAGGTCCAGTCATCAAAACTTCCAAAGTTAACAAAACTTCCAAAATATTGAAAGTCAAGTCTTGTCACACCCTTGCTAAAAGCGGAAACACGGGGATGTAACGAGATCAGGATCGTCATAACACATGGTGAGCGATAGAGATGCAATATAATAAACGATGACAAGCGTGTCATGACGACACCCAACAACAAGGGGACTTGTGTCGTGTTTAGTCAATATTCACGTAACATAGCCATAAGCAGAAACATGTTAATTGATTCACATAACAAAGAAGGTAACCTTGTAATGTAAATTCCCACAACCCGGGAACAAGTATCAAAAGAATGTAATTGTTTAATCAGACTACATGATTGTATCAAAATAAATGTTTGTCAAATATGTTTAGTCTCAAAAATGCATCCTAGGGTCTCCACTAAGGCAGCATACCTAGATCCTCAATTTGCATGATCACCTGAAAAGATATGCTCAAAATGGTTAACAAAATTGTTGGTGAGCTCGCAGGTTTAAATAGTAAATAAGTAATTGATGATGTATAGTAAATGATGTGGAATATAGTGAATAGAGTTATAAGTAAGTAAATCACATGACAATGAGCTTTGCAACAAAACCTAACGACGTACACAAAGATATTGTCAGAATATATTCACCCAAGGGCCCGTTCCTGGCCACTGATGGTACTAACTAGTATACCAACAAACGAGGGTGGGGGTGTCAACCCAGTAGTACTACCAATACCTATCCGTCGGTTCCCACACTGGAATTAAATAGTTGCAAAGAAAGAACCACACAGCAGACCTAAGCATGTATCAGATAAGTACTTGCAAAACAGTATCACGTTGATTCCAAGTATGTAAAATTGTAGAGCATTGAAAATGGGTGAGCATACTTTTCCCGGAAGTTGTAAATGACTGAAATATTGTAAGCGTAAAAGGGGCCACGAAACTCACTTGTTAGGTGGTAAGTATGTATGATCAAAGTATCCAAATGTTGTATGCAATGAACGGTCAAACACCTATTGACAGTTATTGTTAAGCATTAATGATATGTATAAAGCGTATAATAATGTTCGGTCGATTCGGGTTGTATCGGTTGGGTCGCGTGTAACACACACAAACAGACACACGTATTAGATCTTACGTAGATCCAAGTACTAGACATCGTTGCCATCGCTGATGATATTTGTGTAAAAGTTCCGTTGTTATAAGAAAAGTATTTGTTAAATATTAGTATTTGCAAATCAGTTGTTGGTAATTGTAAGTTGTTAAGTAGATTTAATTTGAAATAGTATTTGTAGGCTTGATAGCGTTGACTTTAATCTTTGTGGTTGAGCAATGGCAACCGTGTTAATGTTACCTCAACATCACACGACATACACACACCACGCACAAGAAGGAATTCACACACAACAACTTCAGTCGCACGACAGGACCAGACGCACGACTCAACACTCCTTTCGCACGAATCAACCCTCAATCTTACGAATCAGCTTCATTCGCACGATTGAACCTTCATTTGTACGATTGGCATTCACTCGTAGCACAGAACACCCAATCGCACGACTCAACCTCCATACGCATGAATCAACCTTCATTCGTACGAATAAGCTTCATTCGTACAACTGAACCTTCATTCGTATGATTGGCCTTCAGTCGTGCGATACACGCATAATCGCACACATTCATTCGTTCACCTAACTCAATCGCACACATTCATTCGCTCGCATGACTCAATCGCACACTTCAGTCGCACGACACACCCAATCGCACAACCCAGTCGTACGATTGACTCAGACGCATGATTTCAGTCGCACGACTCGTCCAGTCGCCTAACTGCACACCCAGTCGCACAACCCAGTCGTACGATTGACTCAGACGCATGATTTCAGTCGCACGACTCGTCCAGTCGCCTAACTGCAGAACCGCGACTGCAGGAGTGCTGAGCAGCCTCTGGCTGCTCCGAGCACGGATTTTACACAACAAGGACTTCCAGAAACACACTACAAACATACACAAACAAGAAGCACACTCAGAAAGACATCACATGCACCCACACGACCTCATGTGTTCGGGTTGAACCCGAACACCCGAAACCCTAGAATGGAAAGCCGTGAATAAGCAAGAAAAGGGACAAGCAAGGTCGTCTACCTGCTAGAATGGAGTAGACTTGGTTGTAGATGAAGTCTAGATGGTGAAAACGAGACCAAACGGGGCGGTTTCGGTGTAAGGATGAAGATGAAAAATGAAGAAGAAGAAGAAGTGAAGAGGATGAAGTTATGGTTCTAGGGCTGGAAATGGGGGTTTTTATACCCATTCCAAGTTTGCAAAATGTCGATTTTAGTCCCTGCACTTAGTCCCCGAGTTTCCCAAATTTGTTTCGGTTGAAAACGACTTTATTAGGTTAGTATATTAATGATAAAAATGTATTTAACGATGTTTGTAACTTAAAAATGGTTTTTATTAATGATAATAATATTATATAAAATGGTATATTTGGCAGTAACGATGATGAGAGTTTTAAAAGTTTTTAAAGATGGCATATGTTAACGCTACGAACACAAGAATAAAGATGATAAGCAAGTATGATATCCACACAAAGAGTCAATAAAGATGAGGGATGAATGTTCAAAGAATAGTTAACGGAAACCACGTTAATTGACGGACCTTAAGGTGACGGATGTCACAGTATCCTCCAGTTGAGAGATTTTTGTCCCGAAATTCAGCTGGAGTTAGGTCCAAGAGTGTCATCCTCGAATAGATGTGGATATTTGAGTTTCATCTGATCATCCCGTTCCCATGTAAAATCTATCCCTCGTTTTGAATTCTATCTTACGCAAACAATTGGTATTTTACTACGCTTCAATTGTTTGACCTTTCGATCCATGATCTCAATGGGTTCCTTAACAAAATGAAGCTTTTCGTCAATCTTGATTTCCTCAATTGGTACATGAAGGGATTCTTCGGCCAAACACTTCTTGAGGTTCGACACGTGGAAAGTATCATGTACGCCGCTGAGTTCTTGTGGCAACCTTAATCGGTAAGCCACTGGACCGATTCTTTCTGTAATCTCGAATGGTCCAACGTATCTTGGAGCTAACTTCCCTTTCTTTCCAAATCAAACGACTCCTTTCCAGGGGGAGACTTTAAGTAAAACTCTATCCCCAATGTTGAATTCTAGAGGCTTCCGACGGTTGTCGGCATAGCTCTTTTGGCGATCTCTGGTAGCTTTTAGTCGGTCTCTGATTTGAAAGATCTTGTCGGTTGTTTCTTGAATGATCTCTGGGCCTGTTAACTGACTTTCACTAATCTCGGCCCAACAAACTGGAGATCTGCATTTCCTTCCATATAATGCTTCGAAGGGAGCACATCCAATGCTTGTATGGTAGTTGTTGTTGTAAGAGAACTCAATCAGTGGTAAGTGAGCGTCCCAACTACCACCAAAGTCGATTACACACGCCCTCAACATATCTTCTAGCGTCTGTATAGTTCGCTCACTTTGGCCATCTGTCTGAGGGTGATAGGCGGTACTCATATCTAATCGGGTGCCCATCGCTTTCTGTAGTGTCTGCCAAAATCGTGAAGTAAATAGGCTGTCACGGTCAGATATGATCGACACAGGTACTTTGTGTCTTGTCACGACCTCCTTGATGTACAATCTCGCCAACTTATCCATCTTGTAGTCTTCTCGGATCGGCAAGAAATGAGCTGACTTCGTCATCCGATCCACTACGACCCATATCGATTCATGCCCGCTGCTTGTTCTAGGGAGTTTGGTAATGAAATCCATAGCTATATTCTCCCATTTCCACCCGGGAATCTCAGGTTGCTGTAATAATCCCGATGGTTTTTGATTTTCAGCTTGGACTTTCGACCACGTTAGGCATCTGCTGACGTACATAGCAATGTCTTTCTTCATGCCTGGCCACCAATACACATCTTTGAGATCGTGATACATCTTGTCTGCACCAGGATGAATAGAATATCGCGTCTTGTGGGCTTCATCCATGACTAAGGTATGTACACCTCCCTATCTGGGTACCCATATGCGATCCATGATGTATTGTATGCCATCGTCCTTGCAGCTCATTTGTTTGTCTAACCCTTGGAATTCTTCTCCCGCAAGGTTCTCTTCTTTCAATGCTTCACTTCGTGCAATTTGGATCTGGGCTTACAAATTTGTTTGAATAGTTAATCCCAACGCTCGAGCACGTAGTGGTTTCACACGTTCTTTGCGGCTTAAAGCATCAACCACCACGTTAGCTTTCCCCAGATGATACCGGATTTCACAATCGTAGTCACTAAGAAGCTCTACCCAACATCGCTGTCGCATACAGGTAATGCCTCCAAATCTTGAGTGCAAATACTAAAGCGCCCAACTCAAGATCATGAGTTGTATTGTTCTTTTCGTGCACCTTAAGTTGTCGCGAAGCGTAGGCAATCACCTTATCCTTCTGCATTAGTACACATCCCAGTCCTTGATGCGAAGCATCGCAGTACACCACAAAATCATCAGTTCCATCTGGGAGGGAAAATATAGGCGCGTTGCAGAACTTCTCTTTCAACGTTTGGAACACTTGTTCTTGTGCAAGTCCCCAATCAAACTTCTTGTCTTTTTGAGTTAGCAATGTTAATGGCTGCGCGATCTTTGAAAAATTCGCGATGAAGCGTCGATAGTAACCGGCCAATCCTAAGAATTTCCGTATCTCTGATGGTGTCTGGGGCGCATCCCATTTCTTCACCGCTTCGATCTTGCTGGTATCTACATGAATCCCATCTTAGTTAACCACATGACTCAAAAACTTCACTTCCCGCAACCAGAATTCACACTTCGAGAACTTTGCGAAAAGTTTTTCTTCCCGTAGCAGTTCCAGTATTGCCCGAAGATGTTCTTCATGATCTTCTTTTGATCGGGAGTAGATAAGTATATCGTCTATGAATACGATCACAAACTTATCCTAGTAAGGTTTGCACACCCGATTCATCAGGTCCATAAACACAGCTGGTGTGTTAGTCAGCCTGAACGGCATGACCAAGAACTCATAGTGCCCATAACGAGTTCTAAACGCTGTCTTCGGTATGTCGTCCTCGAAAACCCTTAGCTGATGATATCCAGAACGAAGGTCGATCTTTGATAAATATGAAGCTCCTTGCAGCTGATCAAATAGATCATCGATCCTGGGGAGAGGATATCGATTCTTCACGGTTAACTTGTTCAACTCACGGTAATCGATACACATGCGGAAAGACCCATCTTTCATTTTGACAAAAAGTACCGGTGCTCCCCACGGTGAGTGACTCGATCGAATAAAACCCTTCTCCAGTAGTTCCTGCAACTGACTAGACAACTCTTGCATTTCTGATGGCGCTAACCGATATGGCGTCTTTGCTACCGGTGTAGCTCCAGAAACCAAATCTATACGAAATTTCACCTGTCGTGGAGGAGGCAAACCAGACATGTCATCAGGAAATACATCCGGGTAATCCCGTACCACTGGAATATCTACTAGTTTCCTCTCTTCGTCCTTCTTTTCTACCACATGAGCCAGAAAAGCGTAGCACTGCTTTCGTAAACTTCGGCGTGCTTTCATGCAGGAGATAAGCTTTAAGTTCCTTCCCGGTCGTTCTCCTTGAATCTTGAGTACCTCCCCGCTTGACATGGGGATTCATACTACTTTGTCCCGAAAAACAATCTCAGCCCCGTTTTGCGACAACCAGTCCATACCCACTATCACATCAAAACTTCCTAGCTCAAAGGGTATCAAGTCTATATAGAAGGCATGGTCCTCCAATATTATCGAGCACTTCCTAATGATCTCATCGGCCCGAACAACTCTACCATTGGCCATTTCTACAGAGTAGCTAGTTTCTAGCCTACTAGGACTCAAATCAAGTAATTGCACAAACTCAGAAGATATAAAGCTATTGTCTGCTCCAGTATCAAATTATATAGATGCGAAGTGATGATTGAGTAAGTGCGTACCCGTGAAAACATTCGGGTCCTGACGGGCATCGTTGGCTCCAATGACAAATGCACGTCCCCGAGCTGTGTTTCCTTGGTTTGTCGGGCCTTGATTTCCAGCTATGGCCATCACCTGCGGCTGGTTGTTTCCTTGTTGACCTGGTTCCCGATTCAGTCTAGGGCACATGTTTCTGTAGTGATCAGGGCCTCCACACTCATAACAGACCCTGGCATTCCTGACGGGGTTAACCGCGTTGACCGGAGCCACCAGATTCGGCGCTGTTCTGCAGTCTCTCGCTAAATGCCCCGGGCGTCTACATTTCGCGCACACCCGGCACTGCATTCCTGGGGGATAGTAGTTGCACCTGTCACATTTAGGGTGCGGCCCAACATACTCTCTCTTGCCTTGAGTCACGGCCACAAAATTCTTGGTCGTCTTGGCCCTTTTATCAAATTTCCCGGCACTCGACCGGCTCGTTTCTCCAACATCTTTCTTCTTCTATACTCCTCTGCCCAAAACCCCTGTTCTCACCATTTCATCAGTTAGAGCGCCAGCCTTCAGAATTGCGCTGTGGATAGTAAGAGGAGCAGCTGCTGTTACCATTGCTCGGATTTGAGGCGCAAGTCCCCAAATATACCTCTCTATCCTCTTTGATTCCGGAGTGACCAAATGTGTAACCTGTCTTGCCAACTCGTGGAATCGATCAGTGTAAGCTGCGTGCCCGGCCCCCACCATAGCATGATTCCAGAATTCATGCTCCAGTTTCTGCATCTCGTTGAGGGGGCAGTATTCCAGTGCTTAAGGCCTTAAACTCATCCCACGACATCTGCATCGCTGATTCTCTTCTCTAGCTTGAACCTGGGTGTTCCACCAGGTTAACGCCTTGCCCTGTAATGAGCACGTGGCATATTTGATTCTCTGGCTATCGAGGCATTCACTAATGTGAATCACTGCCTCCATCTTCTCAAGCCATCGGGCTAGGGCTATCGCCCCACCTTTCCCATAAAATTCTCTCGGTTTGTAGGCCACAAACTCCTTCTATAAACACCCCCAACTAGCATTCACAACCCTAGTCTCAATACCGGCTGTTCCACCATTCCCGGTCTCCTGATTACTTTCGTTCCCAGTCGGGTTTCCATTTCCCACTTCAGTTTCGATCCTACCTTGACCTCTTTCTCCATTATCCTCATTATCATTGCCACCATCCCCGTGGGGGTGGTGTTGCTGGAGTGCATCGCTCACTTGGGCCACGATAGTAGGAATCAGTGCGGCCAACTGTTGAGCGATAAGAGCTGCCATCTCAAAGTTTCTTGTTTCGTGATTATTACTGGTAAGACCATCACTTGTTCTTGGTGCTCTACCTCTGCCTCTGCCTCTGCCCCTTGGGGCTTCACTCCCGCCACTGTTGCTGCGGGTAACTCTTCGAGGCGGCATTTTCTAATCATAGAAGTAGTAAACATGTAAGTTTAAACCATTTCAAATTATATGGTTCACATCGTTCATCAAAGTCCAACATTCCATGTTAATATCACACTTATAGTCCACACATCACATGTAAGTCGTGTAGTTCTCACACCATGAATTGATAATGTCTTAACAATAGTCATCATATCAATTGTAAATCCATGTATATGCTCACGTTTAGTTTAGCGGAGGTTGTCCATCTCTTCCTCTTTCGAGGTTTCAGACATAACCTCCTCAGGGTCAATCTCAATGTCCGAGGTCAAGCGCAATAGCATGATCTGTGAAGATCTCTTCGGGTTTAATACCCGGGTTTGATAAACCAACTCGGTGCGCAGAGGGAACGGAAGATCCAATAGAAGCATCCCATAAGGAGTGAGCATAAGGGCTCTCTCACAGGGTGAAAAGATCACATAACAGATTGATAAACGAATCAAGTAAAGAGGAACACATACACGAGATATAATATGCATAAAGATCCTAGCATGCAAATCTTCATGAAGGTTCCTAGGTTATAGTCTAGGTCAAGCGTATTGCCTAATTCTCTATAACCAATGGCTCTGATACCAATATGTCACACCCCCGCTAAAAGCGGAAACACGGGAATGTAACGTGATCGGGATCGTCATAACACATGGTGAGCGATAGAGATGCAATATAATAAATGATGACAAGCGTGTCATGACGACACCCGACAACAAGGGGACTTGTGTCGTGTTTGGTCAATATTCATGACAACATAGCCGTAAGCATAAACATGTTAATTGATTCACATAACAAAGAAGGTAACATTGTAATGTAAATTCCCACAACCTGGGAACAAGTATCAGAAGAATGTAATTGTTTAATCAGACTACATCATTATATCAAAATGATTGTTTGTCAAATATGTTTAGTCTCAAAAATGCATCCTAGCGTCTCCACTAAGGCAGCACCTAGATCCTCAATTTGCATGATCACCTGAAAAGATATGCTCAAAATGGTCAACAAAATTGTTGGTGACCTCGCAGGTTTAAATAGTAAATAAGTAATTGATGTTGTATAGTAAATGATGTGGAATACCGTGAATACAGTTATAAGTAAGTAAAACATGACAATGAGCTTTGAAACCAAACCTAACGACGTACACAAAGATATTGTCGGAATATATTCACCTAAGGGCCCGTTCCTGGCCACTGATGGTACTAACTAGTATACCAACAAATGAGGGTGGGGGTGTCAACCCAGTAGGACTACCAATACCTATTCGTCGGTTCCCACACTAGAATTAAATAGTTGCAAAGAAAGAACCACGCAGTAGACCAAGCATGTATCAGATAAGTACTTGCAAAACAGTATCACGTTGATTCCAAATATGTAAATTGTATGTAAATTGTACAGCATTGAAAATGGGTGAGCATACTTTTCCCCCAAGTTGTAAATGATTGAAATATTGTAAGCGTAAAAGGGGCCACGAAACTCAATTGTTAGATGGTAAGTATGTATGATCAAAGTATCCAAATGTTGTATGCAATGAACGGTCAAACACCTATTGACAGTTATTGTTAGGCATTAATGATATGTATAAAGCGTATAATAATGTTCAGTCGATTCGGGTTGTATCGGTTGGGTCGCCTGTAACAGACACAAACAGACACACGTATTAGATCTTACGTAGATCCAAGTAGTAGACATTGTTGCCATCGCTGATGATATTTGTGTAAAAGTTCCGTTGTTATAAGAAAAGTATTTGTTAAATATTAGTATTTACAAATCGGTTGTTGGTAATTGTAAAATGTTAAGTAGATTTAATTTTAAATAGTATTTGTAGGCTTGATAGTATTTGAAATAGTATTTGTAGAACGAGTAGAAAACGATCAGATGCGAACTATTAACTTGGAATAGGCTTTTAGGATGCTCTGGACGGCTAGGTTATGAGTATGTGTCAAAAGTTCTGTTTTTCCACAAATTAAGTGGTATTTATAGGTTTGCAGTCTTCATTCGTGCGACTGAACCATTAGCATGGTTCAGTCGTGCGACTGACCCATGCGACTGATCATACGCACGACTGAAAGTTCAGTCGTGCGACTGAGTCAATCTCATGTCTCACTCGTACGATTGATCCAGTCGTCTGGTTCAGTTGTGCGACTGGTTTATTAGCTTGATGTATTCATGCGTATGATCCATAAGTATGGTCCATTAGAATGAATCATCATATAACAACTTCAAACCTATATAATAAATTTATATATATGAATCAGATATAAGTAAACATCAAAGCACAAATCATATATTATTACATTGTTTCATTACACATATGTAACGCTATGAAAGACATTTACATTAAGCACATAAACTAGGGACATATGTATCAACAAACTCCCCCTTGGTCCTAGTTTACTCTAACGTCTAACATCCTTCATATGCTTTTCAAACCTCTTGTACTTCTCCTCTATTGTGACTCCTACGTGTATTTCATACTCAAAGCAGAGCCGTATCACATTCTGGAATTGGAGAGCTTGTACAATATCTTGCGCGTCATAGAACAGTGGCCACTTGTATAAAGTGTAGACATCTTCAGCTGACAAGTTGGTAAGCCACATTAGGTCAAATACCCTGATAGTTTCCATTTTGCCCTCTCTGTTTAGAACTATTACCGCTTCACCCGTCCTCCAGTCATAATACCACCATTTGAAATGTGGAGTGAAGTCCTATGGCATTTCCCGTAAGGGAATCTTTGACATCGTGCGCGGGGGACTCCACTTCAACACTACTTTAGGCTTTCCAAATATGGGATCGACCTCAGACTTGCGAATAAACCTCTTCGGTTGTTGAGGTCTGAAGTTTACCCACCTAGTGTGGTATTCCTTCTTTAATGCAGCTTCAAACCAACCTAACATCTTTCTAGGATCAACATACAGCAGATTTAAGCATGCCAGTCGGTTGAGCTCAAAGCCTGGTAGAGTTTCCAGATCATGAGGATACCTGAAGTACTCTATTCCCTTCTCCCTTTTTACAGCATAAACGTTTAAGTCCTCAAATACGCCCACGCTATGATCTTGCCAGATACCTTTTGATGTTTCTTGACTTTGTAGAGTTTCGTGTAGGCGTTTTGCTTTGGTGTTGTGTGTTGGGCTCTTATTTCAGCAAAACAAGCTACCAATTCAGCCTTCTTTATATCAACATCTACATCCGAGACTTGGGCTTGGCTTTCATCCTTATCCTTTTCTTTCTCCATCTCATCCAGCTTTCCAAATGTAGAACTGCCAAGACTGTCACCTAAGTTGGGGATCACATTTCCCTCTTGGTCAGTGTACTCTTGATAGTGGTCAGACATGACATCCTCTATCTTTATTTTATCAACATCGTTCAGCTCATCATCACTCATAACATCGACCTTTGGAGCGTCTTTGACGAGCTCATCGGGATTCAGTCTGAACATCTCAACAAGTTGTTCATCGGTCAAATCGTGAATAATTTCTCCTTCATCAGGAGTTTAGCTCACTAACCTTCTCACAATCCCTTGTAAATCAGGAATCATTGTGAATTGAGACTGGATTTGCTGAAGGGGAGCAATATCATATTCATCTTGCTGTGTTGTTTTATCTGCTTGATTTAAACATTTAACGCATCAATCATTAGTATTTAATCAAGACATTTAAACATAGATAAACATAAATAACCATAAATTACATTAATGTAATATTCTAATCAAGTACAAAAGTTCATAAATACAAAGCATCTAATCTTTACTTTTATCTTGATCGGTCAATTCTTCAACTGTAGGAGGTGTGGATGTGTCTCCTTGATCTTGAGCTCCCTTAGAACGCCTCTCTTTAGCCTGAGTAGAGGCTAATGCAGCAGCATCACCTTCTTCGTCATCATCGTCCTCTTTCGCCTTTCCACTCTGTCCTTCATCATCACCCTCATCTTCTTCATCCGAATCATCATCCTCTTCATCATCATCATCATCATCATCATCATCATCATCATCATCATCATCATCATCATCATCATCACCTTCCCCGATCTTTAAAGGCTCATCTTGGGATCCTTTCAGCCTGAGCATGATCTTCTTGTTCTTTGCCTCTAAATCCTCATTCCTTTTAACCGAATGAGCATTCTGCTCCCTGAGCTATGTAATCTGCTCAGCCTGAGCAGCATTTAGCTCCATAAGCTGGTTCAGCTGTGCAGCTCTATGCTCATCGGTGGCCAGTAGCTTTAGCACCATCCAGTTGAGGTTGGCTAGATGTTCCTCTACCCCGATAGAGGGCAGAGTGGATCCATGGCTCAGTGGGACTTGAGCAGATTTCCCGGCTCGTTGGGTGGTGGTAGTTGTGGTGAATGTGGTGAATATGGGGGGTGGAATAAGAGTGGATGCTGAAGGGATGGCTGTAGTGGTGGTGGTAGGAGGTGTGGTAGTGGTGGTGGGAGGTGTGGTAATGGTGGTGGTAGCTATGGTACAGGTGGTGGATGTGGTGGTAATCAGGGAAATCCTCCTCCTCTTGCTCTTCATTCCATGGGGCTAAGCCATTCTCTTCTTCCTTTAGCCTTTGGAAGAGGATGCTCCCCTTGGGCTAATAGGATGGTCAGGGATGTATGATGGATCAGTATCAGTAGTAGCAGCAATCTTGGACTCACCTTGGCATCCGCCAACCTCCGCAATCCCTCTCTCCCTGGCAACAACCTTACTACCCACTGTCCTTACCAGCGGCTCCTCATCTTACTCTTCCTCCTCATCTGGCAGGAAGTCTTGGTAGAACGCAACACTTTTAGTTCCACCCTGTGTGGATGGTGGAGATGGAATATCAGTGGCAGTGGCCCTAGATGGAGTGGGGCCAGTATCTCCACCATCTTCACTGTTATCGTCATCGTCGTCATCAGTGGGTAAAACTATGGGCTCAGTATCCGATTCACTGTCATCGGGACGCCACTTCTTGCGAGCGGGCGCCACGTAGTCCTCCCGGGCCAGATGCCCAAACAATCTCCTCACCGGGGGCTTCACCTGCTTGCCCGGTACACTTTCATCCTCCCAAGCGTCGTATCATCCATAACCTCAAGAGTGATCGCATCATCTCTCTCCTTTGGCAGCAGGGGAAGCTTCTAATCAATAATCATCTGTAGAAAACGAGGGTACATACAGAAGCCTTCCTTGCCCTCGGCCTCTATATTCTCTACCATGTACGTGAAGATCATACGAAAGAAACTGAACGGATGGTTCAGTACCAGAGCTATGTAAGCATTCTGTTGGTCCATGTGATCGACTTACAGTGCCAATGATATGAAGAATCGTTCAATATCCAACTATCATGCTAAACAACAATAATAGAGAGGATTGAACACAATAATAACTCATTCATGATAGACAATGACCAATGACAATCAATAACAAAAAGCACAATGATATTTCTGTGTAATAACTGCTTTGAAAATGTAACTTGCAACAATGATTCACGATTAGGGTTTTGCAAGCTTACCATACAATGAGAATTAACATGAGTATATATACAGCAGTCTTAGTTTCGTAGACAGTTTGCTGTCAGTGAAACTGTCCTGCCGATACTATAGTTTCGCCCGGCAGAACATTAAGTTCGCCAGGTAAACAAAACAGCAAACTGTGAGCGAACTTACAGTTTCGATCACAGTTTCGCTAGACTGCTAAAATACATAAATCTAAGTACATACAAAAGGAAACTAACAAAAGTCCTATTACAAGTAAAGTAAACAATCTAAACTAAGGTGAGTCAAATCTTGAACATCCATGTTAAGGTCATCTTGAGCCCTTACCCTTTCAGCTAACTTCTTCACCTCAGACCTCACTCCTCTAATTTTGTTGGCAACATTCATAAACAAACTGGCTTCTTTCCTAGTCTCTACTCCAGCCCTAGCCTTTATGTGATTCTCACATAACACCAATAGATCTTCATCACAGAAACTGAACAACTCCATAGGATCAAAGACCCTAAACTCTTTGCCATTCTTTACTCTAATCACAGCTTCTCTAGTGTTGTTATCATAAAACCATTTCTCGAAATCTTGAATTTGTTAGGGAAGGGGATCAGCCAATCTCACTCTGTTTACAATCTTTGGTGGTTTAACCCTCAGAACAATTCTTCCCTTTCCCGTCTCCCAGTCTTTATCTTTCTTTGACCTCCTCCTTTCTTCCTTCATATACCCAAACGACTCAAAGTTGTCATTAAGCCCGTTTTTATCTCTTTTTCCAGAAAAGTGGCTCTTTCACTCAGATGTGCATTAATAAGTGGTAGAGCTACCAACCGCCTTAGATCCCATTTTGGCAAGGTCTTAAAAGCCTTCCTCTTAAGCATGTAACTGATACTACCTCCCCTTCTCTTTATCATGAACATCTTTAGGCCGGAGTTATAGCACCAGCTTATAATCTTCTTGTCAGTCTTCTTCCTACTCAGCCCCTCCATGTGTTGGAAAAGAGGAGTGATTTCTTCTGGCTCCTGCTCTTTCACAAACCAGTCATCTTTATCCATCTCAAACACATCTGCAGCATCCTCTCCTTTCTTAGCTACATAGATCAATGGTCGCTTATCAACTTCATAGAACTCATGTTCTGAATCATAATCTATGAGCTGTTCATCATCCTCTTCCTCGTCAACCAATCCCTTTCCTTTCTCAGAGGCTCCTTCAGCAGTTTTCGTTATTATTACTTCTTCACCAACTAAATCCTTCTCAAAGTCAAATTATATATTAACAAACCCAACTAAATCCTGCCTTGGATGAAGTGCCCACATTCAGAAATGGGTACTTTGATGTGTCAGTCAGATCATCTAACTCAGATTGAGTTAGTTGATCATGCAGGCTGGCTGCAGCTTTCAGCAACAAGCATCTTTTGCATTCCTTCTATCACTTCATCCTTTTGCTTTTATCTGATTTCCTGGTTTGTGAGTTTGGTCTTGATCATACTCAACTCATTTGCCAAGGAAGTATTCAGATTGCGAATCATATCTTCATCAAGGTTTCCTTTTTCCTCTCTTCTTTCGGTGAATCCTTCATGTCTTTGTTTGGATCGTCTCTCAGGTTCAGCAGTATAAGCTTTCTTCTTCGACCTTCTTTCTTTTTCAACACTAATTTCTTCAGCTTGTTCAACAATGTCTTCTTCAAAGTCATAATCTTTCTCCTTGGCATATCTCTTTCTTTTCTTTGTGGCTTTAGTTTGCTGTACTCTAGTTTCTTCAGCCCTTTTATTTTCAGATTCATCCACCCGTTTAATATAGCTCCAGCGTTCTGGAGGATACATATTTTCCCAAAGATGGGTAATCTTTCCACTGAAATCGTGGCGAATGGCACAACAATCAGCAAAAATGTGAGGATTCATTTGCACCAGCCTCTTTATCTCTACATGTTTTGGTACAATAGGTATAAGATCGTCAAATATCATCTGAAGAAAACAAGGATATAGCAACCATTTGTCTTTCTACAAGGCCATCACGTTCTCAGCCATGCAAGCAAAAATCAGTTTGGCAATATTGGCCTTCTCTCCTTTACAACATAACACCATTGCCTTCGCCCAATCAATGTTTAGACCGTTTGATCCACCTTTACGGTGATCAAGACACGTGATAAAAACATGAGCAATATATCTCCACTCCTTAGATAGAAATGACTTCTTGATCTTTTTGCGAGAACCAAAAGCTAGTCCCTCAAATCCCATGCTTCTGAAGGCCAGGAACACCTCGGAATCTATCATGGTGACTTCATCTCCAGAATCCTCGTCTAGTCTTAATATCCTAGAGACAGTCTCAGCAGTGATGGTCACTTCTTGATCAATGCCTTTAGTAGTAATCCTCTGTGAATTTCCTTGAGTATCATATTCTGCAGATCCCCAGAAGTCTCTGATATGAAGATCATAAATGATAGTTGAATGAGATATGGCATGGGCTATGGGTGATCTTTGTAGCCATCTGATACAATCTCTGAATCCAGCAGCTTTTGGATGTGTATCATCCAGAATAACGGTAATATTGTTCCGCTCATCGAAGTTTAGATTAGCCATGATATCCTGAAGAAGAGATCAGATAAAATGAATAAGAAATTAAGGAGTTAAGAAAAGAATAAAAGAAAATAATAAAAAAAATTCACTGACAGTTTCGGCAAGCGAAAAACTAGTTTCGCTAACTAAAACATATCAGTTTCGCTAACCAAAAAAGATAGTTTCGACTAGGGGAAAATTATTAAAAATAGATTCGCTGACAGTTTCGGCAAGCGAAAACATAGTTTCGCTAACTAAAACATATCAATTTCGCTGCCCAATAAAGATAGTTTCGACCAGGCGAAACTATACAAACTTATGTCCAAATCTGGGGAAACTGAAAATAGGTCGGCGAAACAGTTAGGTTTGCACGGACAACATAACCTCACAGTTTCGCTGAAAAGTGAAGAACTTTCGTTCAGTTTCGCAGGATAATCAATAGTTTCGCTAGATGAACAGCGAAGACACCGAATATCAAAATTCAATCGACTTATAATGAGTTAATATTAACATGATTAGAAGAATGTTCAATGATCGAAACTTACTGACGAACAAGAAACAACACACAATCAGTATGAAACAACACAAATATGCAAAATCGCCAAATAAGGTCACGGGAAAACCCTAAACGACAACACAGGTCGACAGAGCGAAAATGAGAGACTAATTTGCAAAACGACTTATATAGCATATAGTTTCGCAGACGACGAAACTATAGATTCGCCAGACGAATTTACAGTTTCGCCAAGAGAATTTGCAATTTCGCCTAATTATATACAGATAAAAATGATGAGCAAGCCGAGCGAAATTGCAATTTCGTCCAGCGAAACAATGAGCGAAAGAGTAGTTTCGCCCTTTTTTTATAATTATAATTAACTTCACACACGAAGATCTAAATCAATCAGAGATCACATCCTCTAGATATTCATGAACACGAAGATGATCGTAAATCATCGACCGACAATGAGATCATACTGATGACTAGATCTTATCACAACCTGCAAAGGAACAGTTGAAATTTGTGAACAAATCAATAACGATTGCTGATATAGTTATCCACTTAAACCCATGCCTTATCCTTTTTCAACAAACAGCTTATGATTTGTTAAGGTTCAATTAGATGCTTTAGAATGTTACGACCCCACAATCATTTGGCAAAAACCCTCACCCAACCTCAGGATTTCTTGAATTTTGAATCAATCTATACGCAACAAGGCTTGTGCATTAGTGTGCAAGTGATTATAAACAGAATATTACATTTTGTGAAGAACTCATCGTTTAGATGATTTGACACAACTTATATCAAAATGGTGAGAGCTCCAGGTCTATACTCACATATAACAAATGAGATGACCAATTAATCATGTGCTGATGAGAGCTCCAGGTTAGTACTTCCGTACAGCAGAGGAGATTAGCACAAACACAAGACACATAAATACACCAGACATGGTCCAAGGATATGGCTTATATGATCATGATGGGTGAAAGATTCATTCTCGATCCAATTTTTGTCAGGACTCAGTTTTGTGCAGGCCAAAACGATTACGTAAATCTAGACGTCCTTAAGCATGATGTTTTAATTTAAATCATGTTGCTGCTATATACTTTATTCTTCAGGCTGAGTCTATCAAGCATATCGTTAAAGAATCTGTTTGATTCTTCTTGTTTTTCTTTTTTTTTTGAAATATAAGATGTGAAACAGAGACCAACATTAGTTACTATCATTTCTCATTTCAGTACCAGTCATGTATAAAGAACATATCTAGAAGATACACAATCATTTCTCGTCATTTTAAATTCCGAACTCAGGTTATGAAGTTACTCCCCCAAAATTTTATTTTCAAAGGATATAAAATTTATATAAACTATTAAAATCATTTTTTATTTATTTATTATTTATTATTATTATTATTATTTATTATTATTATTATTATTATTTTTATATATATTAATGAATTAAAAGAAGATTTAAAAGGATATTAACCCGAGCATAGAGATCAGTTCATAAAAACGGGGTTTATCAAAAGTTTTTGTGAAAAGATCAGCTTTTTGATGCTTTGTATCAATGGGTGTAATATGGATGAAACCCTTTTCTTGAGCATCACGAATTTCATGAATCTGTGTCTCGATATGCTTGGTTCGGGAATGATGAATAGGATTTTTTGCAATCCTAATGGCTGTTTTGTTGTCACAAAATAATGGTGTGTGGAGAAAATTAATTCCGTAATCAATCATTTGGTGTTGTATCGAAAGTACTTGAGAACAACAACTAGATGCAGCAATATATTCTGCTTCTCCTGTAGAAAGAGAGACAGTGGTCTGTTTCTTGCTCTGCCAGGACACCAAACAATTTCCCAAATATTGACACCCTCCAGACATTGATTTTTGTTTAACCTGCCCATTGGAATCACTATCAGAATAAGCATGTAAATCAAAATTCCCTCCATATGGATACCATAGCCCTAAACAGGATGATCCTTTGAGATAACGCAATATTCTCTTGACTGCTTTCTCATGAGATTCTTTTGGGGCCGACTGCTATCGAGCACAGTATCCAACAGCAAAGGTGATATCAGGACGACTTGCAGTAAGATACATGAGAGAACCGATCATGGATCTATAAAGATGAGGATCAACTGGTTTCCCGTTCTCGTCAGGAGTGAGACAAGTCTGAGCAGTAAATGGAGTCATCGCAGGAGAGGCGTCATCCATCTTGAATTTTTCAAGATATCTTTAATATACTTCTCCTGATGAATAAGAATTCCTTCATTCTGTTGTTCAACTTGTAATGCAACAAAGAAAAACATTTCTCCCATCATACTCATTTCAAACCTTTGGCGCATCACCTCTTCGAACTCTCTACATAATAGAGAGTTGGTAGATCCAAAAATAATATCATCAACGTAAACTTGGACAAAAAGAATTTCACCATTCACTTCCTTTTTGAAGAGAGTCATATCGATGGTACCACAAGAAAAACCATTGCTTAGAAGATACTGTGTGAGGGTCTCATACCAGATCCTAGGTGCTTGACGAAGACCATACAGAGATTTGTCAAGCTTAAAGACTTTATCGGGAAAGTCAAGATCCTCAAAACCTGGTGGTTGACACACATATATCTCCACATCAATGTCTCCGTAGAGAAAAGCACACTTCACATCCATCTGATAGACCTTGAACTATTTATGCGCAGCATGAGCGAGAAAAATTCTGATTGCTTCAAGACGAGCGACTGGAGCAAAGACTTCAGTATAGTCAATCCCTTCTTCTTGAACAAAACCTTGCACAACGAGTCTAGACTTGTTACGCACCACTACACCACGATCATCCGGTTTGTTCTTAAACACCCATTTTGTACCAATTGGGAATTTGTTAGGAGGCAAGTCAACCAAGCTCCAAACTTTAAGCTTTCTGAATTGTTGAAGCTCCAATTGCATTGACTCCACCCAACATGGATCCTGTAGAGCACATGCACATTTTTCGGGACAGTTTGAGAAATGAAGCATGAGAAAAGGCAAATATTAATCAAACCAGATTGACTCCGCGTCCGAACACCATCGGTGATAGATCCAATAACGTTATCAAGAGGATGATCTTTCAAAGTTTTGAAGTCGGTGGCTGAGGGAAAGATGTCTGGAGAAATTTCACTCATAGGTGGTGAAAGATTAGATGAGGGAGAATCAGGTGTTGTTGCTGGATCAAGTAGTGGAGAAGATGTAGGTGATAAAGAATCAGATATTGATGTTGGATCAAGCACTGGAGAAGATGAACTAACATCAGCTGAAATAGCTTCATTTACTTACGAGTTGGAATGAACAGGTGATAGAGAGGAGGAAATAATATTGGTTTGAGCATTTGGAGTGGACGCATCATCATCAAAAACTGGAAGATTGAACGAATTAAACACAGTATCGGAGTCAAAGAACCATGCTGGTTCAGATCGAACTTCAGAAGAGTTAGATTCCTGCCAATCAACATAGAAAGACTCTTGAATAATACGTGTTCTTTTGTTATAAACCCAATATGCCTTTTGAGAAGAAGAGTAACCAACAAAGTAACACTCATCAGATACGACACCAAACTTTGTCTTTTGAGATTGAGTATTCAAAAGAGTGCAAGAGCAACCAAATGGTCGAAAGAAATCAATTAGAGGTTTCCTCTTATGAAAAAGTTCATAAGGAGTCTTCATTTTATCCTTCACAATCAACACTCGGTTTAGAACATATGAAGCACAGTTTACAGCTTCAGCCCAAAAGATAATGGGTAATGAAGATTCTATCAGCATTGTACGAGCAGCTTCAATGAGAGTGTGATTCTTTCGTTCTGCTATACCATTCTGTTGAGGAGTTCTTGCACCACTAAATTGTCTCACAATCCTCTTTTGAGCACAAAATGAATCAAGAATCTGATTTTTGAATTCAGTGCGGTTGTCACTTCTCAGACCCATAACCTTTCTCTTGCTTATTGTTTCGATAGAAAGAATTAATTTTTGTAATTCCTCAGCAACTTCGCCTTTGTGTGCAAGAAACCTCACCCATGAATATCTAGAAAAATCATCTGTAACAACAAGACAAAATGATTTTTTAGCAATAGATTTAACGCTAATTGTGCCAAACAAATCAGTATGTAACAACTCGAGAGGACAGGATATGCTATTTCGAAAATTGGGCTTATGATGTTTCTTGTGTTGTTTGCCCTTGGCACAAGCCATACATTTTTCATTAACAGAAAAATCTTTTGAAGGGAGTCCTCTAACGAGATTGTTCTTGACTAATTTGTTAATTATTTTAAAATTAACATGGCCTAATCGACGATGCCATAAGAGAGACTCAAAGGTTGAAGCTTTAAAAAGAAGACAAGTTGCAGTAGACTTTGACTCGCTTGAGTTCATATCAAGAATATATGTATCATGTTTTCTTGGAGCACGCATAAGAATCAAATCATCTGGAATATCAATCTCTGATTTTAAAAATAGACATTCATCAGATTTAAACAGAACGGGAATGTCTTTATCGCAGATTTGAGAAACACTCAGAAGATTAAATGATAGCTCAGGAACATAGTTGACTTTTTCTAAATTTAGAGAACCATTGTTAACTTCTCCTTGTCCAATCATCTTTCCACCCTTTTTGTCACCAGCAAAAGCAACATATCCTCCATCAATAATCCGATAATTGGTCAGCAAATCTTTAAGCCTAGTCATATGTTTGGAACACCCACTATCTACATGCCACAAGCTGTTTACAATCTTAGTGGATGACTCCTGAAAAGAATGAATAAATCAGTTAACCAGGTGTAATAGGAACCTAAGATTGAACAATTTATCTTTAGATGAAAAAGATTTTTTTCAAATGAAATTATTAACCAATTTTGTTAATTTATTTCCAAAGCAGTTCCTATTAGAGGTACCATGAATCAATGGGACAATTCTCGACAAGATGATCCTCTTGACCACACCTGAAACAATGAGGTTTAAGTCTAGGTTTGTGATGTGATGGGGTAAAAATAGGATCAATTATAATTTCCTCATCACATTCAGATAAACTAGAATCAATGTCACTAAATGTCTCATACAAGACATGAGTTTGACGTTTATTGAACAAGAATTATTATTTCCAAAATAGATGAAGATTCGTCCGACGTACCAGTAGAACTAGTTCCATTGGTACTGGTGTCAGATGAAGAGGTAATTCGTTCATCAGATAGAGTCATATTTGATGGAGTGAAAGATGGAATAGGATAAGAAAAGAACTTTTCAAACAATTAGTTTTAATTTGCTTAGTTGGTTTTGAAGAAAGATCAGTTGCATCATAATCATTATCAGAACAAAAGACATCACCACCATGAACTGAATTACAAGATGAAATAGAACTATCATGAGAACATGAGACAACAGAGTCTGATACAGATGAACTAGAAAAAAAATTGAATTTAAACTAGACTTGTGATCTAAAACAGACTGCTGACAATTAGGTGTACTAATACTAGTGCATCCAAGCCCACTAGTTGGTCCATAGTCGTAGTCTTCACGAACGTGCTTAGAGTTAATCCCCTCTAAACATGCAGACATACTGTCAGAATCTGTTTTGATTAAATCATTAGAAGAATGAGGAACAGGCATAGGAGAATAACAGTATGTACTAGGCGGAGGATAAACCTTTATTTTCATAACCCAATCCCGTTTTAATCCTAGCTCCCCGTTGAGATTTACATAGATCGTCATGTTTCATCCTTGAGATGGTCCATTTGTCTAACTTTGACTGAAGTTTGCTTGCTTCAAATTCAGCAAGGGCAACCTCTTTCAGTCAAAGTGTTAATCTCGACATTTCTTTCCAAAACGATTCGTTTTAAGTGATCATTTTCTTTTAAAGCCTCGTTTAATTTAACAAAATATTTGGATTCATTGATTTTAAGTTCATCATTAATTTGCTTTAAATCCTTTTCATTATCAATTAATAGACGATTAGCTTTATAAATCCCAAATAATCTAATTTTACAAGCAGATGAGCACATATCCTGTATTACCTCATATGGAAGCCTCATTACCATCCTTTCAGCAGCTAAGGCTTGTCACATTGGCATATTGGAGTACTTGACTTCTTTTCCTCAACAGTAGCAGCAACATTATCATTATCCTTTCTTTCCCAGTGCATGAACTTCCTTTCTCACTTAAACTTGCAGTTTTTTCTTCCCTAATTCCAGCATCTTTTTCTTCTTTCTATTCAGAGATGACACGTCTTCTCTTTGAATTCTTGAAAAGATCAAATCCATCTTTACTATCTTCCTTCTCACTCCTTTCAACAAACTCAGCAACTAAAGCATGATTTATCTCAGTTCTTGTTTCCTCAACCTCAGCACTCCAATCAAAGTTAGAAATCAAAGCAGTCTCCTTTTTGTGATTCACATCATCCTTCTCTTTCTCAGCTGTCAGTCTTGGGAATCCAGAATTACTAGGATCGGTGACAACTGGTAATGGACATTCACGTTTGAAGTGTCTCAATTGTTTACAGTTAAAGCATCTCAATTTGGACTTATCAAATCCCAGTTTTGAATTAGATGTTTGACCACCAAAGTTCTTTCATCCGGTTCTTTCCATAAATCTTCGAGCTCTAAGGGTCAACATAGCCATCTGCCATTGGATATCAGTTTCTTCAAGATCATCAGGATCCACCTGATACATGTCTTTCATAGTCATTCCCTTCCCTTTCAATTCTCCAGCTACAAGTGCTTCATAACTTTGAACGAACATTCTAAAAAGCGCCATTGTTTTCGATGGAATTGAAGTTTCAACATTGGCCTTAGAATTACACAAATCTCTTTCAATACTATTGTTTCCACCTGAGAAAGTACTTGTATTAATCCCTCCCTGAATTGAATTTTGTATTTGAGAGTTTGTAGCGGATGACAATAAAGCAACATTTTGAGAAAAACCAGATTTGGGCATCATAGTCTGGTTAAATTCCCGTCTCTTCATGTCCAACTCAAAGGATTTGAACTTATTGATAATATCCATCAGCTTGTATTTCTTGTTTAAGCATCTTCACCTGAAGACTCCACTGAGGTGGAAGAGAATCAAGAAGCCTGTTAACTTGTTCACTATTGGAAAGCCTTTCATCATATATCTTTAAGGTGCTTCAAACAGTCAAGAAACGATTTGTGAGATCTGTCAGACTCTCGTTCTTGTATCCAACAAAGGAATTGAATTCCTTCTCAGCCTGAATGCTATTATCCTTTACTAAATCTGCATTACCATCATAAAATTCACATAGGGCATCGTAAAGAGATTTAGCATTTTTATGCTCTGCAAAACGGTTGTAAATGTCTGGTGCCGGACAGAGAGTTAAAGCACCAAAAGCCTTTTGATCACGATCGATCAATTTCAGATCCTTTTCAGTATAGAAGATGCGTCCTTGTTTTGAGAGACACATCACACAACAGTAACCGTTGGTATGTGAGGACCAGAAGTAATCGATTCCCATTGGTTATGATCAGTGAAGAAGAAGAAGGCTTTGAGACATCTTCTATCTCTTCCAATCTTCAAAATTGTCTCCATTAATGAGTCTTGGAGGCCTATTGGGTGCAACACTTTCAAGATCAGCAAGTGTGAGTGAGGTTAACTCTGACATTATAGTTTCGGCAGAAAAGAAAATAATTTCGCTGATACTTTCGCAGAAAATTATAACTTCGCAGACAATTTCGCAGAAAAACTATTTTCGCTGATACTTTTGCAGAGGAAGCTAATTTGCTTGCAACTTCTGCAGCACTTTCGCTAACCCAACGTCACAACAGACTTAGTTTCGCTGATAAATTCGCACGACACAAGCTTGAACTTTCGTTCAAAAACAATTTCAGCAGCAATTTCGCTTGTTAACCGTTCACAATCACTTATGAACTTTCGTTCATAAGACTAGTTTCGCAAAACCACTAAAAGACGATTTCAGTAGCAATATAACCCATAGTTTCGCTGGAAGAAGGCTGACAGTTTCGCCTGTAAAAACTGTAATTTTGGTGATCGATCCCAAAACCCTTTTTCATCCCAAATCAATCTGAATCATCAAATACTCAATGAATTTGAGACCTGATGATTATAAGATCTTCCACAATCAAAAACTAGCAGAATTCAATCAATTTTCCATATCAAAAACACCCCTCATAATGCAATGAAATTGTTTGAAACTAGATATTGAACAAAACCACCAAAAACTCAACACATCAAGAGCACCATGGCTCTGATACCATATTGTTGGTCCATGATCGACTTACAGTTGCCAATGATATGAAGAATCATTCAATATCCCAACAAACATGCTAAACAACAATAATAGAGAGGATTGAACATAATAATAATTCATTCATAGAAAATGATAAATGGCAATCAATAACAAAAAGCACAATGATATTTCTGTGTAATAACTGCTTTGAAAAGGTAACTTGCAACAATGATTCACGATTAGGGTTTTGCAAGCTTAACATACAATGAAAATTAACATGAGTATATATAGTAGTCTTAGTTTCACAGACAGTTGTCATGTCGAAACTATAGTTTCGCCCGGCAGAACATTAAGTTCGTTAGGTAAACAAAATAGCAAACTATGAGTGAACTTACAGTTTTGCTCACAGTTTCGCTAGACTGCTAAAATACATAAATCTAAGTACATACAAAAGGAAAACCAACTGAAGTCCTATTACAAGTAAAGTAAATAATCTAAACTAAGGTGAGTCCAACCTATACATGATCTTCACATTATGGATTAGATCAGATATCTCATCAAAACCACCTTTCCGTGAGGCTATGCACTTGCGGAGCACATGGGCCAAGTACTTGAACTGGGGGCATAGGTTGCTCTTATTGAGCACACCTGCATTAATGTGCCCATCGTACTTCATCCGAAGAAAACATCCCCGAACCGTCAGGGGATGCAGCCTGGAACTTATACATTTAGGTTCAAATCTTTAGACTCGTTACTATTATCTTGTTCTCGACGACACGTGGGATCGTAAGCATTATATCGAAAGGTTCAAATCTTTACACTTTATGTCTAATCTATGATAAATATCATCAAGGCTTAATTCCAATAGCCTAAAAGAATATTTTGTGACTCATAGACACCTGTATTCTAGATTTCCTGGCAAAAAGCCCTCGGGCTAAGGTAAGCATTTCGCATAAATCCCAATCAACCGTGGGTCTAGTTATGCTTACCTGGGGGATTTCGGGATAACTGATAAACTGGTCAATATACACAAGTTTCTAAGGCAATTGAAGTTAAGTCACCTTGTTGTGTCAATGGTTCCTATTGGTTATCTATTACCAAATGGAATCATTCCTATGTGTTTCATAAGTCTTGAATAATTCGTGCTTGATTTACTATCTTTACCTCAAAATTCTTGTGTCTAACTTACTTTGTATCCAGCATGTCTCGCTATCATAGAATGCTTTGTAGCTTTGACCGCAAAATGGCCGCGAAGATGGCTCGTCAAATGGCTGCCGTCCTTCCGACCATAGTTGCCGAACTGAATAGCACCTTGCTGACCAATGCTAGTAACAACACTAATGCAATGGACAAGGAGAGAATAGTGCAAGACAAAGAAGAAACAACCAAACATGTACATTTAAGCCATTAAACTCGTGCAAACCTGCCAGCTTTAGTGGGAAAGAAGAAGCCACTAGTCTTCTTGAGTGGTTTCAAAGCATGGAGAACACCTTCATCAATTGTGAGTGTCCCGAGGCATTCAAAGTCCGTTACGCCACAAGTGTTCTTCAACAAAGGGCACTTACGTGGTGGAATAACGAGAAAAGGAACTGAGGTGCTGATGTTGTGTTAGAACTATCTTGGGATGAATTCAAGAACATAACAATTAAAAAGTTCTACCCAAGAAGTGAGCTACAAAAGTTGGAGGACGAATTATGGAAGTTCTAGGATGTAGTCCCCACGAGCTTCAACTTGGACTTTGGTTCCATTACCCATGAAGAGACTAACATCCCCTTGATTGAAGTCCCTACTTCTTTTGAACCCCTGCAACAAATTGCAAATATGAGTTCCACATCCGATATCTAATACCCATGTGTTAGAAGATGTAATGTTAAGATCAATATGAATCATGTATATTGTACCTGAGGTCTGCCCGGCATCCCTCTTTGCTTTCAACTCTTGGAGATGGACAGGACAATTTCTTGCCCAATGTCCAATCTCCCCACATTTGAAGCATGGGTCATTGGTAGCAACCTTTTGCTTCTTCTCTTGTGGTTGGGTGGCACCCTTGCCACCCCTTTCCTTTTCCCCATACGGGTCCTTTACCCTTGGCAACCTTTGCCTTGGGTGCGAGATGAGGCCTTTCTTGTTCCCACCTTCATGGATGGTGAGAACGGGTAAAACCCTTTTACCCATGGCCGCCTTGGCCGTTTTAAGCATTGAGTGAAGCTCACCAATGCTCTTGTCCCATGCATTCATGTTGTAATTCAACACAAATGTCTCAAACTTCTTGGTAAGGCCATTAAGGATCAAATCCATGGCCAATTCCTTCGAGACGGGACAATTAAGCCTCTCAAGGCGGTCAATATGACGTTTCATCGTAAGTACATAAGATGAAACAGATTGGTTGTTGTCTATACGACATGCATGGAGTGCTCGAACCGTTTCGAAGCGCTCAACCCTTGCTTGCTGTTGGAACGTTTCCTTCAGCTGGGTTATCATGTCATAAGCTCCGTGATGTTCATACTCATTTTGGAGATCCGGAGTCATGATCGCTAGCATGAGACAAGACACTTGGACGGAGTCCTCAGTGTACTTCAGCCAATCGTTGTAGGCCTCCTCATCATCCTCAGTAGGCTGATCGGGGATAGGGTTGTCTAAAACATATGATCTTCTCTCTTGCTTGAGAACGATTCTCAAGTTTCGATACCAATCAATGAAATTATTATGATTTAGACGTTCCTTTTGGAGGATCGCTCGTAATAATTGGGTGGACGCAGATGAGTTATCATGATTGTCATTATTGGTGGCCATCTACAAAATTTAACAAAGATCTATTTAGTATTTTCGATATTGCTATTTTTAATAATTAATGCCTTTTAAGGTCATTTTATATTAAAATCTAGAACCCAACATTACATTTAAATTGTGGTTAGGTGACCTTTATCCCACGATTTAAATTTATAAGGTGGTCAACGATTGACGGTTGCAACCATTTGCAACTTCTAGAGGTATGGGATCGACTTTAAACATCATATGTAAAGTCGGCATGTTAATCCCATCAACACCATTTGGAAACCATATTTAGGTTATCCATTTAACATGGTTTGCAAATCAAGTTACCCTACTTGCACACACGTGTGAGTTTACCCACATAAGTGGTTAGGTGACCTTTATCCCACCAATGTGGTATCCCACCTTAAATCACAAGTTCCCTCTAAATGGTTAGGTAACCTTTATCCCATTAAGAGTTTCCAAATGACTCAAGTGTTGTGCAAAAGGACGGTGTTAAACTTGTTTGTCAAAAGTTTAGAGATTTCATAATTCTAGTTAGAAAACTCTATGTACTTGTATTTGCATGCTTTCAAATACAAGATACCCTATGGTCCTTTTAATAAAACCCATTTTATTACAAAACCATTAATCCTTTTAAACCATTTATTAACACTTAGTGATTAAGAACCATTTTGTATTAGCTTGTTAAGATCATTTATATTAAGATTGTCCATCATATCCAAATATCATACAATCATTCATAAAATCACAATCAAACAAGCATAATATAAACAACCACAATGTGCATAACCATAGCTACTATTGTGACCACACTTGTTTGCCATCACGAGTGTGGTCATTTGGTCTTTCTTAAGGGTTGAATACAACACAAAATTGAGGTCTTCATAGACCCCCACTTGAACTTGCAGCCATATGCTTCAAGTCCTTCTTTTGTGTCTTCCTCTTGTGCTTCCTTCCCGAGCATCTTCTTTTACAAAATATATATCCTAATACATATTTTCTAGTAAAAGAAAATTACTCCTAATCTATTATTACATCCCAATGAATAAATAGACAAAATACATTTCTAAACAAAGCACAAATTAAATACAACCCCATTGAATGAAAATAATCAAATAAATGCATTCAATCCAAACCAAACAACACAAGGTCAAGCTAGGTTATGCACTATCATATGAACAATCATAAACATCATTCAACAAACAAAATAAACCCCATCAAACCCCAAATTTTCAGCCAACATAAACTGAAAATTTGGGTTTGTTTGTCCAAACAAACAACAACCAAACATATCAACCAATTGACATTTCTATCTTTCAATGTTTAATCATAAGCATGAAGATATAACATTGAAAGACATGGGGTTTATTGAATCAACCAAAATCAGCCTATTATGAGTTGATAATCATCCATTAAAACCAATTTTAAAGGAGAAGAACAAGCAAGCTATCCACATAACCGGCTCTTGATGCCATTGAAGGGTTTGTAACAACACAAAACATAGTTTAACCTCTTAAACTTACTGAAAAACGCAGCGGAATTGCAACTTTATAAACTTGTTTATAAGCTGAAAATATGTTCATTAGGTGACCATATTAATGTTTAAAACAAACCCATATATCAAAGGATCATTATATGTGAATAAGCATGCTATGTGAACATAAAACAACATAATATGACAGCCACAAAGGGCTGCCATAACTACCTTCCAGCAGCTCAAAACCGTGGATGAAAGGGGATGAGATGAAGGTGATGATGATGCCGAATATGCAGCCTAGACTCCAAGAAGAGGAGCCCTCAAGCTTGTATACCCCAAGCCTCCTTGCAAGCACCTCTTGTTAGGGAGATTCAACACCAAAAACACCACAAATTGCTCTCCAAAACCCCTTAATGCTGCTGCCTTGGCCGTAGCTTTTGAGAGAAAGAGAGAGAGTTTTTTTTGTGTTTTGCATGTGAAGTAAAGTGAGAGTTAGAGAGTCCAACACTCTTTCATAAAGAGTGGGTGTTACCAAGGGAAAAGAAGGAACCCCATTGGCCCATGGGGTGGCCGAAATTTTTGAAAAAAAGATGTGATTCCCTCTACTTTTTTATGTCTTGTTGACACATTAAAAGTTCATGGACCCTCTTGGATTTTTAATGTGTGACAAGTGCAAGAACCATACTAATATGTTTTATGCACTAATCTTTAATTAAACATTTTAATTAAAGATCACTAACATTACATTATCTTATGTTATTTAAACCCTTTTAAATAACGATGTGATTAATAAAACCCATCAACAAATCATCCTTATGATTTGACCCATTTCACATATAATTGTTTAGAAAACCAATTTTCTAAATTTGGTGTGTTATTATTCAATTGCATGATCACATCATCAATAAATAATCGTTTGTGTTTGCAAAGCTTGTTATTTGGGTATAACCCGACTTGGATCATAACGTACTAACCACATCAATATTCTAAGTGTCTTGGGCACATAGAATCCTACATTATGTGCCTTGCAGTGTGGATAAACTGTCGGGGGTTAGATACCATTTTCATGTGTACCGACACGGTCATAATGAAAGATAATGAAAGTATGAAAGATAATGAACATGCTTATTATGATGCAAGTAATGTTATGTAGTATGTTGTATGCATGGTCATTATATGAAGGATAAAGTGTGTATTTCTTATATTATTTAAAACTAGAACTCGCTTAGCGAAGCTGACTTTTATGCATAATAGTTGGCAGGTAAATGTTGATGTTGAGGATGGCACCGGTTGGAGGCTACTTGGATGGATATGGATGGCATTCCTGCTTATGAAATCTTTTATTGTAATTTAAAGGAAAAAGTACTATGTTTTATTTACAATTAAAGGACAAATGTATGATCACAATATCAACTGCAAGTTTTAAGTAAACGTTTATTTTATTCCACTGCATTGTTTTGTTATTAAAATAATTTTATGCTATGATTAACCAACTGTGAGGTTTCCCGGGTACGGGGCCTTATAAGAAATAACCCATGTCGCATATGTTCACTCTGCGGTAAATATGGGCACTTGGTGGCTACTTGTCACCGTGCACCAAACAACGCCGCGTTAGTTGCTAATCGTGCTTGCTACAACTGTGGGGAACCCGCTCATTTTCGCCCACGATGCCCTCGTCTTACGGGTAATGTTCCACAAGTTTGAGGACGTGCCTTCAATATCAATGCAAACCAAGCACAAGCGAATAACGACGTGGGGAACGGTACGTCGAATCCAACCTTAATCTTTGTAATCTAAGTTCTTTTGTTTCTTTACCCATATTGTTAAACGTTTTTAAAACTAAACAGGTATGTTTCTTGTTAATAATTCCTATGTGTACGTTTTGTTGGACTCGAGAGCTGATAAGAGTTTTGTCTCGTTAGAATTTCCTTGTTATTCGTGATTGCATCTTTAGCATAAACGAACATGATTTCCTTATCAATCTTATTCCTATGAAACTTGGAAGCTTTGACGTCATCATCGGCATGGATTGGTTAGCCAAACATCATGCGGAAATCATTGTTTTCGAGAAGTGCATCTGAATTCCTTTACCTTCGGGGAATACATTGAAAGTGTTTGGTGAAAAATCCTCCAAAGGACTCAAGCTTAGTCGTGTACTCAAGCCCGAAAATGTCTAAGTAAGAATTACATGGCTTTCTTGGCCTACGTGGTCAACACAAAAGTCAAAGGGAAAGATCTTAAGGAAGTTCCGATTGTAAAAGACTTTTCGAAAGTGTTTCCCGATGAACTTAGTGGTTTACCTCCCGTACATGAAGTCGAGTTTAAGATCGACTTGATTCCGGGAGCGAATCCTGTGGCTAAGTCACCTTATCGACTTGCACCATCGAAAATGCAGGAGTTAGCCAACCAACTTCAAGAGCTGTCTGATAAGGGCTTTATCCGTCCTAGCTCTTCGCCATGGGGTGCACCTGTCTTGTTTGTGAAGAAGAAAGATGGATCGTTCCGTATGTGCATCGAGTACCGTGATCTCAACAAACTTACTATCAAGAACCGTTACCCTCTTCCGCATACTGACGACCTTTTTGACCAACTTCAAGGAGCTGCTATATTCTCAAAGATCGATTTACGTTCTGGCTATCATCAACTACGAGTTCATGATGATGATATCCCAAAAACTGCGTTCCGTACTCGATATGGACACTACGAGTTCATGGTTATGCCCTTTGGGTTAACAAATGCTCCTGCTGTCTTTATGGATCTCATGAATCGAGTATGCAAACCGTATCTACACAAGTTTGTAATCGTCTTTATAGACGACATACTTATTAATTCGAAGTCCAAAACCGATCACGACTTCACTTGCGACAAGTTCTTGAGCTGTTGAAGAAAGAACAATTGTATGTAAAGTTTTCAAAGTGCACATTCTGTCTTGAGGAGGTCCAATTTCTAGGACACATGATGAATAGCCATGGAATTCATGTGGACCCTGCAAAGGTGTAAGCTGTGAAAATTTGGTGTGTTCCTACAACCCCAACCGAAGTTCGTTCTTTCCTTGGTCTAGCTGGCTATTATCGACGTTTCATTGCCAACTTCTCTAGAATTGCGAAGCCGCTTACTTCCCTGACTCAAAAGAATAAACCATTCGAGTGGGGGTCTGAACAAGAAGAAGCCTTTGAAGCATTAAAGCACAAACTGTGTAATGCTCCTATCTTGACCCTTCACGATTAAAACGATGATTTCACCGTATACTATGATGCATCTAGACAAGCCCTTGGTTGTGTTCTCATGCAACGAGGAAAGGTCATAGCATATGCATCGAGACAACCGAAGGTCCATGAAGTGAATTACACGACCCTTGATATTGAACTTGGTGCTGTGGTTTTTGCCTTAAAGATTCGGAGGCTTTACCTTTATGGGATGCCATTTATAGTCTACACCGATCACAAAAGCCATCAACACGTTTTTAATCAAAAGGATCTCAACATGAGAAAACATTGGTGGTTCGAGTTGATTAATGATTACAACTATGACATACGTTACCACCCTAGAAAGGCAAAAGTCGTAGCCGATGCACTAATTAGCAAGATTCATAACAAGATGGTCTCGTTTCAAGAAATTCGCGACCGAGGGATAATCGTTTGATACTTTAGGAGAATTTGATACCGAGATTCATCTAGATGTTAACGAGACTACGGTGCTGCTACAAAATTTGAGGATTGAGAATGACATCGAGACTTGTATCTTGGAGTCTCAACAAGCGGTTCAAGCGAAAGGGAAAATGGGAGAAGAATTAGAGTATAATCTGCGAGCTCAACTGGAAACTAAACCCAATGGATTGTTGTACTTTTGGAATCAAATTTGGGTTCCAAATCGTGTTAATCTTCGTACCTTCCTCATGAATGAAGCTCATCAAACTCGTTACTCTATTCACCCTGGTTCCGATAAGATGTATATGGATCTGCGTGGACAATATTGGTGGCCTGGAATGAAGAAAGACATCGCAACTTACGTAGCCAAGTGTCTTGCGTGTACGAAGGTTAAAGCCGAACATCAACGTCCTAGTGGATTGCTTGAACAACCCAAAATTCCCATGTGGAAATGGGAACACATATCCATGGACTTCATAACCAAACTACCTCGCACCTCTCGTGGTCATGATAGCATACGGGTAATCGTTGACCGTTTGACCAAATCGTCACATCTCATACCCATACGTGACACTTACAAAATATCAAAGTTGGCTCGTATATACATTGATGAAATTGTGAGTCGTCAAGGCATTTTTTACATACCATATCCGAACGAGACGCTCGTTTCACTTCGCATTTTTGGTTGTCTATGCAAGAACTCTAGGGTACTTAATTGGATTTAAGCACAGCGAACCATTAAAACCCTGGAGGATTTGCTACGTCTTTGTCTCCTTGACTTTGGTGGTGACTGGGATACGCATTTACCTCTCGCGGAATTCTCTTATAATAATAGTTACCACTCGAGTATCAAGATGGCACCTTTCGAAGCACTTTATGCCCGCAAATGTCGTTCCCCAATCTGTTGGACGTACAATGGTAAAATTTTCATCACTGGTCCTGAACTCATACAAGAAACGACCGATAAAGTCTCCACGATTCGAAAGAATCTTGAAGTGGCTAGAAGTCGACAAAAGAGTTATGCTGATTAACGACGCAAACCGTTGGAATTTCAAGTTGAGGATATGGTTCTTCTTAAAGTCTCACCATGGAAGCGAGTCGTTCGCTTTGGAAAGAAGGGTAAATTAGCTCCACGGTTTGTAGGGCCTTTCAAGATCCTGAAAAGGATCGGGAAAGTGGCTTATAAACTGGAACTACCTTCCGATCTTAGTGGGGTTCATCTTGTTTCCATGTCTCAATTTTAAGGAAATGTTTGGCTGACAAAAGTCTGCATGTCCCTTTGGATAACATCTAGATTGACAAGTCCTTAAATTTTATTAAGAAGCCCGTTGAGGTAATGGGTCACATCATGAAGAATACTAGAATCACTACCACCCCAATTGTCAAGCCCCGTTGGGAGAATAAGCGTGGACCTGAGTTTACATGGGAACACGAGGGCCATATGAAAAAGAAATACCCTCATTTGTTCATTTAGTTTTATTCTTAATTTCAGGACGAAATTCTTAAAAGTTGGGGAGACTGTAACCTTCCGTATTTTCGTTATCTAAATGTTAATTCGTTATGTACTTGTAAGGGCTTTTATGTCATTTGTGAAACTGTGTAGGTTATTTATGATTGTTTATTTTATTTTAATTTGTTAATTTAAGGATTTATTAAAAAGAACAACAACAACAACAACATAATAATAATAATAATAATAATAATAATAATAATAATAATAATAATAATAATAATAATAACAATAATATTAATAATGATAATAATTAAAATAATAGTAACACTAGTAATTACAGCTTTTGCTTATTATTATAAATTTTAACCTAAATGATAATAATAATAATAATAATAATAATAATAATAATAATAATAATAATAATAATAATAATAATAATAATAATAATAATAATAATAATAAATAATTTATAAAAGTTAAGTAAGTTAAAAAATAAAAATGTTTAAAAACTTGGGTTTTAATAACTTAAAGGGGGTGTTTTGATATTTTTAAAAACTTAAAATGAAAGTCTCAACATAAAACGACAAAATGTAAATCGTAGGGACCAAAGTGTAACTACCAAACCCAAACCTTTCCCTCCCCCGTTTTTCCGGTGGCCGACCTCCGGCGGCCCTCCGCGACTCCGCCACCCCCTAATTAACCATTATCACTCAAATTAGACCTTCTATAACGGTGCACAGCACCTCATGGTCACAGTACCTAAGGTAAGGTTTAGGATCATTACATCTGTTACATCATCACGTTCTAGGATCAGTGTCAACAGCTATACCCCAAACAATATGGCTACAGGGCCGAAGATCATAAATGACTTCCACACTGCACATAGCCTGGCACCAGCACCGAGGTCAGTGACAAAGATCCCATCCACATACTACACCCCCAATGATATGCATAACTCGAGTACTGGGCCGAAGTTCATAAATGACTTCCACACTGCACATAGCCTGGCACCAGCACCGAGGTGAGTAATGACAACTCCACCCCCAACGATATGCATAACTCAAGTACTTGGCCAAAGTTCATAAATGACTTCCACACTGCACATTGCCTGGCACCAGCACCGAGGTGAGTAATCACTACACACTATGTACCACAACGTTGGTCAGTCACAAAGACTGAAACCCTCGCGTGTACCCCTGTTCATAATGCTTGCAAGCCTTTCATACTTTAATTCGTTCATTAATGCATGCATTCATTCATTTTTCATGTTCCTCTTTTCATTATCTTTCCCTTTACAGTACATAATACTTTCGTTACATTCATTAACATACATTGCACAACCACGGGAAGATAATCACACATAACATACATCATACATACTATGCATCACACACGCCGCCATGCATAACATCACACGTATCATTATCATCAACATGCCCAACATAACGTCTATGACTTCGAAAGTCAACTTACACAAGCCTACGGGAACCTCCCAAATCAAAACCCATAATTGCACTTTCCCTCGAAGGTCATTAGATAAACCGTTGTCCTTTCGGGCGTATGAGCCCTACTTGGGCGTATGAACACCCTCCAGTCGCATGGCCTTCCAGGCGACTGAACACTTAGGCAAATGGACATCAGGCGAATGGACCCTATGCGATTGGACCTATGGGCGAATGGACATCTATACGTATGGACTCTCAGTCGCATAGCTTTCATGCGTATGGCCTTCAGTCGCATGACCTCAGGCTCATGGGCTTCAGTCGCATACCCTTCGTGCGAATAAACATCAGTCGCATGGCCTCCAGACGCATGGACTTCAGTCGCATACCCTTCGGGCGAATGAACCTCAGTCGCATGGCCTCCAGGCGCATGGACTTCAGTCGCATAACTTTCGTGCGAATGAATCTCAGTCGCACACTCCTTCAATCGCATGCCTTACAGGCACATGAACTTCAGTCGCATGACCATCATGCGTATGGACCTCAGTCGCATGGCAATCGTGCGCATGGACCTCAGTCGCACGCCAATCGGCCGTATGGCCTCCAATCGCACGGTCGCCTAGCCCTATCTGATGCAGAATGCAGTTCATCCCGACTGCAACCGACGGTTTTCGGCGTCCAACCTCTTCCAAACCTATTTTAAGCTCAAATCAACAATTCTAATTCTTAGGGAAACATAACACGACCTCATTCAAGCATAATCAAGCAAGAAATCAAGCCCCAAACGAATCATACACATACACACATGCATAAAAATGGGTTTACACCCACAACTCGGAAAACAGGGTTTTCAGATGTGTTCCAGCCCTAAAATTAGTTGAAAACGTGTAAAAGAGGGGTCCTAGAACTCACACAATCGTTCCCGTCAAGTAGAGCTTCGATTTGACCAGCTACACGATGATTTCCACGCTCGAATCCACCCGAACCAACTTTTCTCCTTTTTTTCTCCTCTCCTCTCTTCTTGGCTGAAATATGGCAAGAAAGGGGGTGTCTCCCCCCTTTTATACTCTTATTGATCGAAGTTTCTCTCGTTGACGAGTTTGGTCCCTCGACTTTGGACTTTATTTCTTTTTCTTCTTTCGTCGGCTTCAAAGAAAATTTCCGGGCGTTACATCACCACAGATAGATGTAGGTGGTGATCTTCACACTAAGCCTTTTGTTCAAGAAGCTGATATTGCAACACCATTTATCCCATCTCCCATTCACACACCTCATGTATCTCCAATTCACACCCACCCATATCACCTATACATTCATCCCCTCCTACTGCTACTGCTAAATATGTTGAGTTTAGTGAATCTACCAGCTCATCAGATGAATCTATGTCATCTTCAGATGAGGAGGATCTTCCCACTAATATGCCTGTGAGACAACCTTAATCTGAGGAAGGTGCTTTTGAAAGTTTTGCTGAATCAAAAGAGAATAGACCTGATGCAAAGGACGAGATGATTTCATAGTTATTGATGAAAGTAGAAAGGATGGAAAAAGTGCTTGATAGAAGGTCTAGTATTATCCGAGATAGACTTCTTGAGTTGGATGTAAAAGAAAAGGAAATCAAGGAGCTCAAAGAAAAATATGCGTCTAAAAAGAAAGAAAAAGATGATGAAATAGACGGACTCAAAGCTGCCCTTAAACAAGCAAGAGAAGAAACCTGGGGCCACCTTGACACAGTAACTATTCAGACAATAGCTATGCAAGAGTAAGAGGACATGGTTGAAGTCCAAACTGAGATCATAGCTAATCTTAACAAACAAATTGAGACTTTAACAAAAGAGTCTCTGAGTTGGAGATGTTAATCAAGATCAAGCAAGAAATAGCTAAAGAATAGGAAGAGAAAGGTGAGGATTCTAACATGGAGAAAAAGGATGATAGTGACAAAGAAAATGAAGATGAAAGTTCTTTGGGTGAAAGTGATGACAATGGCAATGACTCTCCACCTGCAAAAATGCCAAGATCATCTGAGCAAGTAGAAGAGACTAGTCCTAGTGAGACAAGAAAAGAAGAACAAAGTATGGCAATGGTGGTATACTCAAGTGAGAAATCAGAAGGAACCCAAGATGAGGAATCTGAGCTTAGAGTTATGATAAAAGAGCTAGATATTTACTCTTCTGGAGAATTCATTATTGATGAAGAGTTCTACGAGTTTGTGAAAGATCCATGACCACCAGTTAAGCACATAGTAGCGATTCCTCACTCTCTAGTTCCATTGGAGAAAGAGATAAGTTTGCATATTGTACCAACAATCTCTTTATCTGATGCATAGAAAGAACTCATCAGGAGACTATATGAAGAAATCAAAGAGAAGGAAGAGGCTGCTGAAAAAGAAAAAGAAAATAAAGAATCTGCTGAAAAGGAAAAAGAACATAAAGAAACTGAATCATCTGTTTTCTCTTCATCCGGATCCCATGTTCACACTTATTCCAGAAAGGGAAAATATCTATCTGAGAAGGAAAAAGGGAAAAAGACTGTGGATGAGGATGAGCCAGTGAAAAAGAAACAGAAAGATGATCCAAGAAGTTTAGCTGCAATAACTGAATTTCTTGATGAACATGTAAAGGCAGAAGAACAACTCAATAATTGTGTGGAACTCATTGACTTGGAAGAAGGAGAGATTGTAGGAGGATACCTGGTTGATGAACCATTGATAAAAGACAGCCCTGCAAAGGCTGAATTTTCAGTGGAAGAAATGGTGGAGAAGGCACAAACTGATGATTTGATGATTAAAGCAGTGTTCCTGATAAATCATGGTTATGATGCTGATAAAGTGTTTGGGATGACTTATGAAGCCATGGTTGAAGAAGAAGATAAGCTGAATAAGCTTCTGGACCCTTCATTTGTAACTGAGTATGAGAAGGCACAAACACTCAAGTCACCTTTGTCATTTACACCAACCAAATCCCAAAAGTCCGAGGCTCCTCAATCACAGTATCCAGATCCCCATATTATGACAGACAGGGAAATGAAGGATTACCTCTCTGAGCAAGGCTACACCAAAAGAAAACTTGGGAATATGAAGACAAATTCCCTCCGGGCTACAATTCTTTAACTGATCAGTGAGAAGAAAGAAAGATTAAAAAAGCTAGAAGAAGAGATTGTAAGCAGAAAGCCCATAACAACGGGATCAGCCCACGACATCCAGCTCACTCCAAAAGATCATGATGCATTGGCACCTGTACTCCACAAGAATCCGGAGTGGTTTACTGAGCCTTCACAACTGAAAGTCCAAGAAGGGCTAACAACCTAAGAGATGATTTAAGGTGTGTCTACTCCTCATGGCAAAGTAGATGTAAAAATCATTGCCTGGAAGTACGATAGTGTTAGCCCAGGTTAATCACACTTGAATCAAATCATGAAGATAATGGATCAAAATATGATAAACATAATAAAATCCCCTTTGATCTTCAATTAGATTGGAAATAATGTTTACAAGTAATCTCCCAATCTCTTGGTCATACAACCATTAACCTAATTCTAATTACAATTAAACTATTTATAGTCTAGTCTAAGTTTCACTATTTACACATAACCCCCTAGAGTATATAACTAGACTAAACATGACTCAAACAAAGTAAAATATATTTGTTCACACAAAATATATTTATTACAATAAAACTCCTAGTCATCTAAATCTTCAACGTCTCGTCTCGGTTCTTCGTCTCGAACGTGTCGGGTTTGACTTGTAAGGATTCCTTTAAGTCTGATGCAAACCAAAACATCCAAAGTCTCTCTGCAAGTAATACACTAAGAACTGAAGTGGAATTGCTTCGGAAGTTTTACACCATGCACTAGAAATATTCTAAGTGTAAAATCTTCCGAAGCCAAAACCAATATCTTCCGAAGCCAAATATGAAGTCTTCCGAAGCCTCAGAGAAAAAGTCTTCCGAAGCTTCATCCTATGAAGACAGATTTCTTCCGAAGACTTTTAGTAACATGCTTTATGTGATGTACTATTCCATAAAGCTGGACACCTATCCGCTGCATCTCTGTAAAGTCACCAACTTACATGAGTTGGTGAAAAGGTCCATGCTTTTGGTAAATGTACATTGAGGTCTTGAGTCTGTAACCTTCTACTTTATGTACTTTATCCTTTTTGTAATAGATAAGGATGTGAGCTATGGCATGTCATAGTCACAAGGTCAAAAGGCAGATATGCCTTTTGATTCTACAATTGATTTTGTTTGTGTCTAGTCAATTGTATCCAGCTGGCTTTCAAAGTATAGCCGGCTGTAGGTTGTAGTATAAGTATTCCTTGTTCTAGTATCTTTCTTTATGCTTTGTAACACTTGTAATAGAACTTGAGAAAGCAATATACTGCATCCTTGAAACCCAAATCTCTTGTTCTGTCTCTTTATTATTACTTGTGTTCTTTGTATCATTATCTTGGTTAATCCAGTTTACTGTTTGATCAAGTTTGGTTAATCTCCTCTTTGTGTTGTTGTGTTGTAATTGTTAAGCCCTTAACCGGTCCTGCAATTGGTATCAGAGCATTTCTGGCTCTTGATATAAGATCTCACCATCTTAAGATCCCTCACACACACAAATACTAAACTTTCAAAATGGCATCCATTTCAAAGACTGATATGGAGACTAGAACCATGAACAAGTCCCCACTGATCACTCTTGATGACTTTGATACCTAGTGTATGAGAATGGAAGGTTTCATCAGGTCTCTGGACTCAAGAATGTGGGAATCTGTTGAAAATGGACCTTTCATACCCAACACTCCTTCTGCTACTTGTGCTGGTATGATCCCCAAAGATGTGGCTAACTACTCTGATGAAGATAGGAAGAGAGTAGAGATTGATAGAAAGGCCATGACTGCTCTTCAAACTGCCCTTCCAAACTCTATGTACAGAGGTTTCAAGAAGTGCAAAACAGCTAAACAGCAGTGGGATGCACTAAAACTGATGTATGAAGGCTCCTCTGAAGCCAAGGAGAACAAGAAGGATCTCCTGAAACAGCAGTTTGAAAACTTCACCTTCAAAACAGGTGAAACCATGACTGAGCAATACTTCAGGTATGTTGAGATAGTGGATACCCTTGTGGATGGAGGAGTTCCTCTTGAAAACAAAGACATTGTAAGGAAGTTCATGTCCTCACTTCCTAGGCAATGGACACACTACTGTGTGGTGATCAAGAGGACTGAAAATCTCAAAACTCTTACTCTGACAGAGTTATATGGGATTCTCAGTGGCTACCAGATGGATATGAACATGAAAGGTTCATCTGGTAACTCCAACAATCAAACGGGTTCAGCCCTGCATGTGGTTGAAAGGGATAGCATAGAACCCCAACATCATGTCATATGCTATCCCGACAACTCACCAAAGGGTCCTTTCATCACCTTCCTAGAGACACCTAGGGAGAACTACTCTCAAGGAAGCCCATTCCAAGAGACAAGCTCTTCTCAAGCCTTTGTGTCTTCTGATGAAAGTTGTGGAAACTCGCTTTTCACTCTTGATGACCGGGATTGTATCCATCCAGATGACCTGGAATATATGGAAATAGTTCAGCAGATGGCTCTTCTCACTCATAGAGCCAAAAGTTTTACAAGAGAACTGGAAGGAGGTTTCCAAGCAATGGAACCAGTGGAAAGTTTGGCTTGGATAAAAGCAAAGTCAAGTGTTACAACTGTAACTTGATGGGCCACTTTGCTAGAGAGTGTAAGGCATCTAAAACAAATGGTGGCCAAGCACAAACCAGACCAAACTACACTAACAAAGCCCCGCAGAATGAGAAGCCAAAGCAACAAGCTGTTGTTGTTGTTAAAGAAAGAGGCTTTGACTGGAGTTTTCAGGTGGAAGATGCTTCTCCAAACCAAGCACTAATGGCAGATCATGATGAAGCCAAGGTATTGGAACATCTCTGTACTCCTGAATGCATTGCTAAAGTTAACAGATATAGGTCCTATAACTTGGAGATGAGATCTGATCTTGAGTCCTTAAACATTTTAAAATCTGATTTTAGAAAGTCTGAAAATGATTATAAACTAAAGATAGAGGACTTAGAGAAAACCATTTTAATTCTAAAACATGAACATACAGATTTTAGGACTCAAATCCAAGATCTCATAACCAAGCTGACTGAGTGCCAGGCTGAGCTTGTGATCAGCAAAGCCAGGGCAGAAAAGAGTGTTCTTGAAGAAGAGACCTTCAAGAACATGATATCCTCATCCTGCACAACAAAGTTGTGTTATCAAAATAGACAGGGACTGGGATCAAATGAGATAGCTCCTCCACACACAATCTTGTCTGTAAGATCTCCTAGGTGTGGAACTTGTGAAGATGAGCTTCCTCTCATAGATCCTATAAGTGAAGAGGATGAAGAAAAGATAATGAAGAATTTCTCTGAGAAGAGTGAAGAGGAGGATTCTACTAAGGGCCATTATCTTTCTGAGGAGAAGAAGTCTACTGTGATGACCAAGTCAAAGAGAAAGAACTTGATCAGGAAGAGCAAAAGAAAGGCAAAGAAGGCTCAAGAGATGAGGCTACGTTTGACTCTAAGCAGAAACAAGTTTTTATCTCTGCAGGGTTTGAAGTAGTAAAGACTGAAGACATCAACCAAAACTCCTCAGCTAAAAGTTTTGGTTCTTGTCCAAATCATCTCAGTACCAAGAAGAAGACTGATCTGCTGTGTACCACTGCTGCACAGCTAAAAGTGGTTCTTGTCCAAATCATCTCAGTACCAACAAGAAGACTGATCTGCTGTGTACCACTGCTGCACAGCCTTGACTATCAAACTCCAAGAACAGTTCAAAGCCCAAAAGAACTGTCTCAGCATCTACAAAGATGAAGGTGGAGAAGGGATGTGACCAAGGACAGTTTTGATCTCATAAGAGACTCTTGTGAAGAAGAAAATGTTGTGTGTCATGTGTGAAAGTATCTCTAACATTGCTAAGGATTGTCCATACAATCCTAAAAGTACTGTCCATATGACCAAGACAATGACTTCAAAGAGTTTCAAGAAGATTCAAGCTTCAGAAGGAAAATATGTTTCCTTCGGAAGCTCCAAATCAAAGAAGAAGGTAAATGGAAAATTACCTTCAGAATAAAAGTTGGTCTCGGAAGAAAGGAATTCTTCCGAAGCACTGAAGTCTGCTGCAGTGACTGAAGAATCTTCCGAAGGTTCAGTCATCAAACCTTGTGAAGTCCCAAAAGCTTCCAAGGTTTTGAAGGTCAAGTCCAAGACTCCAAAGGTGGTGTGGAAGTCTAAGAAAGACCAAGTGACTGAAGTTTCTCCATCAACAACAGCTCAAGATCCCTCTTGCACAACCATAGGATCTATTACTGTTGCATTACCTTCTATTATACTTAGTGAGCCCAAGACAAGTAAGGCTTGGGTTTCAAATGTAACTAATCATTTTCTTTGTGCAGGAACAACTCAAGACAAACAGGAATGTCAGGATCATTGATAGTGGCTGTTCCAGGCACATGACAGGCAATAGGTCACTACTCCATAACTTTGAGAGAATTGATGGAGGATCAATTGCTTTGGGAGAAGATGAAGGTGGTTACATTTCAGGAAGGGGCAAGGTCACAAATGGTATGCTCAGCATTGAAAAGGTAAACTTTGTCAAGGAGCTTGGGTACAATCTTCTGAGTGTATCCCAATTTTGTGATCAGAGTCATAACATGCTCTTTACTAAGCATGAGTGCACTATTCTCAAGCCTGGAGTGGTCATTCCTCATTAGCACATCCTGCTTAGAGCCCCCAGGAAAGGGAACATGTACAAGATGGATTTGCAAGAAACATCTCCCTCTGGAGAAGTTTCATGCTTTCTATCAAAAGCAAATAGTGATGAGTCTTTCCTATGGCATAAAAGAATGTGCCATGTAAACTTTAAGAACATGAATAAACTAATTAAACATGATTTGGTAACTGGAATGCCAAAGAAAGAGTTTACAAGTGATGATCATTGTGTTGCATGCCTGGAAGGGAAGCAACATAAGGTATCTCACTAGCCTAAGGAAAAGAACTCTATCACTAATCCCTTACATTTGTTACATATGGATCTATTTGGCCCCACCAGTGTAATGAGTCTAGGAAGGACCTCTTATTATTTGGTGATCACAGATGATTTTACAAGTTCACTTGTGTTTTCTTTCTTAGAACTAAGGATGAAACCCCTAAGATTCTGAAGAATTTCATCTTAAAAATTGAGAATCAAAGTGATCACAAGGTCAAAACCATAAGATGTGATCAAGGGACTGAATTCAAGAATCAAATCCTTGATACATTTTGTGATGATAAAGGTATTATAAGACAATACAGTGCTCCCAAGACTCCTCAGCAAAATGGTGTTGCTGAGAGGAGAAATAGGACACTAATTGAAGCTGCAAGAACTATGTTGTCTGACTCTAAACTGCCAATCACATTCTGGGCAGAGGCAGTAAATACAACTTGTTATGTGCAAAACAAAGTTTTAGTAGTTAAGACTCATGGTAAGACTCCTTATGAACTTTGGCACAAGAGAAAACCTTTCATTAGTTTTCTCAGGTCATTTGGATGTCCCTGCACCATCTTCAATACCAAGGATCAAATTGCCAAGTTTGCTGAGAAATCAGATGATGGACACTTCATTGGATATTCTTCCCAAGCCAAGGCTTATAAAGTATACAATCTCAGAACTAGAATTGTTGAGGAGTCAGCCAATGTGACTTTCAATGAACACACACCCTGTGTGGCTGGTTCTGGTCCTGATTGGCTAGTTGATCTTGATTTAGTTACCAACTATTTTAACAAATTTTGTGAGAATGTTTCAGGATCTGCAGAAAATTTAAATACAGGTGATCCGGATCCAAGATTTGAGCTAGGAAGACCCTCATCTCATACATCTTCAGCTCCAGTTGGAACTACTTCGGCAAATGAGGTTTCTATTAGCACTACAATGACAAATTCAGCTGATACATCTGGTGTGCCTTCAAATTCCAGCTCAAAGGCTCCAGAACCAGATAAAGATACCTCAATTATGGAAGACAACAATGGTGATCGTGAAAGTGATCAGGAATTCCTTGATGCTAATAACCATACCATAGATGACAACATCAATGATGTCACACACTCATTAGATCAACTTAATCTTGATAAGTGTGGTGATGTGGAGGGTGAATCATCTATGCAAGATCTAAATTTCTCGAATTTGGATCTTTCTCAGCAACTTGCTGTGATCCCTCAGCTAAGGATCCACAAGTCTCACCCCACTACAAACATCATTGGAGATGTTGTCACAGGGGTAGAACAAGAGGACAAACCCATGAAGCAAATGTTTGTCTTCACTCTTGTTTCTTATCCCAGATAGAGCCAAAGAAAATTGATGAAGCTCTAAAGGATGGAAGTTGGGTTAAAGCTATGCAAAAAGAGTTGCTTCAATTCAAAAGGCAAAAAGTTTGGAACCTTTGTCCTCTTCCTCATGGGAAGACTACTATTGGAACCAAATGGGTTTTTAGGAATAAGAAGGATGATAGAGGCATTATCATCAAGAACAAGGCAAGACTAGTTGTTCAAGGATACACACAAGAAGAAGGGATTGACTACACTGATGTCTTTGCTCCTGTAGCAGATTAGAAGCTGTTAGGATATTCCTGACATTTGCTGCATCCAAGAACTTCAAGGTCTTTCAACTTGATGTAAAGTGTGCTTTTCTGTATGGAGTGATTGATGAAGAGGTTTATGTCAAACAGCCACCTGGTTTTGTAGACCCTGATCATCCTGATTATGTCTGCAAGCTTGACAAAGCTCTTTATAGGCTGCATCAGGCACCCAGGAAGTGGTATGAGACATTATCTGAGTATCGTTGTGAACATGGATACAGGAGAGGTACTATAGATGGAACTCTCTTCATCAAAGGACAGGGAAATGACTTATTGCTAGTTCAGGTATATGTAGATGATATCATCTTTGGTTCAACTAATCCAAAGCTCTGCAAAGACTTTGAGAAGCTGATGAAAGACAGATTTGAAATGAGTGCAATGGGAGAACTCAATTTCTTTCTGGGAATTCAAGTGAAGCAAGTTGAAGATGGCGTCTTCATAAGTCAGTCAAAGTATGTTCAGGACATACTCAAGAGGTTAACATGACTGATTGTAAGATTGCTAAGACACCCATAGCCAGAAACCACTCCCTCGGACCTGATCTTGAGGGGGAGTGTGTAGATGAACATTTATACAGGGCTATGATTTGGTCTCTTATGTATCTTACAGCTAGCAGGCCTGATATTATGTTTGCTACATGTATTTGTGCAAGATATCAAGCCAACCCTAAGATGTCTCACCTCATCACTGTCAAAAGGATTTTAAGATACCTCAAAGGTGCCTCAACACTTGGTTTATGGAATCCAAAGAATCCTGACTTCAATTTGTATGCTTATATAGATAGTGATTATGGTGATTGCAACATGACTGCAAAGTCTACAATTGGGGGATGTCAATTCCTTGGTGGAAGGGTTGTCTCATGGCAATGCAAGAAACAATCCTGTGTGTCTGCATCAACTGCTGAGGCTGAATACATTGCTGCTACAAGTTGCTGTGCTCAAGTGCTTTGGATTCAAAATCAGATGCTGGACTATGGATTTAACTTCAAGGAGACTCCTATCCACATAGACAACAATAGTGCTATCTCTATCACTGAGAACCATGTGCAGCACTCAAGGACCAAACACATCAATATCAGGTATCATCTAATAAGGGATAACTATGAAAAGGGATTAATTAAACTAGTCAAAGTTCATAAAGATGAACAATATGTTGATCTGTTTACAAAAGCTTTTGATGAACAGAGATTTAAATATCTAATATCAGCTATTGGGATGATTAACTTTGAGTAGGTCTTTTCTTAAAACTAATTCTAATTATTTCTTAAAATATGTGTGTCCTAAGTTGTCTAGTTCATCACTTTCATAAGCTCATGTTTTCTTTGGATATAAAATCCTTTTTGAAGACTTTCCTTAGATTCTTAAAAAAATTTCTGATCCTTCGGATGAAAATCATGTCTTCAAAATAAATAACTGTCTAAGAAATTTTACCTTCGGAAGAAGCCTAAATCTATCTTTCGAAGCTTAAATTCTTGTCTCAGACACTTATATGTTTTTAAGAACTTTTTCCTTCCGAAGCAAAATTTTCAAGACTCTCAGGAAAATCTTCCGAAGTCATTTTAGCTTTGGAATCTTTTTTATTAAAAACTTCCGAAGATAATTTACCTTCGGAAGCTTTTCGAATTTCAAGAAAACTATTTTTGAGCAAAAGTAAACTACCTTTTCAAAGGTGGGACCGACTTTCAGATTTCAAAGTTTATCCTCTTTCATTAACTTTGGTTCAAATCCCTTTTCACATAAATACCCAACGGTTCCCCCTCTCCCTCACTATCTTCTTCAATTCTACTATTCCTCAAACCTAATTCCCAAAACCGCCTTTGCTTTCTACCTTTCTTCAACCTTAAGCTTCTCAAATGGCCAACCTTAACCGTAGAAACAACCCTGATTTCTCCATGCAACTCACAGGCAACACAACAGGTTGCTCTGTTAAGCTCTGAGAAAGATGAAAGTTTCTCAGAGATTTGCCAATTCTTAACTCTATCAAATTATTTCACCTCCCTAACCATTGATCCTACTCTGTCTGAGGATCATCTGCTTCAATTCTGGAAGACCTACCAAGAGGTCAATATGGATGGGTGAAGGCACATTCTGCCACAGTGCAAGGGAGGATAATCTTCATCACTCCGACCATTATCAATACTCATTTGCAGCTGGATGATGAAGAAGGTGAGTTGTCCTTCCCAAAGGGAATTTGAGCAGATGGGCTATGAGGGAGATTTCTCTGTAAAGACCTTCAGGAAAGGAAAGGTCTCATCCCAGTGAAAATATCTACTCCATGTGGTTATCCACAGCTTGTCAAACAAGCATGGAGGGTGGGACCAGATTCCTGAGGATCTCTCCTTCATACTGCATGGAATGGTTCAAGGGGTCAAGTTCAGGTACTCTCAATTTCTTTATACCAATTTACTTGCAAACTTGGACTCCTTAGAATATTACATGTTTCCTAGATATGTTCAACACATTCTCAACTGTGAACTGGGCTCACAGTTGAGGGAAACAGATAATTTTCTTAAATTGGAACAGATGAAGCCTAACATCTTTAAAATCATGAAGAAGCCAACTGTAGGCTTCTCAGGGGTAGAAACAGCCCTTGTCCCCAAAATGTTAGAGCTCATTGCTCAAGGTGACAACCTAGCAACACAAGCTAGTGTTGAACCCACACCTTCTACCTCTTTACCACTAAAAAGGCCTCAAATAACCCTAACCTACCAAAGAAAATCCAAACGAACCCCTGCTCAAGCTATTGAGTCTGTGCAAGTCCCCATATACTCACCTTTACAGGAGGCAATGGACACTAGAGCTCCCACTTCCCCTGAGGAGTAAACCACTCCCATCTCTTCAACTATCAGGGATGAGGTTCCTCATGCTCACCCTGATGAGCTCACAAGCCCAACAGCCTTAAGCCTTCACTCTGAGTCTCAACACTCAAGTGAACAACCTTCAGGGGACAGTTACCATCCCCAGCCTTTAGATCTAAATCAACCCATTCCCAACCTATCCTTCTATACTGATGAAGACTTAGGATTCAGTGAGTACCATCAGTCTCTCTGCTCTTACCCTACTCAAAGAGAGATGAGTACTTCTGAGTCTCCTCAGTCTAGCCCACATCAGTCACCTATAACTGAGGTAGACACTTCTGAACCTGTTCAGGATGTCCATATGGAAGAGGCTCTCACTTCTGCAAGTGATTACATCATTAAGACTTCAACCATGGCAACTTAGCCCACTGTCAAAAACATGCTCCTATTTAGTCTCTAAGGTCAGTCACCTTGAATCTCAGGTGACTACCTTACACAACAGGGTCAATGATCAGCAACTTCAGATTTCATATCTTAAGGAAAAACTAGCTGGGAGACCTTTAAGAAGAGCTCAACCAAGAACACAAGAACCTGTGGATGTGATTGATTTATCCTCCAGCTCACCAATGCAAGTGGGTGATGCTACCAAAAAGGGGGAGAAAGTTATTGCAGCCACAGAACCTGGGAGTTCTTCACAGAGAATGGACATATAGGACTCACCATCCTTACTTGCAATTGTGCATTCTCAGCAACTTCCTCAAGTTCACATTAATGTGGACTCTATATACTCTATCATCAGGAGTCTCTTTGAGGAAGGTATACCAAGGGCTGTGTCATCCCCACCTCAAGGAACTTCAAACTACATCATAAGGTGGAGATATGATGCTGACAGAATAGCCCTTATTCTTCACAGAGTTCAAGGGCAACAAGAAGTATTTGACTTTCAAAGCTTGAACTTCTATGAAAGTTTGGATCTAGTCAATATGCCACTTTTCAATCCAAGCAACTCAAGACAAGCTGACAGATTGGCTCAAAGAATCCAAGATAGGATCACTGCAGAGTTCAGCTTAAGAAGGAGACTTAGGCAATCAGGCAATGTCATCGGTCAACTGGATGTTGAGGTGGATCCTAAGATTAGTTTCATAGGGGAAACCTTGACTGAAGGCCCAGTGGTAGAACTTGAGACCCCTGTCTCATCATCACCAACTGCTGTAGAGATTCACATTTCCTCTGAGACACCTGCTGGTGAAGGTGTTTCTCAGCCTCTCTCTGGCCAGAGCATGGATGCTACACCAAGCAATGAAGGCCAAGCCTCTATCCACCCTGAGTCACAAAGGTCTGTGGGTGACAAAGCAAAAAGGATTTTGACTCCTGAGGAAATTGAGGAGGAAGAGAGAGAGAGGAAGAGGAAGCTAAGGGGAGAAAGTTCCTCTGGGTCTTCAGGCTTTATGCAAGCTGCAATTAGGGCTGCCCCCAGACCAAATACTCAAGATGATTAGTTAAGGGCAGTCAGGATTACTTACCTACAGACCAGGAACTATGATATTGATGAAATTATTTCCCTTCCCTTAGAACAATTAAATGAACTGGCAGACATGAAAGTGTCAAGAGAGATGAAAGAAAAAGAGGATGCAAGGTTACTTCTCCAATACAAAGAGGAGAAGAGACAGAAAAGACTCTACAAGCATGCTCCTACTCTCTCCCCAGTACAAAAAAGCCCTGTACAAGAAGATGTGGTTCAACAAGAACCTCAGGTAGACAAAGAAGAACATAGGATCAAAATGATCAACTACCTGAGTGCCACAGGCTTTTATCAGGCAGATGCACTACTTCCCTTATCCTATGACTTTGTTGAGTTTGAGTACTTAAAACAACTCGAGCTTGAGTTAGTCAAGGAGAGAAAGACAACTAAGAAGAAGCTAAGGGAAGAAGCTGCAAAGTCAAGAGCTATCATCCAAAAGAGTATGAAGAAGTCTGCTGACAGACAAAGGATGATGAGCTTCTTGGAGCTATATGGATTCTCCGGAAGGAGACTTGGCCCTATGTCGCTATCCACAATGGATGAGCATATATGGGTAATCAAGCAGAAGATTAAGAGTGGTGAACTGATTGACTTACACTCTCTTCCAAGTCAAGTCCCACCTGAAGTGGAAGTTAAGGTTGAACAACCTGAGACAACACAACCCAGACCTCCTGCTGAGCCTCAGCAAGCTTCATCTTCTGATCCACAGCAGGGTCAAACTCCCTCTACTTTTGAACCTGTGAGGGAGGAACACCCAACTGAGAAAGACAAGGATGATCAACAAGGTGCTGCAGACCAGTCTTCTCAGTTAAAGTCATCTAAAAGGAAGAAGAGAATGGCTTCTAAACCAAAGTCTAAGAAGAAGAAGCCTGAATCATCTACCTCTACACCTCAGGCTGAGTCAGATCAACCTGAGGAAGTGCATGAAGAGGCAGCCCAATCAACTCCAATACAAGTGGCTCCTTTGGCAGCTGAGACACCCATCTTATCCTGGACCTTCTCTACCAATCCAGAAAGATGGCATGTAATCAGAGATCAAGGTATTGAGAATGTCTATACATGGCAAGACATAATCAACTTACCTCTGCATGATATATTTGAAATGAGAAGATACTATGAAAGTCTGAATGATCCTGACCATCTAATGAAGAAGGGTATGGTCATGATTGTGCTGAAGACTACTAACATCTGAAGATCTTCTGAATGTTTTGGTAGCAACAGCCTATGGGGAGTTTGTAAGGATTCCTTTAAGTCTGATGCTAACCAAAACATCCAAAGTCTCTCTGCAAGTAATGCACTAAGAACTGGAGTAGAATTGCTTTGAAAGTTTTACACCATGCACTAGAAATATTCTAAGTGTAAAATCTTCCAAAGCCAAGACCAATATCTTCCGAAGCCAAATATGAAGTCTTCCGAAGCCTCAGAGACAAAGTCTTCCAAAACTTCATCCTATGAAGACAGATTTCTTCCGAAGACTTTTAGTAACATGCTTTATCTGATGTACTATTCCATAAAGTTGGGCACCTTTCCGCTGCATCTCTGTAAAGTCACCAACTTACATGAGTTGGTGAAAAGGTCCATGCTTTTGGTAACTGTATATTGAGGTCTTGAGTCTGTAACCTTCTACTTTATGTACTTTATCCTTTTTGTAATAGATAAGGATGTGAGCTATGGCATGTCATAGTCACAAGGTCAAAAGGCAGATATGCCTTTTGATTCTACAATTGATTTTTTTTGTGTCTAGTCAATTGTATCCAGCTGGATTTCAAAGTATAGCCGGCTGTAGGTTGTAGTATAAGTATTCCTTGTTCTAGTATCTTTCTTTATGGTTTGTAACACTTGTAATAGAACTTGAGAAAGCAATATACTGCATCCTTAAAACCCAAATCTCTTGTTCGGTCTCTTTATTATTACTTGTGTTATTTGTATCATTATCTTGGTTAATCCAGTTTACTGTTTGATCAAGTTTGGTTAATCTCCTCTTTGTGTTGTTGTGTTGTAATTGTTAAGCCTTTAACCGGTCCTGCATGACTTGCGTTGACTTTGACCATGACGTTGACTTTTGTTGACTTTGACTGTGTTGATAATATAGACTATCTTGTACAGGTCCAACAATACTCCCCCTTAGTCTATCATTATCAATGTCTTCAAACAAAATCAGCATCGAGAAGTCAACAAAAGAAAGATCTTCAAATTGAAGCTTTCAGAATCTGATAAGAAAAATTATTCATCTCATAAGTTCCCCCTATTTATATGCTCCCCCTTTTCGAGTACATCCTTTAAGAGAATATTGGAACAGCTTTCCCAAATCTCTAAACTTGAGTGCGTCAGAAGATGTAGGAGGAGGATTCCTAGCTCGGTATCTTCTACAAACTTGAGGAACATGTTCTTTGATCAGGTACACTTCTCAACTGATGATCGGCCATCATTTATAGTAAAAATCTGAAACACAATCACAAACACAATCTCGAAATTTCTAGTTAGATCATTTCATTTTAACAAAATAAACCGGTGTTTATCTGTGTTTGAAAACAAACGAACCCGTGTTTGTTTGTGCGCAATTTTTGTGAAATGCATGAAAAATGATAAAATTGTAACAACATAATATGGAAGACTTAAAAGAATTTTGAAATGAAAATTTATTATAATTTTTATTTTTATTATATACATTTATTATAATTTTTTTATTTTATATATATATATATATATATATATATATTTTTTTTGTAACCGAGAACTGAGTCAATAATGAGATCACATCCTCAAGATAAACTTTAGCACAAAGATAAATATAATCATCGACAAGCAATGAGATCACACTGATAACTGAATCTAATCACAGTCTTTGAGAGATTTTGAAATTGTCAAACAGATCAATAACGATTGCTGATATGTTTGTCCATTTAAACCCATGCCCTATCTTTTTCAACAAGCAGCAGATGATTCGTTAAGGTTCGATTAAGCAAGGCTTGTGCATTAGTGTGCAAGTGATTATCAACAGAATATTGCATTCTGTGATGAATTTATCGTTAGATGATTTGACACAACTTAGGTCAATATGGTGAGAGCTCCAGGTCTATACTCACGTATAACAAAGGAGATGACCATTTAATCATGTGTCGATGAGAGCTCCAGGTCAGTACTATCGTATAGCAAAGGAGATCATCACTCCAAGTCAGTACTTCCGTACAGCAGATGCAATTAGCTCAAAGATATGGCTTATATGATTTGTATCATGGTGGGTGAAAGATCAATTCTCAATCTAATTTTTGTCGGGACTCAGTTTTTATGCAGGCCAAAATGATTGCGTAAATCCAAACAATCTTAAGCATATATTTTAGTTTAAATCATTATGCTGCTGCCTACTTTATTCTTCAGGCTGAGTCTACCAAGTTTATCATTAAAGAATCTATTGTTTTTTCTTTTATTTGCAAATAAAAATATGATGTGAATCAAATAACAGCATTAGTTACTATCATCTCTCATTTGATAAACGCAAGTCATGCAAAAACAAGCATTTCGATATAATATACAATCACTTCTCAGTCATCTCGAATCAAGTTCACAGTTCTCTTTTCATTTTTTATGTATTATACTCTCCCCCTAAATTTTTATTTTTGCAAACCTATTTCTCTTTATTTTATTTTATTTTTTTTTTATATTTTTTTAATTAATTTTTTTATAAAACTATACAAAAATAGAAATTTACCAAAGAAGGTTTTCCAAATGACACTGATATGAAGATAAGAAATGAATTATCAAGAAATATGCAGTGATTGTTAAGTGAGATCTGTGATTGTGTAGATAAAAATCCAGATCGTGGATAAAGTACCATGACCTTAATCTGTTTGGTCCGCCTCAAATTTGAATCAGAAACAATCTTTGTCAGTAAACTGGATTACTAACAGTCCTCCTGAATTGTTTCTTCACTCATTAACAAATTAGTTAGAGAGGGGAATCCGGGCCATCGAAGTCCTGGAAGTTCCTTTTTCATCAATATAAGAAACTTGATGCTGCACACAACCGTTTAAACAATCAGGAATTGTTGTATCCTTCTTTTTAATTTGCCAAATTTTTTTTGGTTCAATTAATTTAGATTTGAATGAATTAAATTTGGAAATAAATTTATGTTTAAGACCGGAAGAAAAAGAACTTGGTTTTGAAACCTTGGTCATTTTCATCTTTGAACCATGTGAAACCAGTTTCACATGAAAAGGTTTGGATGGAGGGTTTTTCATCCAAGCATTCAAAGATGTGTGCTTTTATACCTCTTGATCTAGAGAAGCAACCCGTGTTGTTTTTACCGTCTGGAACATTCTTTGTAGACTTACATCCGGAGAAGCAATTTGGTTTGCCTTTACCATTCGAAGCAAGTCTTTGAGGGCACTTCTTTACCACATGACCTTCTTTTCCACACTCAAAACAAGCCTTGAAAGGCTTTTGATTCTTTGTAGTCCCGTGTTGTGCAGGTGGGGATGAGGATTACTTTGAGCTTGTAGCAGATTCTTGCTTGTTTTGAAGTTTCCCATGTTAAACAGGGAATGAGATCTTCACTGATTGACTGGGTTGTTTTGTAATTGGAGAAGAGATCCGTATTAGTCTTGATTAAGCTTTTGGAAGCTTTTGAGACTTGACAATGTCAGGAGATATCTTGATCTGTGAGGAACCGAAACTGTCCTCTGTGTTTGATTCATCATCTAAGCTTGTCCAGTCTTGTATACATAGATTTACTTCCAATGGATCTTGATTGACAGGAATAGGATGTGTTGTTGTTGTTTCAAACTTGATGATTAGGTGATTCCTGATTTATCTCTTCTTTCATAACCCTGAAAGGCTCAAAAGTAAGAACTTCACCAGCTTTAAACTTATCAAAGAAGTTAGAAAAAATAGTAGATATAAATTTACCAACAACCGGGACTGAACAATCGTTAGCTTGACTGTCAGCATTCGGTTTATTGTATCCCATACCAGTTGTAGAATCATAATCATCTCGCACCTCATTAAGATTGACACCGCTCAAACCTACATGCAGACTATTAGTAGGTTGTTCAAACAAATCATTTTTAGGATGAGGTCTGGGGATTGGTGAATAACATAAAGTAGAAGGAGGTGGAACTGAATTAAATACAGTTTCACCATCAGATTTATATCCAATCCCATGTTTTACCCGCGCCCCTTGTTGTTTAGCAATAAGCTCATCCTTTTTCATGTGTGAAAGGATCCATTTATCAAGCTTTGTTTGAAGCTGTGTCGTTTCAAATTGAGCTAAAACAACCCTTTCTCTTAGAATATTAATTTCAACGTTACGCTCCAAAATGGTTCTTCTTAAAAGATCATTTTCAGCCAATGCTTCATTAAGTTTTCTTGAAAAAGCAATTTCATTTTTCTTTAATTCCTGATTGATTATTTTTAATTCTTTTTCATTTTCTAGTAACAATCTGTTTGTCTTATAAATCCCCAATAAGCGGATTCTTCAAAAAGAAGAACACATATCCTGAACAGTCTTATAAGGAAGACCCATGAAAGTTCGTTTTGCAACTAAGCTCTTTTCACAGTTGCAAACCCTTGTGATTTATTGTTGTTCCTCTTCTTTGACCTTCAGCATCTCGTCAGCCTCAGATTCTTTCTCTCTTTTATCAGCTTTTCCAGCCTTATCATCATCGGTTCTCACAGACTCCGGTTTATTGTCATTGTCGACTCTCAAAGCTTCACAGTTCTCTTCAACAGTTTCTTTGAATTCAAAATTAAAATCCTAATCAGTTCTCAATAACTTCAGTTTTTCAATCATCTCTGTTTTGTAATCAAGTATGTTTGTTACAGAAGAAATAAGATCAATATTAAGTGCGTGGGTTTGATGTGGGAACACAGCTTGCTGGAATTCGTTTCTTTGGATATCCAACTCAAGAGATTTTAGTCTGTTGATCATATCCATAAGTTTTGTGTCGACATAACCTCTTTCTTGCTTCAGCATTTTACCTTGATGATTCCATGCAGATGGAAGAGAGTCAAGAAGCTTTGGAATTTGTTCATGATTATTGAGATCTGGAACATGCTTATTTAGATTATTTACCATTTTCAAAAATCGATCAATTAAATCTGACAATTTTTCTTTCTTTGTACCTACAAAAGAGTTAAACCGGCTTTGTGCCATTATGAGATTATCTGATTTAAAGTCTTCTGAAAATGACATTTTATTAAAAATATTAAACAATTAAACACCCCAAAATTATTTTTCCCGAAAAGTTTTAAAATAATTCCCCCCTGAGAAAAATATTATTTTTTAAATGTCACTCTATGCAATCTTAGCAACTGGGGTCAAGCTGACAATTTTCTTGGATTTTTTTATTAGCCCACACCTTATTTTTTTAAAAGAAAATACAGCCTAATTTTTTTAATCTTTAACTAGCCTACATTGGTAAAACTTAAACAATTGTTAGCCCAAATACTTTGATTTTAATGAGCCCACACATCAATTTTTTTAAAAAATTCAGCCCAATTTGCTTAACCCAATTGAAAACCCAACCCAATGAGAATTAACCCAATTACTATACACAAATACCCACTATCCAACACAAACCCTAAAACACTTGTCAAATACCAACAAAACACACACACAAGTGTGTAGAGAGAGAGAGAGAGAGAGGCGGATGAGAGAAAGATTCTAGGGTTTCAGCCGCCTTTCCGGCGAGCCAACGGCGGCCCACGGCGGCAACGGTGGCCGGAATAAAAAAATCCGGCAAGTTAAGGTGAGAACAACCCCTACCCTCACTAAATTCAACCTTCTGAATCCAACGGTGGCCTCGGTTTTCTTTGAAAGTCAGAAACAAAGAAAATATAGAGGAAAGAAGATTGAGGCAGCTAGGGTTCCGGTGACCGTTACAGTGGGAGTGGCGGTGACGGACACCGTGAAGGAGGCGGTGGATACGGTGGTGATGGCCGTCGAGATTACCGAATTCTTGTTATCTGCTCAATCAGCCGATGCAAAGGTGCGAACTGAGGCAGAGGCTAGGCTTCGGCAGTTTCAAGAGCAAAACCTTCCAGGATTTCTTCTTTCTTTGTCACTTGAGCTCTCAAATGATGGCAAGCCTATGGAGTCTCGTAGATTGGCCGGTATTGTGCTTAAGAACTCTTTGGATGCTAAAGATGCTGCTACGAAGGACCACTTAGTGCAACGGTGGGTTTCAAATGATGTGTCATTTAGATCCCAAGTCAAAGGCTTGCTGTTAAGTACTCTTGGTTCATCTGTCCCTGAAGCAAGGCACACTGCTGCCCAAGTCATTGCGAAAATTGCTTCTATTGTGTCGGAGGTAGAGGAGGTGGATGATGAAGGTTGTGGCACTGGTGGCAGTGTAGTGGGATGAGGCAGTGGAGATGGAATCCCCGCCGCCGTCGTCGGCGGCGGTGGTGGTGGTTAGTGTTCCGTCAGCTAGGGTTAGCTAGGTTTTTTTGAATTTCACTGAACTTTTGTTAAATTTGTAGTTTGATTTTTATAAATTCGCAGTTTGAAGATATAGATTCGCAAAAAAAAATTTTAATTTTCGCAAATTTTTTTTTATTTTCGCATATTAATAAATATTAATTTCGCAGGTTCCTTCTTGGTTCGTGAATGATTTTGACAGCATTTTCGCTAGTATTTTCGCTCGAAAATGTGAACTTTCGTTCAGTTGGGTGTTAATTTCGCAGCTTGATGATTTGAAGATTTGAAGATACTCAAGAACACTAAGAACACACACACTAGTGTGTGTGAGAGAAACTTCATATCTGAAATATTTCTTTGAGTTTCTTGTATAACAGATGTTGTAGATCAGAAATTTATGTTGTATATCTGCAAATTTGTAGTAGATTGTTGTAGATCTGATAAATTGATTGTGTTTGAGATAAAATTTGAAATTCAGATTTAGTTTCTCTCTCTAGAAACCCACTTTCTCTCTCTACAAATATGATGAACAGCTTCAATAATCTTCAAAAATTCTTCAAATATTCAACGAATTTGATCCAATATGGCTCTAATACCAAATTGTTAGCCTGTTAATCAGACTTGAATCAAATCATGAAGATAATGGATCAAAATATGATAAACATAATAAAATCCCCTTTGATCTTCAATTAGATTGCAAATTGCAGGATCGAGTTTTGTTACTTAACACTTGGATTTCTCTCAAACTCACTTATACTACACTCAGATCAGATGAAGTAGAATCTCTTCTAAGAGTTGATAATAATATAATAAGTAGCAAAGAACACAAAGAAATAATTTTCAAGTCAGTTGTATATATTACTTCTTAACTCAAAGTATTACAAGACTCTTACAAGCATGAAACAAGAGTTACAATGAGAAACTATATATACTAGATTCTACAGCCGGATATACTTTGATACCAGCTAAAAACCTAAGACTAAAGCATATACTACAATGCTAAAGTTAAGGTATCTTAGATAAAATATTATCTAAGATATGGTAGTCATGACATGTCCATGACTTACCTTTTGTCACCAACTAAAGTTGGAAACTGTACTAACTGATAAAGATAAACAGTGGAATAAAGTATAGTCAACTATATGGCTTTTAAGAAAACGCCATACAGTATCTCAGAGGTCTGCAGCGGAGTGTTAGAGAGATCATACTTATATCTACTGGTTAATAGTAGTGTCTTCTGAAGGTTAGTTGGCTTCGGAAGAACAAGTTCTTCCGAAGCCACTTATACTTCGGTAGAGGCTACTATACTTCCGAGGCTTGAGGACTTCTTTATTTATTTATACTTCAGAAGTTGACTTCTGATCTTCCTCTCTAAGTCTTGATCTTTGGAAGTGAATACTTTGTCTTCGGAAGTTGAAGTTGATCTTACACTTTGTCTTCGGAAGAACTCCTTTTCCTTCGGAAGTTACACACTTAGCTTCAGAAGTTCTTTATTAGTTACACCAAACTAGTCTAAGTGATTGGGTTTTGGTTGCACCAGCCTTTCTAGATCCAACAAACTCCCCCCAGGCTGATGCTACCAAAACCTCACTTGTCTCTGCTTCTCAACACCTTCAACACCACGGACAGAAGATATTTGTCTGTTTCTTTGTTCTTCCCTGAGGTGGTGATGAGAAGTTTGTACAAGTCATTAGTGGATAGGAGATCCAGTCTATCACTCAGAATGACATGTACCCTTTGTCGTGCCCCCCTAAGAAGAGTTAGTTGACAGGATTTATAGTCATACTCCCATCTAACTATGGATTCAAGTTCAGGACCTTCAACCATTTGTAGAAAGGCTTTGCCTTTGGTTGTTGATCCCTTCCTTTTCTCCTCCTCTCTCAGTTTCAACTCTTCTTCAACCTTGGTCCTAGCAATTAGCTCGGTCAGATGAAGACTGCTCAGGTGATTTCTGATGTGAGCAGCTACTTCAGAGTTGGAGGGGTTGGAGAGTGGCTTCTCTGCTAACTCAGCAATATCAAATCTGCTTAAGTGTAGTAGAGATGAGGCATTTAGCCTGTTTAGCTCTCCACTCTCTCTCTCTCAACAACAAAGTTGTGAGAGGAGTCTTCGAACCTCCACTGGATAATCTTCTTTCTAGGCACAAGGGGTTGACTTGGTACCTTGCCTCTTTTCTTTGTATCCAGCAGAGTCACCAGCCTTCTTCTTAGCTTATTTTCTTCCTCATTCAGAGTATCTGAGTTGAGGCCAAGGAGCTTTGCAGCCTGGTACAATGTTCCTCTGGGCAGATCAAGAAATTGATCTCTAGTGAGGGAACATGAGGATCCATCAACATAAGTCAGTTTGATAGAGTCCTCCTCACAAGAGATGTCGCTCAGGGTTGTACAGTTGATGAGCTTTGTCTTGATTGCCTTGAACTCCTCTAAGGAGAGATGTTTGGAAGGCTGAGGGGATGGTTTGGGAGGTTGTTGGGTAGGTTGTGGTGTTTGGGTTCTGGCAAGTGTTTTGGGTTGGAGGATGGGTAGTTTAGGTGGTTGAGGTGAGGAGGTTGGTAAGGTTGATGGTGTAGGTTCAGGAGTGTAAGGCTCAGTGGTTGGTTCAGTCTTGATGGGGAATGGAAAAGGAATTGGTTCAGGTTGTGATTGGGTTTGAGGTTGAGTTTGAGTGGTTTGTTTGAAGATCATCCCCTGTCCCCTTCTGTACATCTCCTTCCTCTTCCCCGAGCGAATGTCAGCCTTTATGTCACTAACATGTCGCTGGAGGGTCTTCTCAGACATAGGACCCACCTACCTGCCAGAGAAGCCATGAGCCCGAAGATAGTCTTTCATCCAGGCCTTTTCACCTATATTCTTGGCAGCAGCGAGTCCTGTTTCCTCTTCCTTCTTCATTTTTAACCTCAGCTTCTCCTTAGCAGCTTTCTTTCTCTCCTTCTCCATTTGATCTTGCACTTTGTTGAAGAGCCATAAGATCGTATCATTGTTATGTGGAGATAATTCTTCTAGACAGAAACCCCTGGAGGTCAGAAAAGTTATCCTTTCCCTCCTAAGCTACTGATCAGCTTCTCTTTTATTCATCTCCCTTTCTTCCTCTAAGGCCAACCTTGCTGCTTCTTCCTTTTGTTGTATTTGAAGAAAAGTTGCCTTTTCCAACTCAACTAACTCCTCTAATGGTAGCAGGAGTACATCTTCATTCACAGATCCTAGATTGACAAGTCTGTCAATGATTTCCACTCTTCTTTTGTTGTTGACAACCTCCTGGTTGACTGTAGCTGCTTTGCTACTAGCAGCTAGCAGCTTCCCAGTTGGAAGTCTACCTTTTCTTTTGAGCTTTTCTAACCTTGCTTCCTCCTGAAGCTCTTCCTCAGTCATCTTCCTCTTACCTTTGACATCTTCGGAAGTGCTAGACTTGGGGGATTCTGGGATGGAAGGTTCAGGTTGAGTGTTGGAAATGGGAGCCGAGTCAATGCTGATGTTTGAGCTAGGGGTTGGGTGAGAAAATCCTCCCTATTAACCTTAGATGAAATTTCTAGGATTTCATCTGTGACTATTAGATCATCGGATAAAGAGAATAGTCCTTCCGCAGCTATTAAGAGAGAAAATCCTCCCTATTAATCTCAGCTTCGAAAGATTAAGGTTGTTCTTTCAAGGCTTTGACTTGTGCTTCGGAAGTCTGTGAGAATGCACTATCTGTCCCAACTGTCTTAGTTGCTAGGCCATCAGTCCTTGTTTCCCCTTCAAAATTAATCTCAGGTTCCACTTGGACCTTAGGTTGACCAACTTTCTCAATAGTGGTAAAAGGTGCATTTAACCTCTGAAGCTCTTGAGCTCCAAAGTAAATCACAGACAAGTCAGGACTGGCTGTTCAATGAGAGATTCCAACAGGAACTTATTGAAGAACCTGTTGAGATCTTGGAGCATCCTTTGATCTACTTGAATCACAACTAGAGGAGGCTCAGGAAAAACTAAAGCTTGTTGCATAGGGTATCTTGAACTTAATGAAGTGAGAGCTTGACTCTGTGGTTCCTCTTGTCTTTGGCTTTGTCCCTAAACACTCTCCCCCTTTTGGTAGCATCATCTTGAGAGCTTGATGAGCTAGAGGAAGAGGTCAATGAGACCTGAATTGGTACATGCCTAACAGACCTCTTAATCTGTTTCTCAGCTAGTTTGGCCTAGAGATTTTCAATCTCAAGTTGCTGAGCGGCAGACCTATCCTCTAAAGTCCTAACCTTAGATTCAAGGTTTGAGACTTCAGAAAGTAGGTCTTTAATGGTGAGTTGCAGTCTTCCCTCATCTTCTTTTGAAGAATCATAGGGAGATGAGGTAACATACCTAGTATGTTCATCCTCACCACCAGATGTGGTTTTTTGGCACCCTGGTTTCCCTTGCTCAATGATGTCTCTTTCAGAGTCATCAAAGGGCTTGGTTGCCGTAGATTTAGTCTCAATGATGTTACCACTAAAGGTCCATTGAGTCTCCTTTAGTAGTGGCAGCTGAATCTACATGAGCCCCCTCCACATCAGTGGGACTCACTTCAGTAAAGGCTTGCTGATGGGGGCTAGAGATAAAAGGTCTCTCTAGGCTCTGTTAATCCTTGAGAGGGTGATGTGGATTAACTTCATTGCCCTGAAGAGACATAATCTCTTCATCAGTTCCTATTAGTAGGTCAGTAAGGGATATAGAGGTTAAGCCTAACGACTCGGGACCTTGGTCAATGTCTAATGGTATTGAGCCTATGGTGGAGTTGCCCCTTTTTGGCTGCTAAGGGGAGTTTAAAGACTCACCTTGAGGGTTGTCAGCTTGGGTTTCGGGCTCATGGGTATGAGACTGAGGAGACTCAATACCCATATTGAGGTCAATGTGAAGGATGGTTGGACCTCAGACTGCGTGGGAGCCCATTGTTCCACTCTAGTCTTTTTGGATTGAATAGGAGGAGCTTGCTCAATCAGAGAAGATTGAACAAGGGTTCGTTTGGGGCATCTTTGATATGTGATAGTGATGGGGGTGAGAAGGTAGATTTGGTAGTGTGAGGGTAGTTGTTGGTGTGGGTTCATCACCTGTGGGGTTAACAAGGATGTCACCAGGAGCCATTGGCTTAGTCATACCTGGAAGAAGTGTAGTATATTTTCCAAGGAAATTGGTGGACACTCTCTTCAAAGTCTTGAAGATGGTCGGCCTCATTTGAGGGACAGTCAGAGCTGCTGCACAGACAAGCTGATTCTGGTCCAACTCACAGTTGATTATATGCTGAAGGAACCTGGGATACATGAAGAATTTGTCCCGCTGGAGGTTCCCTATAAGATTAGTCAGCATAAACCTTAAGTAATTAAAGCAGAGGCTTCTCACCAATCCATGAACTAGGCACCCTAGTTCATATAGGATTTGATCCCATCCCCAGATTTGTTGGACAAGCAATGAAGAACAACATGCAGAAGGAATTTCCAGTCGTAAAAGAAGTTAAACTTGTAGACAGTTGACCTGCTTATATCTCCACCATATCCCATTTGGATATAGGTGTTGTCCAAATCTGTTTTGGGGAACTCTGTAGGAGCGCCTCATCATGGAGCTCGAGATGCTCCCTGATGAGTTGTTCAGAAATGACCAACTCCTGGCCACAAATGCTCGATCTTATTACCCGAACCCCATATAGGGTTTCAATCTGACCATTGGCCCAAACTTCAGCCATGTGATTTGAGTAAACGGTGGGGTTGACAGTCACAGCAGTGTAATAAGATGATTGGGTAAGAAAGGAGATGATATCAGAGAAGTCGGCATTCCTTGAAGAATCAAGGAGTGCGACTTGGTTGTGCTGAGTGTTAAGTGCCATTTGAGAAAGTTGCAGGAAGATAGTTCGGAATTAGATGAATTGAGGATGAAGGAAGCTTTTAGGGCAGTAAATTTGGTAAAAGATGAAAGTGATTAGTCGGGGTTATTTATATGGGTGAAATGGCAGTTTAAGGGGTTTGGATAAGATGAAAGGATGTTTCAGTGGAGATGTGATAGAGGCGGTAAGGTTTAGTCCATTTAAATAATCCGAGATCATTAACAAAATCTTTACTTTTTACAGAGTGGGGCCCAAAAGATTTTCGTTACACAGTAAAGTCTTTCTTCCAAGTATAAAGCATTTCCGAAGGTAATGTTCTTCCGAAGGCAAATTTACTTCCGAAGGTTAAGTTCTTACTTCCGAGAGTAAATATTGCTTTCCGAATGGAGAGTGTTATAAGCTTCAGAAGTAGATCTAATAATGTAATCAATCGCTTCTTCCGAGACTAAAAACTCTTACGAGAAGAAGATTATCCTGGGAGGAATTTGCTTCGAAAGATATGTAAAACATCTTCTGAGGGTTAATTCCTCTTCGGAAGAATTTATACTTAGTGAAAATTTCGGAGAAGGACCTTTTGTAACAGGGTTTAGATTGTTTTGACACAAGACTTTACACATTAAAAAAGTTTTCAAATGAGATAGACTAATAAATGTTTATCATCCCAATAGTTGTAATGAGATACTTAAATCATTGTTCATCAAAAGCTTTGGTGAACAAGTCAACATATTGTTCATTTGAGTCAACTTTGATTAGCTTAATTAGATTTTTCTCATGAATATTTCTAATGAAATGGTACCTGATATCAATGTGCTTTGTCTTGGAGTGCTTCACTGGATTTTCTGTAATGGAGATAGCACTGTTGTTGTGAATGTGGATAGAAGTGCTCATGAAGTTTAATCTGTAGTCTATCATCTGGTTCTGAATCCACAACAGCTGAGCACAGCAACTAGCAGCAGCAATGTATTCAGCTTCAGCAGTTGATGTAGAGACACATGATTGCTTCTTGCATTGCCATGAGATGGTCCTTCCACCAAGAAATTGACATCCACCTGATGTTCATTTCTTGTTGATATTGCAGCCACCATAGTCACAGTCAGAGTAGCTATAGAGATTGAAATCATTATTCCTTGGATACCAGAGACCTAATTTAGATGCTCCTTTAAGGTATATGAGGATTCTCTTGGCAGCAAGTAGGTGAGACACCTTTGGAGAAGCCTGATATCTTGCACAAATACAAGTTACAAACATGATATCAGGACTACTTGCTGTGATATACATCAGAGAACCAATAATTGCTCTATACTGATGTTGATCAGTATCCTCCCCCTCAGAGTCAGGGCAGAGATTAAGGTTTCTGGGTATAGGTGTTTTGGCTGTCTTACAATCTTTTATGTCACATCTTTCTTAGATGTCATTGACATATTTAGATTGATTGATGAAATTCCTTCCCTCATTTACTTCACCTGAATTCCAAGAAAAAGTCCATTTTTCCCATGGAACTCATCTAAAATTTCTTCTTCATAATGCTCTCAAAGTCTTTACACATTTGGTCATTTGAGGAACCAAATATGATGTCATCAACATAGACTTGAATGAGCCCTTTCTAGACTTCCTTATGAAAAGAGTCTTATCAATGGTACCTCTATTGTAACCATTCTTTAGGAGAAACTGAGACAATATCTCATACCACAGCCTAGGTGCTTGGTGCAGCCCATATAGAGCTTTATCCAATTTGCACACATAGTTGGGGTGTTGTGGGTCTTCAAATCCTGGAGGTTCCACACACATAGACTTCCCTATCTATATCCCCATATAGAAAGGCACACTTGACATCAAGCTGGTAGATAGTGAAGTTCTTGGATGCAGCATAAGCAAGGAAGATCCCAACTGCCTCAAGTCTTGCAACAGGTGCAAAGACATCAGTATAATCGATTCCTTCCTCTTGAGTGTATCGTTGAACCACCAGTCTTGCTTTGTTCTTGATGATGAAGCTTCTATCATCTCTCTTGTTTCTGAAAACCCATTTAGTGCCTATAGGTACTTGACCAGATGGTAGCAGACATAGGTTCCAAACCTTTTGTCTTTTGAATTGAAACAGCTCCTCTTGCATCGATTCAACCCAGCTACTATCTCTCAAGGCATCTTCCTCCTTCTTGGGTTCCATCTGGGATAAAACGCATGAGTACAAGCAGACATTCCCATTGTGAGTTTGTCCTCTTGTTCTCACACCTTCAGAGACTTCCCCTATGATTTTCTTAGCTGTATGAGTGTTATGAATCCTAAGTCTAGGAATTACCTCCAGTTGCAAAGAAAGATCCAAATTGGACATATTTTGCTCAGGAGCTTGAACACTTTGTCTAGCTGCTGTTTCAAACTCATTCACTGAGGACTGATTGAATGAATGAGAAACATCATCATCATTTGTTGGTTGTGAAGCAGCATTAATAGTTTCCTGTTCCTTCAAGATGTTGCTTCCATCAGCTTGGTGTTGTGTAGTGCCACCTGATGATGTTTGAGGGTCAATAGGTGAACCGCTGGTTGAAGCTCCACTATCCCTTGAGATAGTCATACTGTCAGATTTGCCAATAGTGGGAGCTTGATTTGTTGCAGCTCTTGGAGAACTTGGAATAGGTCTGGAGAGCTCAAACAGTTGGTCATCATCAGAATCACTTTAAGCACTTGTTCCAGCTGAAACATTCTCACAAGATGGTTTAGAATAGTTTGGAAACTATTCTAAATCAAAGATATGATCAGGGCCATTCCCCCTAACACAAGGAGTGTGCTCATTAACTACAATGTTGAAAGATTCCTCAAATTGTTGATTTTTAATATTATAAACTCTATAAGCTTTAGAGTTAGAGGAATATCCAACAAAGATAGCATCATCTGACTTTTTAGCAAATTTTGCTAAATTCTCTTTTGTGTTAAGTATGGTACACCTGCTGCCAAAGGACCTTAGAAAGCCAATGAACGGTGGCCACTTGTTCCATAGCTCATAAGGGGTTTTTCCATGTGGCTTAACTACAAGAACCTTGTTCTGCACATAGCATGCCGTGCTGACTGCCTATGCCCAGAATGTTAAAGGCAGCTTTGAATCAGCTAACATGGTCCGAGCAGCCTCAATAATTGTTCAGTTCCTCGTCTCAGCAACACCATTTTGTTGAGGAGTTCTAGGAGCACTATATTGTCTGGCAATCCCTTTTGAGTTACAGAATGAGTCAAGAACGTGGTTCTTAAACTCAGTCCCTTGATCAATTCTATTTATCTTAACCTTGTGATCAATTTGATTTTCTATTTTAAGAATAAAAGATTTTAAAGTTTCAGCAGTTTCATCTTTGGTTCTTAAAAAGAATACTCATGTGAATCTTGTAAAATCATCAACAATCACAAGACAATATGATTTCCTTTCAATGCTCATTATACTTGTGAGACCAAATAGATCCATGTGCAATAAGTGTAATGGAGTGGTGATGGAGTTAACAACTTTGGATTTATGAGATGCCTTGTGTTGCTTCCCTTTTAGGCATGCAACATAGTTATCTTTGCAGAAAAATTCTTTTTTAGGCAATCCATGTACCAAGTTATTTTTAGCCAATTTATTCATTGTCTTAAAATTTACATGACACATTCGTTTATGCCATAGTGTTGACTCATCACCATCAGCTTTGGAAAGAATGCATGACACTTCACCCATTGGGGAAGCATTGTTCATATCAAGCTTGTACATATCCCCTTTCCTGAGAGATCTAAGAAGCACCAATTCCCGAGGAATTGTCATCCCGGGTTTGAGGATAATGCACTCATGTTCTACGAAGAGCATTTGATGCTTTTGATCACAAAACTGAGAAACACTTAACAGGTTGTGTTCAAACTGTTTGACAAAGTGAACTTCTTAGAAAATCTTTTATTTGAATTTTCCAGTGTTATAATTGGGATTAAACATGGGGGGTTTGGTTTAGGTGTCATTCCTCAAGTCATGCTTACTTGAGGTGGCTACAACAGTCATTTTTGGAGGGAGATAAAGTATGATGGAGAAGAGTGTTTGAAAGTGTGATAAAAAATGAACAAGTGATTTATTGAAAGATGACTTCAAGGAAATCAAGAGTCAATGCTCTGATACCACTTATTTGATTGGGGTTAATGACTTAACAAGACTTTTTTGTTGATCAAAATATAACGAATGCGAAATCTATGTTAGCTTATTTACTTATCAAAAGATAAGGAATGCGGAATCTAAGTTAACTTTTTTACTTATCACAAGATGTTATTTCAAAGTATATACATGATTAAAATTTTCTGAGTACAAATGATACAATCAGTAGACAAACAATTGGGCTTACAATCTTACCCCTAAACTATACAAGTGAGATATATTTTATACTATGAAAGGGTAAAAACTAAAAATAAACTATTTTACATTTATTCCTTGTTTACAAAAGGTATGTATAACTCAAACATACAATCAACACTTCAGAAGTTTGCCGCTTCAGTACTATGTTGTCTATAAAAGATAGAACACAACAACAGGTTTTTGGTACTGACATTTTTGTCCAATGTTGTGATTGATGAGCACTGTATCGATTTGAGTGCTAATATGTTGTCAATTAGCACTTCATCACTTTTAGTGCTATTCAGCAATGGTTCAAGACTTGTTATGTGCTGATCAGCAATGGATCAACACTTGGCATTTTAGGCAATTGGTAGCCAGTGTTGAATTCTTGAGTATTCGGTATCTTCATCATTTTTATAGATTAACAGATACCTCCCCTATTAGTGGATAATGTTTAGTAATTATTTAAAACCATTCAATTATGCATATGATTATTGACAACCATTGTGTTTTGAGCCATAGTCACATTTCAAACTCCTAACGCATTTCTGATTGTTAATCCTAAACACGAACTGTTACAGAAAATCTTCCAAGCTTTTGTAAACGATACAACTCTTAAAAGCTAACTTTGGATGAGATCTTGTTCGTTGTCATATACGAGAAAATCTCTGGCTTGGATAATTCAACGAAACATCACATACAATCTATAAATAGCTTTAAACTAACTCTTGAGATCTTGTTCATTGTCATATACGAGAAAATCTCTGGCTTCAAGTAAATGGTGTCCGCAATGGCTGGAATAAGATTAGTATCATTCTTGTTGTTGACCACTTGGATAAATCGACGAAACATCACATACAATCTATAAATAGCTTTAAACTAACTCTTGAGGCTACTCAATTATGTATAAAGCACAACTCTCAAGTCAACTTATTAATATTCAAAGTTAAACTTGAGTTGGTGTCATAACTCGTAAGTTTAACCATGTGTTTAGTTGATTCCTATTGTTATTTTTTACCAACTGAAGCGAAACTTTATTCACCGTATCAACCTGTTGTACACTAGTACCTGCCAACATCCGGTAGTTACATTGCTTTACTCACGTTTACTGAAAACGGGTTGTTCAATACTTGACTTGATCTAATTCACCAATAATGAAATCTTAAACCACCGGTAGTTACATTGCTTCAATATATTTCACATGCATAACTCAACCTTTAATGAAGTTTCTTGCAAAACACCTGTAGCAAAATACAACTCGTATAACTTAATTCACAAGTAGTGGGTCAAATTGGTGGCCTTGAGTTCATGGTTGGGAGCCCACGTTAATTTATTTTATTTGAAATGGTCCATGTATTCATTTTGAAATGGTCGGCCCACTTCTAAAACACACCCATACTAACTTGTCTTTTTCAGCCGCATTGAATTTTCTTGGACCAAAATTCACATGCATGCTCTTTGTCGTTTTTCACATCCACAACATGAAAACTCTTAATCTTTGAGTTTAATTTAACAACCATCATCGTCAATTCATCATGTGTAAATCATAACTCTCTTAATTATTCATTTTAATATCAAAACCATCATCATACAGTTTAATCATAATGAAGCCGATTTAACGTCAAGAGTAGTCACTAGTCACCAACGCTTTGGTTATTTTCTGAACACTTTAAACTGAATCCCACTCTTGCATAATTACACAGGCATTTGTACGAAACTTGAATTCCATATTGTATCAAACCCAAATCAAATATGCTTGCACCAAAGAATCAGACAACAAGAAATACACAAACAAAGTAGAATATCATCAATAAAAATATAACTATAATTAGGTAATCAACATGATAGACCAAATGTACAGATGTGACGTTAATGATGCACAAAAGAATGACGAAATCATGATGATGGTTAAACTCTAGATGAAGAAGATAAAAAAAAATTATAGAAGAGTCGTGTGTTCTAACTCTTTCTCCACTATCTTTTTTATTTATATGATCCCCCAATGGATCCAAAAGAACCTGCTCTATTTCCCTAGATACTCGTACACCAAGGATTAGAAACAAGCTCGTCTCATGTTGTCATTAACCCCAAACAACAACGATAATATTTTAAGTCCATTATGCTCCATTAAGCACAATCAGTCATATTTAACATGTTAAAAAAAATAAGATCACATATTAGAAATTAATAATATCATATTAGCATGCTTACTATTAAATTGAATCTATCTATTATAATAAAAAAAACTTTAAGATGCCATGAGTCAAAATATTAGACCTTCTATTTCATTTTCCCACATATATCTCCTAATACATGATAATAGCAAATAGTAATTATATTTTTAACACATTTCCAGATTAGAAGTATATTTTATCATAAAAGAAAATTTTAAAAAATATAAGATAAGTAAATTTTCTTAAACAAAAGACTTGTTAAAAATTATTTCTTTAAAATTATATTATTTTATTTTAAGGATGAATTTAAATAAATTAAAACTATTTATAAAAAAATAAAACGTAAAAATAAATACAGTTTCATGATAAAATGAAAGTTTATGATGATATTATTGTTGTTTTACTTGAATTACTTATTTAAAATTAACTCAATCATGTTTCATCTGAAAAATCATTTTATAAATTTTTAAATTTTTATTTTAAACTATTTAATATTTTATTTCTTTTATCCATTTCTAAACGGTATTCGAAACTATTTATTCATATATTTCAACCACATTAACCTCTTATAAATCTTTAAATATTTTGATCGTTACTACTAAAAGCTTTTGATAATCGGTATAACCCTCAAAATTTTCACATGCAATCATAGCTATTACAATCTCTGTCTCTAGGGTAGGATCCTCTTTAAAAAACTAGTTTTTGGCGTCGCGCGTTGCCGCGACTATACGAGTTTTAACGTAACCCTAAATCAAAATAAAAATGAATGTTCGAAACCACAAGATCAGCAAAATACATAGTAAAACATACCAAAACCCCAAATCCATAACACACTATAACATGCAAAACCAAAAAATTAAATTAAAGCCCAACACCATACACAAAACAGACGGAAATTGAAGCAGCAAGAAGGCGACACAGTACAAAGTAGAAAACCAACGAAAATCAAAGCCCCGAAAAGAGAAACAAAATGAAAACCCTAAACAAGAACTCGGAGAAAAACAACGCCAACGAATCATATAAACGAACTAATCAAAACACACATTGAACCTACACCCTAAACAAACCCTATAAAACAAAAAAAAAACCACCCAAACCACCGACCAAACATATTAATAAGAATCAAACTTAATAGCGAAAATCGTCAGGGTATTGACAGCGAAAGAAGCAAGAACTCGGAGAAAGACAACGCCAACGAACTATATAAACGAACTAATCAAAACACACATTGAACCTACACCCTAAACAAACCCTATAAAAAAAAATACCCAAACCACCGACCAAACATATTAATAAGAATAATAATGTTATAACACTTGGAAGAATATAAATAACGTGATTTGTATGTTCTTCTAGACATCATGTTTTTTAAATAACGAGTGGTTTTGAGATGATTTGTCTCTCACTGAGTTGTAAATCTGAGTCGACTGAGTTGACATTTTCTCCTTCCAGATTAAGAAATGATGAGTAGAGAATCACTCTATAACATTTTGAAAACATAAAGGATACTGCACTTAAAGAAGATTTAACACAATACAACTAATCTACCAAGTTTTTAGAAATCAAATAGCATTGTCTACCAATATTAGCATCACTCCTAGACCAATAGTAAATTCATTCTTGCTTACTTAATTATGGATTATAAATGTTTTGAAAAACAAGATGGGTTTCTTTACCACAAAACATAGTAAATTTTGTTCTTTGAAAATATGAAGAATTTTGACATTAACTTTTTTGAAAATTTAATAATAACAAAATTGATTTTGCCATTGGTTTTATCTTTGAGAACCTTTTCAGGATCAGTGAAAGGGGTCAACATAACAGTTTCATAATGAACAAAGACTTAGAATACAAAACTGATGAAATAGGGAACAAACTAATTATGATACTAAGAACACAACTAAAGAACAAAACAAGAACAAGAACAAGATAATATGATTTTCAATGATGATGTATATTCCTCTCAAGTTCTTTTACAACTGTTATAAAGACTGAAAATAAAGACAAGTACTTGTGACCTTTTATACTACATCCTATAGCCGGTCGTTCTTTAAAAGACAGCTGAAAACACTAATCTTGAAAACAAGATTAATATACAGTCAAAAGGCATATTGTCTTTTGACTTGTTCCTATGACATGTCGTAGCTCATATCCTAATACATAACAAAAATGATAAAAATACAAAAGTAAAAAAAAGTTACAGACTAAAGACCTTGATCTAAAGTTTGACGAAAGTATGGACTTTTCATTAACTCATATAAGTTGGTGAATCTTTAGAGACGGCAGCAAAAAGTAGATTAACTTTTGTCAAAAGGTGATCCAGAGAATGCATGTCTTCTCTGTTTTCAGAAGAAATTAGCCTTTGGTTTTGGAAGACTTTGTCTTTTAAGCTTCACAAGACTTCAACTTTGACTTTGAAAGATATGGTCTTTTGGCTTCGGATGATTTGATACTTAGCATAATTCACTAAGTTGTACCAAATCTTTTCAAGTAACTTCCTTGTACTTTACATGTGCATGCTGAGAGCTTTTTGGTTGTTCTTTGGTAGCATCAGCCTCTAAGTATATTCCATAAAAACTCTTCCTAGGCTGATGTTATCAAAAAGAAAAAAACATTTGAGTCTTGTTCTGCATCTTTTAACAGTCTCCATCAGGATCAAGACCATTCCCTTTATCATCATTTGGTCAGGATCCCTCAGACTCTCAAAGTTTCTCCTCATGTCATAGAGATCATGCAGACGAAGGTCAAGAATATTTTGCCAAAAGTAGATGTCATGACTTCTTTGATCTCTAGTGACATACCATCTGTCTGGATTATTAGCAAACATCCAAGACAAGATGGCACCCTCAACAACAAGAGGCTCTATATTGGGTGGACTTTGTTGAGCAGCATCTTCTTGAGCTCCTTCAGGATGTTCTGTCATATCTTGAGGTGTAGAGGTGGATGCCATGTACTTCTTCTCCTTCTTTTTGTCACTTCTTATGCCCATCCTTTTCCTCTTTCTGTACTTTAACTAAGGAGACTAGCCTGCAGCACAAGATTGTTCTTGTTTGTCTTCTTTAGTTAGGTCCTTCCTCTCATTCTCAAAGTAGCTGTCTCCGCCCCGCTATTCCTTCTTCTGGAATTCTTTGGTTGGGTCCTTGTTGATCGTCGACCATCATCGAATCAAACTTGCTAGATGACACGGGGTCCAACCGAGTCAATTTAATTTGACCCCGATCCATTTCCCATACAGGTCTAATTACATGCATACTTACCACGTCCCTCATGCATATGCACGTAAAGTTACTTAATTCCATTATTAGAATTTCATTTTTTATTTCAGTTGTTGTTTATTTTATTAGCACCCCGCTTTCCAAATTTTCCTAAGTGCTAGCAAACATGGGTAGTTATTGCTTTATCATTATATGTAACCTATAACATTCAACGAAAGAGGACAGTGAGTTGGTTGAATGAATTAAAGTTTCTTTTAGGTTAATTTCTCTTAATGGATTTTTGACTTGGATTAGTTATTCCATACTAGTTCAAGTTTGGTAACTTGAATGGTGTTCTTGGAGTCGGTCTGTATCCTGATTCAAATTTAGAATTGCCCAATGATTTGTTCAAGTGATATCTTGTTAACCTGTTGTTGACCCGATCCTATCATGTGGTATGAGAGCCGAAACAATCTGTTTCGACTCCAATTGTTATCAAATCCGTATCATATTGAGTTTCCAAAAAAAGAAGAAGAAGAAACAAAATAGTTTTGGATCATAAAAGCATGTCTCGTCAGAAACAAGGAGGATGCTATGTCATCCAAAAATGTTGAAAATTGGGTTGCTGAGGAAAAATTACAATGAGAAGCCGTATTCCAAACGAGATGCACAATCAAGAACAAGGTTTGTTCAGCGGTTATCGATGGATGTTGTTGCACCAATTTGCTTCTCCAACTTTGTACCGCACCCATCACCATATATTATTGAGTGGCTCAAAGAGGGAGAAGGTATCCTGATCTCCAATCAAGTTTTATTAACATTCACTATTGGTAACATGTATAGAGATGAGATATGGTGTGAAGTAATGCCAATGGATGTGTGTCATGTGTTCTTAGGTAGACCTTGGCTGTTTGATAGGAGAGCAATGCATGACGGGTTCAAAAACACATACTCGTTTGTTCGTATCAATCGAAAGAATTACCCTCACACCGATATCCCGCGCCCGATCAACTGTAAACGAGCTTCAATCAAGCCAAGTAATGCAGGTAGCCAAAACTAATCATGAATGTGATAGTGGAAAGTTCATAGAAGCTATTTCACATAATAAAGAGGAACATACCAAAGAAATTTCAGTTGAAGATGCGGATTCAAGAATGAGCAAGTCCTAACGCAGATTACTAACGGAGTTGCAGGTGGAGAAAACCTAACGGAAAATTGGATTCAAATTTAGTAATGTATGCTAAAAGAACCCAACTAGCCATGTTATTATTTCAAGCTGTGAACCATAGGGTAAGGTATGCATGTTGGATGTGATCTCGATTCAAAATATATGCCATCATATATTCACCGGAGATACCTCGGGAGCTGCCACCTATTGATCATTTTCCAAGTTTGAGGACAAACTTCTCTCAAGTGGGAGAGAATGATAGCGGAACCATTACCTAATCAAACTTGCTAGATGATACGAGGTCCAAATGGGTCAATTTAATTTGGGTCGGATCCATTTCCCATGCAAGGGTAATGATATGAATACTACTCACGTCCCTCATGCATACGCACATGGAGTTGCTTTGTTCCATTGTTATATTTTTATTTTTTATTTTACTTGTTTATTTTATTAGCACCCCACTTTCCTTATTTCCTTAAGTGCTAGTAAACATGGGTAGTTATTGCTTTATCATTATATGTAGCCATAACATTCAACGAAAGAGGACATGGAGTTGGTTAAATTAAACTAAGTGTTTTGGGTTAATTTCTCTCAATGGATTATTGAGTTGAATTAATTCTTTCATGCTAGTTCATGTTTGGCAACTTGAATGGTGTTCTTGCAGTCTAGATTAGTGTCAAGTGGTGTATTTGTATCTTGATTCAAATTTAGAATTGCCTAACGAGTTGTTCAAGTGGTGTATCTGTATCTTGTTGACCCGTTGTCTACCCGATCCTGTCATTTGTCCTTCACATGTTCAGAACAAGAAGGATCAGGACCCTGCTGTGAATCAGAAGATAAAATTTGTTGTGGTCAAGCACTAGGTCCAGGTTGTGTTGTCTCTTGTGGTTCAACCTTGACCTCAACTTTAGGTGCAACCTAACTTGGTGAAGAATGCAAGTCAACAAGCTCACCCCTTTTGATCTTCTGCTTGATCACTCTAATGTGCTCATCCAAGGTGGCTAGAGACATTGGATAAAGTATCCTTTCGTAGAATCCATACAGCTTCAAGAAGCTCACCATTTTTGGGCTATCAAAAGATTTCTTCAAATTTGCTTTGTGGTGCCTTTTGACTTTGCAGCCTCTTCTCTCATCTTCCTCTTAGCATGTTTTTATTCTTTTAGCACTTGTTGCTTAAGCTGCTTGAGGTATTCAAACCCAATGTACTAATAGGATAAGGGAAGAAGGGCTATTGTCTGATAGAGGCATGTGGTGCTCAGGTAAGATATCATGTTCTGTCTATCTTGTTCCCTTTCTACTTGAGGTTGTTGCGCAGTTGCCACAACCTCTTTCTCAAGGCTTTCTTGAAATGGGGAGAGAGTAGGAGCGTTGTAGAGTCTCTTTCTTCTTATTTCTTCTTTGATTTTGAGGAGCAATTCTGCATCCTTAGCTTCTTTCCTCTCGTTTGACGACTCAATGTCAACCTATTCATTCAACTCTTCTAAGGTAAGAGAGATGAGTTTGTAAGGATTCCTATATGTCTGATGCAGCCAAAACATCCAAAGTCTCTCTGCATGCATGTATTGAAGAACAGAAGTAGAAATGCTTCGGAAGTTTTACACATTGCACTTGAAATATTCTAAGTGTAAAATATTCCGAAGCCAAGACCAACATCTTCCGAAGCTAAAAGTGAAGTCTTCCGAAGCTTCAAAGACAAAGTCTTCCGAAACCAAAGAGTGAAGACAGATTTCTTCCAAAGACTTTTTTGTACATGCTTTTATCTAATGTACTTTACCATAAAGTTGGACCACCTTTCGCTGCAACTCTGTTCAATCACCAATTTACACAAGTTGATGAAAAGGTCCATGCTTTTGGTGACTGTACATTGAGGTCTTGAGTTTGAGCTTTCTACTTTTTGTACTTTTATCCTTTTTGTAGTATATTAGGATGTGAGCTATGGCATGTCATAGTCACTAGTCAAAAGACAATCTGCATTTTGACTCTACATTTGATTTTGTTATTGTCTAGTCTTATGTATCCAGCTGGCCTTCAAAGTATGGTCGGCTGTAGGATGTAGTATAAAGTATCTCAAGTACTTGTAACTTTAGATCTATGCTTTGTAACATTTGTAAAAGAACTTGAGAAGCAATATACAACATTCTTGAAAACCAAATACTTGTGTTGTTAGCTATCTTGTTCTGTCTCTCATTTTACTTGTGTTCTTAGCATCTTTCACATAAGTTACCAGTTCCTATTTAATCTGTAAAGTGTTCTAAGGAACTCTCCAAATTGTGTAGTTGTGTTGTAAGTGCATACCCTTCACCGGTCCTGCATTTGGTATCAGAGCATTCCAAGCTCTTGATATAAGATCTCATCATCTTAAGATCCCTCACACACACAAAATACTTAACAACTCAAATGACAGCTATTACCAAAGCTGATATGGAAACTAGGACTACAACAAAGTCTCCACTCATCACTCCTGAGGACTTTGATACTTGGTGTCAAAGAATGGAAGGCTTCATCAAGTATCAAGACTCTAGGATGTGGGACTCTTTTGTTGAAGGACCTTACATACCAAGCACCACTTCTGCTACTGGTGGTGGTATGATTCCAAAGGCTGTGGCTGATTATTCTAAAGAAGTCAGGAAAAGAATAGAGATTGATTAGAAAGCCATGACAGCCCTTCAAACTACTCTTCCAAATTCCATCTACAAAGGCTTCAAGAAGTGCAAAACTGCCAAGCAACTAAGGGAAGCACTGAAGCTTATGTATGAGGGGTCCAATGAAGCAAAAAAGAATAAGAAGGATCTCCTGAAGCAGCAGTTTGAAAACTTCACCTTTAAGATAGGTGAAACCATGACTCAATAATACTTCAGGTATGTTGAGATTGTGGATACTCTAATGGATGTTGGAGTAACTCTTGAAAACATGGACATTGTAAGGAAGTTCATGTCCTCTCTTTATAGTCAATGGACACATTATTGTGTTGTTATCAAGAGGACTGAGAACCTTAAGACTCTTACTCTCATTGAGTTGTATGGTATTCTTAGTGGCTACCAGATGTAGATGACTATGCAAAACTCATCTGGTAACTCCAGCAATCAACTGAGTTCAGCCCTTCATGTGGTTGAAAGGAAAAGCGTTGAACCATAACATCATATTATATGCTACCCTGACAACTCACAAAAGGGTCCTTTCATCACATTCTGAGAGACTCCAAGAGAAAGCTACACTCAAGGAAGTCCTTTTCCAAGAGACAAGTTCTTCTCATGCCTTTGTCTCTTCTGATGAAACCACAGGCAACTTTCTCTTCACCCTTGAAGACTTGGACTGTATCCATCCAGATGATCTGGAGTACATAGAGATAGTTCAGTAGATGGCTCTTCTCACTCACAGAGCCAAGAAATTCTACAAGAGGACATGGAAGAAGTTTCCAAGCAATGCAGCTAGTGGAAAGTTGGGCTGGATAAAAGCAAAGTAAAGAATTACAACTATAACCAGATGGGACACTTTGTAAGGGAGTGTAAGGCACCAAGGACAAATGGTGGCCAAACACAAGCCAGACCAAACTACACTGAGAGAGCTCCCCAAAATGAGAAGCCAAAGCAGCAAGCTACAGTTGCTATTAAAGAAGGAGGCTTTGACTGGAGCTTTCAGGTGGAAGATGCATCTCCAAACCAATCATTCATGGCAGACCACGACGAAGCCAAGGTATTGGAACATCATTGTACTCCTGAATGTATTGCTAAAGTTAATAGATACAAGTCCTATAACTTAGAAACAAGATCTGATCTTGAGTCCTTAAATATCATAAAAGCTGATTTTAAGAGAGTTAAAAATGATTATAAACTAAATATAGAGGACTTAAAGAAAACCATTTCAACTCTTAAACATGAGCACACAAACTACAGAACTCAGATCAAAGACCTCATTACTAAGTTAACTGAATGCCATGCTAAGCTTGTGATCAGCAAAGCCAAGACAGAAAAATGTGTTCTTGAAGAAGAGACCTTCAAGAACATAATATCCTCATCCTTGCATACAAGAGTTTGTTATCAAAATAAGCAGGGACTGGGATCTAGTGAGATAGCTCCTCCACACATAATTTTGCCAGTAAGATCTCCTAGGTGTGGAGCTTTTGAAGATGAGCTTCCCCTCATAGACCCCTTCATTGAAGAGGATGGAGAGGAAATGATGAAGAATGGCTCTAAGAAGGATGAAGAAGAGCTTCTAAGAAGGGTCACAATCCCTCTAAGGAGAGTAAAGCTGTTGGGATGACCAAGTCCAAGAGAAAGAACTTGATCAGGAAGGCCAAAACAAAGTCCAAGAAGGCTCAAGAAGTCAAGGCCACCTTCAACTCGGCACAGAAACAAGTCTTCATTTCTCCAGGATTTGAAGTGGTTAAGGCTGAAAACACTAACTTGAACTCCATCAACAAGAGTTCTAGTTCATGTTCGAATCATTCCATCATCAAGAAGAAGGCTGATCAGTTATGCACCACTGCTGTACAACCTTATCCATCCAGCTCCAAAGGTAGTCCTATCCCCACAAGAATTGCCACTGCATCTGCAAAAATGAAGATGGAGAAGGAAAGTTATCAAGTTCAGCCTTGTTCATAAAAGAAAACTCCTAGAAGGAAGAAAATGGATTGTGTTATGTGTGTGAGTACCTCTCATCTTTCTAAGGATTGTGTTTACAATCCAAAGAGTACTCTCCAGATGACCAAGAAATAAAATTCCAAGATTTTGGAGAAGAAGAAGCAAGATTCGGAAGGAAAATCTCTTTCTTTCGGAAGCTCCAAAATAAAGAAAAAGACAAGTGGAAAGTTGCCTTCGGATGAAAATTTGGTCTCGGAAGAAAAGAATACTTCCGAAGCACTGAAGTCTGCTGCAGTGAAAGCAAGATCTTTCGAAGGTACAGTCATCAATATTTCCGAAGTCAACAAAACTTACGAAGTATTGAAGGTCAAGTCTAAGTTTCCTAAGGTGGTGTGGAAGATAAAGAAAGACCAAGTAGCTGAAAGTTCTTCATCAACTTCAGCAAATGATCCTTCTAGCATGACTATAGGATCAATTACTGTTGCATTGTCTTCAACTTCTTTTGATGAGCCTAAGACCAATGAGGCTTGGGTTTCCAAATGTAACTTACCATCTCTTTTATATAGGAACAACTCAAGACAAACAGAAATGTATGGATCATTTACAGTGGCTCTTCCAGGCACATGACATGCAATAGGTCACTACTCCAAAAGTTTAAAAAAATTGATGGAGGATCAGTTGCTTTTGGAGGAGATGCAGGAGGTTACATTACAAGAAGGGGCAAGGTTACAAATTGTAAGCTTAGCATTAAGAAGGTAAACTTTGTCAAGGAGCTTGGGTACAATCTTCTGAGTGTATCCCAATTTTGTGATCAGAGTCATAACATGCTCTTTACTAAGCATGAGTGTATTGTTCTCAGGCCCGTGGTGGTCATTCCTCATGAGCATATCCTGCTCAGAGCCCCCAGGAAAGGGAACATGTACAAGATGGATTTGCAAGAAACATCTCCCTCAGGAGAAGTTTCATGCTTTCTATCTAAAGCAAAGAGTGATGAGTCTGTCCTCTGGCATAAAAGAATGTGTCATGTAAACTATAAAAATATGAATAAATTAATAAAGGATGATTTGGTAACTGGGATACCAAGGAAAGAGTTTACAAGTGATGACCACTGTGTTGCATGTCTAAAAGGGAAGCAACACAAGGTATCTCACAAGCCAAAGGAAAGAAATTCCATCACTAATCCCCTCCTCTTATTAGATATGGGTCTCTTTGGCTCCACCAGTGTAATGAGTCTAGGAAGGACCTTTTATTGTTTAGTGATCACAGATGACTTAGTAAGATTCACTTGAGTCTTATTTCTTAGAACTAAGGATGAGGCCCCTGAGATTCTAAAAAAATTCATCTTAAAGATTGAGAATCAATGTGATCACAAGGTCAAAACCATAAGATGTGATCAAGGAACTGAATTCAAGAATCAAATCCTTGATACATTTTGTGATGAAAAAGGTATTACAAGACAATATAGTGCTCCCAGGACTCCTCAGTAAAATGGTGTTGCTGAGTGGAGAAACATGACACTAATTGAAGCTGCAAGAACTATGTTGTCTGACTCTAAACTACCCATCACCTTCTTGGCAGAGGCAGTGAACACTGCCTGCTATGTGCAAAACAGAGTTTTAGTAGTTAAGACATATGGTAAGACTCCTTATGAACTTTGGCACAAGAGGAAACCTTTCATTGGTTTTCTCAAGTCATTTGGATGTCCTTGCACCATCTTGAATACCAAAGATCAATTGCCAAGTATGATGAGAAATCAGATGATGGACATTTTATTGGATACTCTTCTCAAGCTAAAGCTTATAGAGTATACAATCTCAGAACTAGAGTAGTTAAGGAGTAAGCCAATGTGACTTTGAATGAGCACACTCCCAGTGTGAAAGGTTCTGGTCCGGATTGGCTATTTGATATTGATTTAGTTACCAACTATTTTAATAAATCTTGTGAGCATATTTCAAGCTACGCATCTTCAGCTCCAGTGCTAACTAATCCTGCAAATGATGTTTCTACCAGCAAATCAATGACAAATCCTGCTTATACCTCTGGGGTGCCTTCAAATTCTTGCTTAGAGACACAAAACTCAGATGAAGGAGCTTTAAATGCTGGAAAAATGGTGGTGGTGAGAGTGATCAGGAATTTCTTGATGCTGATTACCACTGCATTGAAGACAACAATAAATGATGTCTCACACTCATTGGATCAAGTCAATCTTGATAAATGTGCTGATGTGGAGGGTGAATCCTCTTTGCCAGATCAGAATTTCTCAAATTTAGATCTGTCAAAGCAACTTGCTTTGATTACTCAGCTAAGGATCCACAAGTCTCATCCTATCAGAAACATCATTGGAGATGTTGATTCAGGGGTAAGAACAAGAGGACAAACCCATGTTGTAAATGTTTGTCTTCACTCTTGTTTATTGTCCCAGATAGAGCCAAAGAAGACTGATGAGGCTCTAAAGGATGGAAGTTGGGTTGAAGCTATGCAAGAGGAGCTGCTTTAATTCAAAAGGCAAAAGATTTGGAACCTATGTCCTCTTCCTCAAGGGAAGACTACCATAGGAACCAAATGGGTGTTTAGGAATAAGAAGGATGATAGAGGGCTTGTCATCAAGAACAAGGCAAGACTAGTTGTTCAATGGTATACTCAAGAAGAAGGAATTGACTACACTGATGCTTTTCTCCTGTAGCAAGACTTGAAGGTGTTAGGATATTCCTAGCTTTTGCTGCATCTAAGAACTTCAAGGTATACCAACTTGATGTCAAGTGTGTTTTTCTCTATGGGGTGATTGATGAAGAGGTTTATGTCAAACAACCACCTGCGTTTGCAGATCCTGATCATCCTGATTATGTCTGCAGGCTTGATAAAGCTCTTTATGGGCTGCACCAAGCACCAAGGAAGTGGTATGAGACTCTATCTCAGTATCTCTGTCAGCATGGATACAAAAGGGGTACTATTGATGGAACTCTCTTCATTAAAGGAACAAGAAATGACATAATGCTAGTTCAAGTATATGTAGATGACATTATCTTTGGGTCAGCTAATCCAAAGCTCTGCAAAGACTTTGAGAAGCTGATGAAGGACAGGTTTGAAATGAGTGCCATGGGGGAACTCAATTTCTTTCTAGGAATTCAAGTGAAGCAATTTGACAATGGCATCTTCATAAGTCAGTCAAAGTATGTACAAGACATACTTAAAAGGTTCAACACGACTGATTGTAAGGTTGCTAAGACACCCATAGCCTGGAACCACTCCCTTGGACCTGATCTTGAGGGGGAGTGTGTTGATAAGCATCTCTACAGGGCAATGATTGGGTCTCTTATGCACCTCACAGCTAGCAGGCTTGATATTATATTTGCTACATGTATTTGTGGAAGATATCAAGCAAACCCCAAGATGTCACACCTAATCACTGTCAAAAGAATTTTAAATATCTCAAAGGTGCTCCATCACTTGGCCTTTGGTATCTAAAGAATTCTGACTTTAATCTGTATGCTTATATAGATAGTGACTATGGTGGTTGCAACATGACTGCAAAGTCTACATCAGGGGGATGTCAGTTTCTTGGTGGAAGGATAGTCTCTTGGCAATGTAAGAAACAATCCTGTGTCTGCATCAACTGCTAAGGCCAAATACATTTCTGCTGCAAGCTGCTGTGCTCAAGTGCTTTGGATCCAAAATCAGATGCTGGACTATGGATTCAACTTCATGTAGACTCCCATCCATATAGACAACAACAGTGCTATCTCAATCACAGAAAATTCTGTGCAGCACTCAAGGACAAAACACATCAATATCAGGCATCACTTGATTAGAGATAATCTTGAAAAGGGATTAATCAAGCTAGTCAAAGTTAACACAAATGAACAATATGCTGATCTGTTCACTAAAACTTTTGATGAACAAAGATTTAAATATCTTGTATCAGCTATTGGGATGATTAACTTTGAATATTTTTATTTAAAACTTAATCATATTATTTTTAAAAAACCCGTGAGTCCTATGTTGTATATTTAATCACCTTCATAAGCCCTTGTTCTCTTTGGAAGAAAAAATCTTTTCAAAAGACATTCCTTAGATTTTTTAAAATTTTGATCTCTTTACTCTTCGGAAGATTTAAAATTACCTTCAGAAGAAACTTATGTCTTAGTAAACAAATAACTACTTCAGTGATTTTACCTTCGAAAGAAATCTCTGAAATATCTTCCGAAGCTTAAAATCAACTTAAGTACTTTTATGTTTGAAAAGAACAATTTTCTTCCAAAAGCAATTTACCTTCGGAAGTTTTCATTCACTTTAGAAATAAAACTCTAAGTATTAAATCTCTTCCGAAGCAAAATTCTCAAAAACCTTTGAAATATCTCCCGAAGCCAATTTGCCTTCGGAAGCTTTTCTTCAGAACTTCCGAAGCAAAATAACCTTCGGAAGACTTCTCGACTTCCAAGAAAACTACTTTTAGGCAAAAGTTGTTAGATCTTGTATGCCCAAAACACATACAAGATTGATGTGGTTAGTACGTTATGATCCAAGTCGGGTCATACCCAATAACAAGCTAAACAAACACCAATAAATGTTTATTTGTTGATGAGATCATACAAATAAATTTTGACACCAATTTAGAAAATGGGTTTTCTAAAACATTGCTTTGTAATAGAACAATACTATATGGATAGTTTGTTCATGAGAATTTATTTGTTTCATTATTTAAGTTGGTTAAATAATAACAAATAAAAATATGTTATTGTTATAAAATTAAAAGAGGTTTTAATTTTATAAAGTTAAGGGTTAAGAGAGTAACTTTTATAAAACTAAAATGGGGGGAAAACCCATTTTGGATTCACATTTTCGGCAGACCAAAAGGGGCCTTGGGACCAGCCATTTATCTTGGTCTTTGGAAGGGTTTCATCTCTCTTACACTCAATCATCATTCACACATTTTCTCTCACACAACACAAGCAATAGAACCTTCAAAAACCAGGGCTGATTTTCGGATTTTAGAGGCTGAAAAAGGGGCTAAAAAATTTTTGGTTTTGGAGGAACTAAAGAAGAGGTTTCTTTGGTGTTGTTACCTAACAAGCAAGGTGTTTGAAGAGCTTGTGGGTATTACAAGCTTGAGGTTTTCTCCTTTGAAGGCTATCCACTCAAGAACATCATCTTCTTGATCTTAAACATCTACAACACTTGTTCAAGAAAGGTTGTTTCTTTGAACACTCTATGGTTGTTTTGATTTGTTTAATAGCACACTATTTCACATATGATTATGATCCTTATTCTTGGGTTTTGTTTGTGTTTTAAATGGTGAAAAAAATTCAAATTACTAACCATACCTTAAACCTATATTCCGTTGCGTTTTAATAGTTTAAAATGGTTAAACTAGCTTGGTTTTACATGTGACAAAACCCATCAATGGCATCTAGAGCCGGTTATGTGGAATGTGTGCTTCAAAAGGTCTTGAAAAGTTAGCTTTCATGGACCTTTTCAACGCATTAGGGGCTGTTTTGTTGTGGGTGTATGAATCCCTTATGTTTCAAGGTTTAATCTTGCATGCTTTAGTATAAACCTTGAATGAATTATATCAAATGGTTGATTATGTTGTTTGGACAACCTTAAAGTTTTAGTTTATGTTGGCTGAAACTTTAGTGCTGAAATAAGGGATTCATTGTTGTTCTTGGATGTTGAATGTGTTTCATATTATGGTGCATAACATAGCCTCGGCCTTATGTGTTTGGTTTTGGTTGATTTTTTTTTCATGTTGGTTTGTTCTTGAAAGGGTTGTAATTTGTGTTTTGTATTTTGGGTTGTAATTTGTTTATTCATTTGGTTATGTAATAAATAGATTAGGTGAATTTATTTTATTAGAAAAATTGTATTAGGATATGATTTTATAAAAGAAGATGCACAAGATGAAGACTCAAAGAAGGACACAAAAGACATGGACACTTGAAGCATTTGGATGTGGATTCAAGTGGGAGTTCATGGACACATTTTGATGTGTCATCTTCACCCTTAGGAAAGACTTTATGACAACACTTGTGATGGCAAAGAAGTGTGGTCAACTTAGTGGCTATGGTTATGCACCCATGTTTGGATGTTTGTTGTTTGATTGTTTGGTTGATATTTGGTTATGCATTACAAACTCATTAACAAACTTAACAAGATAAAAATTTGATGGTTCTTTATCATTAAGTGGTTAATAAAAGGTTATTAAAAGGATTAATGGTTTTAATAATAGAGGTTTTATTAAAAGTGAACCATAGGGTACCTTGTATTTGAAAGCATGCAAATATAAGATACATAGAGTTTTCTTAACTAAGATTATGAAAACTTTAATTTCTTTTATAAACAAGTTTAACACCATCCTTTTGCACAACACTTGAGTCATTTGGAAACTATTAATAGGATAAAGGTCACCTAACCATTTTGAGGGAACTTGTGACTTGAGGTGGGGATACCATATTTGTGGGATAAAGGTCACCTAACCACTTATGTTGGAAAACTCACATGTGTGTGCAAGTAGGGTAACTTGATTTAAAAACCATGTTAAATGGATCACCTACAATATGGTTACAAAGGTGTTGATGGGATTAACATGCCGACTATACATATGATGTTTTAAAGTCGATCCCATACCCTAGAAGTTGCAAAGGGTTACAATTGTCAAATCGTTGACTACCTTGTTAATTTAAATAATGGGATAAAGGTCACCTAACCACTATTTAAATGTAACGTTGGATTCTAGAATTTTAAATTGTGTAAGACACTTAAAAGGGGTTTTAATTATTAAAAATGAACAATATCGAAATTACTAAAATTGAACTTTGTTATATTTTGTAGATGGCCACCAACAATAATGATAACAATGAAATCCCGTCCGCTCAATCACTATCACTAAGAACCATTCTCCAAAAAGAGCGTCTAATCCATAATAACTTTATTTATTGGTTTCAAAACTTGAGAATTGTTCTCAAGCAAGAGAAACGATCATACATATTAGACGATCCGATTCCCGATCAACCTAGTGAGGATGATGAGGAGGCCTTTATGAATTTGGTGAAATACACTGAGGACTCGGTCTAAGTGTCTTGCCTCATGTTAGAAAGTATAACTCCAGATCTCCAAAAGGAGTATGAATATCATGGAGCGTACGACATGATAACGTAGTTGAAGGAAACGTTCCAACAATCTCTTCGAAACGGTTCGAGCACTCCATGCGTGTCGTATGGACGACACCAAATCTGTTTCATCTTATGTACTTAAGATGAAAAGCCACATCAACCGCCTCGAAAGGCTGAATTGTCCCGTCTCGAAAGAGTTGGCTACGGATTTGATCCTCAACTCTTTGTCAAAAAGGTTTGACAACTTTGTCATGAACTATAACATGAACGGATGGGACAAGAACATAAGTGAGCTTCACTCTATGCTCAAAACTGCCGAGGCGGCCATGGGTAAAAAGGTTTTACCCGTTCTCACCATTAATGAAGGTGGGAACAAGAAGAGGCCTCACCCTGCACCCAAGGCAAGTGTTGCCATGGGTAAAGGTCACATTAGGGGAAATGGAAAGGGAGTGGTAAGAGCGCCACCACCAAAACCAGCAGAGAAGAAGCAAAAGGTTGCTTTGAATGACCCATGCTTTAAGTGTGGGGAGTTTGGACATTGGGCAAGAAATTGCCTAGTCCATCTCAAAGAGTTGCAAGCAAAGAGGGATGTCGGGCAAACCTCAGGTACAATTTTCATGATCCATATTGGTGTAAATTTAATATCCTCTAACACATGGGTATTGGATACCGGATATGGAACTCCTATTTGCAACTTATTACAGGGGTTTAAAAGAAGTAAGGACTTCAAGAAAGGGGATGTAAGCCTCTACATGGGGAATGGGGCAAAGGTTCAAGTTGAAGGCCGAGGGGACTACATCTTGAAGCTTCCAAATGGTTTGGAAGAAATTTTGAACATTATTTTGTACGCTCCTAGTTTGACTAGGAACATTATTTCTGTTGCCCAATTAAGACAATATGGTTATGTTTTGTCATTTATTCAGAATAAAATTCATGTTTCTTTAAATGGCACATTTTATGTTAAAGCTATTCCTGTTAATGGTATTTATGAATTGGTTCATGAAAACACATTATATGATAGCTCATTGTACCAAACCAAAACTAAGAAACTCAAATTGGATTTGAGTGATACCTATCTTTGGCATTGCCGTCTTAGTCATATAAACAAGAACCGCATACAAACACTTCAAAAGAACGGTCTTTTAAAAGCAAATGAATATGATTCATTCGATGTATGTGAATTTTGTTTACAAGGTAAAATGACTAAGGCACCTTTTAGTGGCAAATCCGAACGGGCAAAAGATTTATTAGGCATCATACGTTCGGATGTATGTGGTCCTTTTAAGCCAATGACTAGGTACCTTGAAAGATACTTCATTACCTTTACCGACGACTATAGTCGATGTGGTTATGTGTACTTGTTAAGACACAAAGATGAAGCTTTTAAAATGTTCAAAATCTTCCAAAATGAAGTAGAAAATCAACTCAATAAGAAAATAAAAATTCTCCGCACTGATAGAGGAGGTGAATACCTGAGTGATGCTTTTAGAGATCATCTTAGAAGTTATGGTATTGTCTCAAAACTATCTCCACCTGGAACACCACAACATAATGGTGTGTCCGAGAGGAGAAATCGAACTCTATTAGATATGGTTCGATCTATGATGGCTAGAAGCTCAATGCCTCTATCATTTTGGGGTTTCGCTTTGCTCTCTACGACCCGTATTTTGAATATGGCCCCAACCAAGAAAGTGGAAACGACGCCTTTTGAAATATGGAATGGAAGAGTTCCATCACTGTCGTATTTAAAGGTATGTGGTTGTGAGGCTTATGTTAAGACTCCCACCTCAAACAAGCTAGAAAGTCGTTCCACTAAGTGTATCTTCATTGGATATCCCAGAGACTCTATGGGATAATATTTCTATGATCCATTGGAACAAAAGGAGTTTGTTGCCAAGAAGGCTGAGTTCTTAGAAGCTAAGTTCCTTACAGAAGGAACTAGCAGTAGAACTGTGGATCTTCAGGAGGATCAAGAACCACAAACAGATACACGTTTGGTTGACACTAGCACTCATCATGAGGATGTTGAGAATGATCAAGTGGTTGATCAATATACATAAAACGTTCGCAAATCTGGTAGAATTAGTAATCCACCTGAAAGATATGGATTTTTCGTAAATGGATGCTATGTGGTAGATTCCGATGAACCAACCACCTATCATGATGCAATGTCCAATTTGGATTGTGACAAATGGCTTGAAGCCATGAACGTAGAGATGCAATCCATGTATGACAACCAAGTGTGGGACTTGGTTTAACCACCTCTTAAGTCCAATATAGTTGGAAGTAAGTGGGGTTTCAAGAAGAAACCCGATATGCATGGAGACTTGGATTTATAAAGCTAGACTTGTAGCAAAAGGTTTCACTCAAACTCAAGGGGTTGATTATGATGAGACCTTCTCACCAGTTGCAATGCTAAAGTCTATTAGAATATTATTTTCCATAGCTGCTCATTATGATTATGAGATTTGGCAAATGGATGTCAAAACCGCTTTTCTAAATGGATATCTTGAGGAAGATGTCTATATGGTTCAGCGTGAAGGTTTTGTCAACTCAAAACATCCTAACAAAGTATGCACGTTAAGGAAATCAATCTATGGATTAAAGCAAGCATCAAGAAGTTGGAATCACCGTTTTGATGAAGAGATAACCAAATTTGGGTTCATCAAAAACACTGATGAAGCATGTGTATATAAGAAGGCTAGTGGGAGCATCACCATTTTCCTAGTATTGTATGTCGATGACATCCTACTATTTGGAAATGACATTCCAACCATGGAAGGTGTAAAAACCTGGCTTGGAAGCTGTTTCTCCATTAAGGATCTTGGTGAAGCCGCATATATTTTAGAAATAAAGATCTATAGGGATAGATCAAGGCGGTTGATAGGTTTGAATCAAAGTGCATACATTGATAAGATCTTGAAAAGGTTCAAGATGGAAAACTCTAAGAAAGGTACCGTACCTATTCAAAGAGGAACAATATTGAGTAAGACTCAATGTCCAAGCTCAAAGGATGAGCAAGACAAAATGAAGGGGATCCCGTATGCGTTTGCTATAGGATCCATCATGTATGCAATGATATGCACCAGACCGGACGTGTCATGCGCTTTGAGCATGACAAGCCGATACCAACAAAATCCTGGAAGTAGTCATTGGATGGCTTTTAAGAACATACTTAAATACCTAAGGAGGACCAATGATATGTTCCTAATCTATGGATCTGGTGAAGAAGAGCTCGTAGTAAAAGGTTACACGGATGCGAGTTTCCAAACTGATCGGGATGATTCACGATCACAATCGGGGTACATTTTCATCTTGAATGGAAGAGCAATCTCTTGGAAGAGCTCTAAGCAAGATGTGGTGGCATTATCAACTACAGAGTCAGAATACATTGCCGCTTCATTAGCAGCTCAGGAAGCTGCATGGTTAAGGAAGTTCATTGTCGATCTAGGGGTGGTCCCTTCCATTCAGGACCCCCTAGAAATTCTTTGTGATAACGAGGGTGCGATTGCTCAAATCAAGGAACCCCGTGCACATCAAAAGACTAGGCACATTGAACGAAGATTCAACTACATAAGGGATGAAGTTGAAAAAGGAAAGATATGTATTCGCAAAGTTCACACTGATCAAAACATTGCGGATCCACTCACAAAGCTTCTTGAAAAGGCAAAGCATGAAAGTCATGCTTGTGCCATGGGACTTCTATATTCTAGTGACTGGATTTGATCTTTAATTTTTTTGTATTGAGATATTGTAAACCTTTATTACTTGAATGAATTATTCGGTTATAATGATTCAACTAATATTCCTATTTTGCATGTTTAAAATCCATGAGTAAAGTATTTACTCAGAATGTCCGTAGTTGTTCATATTTGTGGGAACAAGCATGAAGTTAATGCTATTATGAACTTGGATTGGTAGACATTCATATAGATGAATGTAGAGCAAAAGGTTGCTACCAAAGTTCATTGATATTTGTGGGATGCAAATATTGGACTGACCTGCATCTCAAATATTACTACATGGAATCTTCCTGATTGATCATAAGTAATTTTGAGTAAAGGCGAACATCATCTGGTATCCTTTGACCTGAGATACATATTGGGTCTTGATATTTACCGAATATTATACTTTGACTTAGCTCTTCACTGTTCTGAAACATGGCAGTACATAAGTCTGAGTTCAGGTATGATATAAGGTAATTGTGAGAGACGTATGTTGTAAAGATGGAATTTGTACCTCTTATTCGTTGAGAGTAAGATGTCTAAGGCCTGATAAAGTTAAATCAATGGAGAATGATCACTCTATGTCTCTAGGATTTAACATGACATCTGCGACAAAAGGATAGATGATTGATTCACCTAAATCTTTTCAAGTATGGTACTTGAAGGGGATGATGTTATTGAATGGCACTTAGTCATACGTATTAAGGGTAGTGAACCGTTGTTAGGCCGTATTTACTGCTTGCATCAATCTTTTATGAATCTTGTGCAAGTGGGAGATTGTTAGATCTTGTATGCCCAAGACACATACAAGATTGATGTGGTTAGTATGTTATGATCCAAGTCGGGTCATACCCAATAACAAGCAAAACAAACACCAATAAATGTTTATTTGTTTATGAGATCATACAAATAACATTGACACCAATTTAGAAAATGGGTTTTCTAAAACATTGCTTTGTAATAGAACAATACTATATGGATAGTTTGTTCATGAGATATTATTTGTTTCATTATTTAAGTTGGTTAAATAATAAAAAATAAAAGTGTGTTATTGTTATAAAATTAAAAGATGTTTTAATTTTATAAAGTTAAGGGTTAAGAGAGTAACTTTTACAAAACTAAAAGGGGGGGGGAATCCATTTTGGATTCACATTTTTGGCAGCCCAAAAGGGGCCTTGGGACCAGCCATTTATCTTGGTCTTTGGAAGGGTTTCATCTCTCTTACACTCAATCATCATTCACACATTTTCTCTCACACAACACAAGCAATAGAACCTCCAAAAACCAGGGCTGATTTTCGGATTTTAGAGGCTGAAATGGGGCTGAAAAATTTTCGGTTTTGGAGGAACTAAAGAAGAGGTTTCTTTGGTGTTGTTACCTAACAAGCAAGGTGTTTGAAGAGCTTGTGGGTATTACAAGCTTGAGGTCTTCTCCTTTGAAGGCTAGCCACTCAAGAACATCATCTTCTTCATCTTAAACATCTACAACACTTGTTCAAGAAAGGTTGTTTCTTTGAACACTCTATGGTTGTTTTGATTTGTTTGATAGCACACTATTTCACATATGATTATGATCCTTATTCTTGGATTTTGTTTGTGTTTTAAATAGTGACAAAATTTCAGATTACTAACCATACCTTAAACCTATATTCCGCTGCGTTTTAATAGTTTAAAATTGGTTAAACTAGCTTAGTTTTACATGTGACAAAACCCATCAAAAGTAAACTACTTTTCAGAGGTGGGACCGACATCCGGATTTCAAAGTTTATCCTCTTTCATTAACTTTGTCTCAAATCTTTTTCACATAAATACCCAACAGCCCCCACTCTTTCACTATCTTCTTCAAATTACACTATTCTTTAAACCTAAATTTTCCCAAACACCCTTTGTTCATCACCTTCCTTCACCCTTAAGCTTCATAAAATGGCCAACCTAAACCGCAGAAACGATCCTGATTTCTCCATGCAACTTCACAGGCAACACAACCAGGTTGCTCTGTTGAACTCTAAGAAAGATGCTAGTTTCTTAGAAGTTTTCAATTTTCTGGCTTTATCAAACTACTTCACCTCCCTAACCATTGATGCTACTCTCTATGAGGATCATGTGCTTGAATTTTAGAAGACCTACCAAGAGGTCATCATGGATGGGGAGAAGGCACTGTCTGCCATAGTGCAAGGAAGGACAATCTTCATCACTCCGGCCATCATCAACACTCATCTTCAGCCGGATGATGAAGAAGGTGAGTTGTCTTTCCCAAAAGAAGTTGTTAATCATTCCTTTGTGCAGATGGGCTATAAGAGAGATTTCTCTGTCAAGACCTTCAGGAAAGGGAAGGTCTCATCCCAGTGGAAATACCTGCTCCATATGGTTATCCATAGATTGTCAAACAAACATGGAAGGTGGGACCAGATTCCTGAGGATCTCTCCTTCATAGTGCATGGAATGGTTCAAGGGGTCAAGTTCAGGTACTCTCAGTTTGTTTACACAAATTTTCTTGCTAACTTGGACTCCTTAGTGTATTACATGTTTCCTAGATATGTTCAATACATTCTCAACTATGAACTGGGCTCACAGTAGAGGGAAATAGGTTATATTCTTCAATTGGGACAGATGAAGCCCGACATCTTTAAAATAATAAAGAAGCCAACTGTAGGCTTCTCAGGGATAGAAACAACCCTTGTCCCATAAATTTTAGAGCTCATTGCTCTAGGTGACAACCTAGCAACACAAGCTAGTGTTGAACCAACACCTTCTACCTCCCAACCACCAAAAATACCACAAATCACCCTTACTTACCAAAGAAAATCTAAACGAACCCCTGCTCAAGGATTGAGCTTATGCAGGCCCCCATACACTTACCCATACAAGAGGAAGTGGATATTAGAGCTCCCATTTCCCCTAAGGAGCAAACCACTCCCATCTCTTCAAGAATTAGTGCTGAGGTTCCTCATGCTCAGCCTGATGAGCTCACAAGCCCAACTGTCTTAAGCCTTCATTCTGAGTCTCAATACTCAAGTGAAAAACCTTCAGGGGACAGTTACAATCTCCAGCCTTAAGACTTAAATCAACCCATTCCTAACCTTGAATTCTATATTGATGAAGACTTAGGTTTCAATGAGTACCATGAGTCTCTCTACTCTTCCCCTAATCAAAGAGAGATGAGTGCTCCTGAGTCCCATATGTCTAGCCCACATCAGTCACCCATTAGTGAGGTGGATCTTCTTTAACCTGTTCAGGAGATCCATATGGAAGAGGCTCTCACTTCTGCATGTGACTATATCATTAAGACCTCAACCATGGCAACTCAGGCCATTGACAGTTCAACTGAGGCTGTCAATGAGCAGAGGAAATCCAGCAGCCAAGAACATGAAGCTGGTGGTGAGAGAGAGGACTTTGGTCCAATTATCTCATCCCCCAATGATTCTTATGATGAAGATGAGGGTAACTTGAGACTAAAGGTGCAAAAACTATAAAAAAACATGCAATTATTTAGTCTTTAAGGTTAGTCACCTTGAATCTCAGGTGACTATCCTGCAAAACAGGGTCAATGATTAGCAACTTGAGATATCTTATCTCAGGAAAAAACTAGCTGGGAGACCTTTAAGGAGAGCTCACCTATGCAAGCGGGTGATGCTACCAAAAAGGTGGAGAAAGTCATTACAATCACAGAACCTGGAACTTCTTCAGGGAGGATGGTTATTGAGGACTCACCATCCACACTTGCAATTGTACATACTCAGCAACTTCCTCAAGTTCACATTGATGTGTACTCTATAGACTCTTTCATTCAGAGTCTCTTTGAGGAAGGCATTCCAAGGGCTATATCATCCCCACCCCAAGGAACTTCAAACTACATTATTCGATGGAGGTATGATGTTGATAGAAGAGCACTCATTCTTCAAAGAGTTCAAGGGCAGCAAGAGGTGTTCAACTTTTAGACCTTGAACTACTATGAAGGTCTTGACCTGATCAACATACCGTTTGTCAACCCAAGTCAATCTAGACAAGCTGGCAGATTGGCACAAAGGATTCAAGACAAAATTAGTAGAGAGTTCAGTCTAAGAAGGAGACAAAGGCAATTAGGAAATGTCATTGGTCAACTGGATGTTGAGGCAGACCCTAAGATTAACTTCAAAGGCAAAAGCTTGATTGAAAGCCTAGTGATAGAGCCTGAGAGCCCTGTCACACCAACAACTAATTTAGAAATTCATTCCCTTAGTGAGACACCTGCTGGTGAAGGTGTATCACAACCTCTCTCTGGCCAGAGCTTGGAAGCTACACCAAGCAAGGATGGCCTAAGCTCTCTCCACCCTATGTCACAAAGGTCTGTGGGTGACAAAGGGAAAAGGATTTTAACGCATGAGGAGATTGAGGAGGAGGATAGAGATAGAAAGAAGAAGCTAAGGGGAGAAAGTTCCTTTGGGTCTTCAGGCTTCATGCAAGCTGCAATCATGGCTGCCCCCAGACCAAACACTCAAGATGATGAGTTGAGGGAAGTCAGGATTACTTACCTACATACCAGAAACTATGACATTGATGAGATTATATCTTTCCCCCTAGAGGAACTTAATAAACTGGCTAACATGGAAGTGTCAAGAGAGATGAAGGAAGTAGAGGATGCAAGGCTGCTCCTCCAAATCAAAGAGGAGAAGAAACAGAAAAGATTATACAAGCATGTTCCTACTCTCTCCCCAGTTCAAGAAAGCCCTATGCAAGAGACTATGGCAGCTACACAAGAACCATAGGTAGACAAAGAAACATATGTCAAAATATGGTCAACTACCTGAGTGCCACAAGTTTCTACCAGGCATCTGCACTTCTTCCCTTGTTCTTTGAGTACATTGAGTTTGAGTATCTCAAACAGCTTGAACCTCAAGTACTCAAATAACAAAAGGCAACAAAGAGAAAGATAAGGGAAGAGGCTACAAAGTCAAGAGCCATCATTCAAAAGAGTATGAAGAAGTCTACTAATAAACGAAGGATGATGAGCTTCTTGAAGCTGTATGGATTCTCCAGAAGGAGACTTGGCCCTATGTCTCTATCCATAATGGATGAGCACATCAGGGTAATCAAACAGAAGATCAAAAGTGGAGAGCTAATTGAGTTACACTCCCCTCCAAGTCAAGCTCCTCCTGAAGTGGAGGTTAAGGTTGAGCAACTTGAGACAACACAACCTGGACCTCCTGTTGAGTCTCTGCAAGCTTCATCTTCTGATCCATAGCAGGGTCAAACTCCCTCTCCTTCTGAACCTATTAGGGAGGAAGACCCCACTGAGGAAGACAAGACTGATCAATAAGGTGTTGTAGACCAGTCTTCTCAGTTAAAGTCCTCAAAGAGGAGGAAGAGGATGGCTTCTAAACCCAAATTCAAAGAAGAAGAAGAAGTCTGAATCATCCACCTTCATACCTCAGGTTGAGTCAGATCAACCTGATGAAGTGCATGAAGAGGCAACCAAATCAACTCCAATACAAGTGGCTCCTCTTGCATCTGAGAGACCCATCTTATCCTGGACCTTTACAACTAATCAAGAGAGATGGCATGTGATCAGAGATCAAGGTGGTGAAGATGTCTACACATGGCAAGACCTATTCAATCTACCTCTGCATGATCTCTTTGAGATGAGAAAATACTATGAGAGTCTGAGTGATCCTGACCATCTAATGAAGAAAGGCATGGTCATCATCATAATGAGGACTGTCAAAAGCTGAAGATCTTCAAATGTTTTGGTAGCATCAGCCTAGGGGGAGTTTGTAAGGATTCCTATAAGTCTGTTGCAGCCAAAACATCCAAAGTCGCTCTACATGCATGCACTGAAGAACATAAGTAGAAATGCTTCGGAAGTTTTACACCTTGCACTAGAAATATTCTAAGTGTAAAATATTCCGAAGCCAAGACCAATATCTTCCGAAGCCAAAAGTGAAGTCTTCCAAAGCTTTAAAAACAAAGTCTTCCGAAGCCAAATAGTGAAAACATATTTCCTCCGAAGAATTTTATGAACATGTTTTTATCTGATGTACTTTACCATAAAGCTAGACCACCTCTCCGCTACAACTATGTTCAGTCACCAACTTACATGAATCGATGAAGAGGTCTATGCTTTTGGTAGCTGTACATTGAGGTCTTGAGTCTGAGCTTTTTACTTTATGTACTTTTATCCTTTTTGTAATATATTTGGATGTGAGCTATGGCATGTCATAGTCAATAGTCAAAAGGCAATATGCCTTTTGACACTACATTTGATTTTGTTATTGTCTAGTCTTATGTATCCAGCTGGCCTTCAAAGTATGGCCGGCTGTAGGATGTAGTATAAAGTATCTCACGTACTTGTAACTTTAGATCTATGCTTTGTAACATTTGTAAAAGATCTTGAGAAGCAATATACAACATTCTTGAAAACCAAATACTTGTGTTGTTAGCTATCTTGGTTTGTCTCTCATTTTACTTGTGTTCTTAGCATCTTTCACATAAGTTACCAAATCCCTATTTGACCTGTTAAGTGTTCTAAGGAACTCTCCAAATTGTGTAGCTGTGTTGTAAGTTCATACCCTTTACCGGTCCTGCAGAGTTTATCTATATTGTAATTCCTTATCCTCAAATAGTTCAATCTCGCTCCCCTAAATTATCATCTTGAGTGTTTGGCATAATGCCAGCCCTGATTCCAGTTTCCATGAAGCTTTAGGTCTCTTTTTAACTCTATCCTCTTATCTTCCTATTCCTTACTCTTTCATCATCCTCAATATCCTCAGGAGTCAATTTTCTTTTTTCTTTCTCACTAAAAGGCTTGCGTGACTCAGGGTGGAGAGAAGTTTGGCCTTTATTGCTTGGTATTGCACTTGAGCTATGGCTAGGGAGAGGTTGTAAGACACCTTCACCAGGTGGTGCCTCACTAAGGGTAATGGGTGCTGAAGCAGCTCCGGTCTCAAGGTTTAGACACTCTATTACTGGGCCTTCAGCCAAGGTTTCCCATTCGAAACTAGTCTTAGGGTCCACCCCAACATCTAGTTGATTAATAATATTATCTGCTAGCCTCTGTCTTTGTATGAATATTCTCAGCCTAAACTCTTCAACCACCCTATCTTGAATCCTTTGAGCTAGTCTGTTAGCTTGCCTATTTTGACTTGCGTTGGCACGTGGCATGTGAACTAGAGGAAGACTCTCATAGTACTTTAGGGTTTAAAAATCAAAGACTTATTGCTACCCCTAAAATCTAAGAAGTATCAGGGCTTATTTGCATCATACCTCCATCCTATTATCTTGTTTTCAGAAAGATAGGATTGGGAAGACATAGCCCTTGTAATAACCTCCTTAAACACACTTTGATTGAGTGAGTCTGATAGGATCGGATCTAGTTTGATCAATTAGATTTGAATTTTGCAGCGGAATATAACAGAAATAAGATCAAATTCAAGCAAGAAAAGTATGAATATGCAATCACACAATGACGATTATAGAGAGAGAGAACTTTTCTGTTTAAAGGAATATTTTCATTCACGCGTAATGCTTCGGTTACAAAACAACTAGGTCAACATTCCTTTTATAGAGGAATGTGATGTCTGCTGATGTCACTTGATAGTGACATCTAACAGAATTATACAAACAACTGAAACAATGCAAACTACTGAAATGTTCTCAACAACTTGATCACATCTCAAAGAATGCTAAGTACAAGAACATAAAACTACTGACCTAAAACTACTGAAACAATAAACTACTGAAAGGAAAATTACAAGTACTGAAAAGGAAAAACCATCACAACTACTGAAGTTTATAACTTCAGCTGTTGTGACAACTACTGATCACTCTGGTCTTCAGTCTTTGTCTTCAGTACTTCATTTTCAGACTTTGTCTTCAGTTCTTTACTTTCAGACTTTGTCTTCAGACCTTGTAATCAGCTGATGTCTTCAGCTGTTGTGATCTTCTTCAGCAGTTGTAATGTCTGTGGGACTTAGAGGTTTTTCTGATCAGGCTCATTGGTTCTTTTGGTCCAACAAACTCCCCCTGAACCAATGCAGCCAAAACCTCTAAGTTTATTGATGATCCCATTTATTCTTTGGCAGAAACACTCTCTTGATCAGCTTCAGAGGTAGTCATGTAAGCATAGGCCGGAAAAAGGTTTCTAATCTTTTGATTGGCTAAGTATGGAAGGGAACTCTGTCTTGGGGAAACTGGACACAAAGTCTTGTCGCAACCATGAAACCTATTTCCCATTGATGAGTCTGTAAGACTCTCTTGCATAGGCCTCAAGGAGAACAACTTGTTCCTCCTTGGTGAGTTTTTCTGCTTCTCCCTCAAAGAAGAACTCAGGGCCATAATATTCAGACAGATATCTTACTTTCTTCCCATTCTTCAACTCAACAGTTGTGATCTCTCTGTATGCAAATTCATCTGGATGAGAGCCTTCTAGCAGCAACTGGAGTTCACTCTTTTGAAGATCTTCAAGTCTCTTGTATAACAGCCCCTTCTTGATCATTTTGTTCTCAAGTATAGATAGAGGGGTTGATTTTGAGGTGTGTGCTCTCTTGAATTCTTCTATAATCTCCCAGGGTGAGACTACCATGGCCAACATAATTGCAGCATTCAAAGTCTTTTTCACTTTACCATGATATCTACTTGGTATGTTTTTCTTGTGTATTCTGGAACTTACCCTGGGGTCTGGCCAAATCCTCACTCTTTCTCTTTGATGTTGAAATGTATGCCTAAGAGTGTACAGCCTCAGAGCTTGTTTCTTCATTGCTTGAATGGATGAGGACTGAGGGAAGTCCTTGTCAACCATTTTGAGAAATTGCTCATCATGCTGCTTCTGCTGTTCTTCTTCTTCAATCTTAACTCTAACCATTTGCCTTTGAGTTTCAGGAGTTATTGTTGATTGACTCCTAGGCTCAGGTTTCTTCATTTTGATCACAACAGAGATTGGCAGACTATCTTGTTCATCATCATCTTCTTCTTCTTCCATCCTCAACACCTTCTCTTTCTTTTAGGTGCATCACTGGTGGTAGATTGAGTGGGTTTCCTAGGTAAAGGGGTTGGTTTAGAGGGTTGTGAGGTTGGTTGTTTTGAGGATTGTGAGGATAATTGTTTTGGAGGTTGTGAGGTTGATTTTGAAGGTTGTCTTGGTAAGGAAGATTGTAAAGGCTGCTCTATCATTTTGTTTGTGAGGGTGGCTTTGGATAACTTAGCCATGTCAGATCTTTTCCCAGCACCAGCTTCATCCAGAGCTTCTATGATCAGACCTTTGTTGAAGCTTTCAGAAGAGCATATTTTGGTGGTTATCTCCAAAATGCTATCTCTTGACCATGACTTGACTTCAATGATAGGTCTTCCCAAGTGTTTTGATAGGAATCTGATCATAGCCTCCAATCTTTCCCTTTCTTCTTCATTGCAGCCTGCCATCGATTCTCAATCTCATGAATCTCAAGCCTTCTGATCTCAGAATCAAGTTTGGCAGTATCAAAGCCTTGCCTGAAGAGCTGATCAATAATCCTGTCCATGGATCTGCTGTGTTGCTCATCTGCTTCTTTGATAATCTCCTCCAACTTCTTCTCATCCTCAGTTTGTTCAGCAGCACTCTTCTTTCTCTTGTAAGTAATGATCTCTTTTCCTTTATTTTCTTTGACTTCTTCCTCTTCAACTCTTTTTCTTTTATCATCTTTCACTGACTTAGACTCCCCCTTTTTGGTTGCATTGGGTTCAGGGGTTTGAATGTCAGAAAGTTTCTTTGACACAGCATCATCCACAAGGGTTTGAATATTTGAGGAAATCCTCTCATCAATGGTTTGATGGAAAATAGTAGTGATGATGGGAGTGATGAGAGGTAAGGAAGATTTGAAAGCAGCAACCATTTGCTTAGAGGGGTTCTCTCCCTGAGAAATGGTGCCTGAAACAGAGGCTGGTGGCTTGTTTGATTTGAGTGGCTCAGTGTTTGGGAGAGCTTCAACAGAAGCTGCCATCTGTGGGTTAATTAGGGCAGATGGACTTGATTCCTGAGACATTTTGGCAAGCAGGTCTTGTAATCTGCAAACCTCAGCCTCAAGAATGGTGTTGTGGGCTAGAACTTCAATGAAAAAGCCCAGGTCATCATCAGTGCAAGCTGAATCAGCTGACCTCCTGAGTGAATCAGGAGGAACATGTGCCGAGTGTAGATCAGTAATCACATGTGCCTCTTTGTCTTGGAACTGGGACTTCCTTCCTCAGGATTAAGTCCTTCATTGGCAGTTGCCTCTGGTGAGGCCTTAGAGATGATACCTGATTCATCCTGTTCATGTGTTGAAACAGGGGAAGAGGTAGCCTCACCAGATGTTCTAGTCTCCACATCTACACTAGGAGATTGAACTTTATAATCCCTATGCTGTGGGTTGTCAACTATATTATGATCCTCCCCCTCAGCTGTTGAGGTTTTCCCAGTGTTAACAGGTTTCTGGGGAGGGGTAGAGGAATGTAGTTGAGTCAGCACTTGTGCAATGACTGCAGTTGGGCTTGTAGGGGTGGTATCAGTAGGAGATGGAGGTGAAAAGGATTGCACCCGGGGTGAATGGTGCTCTTCAATGGCAATCTTCTCAAGTGAGAGAGATTCCAGTAATGTGGCTTCCCCAATGTTGGTTGCATCAGGATCCTGTTGAGAGGATACCTGAGCGGTTTCAGCTGGTGGAGTCATTGAAACTACAAGGGGATTAATACTTGTAGTTTCATCCTGCGTTTGTGCTGCAGGGGCATCATCAGGGGACTCAACTCATAGAGTAGCCTTTTTGGTTTTCTTGGGTTTTGGTTTGGAGGGGACTTTAGATCTGGAGGTGGAGGCTGTGGGTTCCCTCTGCTTGGGTTTTAGCAGTTTGGCAGCCTCTTTGAGTTGTGGATTGGAGTTGTGCCTGGAGTATACCTCTGGCAAAACTACTAGAGTAGGGACTCCAAGGCCAACAAGGCCATCAGATTTTAATTGATTTAGAATTATGGCCATAAGAAACCTTGGATATAATATCCATCTATTAGCCACAGGTTTCATTGCCAAATCTTTTAATTCCAAAAAGAGTATTTTAGAAAAATTTAGGCTTTGATGTTCAAGGATAGAGTACAATACCTGTTGCCATCTGGATGACATTTGATCCCATGAGGATGTTTTGGGGGCAAGACAGACATTGATCATATGGAAAATGAGCCGCTCAGCATCATGGAAGTGCTTCTTCAGAATAGTAGTAGCACTTAGGTCACCCTCATAACCATGATTAGCAAAGGATAAATCAATGGTGCCTTTGGGGTATTTGGTGACATAGGTGGCATCATTCAGGTCTAGGGTTTAACGAATATCTCAGAAGTGATGACCACCTGTTTCTGGTTGACAAACGACTGGAGAGTGATGGAGTCATCATTCTCAGCAGTATGAACAGTGACGTTTGTCTAGAATTGGCAAAGGGTATCGGGATAGATGGTAGGATTCAAGAGAAAGGCTGTGCGATATTGGGAATCAACCATCAAATCAATAGCAGCATCAAACTTGTTCCAAAAGGGTGATTTGGTAAGGTGAGCGACACAGTTGTGTCGAGGTTTGATTTGCGTGGTCGCCATTAATGGAAGATGAACGTTTGGAAAGTGGGTTATGAAAAGTGTGAAGTTAGGGTTAGGTATATATAGGTTATGAAACGGCTGAAAGAAAACAACTGAAAGTTTTGGTGTGAGTCATCAGTTGTTAGAAAACAACTGAAGACATGGTTTTAACTTTCAGATGTTGTAAACAATTGAAGACTTGGTGTTGGTCATCAGTAGTTGTAAACTACTGAAGACTTGGTTTTGGCTTCAGTTGTTTTGAAATGAAACAGTAGTTGTTGTCGTCAATTCACAAAGTTCAGTTGTTTCAATGACCATAACATTTACTCATCAGATCATCTGATTTTCAGATGTTTCATTGGTCATCAGTACTTATCTATTAGAAAAGACTTCAGTAGTTTGAACTACATCAGTACTTTGCAACAAATGAAGTACTTCAGTACTTTTAAGTAATTTAGTCTTCAGTAGTTATAAAAACTACTGAAGATAAAATGACTTATCAGCACTTATTTTTGACAGAAATATACTAATGTTTCATCAGTATTTATTGACTAAGAGCATCAGTAGTTGTCAAATTATTCTAGTTGCAGCATACCAAGCCTAAGTACAAGATTATGAAAAGTTGCACTATCCAAAGGCTTAGTAAATATATCTGCAAGCTCATCAGCACTAGGCACAAACTTTGGATCAATCAGACCTTTTTCATAACAATCCCTGATAAAATGATGTCTGATCTCAATATGCTTGGTCCTAGAATGCTGGACAGGATTCTTAACAATACAAAGAGCTGAAGCACTATCCATTAGTAAAGGAGTCTTAGTCTCTGTAATGTCATAATCCAATAATTGATTTTGAAGCCAGAGTACCTGAGATGTACAGCTTGCAGCTACAATGTACTCTGCTTCAGCTGTGGATGTAGCAACTGAAGTTTGTTTCTTACACTGCCAAGAAACTAAACAGTTGCCTAGAAATTGGCATCCACCAGAAGTTGATTTTCTGGTTAACTTACACCCTGCATAGTCACTATCAGAGAAAGCAACCAATTTGCAAGAGTGCCCAGTGGAATACCAAAGTCCTAGAGATTGAGTTCCTTGCAAATATCTAAAGATCCTCTTGACTGCAATCATATGGGAATCCTTAGGAGCAGCCTGAAATCTAGCACAGACACAAGTTGCAAATATAATATCTGGTCTAGAAGCTGTAAGGTACATCAAGGAACCAATCATACATCTGTAAAGAGTTTCATCAACTGATTTACCTTTTTGATCTGCATCCAGTTGTGTGTTGCTGCACATGGGAGTAGAACAGGGTTTACAGTTTTATAAATCAAACTTGGTTAACAAACCTTTTGTGTATTTTGACTGATGAATGAATGTTCCATCAGCCATTTGTTTGATTTGCAAACCCAGAAAGAACTGTAATTCTCCCATGGCACTCATTTCAAGCTTTTGTTGCATCAATTTAGTAAATGCATCACACAACTGTGGATCAGAGGATGCAAAAATAATGTCATCAACATAAATTTGAACAAGGAGCTTATGCATGCCTGCTTTCTTTATGAACAAAGTTTTATCTATGGAGCCTCTAGTGAAATTATTTTGAAGAAGAAAGTTAGATAATGTTTCATACCAGGCTCTGGGTGCTTGTTTTAACCCATAAAGAGCCTTATCAAGCTTATACACCCAATCAGGATGTTTATGATCTTCAAAACCTGGTGGTTGACACACATAAACCTCTTCTTTTATTTTACCATATAAAAATGCACTTTTGACATCCATTTGAAAAAATTTAAGGTTATGGAAAGCAGCATAAGCTAAAAACAATCTGATTGCCTCCAGTCTGGCTACAGGGGCAAAGGTTTCATCATAATCAATACCTTCTTCTTGTGAAAACCCCTGTACAACCAGTCTGGCCTTGTTCTTGACAATTTGGCCTTTTTCATCAGTTTTATTCCTAAACACCCATTTAGTGCCTATTGCACACTTACCTTGGGGTAGAGGAACCAGTTCCCACACTTGCTGTTTTTGAAATTGAAGAAGCTGAAGCTGCATGGCTTCAACCCATCCATTATCCCTTAATTCAACATGATAATTCTTTGGCTCCTGCTGACTGATGAAGAGAGCATAGAGACAAAAATTGGACAATTGACTTCTTGTTGAAACACCAGCATTAATGTCACCAATGATCTGGGACATGGGATGATTCTTCAATTCTTGATACTCAATAATATCTGTGCAAGTGTTTGTAGGAGATTCAGCAGCAACAGATGTTGATTCAGACTCTTGAAACCTAGACTGAGATGGCAGTTCAAATGAAGTAGAGGATTCAGAGATTTCATCAGCATTTGTTGTGGATGGAACTGCTGAAGCTACAGGAACATCAAGTGTAGTAGATATAGGCAGATGATCACTACAACTTACATTTGTACCATCAGATGGAGAGGATGGAACTTCAGAAACAATAACAGGTGGAGACTGATATGGAACATATTGCAGTATGTCCAAATCAAACAACTCAACAGGGTTTTGAGGAATCTTGTCTTTTGGAGATTCATTAAACTTGACATGCAAAGTTTCTTCAACAATCTTTGTTCTGCAATTGAAAACTCTGTATGCCTTGCAAGTAGATGAATACCCAACAAAATACCCTGCATCTACCTTGGATTCAAACTTCTGAAGTGGATTCTTTGTATTAAGAATATAACAGGGACACCCAAATGCTCTAAAGAATGAAATCAGAGGGGCCAAATGATGTAATAACTCATAAGGAGTCTTCATCAACCTCTGATTCACTAATACCCTATTCTGAACATAGCAAGCTGTGTTGACAACTTTAGCCCAAAAGGTTAGTGGCAAGCCTGAGTCAGCCAACATTGTCCTTGCGGCTTCAATAAGGGTCCCGTTATTTCTCTCCACCACTCCATTTTACTCAGGAGTTCTTTGAATACTATATTGTCTGTTGCTTCCCTTAGACAAATAGAATTCATCAAGAGTGTGATTCCTAAACTCTGTGCCATTATCACTTCTCACACATTTGACTGGAAGTGAATGCTGCTTTTCTGTAAGGCCCCGTTCCCGGGAAGCCTCACAGTTGGTTAATCATAGCATAAAATCAGTTTAATAATAAAACATTGCAGCGGAAATAATTAGACATTCATTTAAATCTTTGAAAACACATCACACTCATACATTTGTCATTTAATTGTAACCAAAACATATTACTTGTTCTTAAATTACAATAAAGATTTTCATAAACTTGAATGCCATCCATAGCTCCCCAAGTAGCTCCGTGTGCCATCCTCAGCATCAGCGATTACCTGCCAACTATTATGCATAAAAGTCAGCTTCGCTGAGTGAGTCCTAGCTTTAAATAATATAAGAAAATATAAACTTTATCCTTCATATAACGACCATGAATACATCAAAGTACATAACATTACTTGCATCATAATAAGCATGTTCATTATCTTTCATTCTTTCATTATCTTTCACTTTCATCATAAACGAGATTACACAAAGCAAGAGCTCCATGTTGATTGACAACAAATGCCAATCCCTGTCGGTACACATGAAACGGTAGCTAACCCCCGACAGTTGATCCACACTGCAAGGCACATAGCCTGCTCATGAATACAGATCCATCATCATACATCAGACTCAGATAAGTGAAGTCTATCATAGTGCTTGCAAGACTTTTCATCGTCAAACGGGCCCGGGGGTAACATTCATTAAGTTTCGCTTTTCATTAATATCATCTTCCACTTTAATATATAATACTTAACTTATTAAGTACACAACATGCCAAGTACTAATCATCATAAAACATAACCGACCCGCCGCGGGACAGCGCGGGTTCGGGGGCGGCAGCCCCTGACAGCGGGGTCCTAGGGGCAGCAGCCCCTAGTGGGGTCCAAGGGGCAACGCCCCTGGCTGGGGCCGGGCTGCCAGGTCAGCGCGAAAAATCGTTCTTCATGTTAAAACCCCTTAAAATCTTGGTCATTTAAAAACGTAAATTTAGTATGCATAATAGCTCCAAAACATGGAAAACTTATAAATAGGGGATCTAGAACTCACTTGGATACCACGAGTAACTTCTAGGCTAAGCTTACAAGGCTAGGATCACTCTACACAGCCTGCAGAATAGCTAACACTTAAATGGGTTAATTTCTGCCTAAATTCGCTGCTAATTTCGCTGCAAGATCAGCAATTTCACAGCCAGGTTCGCCAACAGTTTCGCTGCTAGTTTCACCAGCAGTTTCGCTGCTAGTTTCGCTAGCACCTTCGCTGGCATCTTCGCTGCCAGTTTTGCTGCCAGTTTCGCCCAACTTTCGTTGGAAAAACATGTCTGCGAAACTACCTGCGAAACTATAATTTCGCAGGAAGATCCACAGTTTCGCTGATTGAATATGCAAATTCGCTGGATGAATATACAGTTTCGCAGATCGCATAAAAATCACGAACCAGTCCGTTTTTAACCCAAAATCATAACTTTTTACGTCCAATCTCTTAGTTTATCATCCATGAGGCTAAATCCAAGCTTTATACATGTTTTCATACGTAAAAATGTGACCTTTATGCGATTCTTTGCAACTTTTCAAAACCCAAAACCCTAGAATCCGGGTTTGATCTACTGAAGGGTTTAGAGGTCGATTCTTACCTGGATTTGTTGCTTCTTTCTTAGATCTTGATGCTCCAACACCCAGATCTTCAATCTCTTCACCTTAGAAGCTTCAAATCTTGAGTTTTCTTCACTTTCTCTCTCTACTTTCTCTCTCTATGAATTTTGGTGGCTAGGGTTGTAATGAGGAAGATGAAGCTGGTTTTTGGGTGCTTAAGGGCTGATTATGGGCCTTTAATCCCATAGGCCACTACCCAATAAGCCTAATTTTAGCCCATGACCATTTCTTTACCTTATTAAAATACCCAATAATTAAGCCCATTATCCTTAATGACTCGTTTCGACTTTTCGGGGTGTTACAAGTCTCCCCCACTTATTTAGGTTTCGTCCTCGAAACCTGTCAGTCATCAAACAATAGAGGGTAAAATTTTCTCATCTCCTCCTCAGTCTCCCACGTAGATTCTGACCCTTTTCTGTGTCTCCACTGTACCCGTACTAGTGGAACCACTTTATTCTGTAAGTGCTTCTCTTTCCAATCAAGGATGGCCACCGGCTGCTCTACATAATTTAGCCGTTCATCGACTTCAATGTCTTCTAATGGTACAGATGCATCATTATCTGTCAGACATGTCCTGAGATGAGATACGTGGAACGTAGGGTGAATTCCACTCAACTCATCAGGTAGTTCTAATCTGTAGGCCACTTCTCCTACCCTTGCGATAATACGGAATGGCCCTATAAATCTTGGGCTCAACTTTCCCCTTTTTCGAAACCTGATGATCCCTTTCCAGGGCGATACCTTGAGCATAACCTTGTCACCAACCTTAAATTCTATCGGCCTACGCCTCTTATCAGCATAAGACTTCTGGCGGTCCTTTGCAGCTTTCATGAACGCCTTAATCTTATCTAACTTCTCAGTTGTGACCTCAATCACTTCAAGACTCCCCAATTCCTTCTGCCCGATGTCACCCCAACACACAGGCGTTCTGCACTTCCTACCGTACAACATTTCGTAAGGTGGCATACCAATGCTGGCATGGTAACTATTATTATATGAGAATTCCGCCAACGGTAAGTGCTCATCCCAGCTTCCTCCAAATTCGATTACACATGCTCGTAGCATGTATTCTAAAGTCTGGATCGTCCTTTCTGACTGACCATCTGTCTGGGGATGGTAAGCCGTACTAATATGCAGTCTAGTCCCCATTGAGTCGTGAAACCTCTTCCAGAACTTGGATGTAAACCGCGTGTCCGTATCCAAAACGATAGACACTGGCATGCCATGACGAGCCACGATTTCCTTGATAAATAGCTCTGCCAACCTCTCAGAGGAATACGTCTCACGAATTGGTAGGAAATGGGCGCTCTTTGTTAGACGGTCAACAATCACCCAGATTGCGTCGCTTCCCCTCGCCGTGCGAGGCAGCTTCGTGATGAAGTCCATTGTGATGTGTTTCCATTTCCATTCAGGGATATCCAAAGGCTGGATCTTCCCATATGGCTTTTGGTGTTCTGCCTTCACTTGTAGGCAAGTCAGACACTTGCTCACGTACTTAGCAACGTCTCGCTTCATTCCCGGCCACCAGTAATCTTTCTTCAGATCTTGATACATTTTCGTGGCACCGGGGTGTATGGAATATCGAGTTTTGTGAGCCTCATCCATGATTTTCTCCCTTAGATCCTCATAGAGAGGGATCCACATTCTTCCAGATCGGGTTCTAACACCCAAGGTGTTTTCCCCCAAGTCTGAAACTTGTCCTTTCATCCTTTCAGAGTTAACTCTATCCTCTCTTAGTGCCTCATCCTGGAACTCCCTCACTTGTTTCATAACATCAGGCGTCATGATTATCTGGCAAGCCCTCACCCGAATTGGTTCGGGTCGTCCTTTTCGGCTAAGGGCGTCAGCAACCACATTGGCTTTGCCTGGATGATAATGAATTTCGCAGTCATAATCCTTGATCAGTTCCAACCACCTCCTCTGCCTCATATTGAGTTCCTTTTGTTCAAAGAAATACTTTAGACTTTTATGATCAGTGAAGATGGTGCACTTCACCCCATACAGGTAGTGCCTCCAAATCTTCAATGCAAACACCAACGCAGCCAACTCCAAATCGTGGGTGGGATAATTGGCCTCGTGAACCTTTAATTGTCTATAAGCATAGGCTATCACCTTCCCTCGTTGCATCAACACGCAACCCAATCCTGCATACGAGGCATCCGAGTAGACCACCAGATCCTCGTTCCCTTCAGGTAACGTCAAGACAGGGGCTTGAGTTAACCTCATCTTCAGTTCTAGGAAGGCGTTCTCCTGATCAGTACCCCATTCATACTTCACGTCTTTTCGGGTCAACTTTGTCAAAGGAGAAGCTATCTTGGAGAAATCCTGGATAAACCTCCTATAGTAGCCTGTCAAGCCTAAGAAATTGTGAATTTCGGATGGCGTCTTTGGAGGTTCCCATTGCATTACCGCTTCAACCTTCGCAGGGTCCACCCTGATCCCCTCAGGATTAACCACATGACCCAGAAATTGAACTTCTCATAGCCAAAATGCGCATTTAGAGAACTTAGCATATAGCTTCTCACTTCTGAGCGTCTCCAATACTTCTCGAATATGATCGACATGCTCCTCTTCACTTTTTGAATAAATCAAGATGTCATCAATGAACACTATCACCGATTTATCCAACATCGGCCGACATACCGATTCATAAGATCCATAAAAGCAGCTGGCGCGTTGGTCAAACCAAAGGACATGACGAGGAATTCGTAGTGTCCATAACCCGTACGGAACACTGTCTTAGGAATGTCTTGTTCTTTCACCTTCAGTTGGTGGTAACCAGACCGCAGGTCTATCCTCGAAAACCAGCTGGCACCCTGAAGTTGATCGAACAGGTCGTCGATCCTTGGTAACGGATACCGAATCTTAACGGTCAGCTTATTGAGCTCGCGATAGTCAATGCACATCCGCATGCTACCATCTTTCTTTTTCACGAATAAAACCGGAGCACCCCATGGAGAGATACTCGGTCGGATGAAGCCTTTATCCAATAAATCTTGCAACTGGTCCCTCAGTTCTACCATCTCTGAAGGAGCTAATCGATACGGTGCTTTAGCGACATGTTGTGCTCCCGGTAGCAAATCAATTTGGAATTCGATTTCGCGGTCAGGCGGCACACCGGTCAGGTCTTCAGGAAAGACGTCAAGAAACTCGCGCACTACCGGCACATCTGATAATTGTGGCTTTGGTGCATCCACATCTTTTACGTAGGCCAAGTATGCGCTGCACCCACGTCTCAAGTACTTTTCAGCTGTAATCATCGACACTACCTTCGGTACACAACATACCGTATCTCCGCGAACCGTAACAGAACTACCGTCGGGCGCTGTTAATCGAATTATCTTCTTACTACATACTATATTGGCTTCATAGGTAGCTAACCAATCCATTCCTAACACCACATCGAAACCTCCTAAGGCCATAACATGCAATCTAGCAGGGAACTTACAATCCTCAAACTCAATCAGGCAATCCTCAACCACCTCAGTTACCTTAGTGGACTTACCAACGGCTATTTCTACATAGAAAGGCTCATCTAACTTTCTACTCTTATCATGCAACAAACGACAAAAGGCAGCAGACACAAAACTCCTACTAGCACCAGAATCAAAGAGCACAGAAGCATATTCATGGTCTACCAGAAACATACCTGAAAGTACTTCTGGGTCTGCCCTGGCCTCCTTGCGAGTTATGTTGAATGCCCTCGCCTTCGCCTTTGAACCGTCACCCCTTCCCTTATCTCCAGCTTTAACCGTTCCTGATCCTTCTGGTTTTCCTTTCTTACAGTCTCTTCCCGCATGACCCATCTCGCCACACAGGTAACACTTCCCCACCTTGCAATCCCTAGCATAGTGGCCCTCGCCTCCACATTTGAAACATTTTCCCGTCCCAACTCTGCACTCCCCTGAATGACCTTTTCCACATTTTCTACAAGCACCTCCTTCCCCAGTATTTCCGTGTCTCCCAGACTGATCCTCAACCCTCATCCTCTTCTCTCCACTCCGGAAGTTATCACCTCCGAACCTCTTCCCATTTCCATTCTTGTTCCCATTCCATTTCTCCACCTTCTTCTGTACAGGCACTGGGTCTCTCTCATCATACAACCTCCCAGCTAAATCCACCAAACACCTAAACGTACCCGGTCTGGCTGTAATCATGTGCCTCCTGATGTCCACAGGCAAACCCTGTATGTATCTTTTGATCTTCCTGGACGCAGGTGTCACCATGTCTGGCACAAGTCTTGCAAGTTCATTGAACTTGGAGGTATACTCTTGATGAGTCATGTTCCCAGCCTTCAAATACAAGAACTCCTTTTCAATCTTGTCTAATTCCCGATGGGGACAATACTCCTCCAGCACTAACTCCTTCAACTCAGACCACTTCATCTTGGCTATCGATCGCTTCCCCTCAGCCTGGACAATATTGTCCCACCAGCACAATGCTGAGTCAACGAAGGAATGAGTGGCAAACTTAACTTTTTGATCCTCCCGGCACTCACTAATCTCCAGTACCGCTTCCATCTCTCTGACCCAACGATGAGCGGCAGTAGCAGTGCCGTTACCGTCAAAGGTTGGGGGCTTGCACCTTTGAAATGCCTCATAGTTGCACCCTCTAGTAGTCTCTCTCTCGGACTCCTCATCACTATCGTCATCATGGACTACCACCTTAGGGTTTGATGGCTCCTCTTCAGACTCCTCAGTCCTCCCAGTGGACTTTCTGAATTCTTCTCACTTTCCTTCCCCTTCTTCTCAGCTTTCTCTCCATCCTTGACTGCTTTGATCACCTCGGTCACCACCGAGGGTAAGACATTTTGCATGACATTGTAGACTTCATCAACGATAGCCTCCTTCACAGTGGGTTTGAGGGTGGCTGATCCCTCCCCCTCTGGGTGACTATGGAGGTCTGACTCCTCATGAACAGTCTCGGGAGCTTTAGCTTTGCTCTGGGTGACACGTGGCTCAGTAGTACGCCCGCCACAAGCACCGCCTCGGGTTGCCTTTCCAGATTTTCTACCAGCCATAACTAATTCCTATAAGATTCAAACACCAAAATGGTTATTCAAGATAATTGCTCAGATCATTATAAGTATGGTAAGTCCTTAATTATAGTGGCCAAGTGTGATTAACCACTTACCTTACCCTCCTGTCCCAAGCAATCACTATCCTAACACATATTAGTATTCAAATCTACAAGCACATAAAACAAATAGCACACGCATATAATTCCGATTTACTTGAAACTTTTACCTGATGGCACTTAGCTACTTGGATTGGCATCCTTCATTCGGTCCCATTTTCAGTTTAAGTTTAGGTTTTGAAAATAGTTTACCCAATTCTCTTAAACTTTGGCTCTGATACCAACTTGTAAGGCCCCGTTCCCAGGAAGCCTCACAATTGGTTAATCATAGCATAAAATCAGTTTAATAATAAAACATTGCAGCGAAAATAATTAGACATTCATTTAAACCTTTGAAAACACATCGTACTCATACATTTGTCATTTAATTGTAACCAAAACATATTACTTGTTCTTAAATTACAATAAAGATTTTCATAAACTTGAATGCCATCCATAGCTCCCCAAGTAGCTCCGTGTGCCATCCTCAGCATCAGCGATTACCTGCCAACTATTATGCATAAAAGTCAGCTTCACTGAGTGAGTCCTAGCTTTAAATAATATAAGAAAATACAAACTTTATCCTTCATATAATGACCATGCATACATCAAAGTACATAACATTACTTGCATCATAATAAGCATGTTCGTTATCTTTCATTCTTTCATTATCTTTCACTTTCATCATAAACGAGATTGCACAAAGCAAGAGCTCCATGTTGATTGACAACAAATGCCAATCCCTGTCGGTACACATGAAACAGTAGCTAACCCCCGATAGTTGATCCACACTGCAAGGCACATAGCCCGCTCATGAATACAGATCCATCATCATACATCAGACTCACATAAGTGAAGTCTATCATAGTGCTTGCAAGACTTTTCATCGTCAAACGGGCCCGGGGGTAACATTCATTAAGTTTCGCTTTTCATTAATATCATCTTCAACTTTAATATATAATACTTAACTAATTTAGTACACAACATGCCAAGTAATAATCATCATAAAACATAACCGACCCGCCGCGGGACAGCGGGGGTTCGGGGGCGGCAGCCCCTGACAGCGGGGTCCTAGGGGCAGCAGCCCCTGGTGGGGTCCAACGGGCAACGCCCCTGGCTGGGGCCGGGCTGCCAGGTCAGCGCGAAAAATCGTTCTTCCTGTTAAAACCCCTTAAAATCTTGGACATTTAAAAACATAAATTTAGTATGCATAATAGCCCCAAAACATGGAAAACTTATAAATAGAGGATCTAGAACTCACTTGGATACCACGAGTAACTTCTAGGCTAAGCTTACAAGGCTAGGATCACTCTACACAGACTGCAGAATAGCTAACACTTAAATGGGTTAATTTCTGCCTAAATTCGCTGCTAATTTCGCTGCAAGATCAGCAATTTCGCAGCTAGGTTCGCCAACAGTTTCGCTGCTAGTTTCACCAGCAGTTTTGCTGCTAGTTTCGCTAGCACCTTCGCTGGCAGTTTCGCTGGCATCTTCGCTGCCAGTTTTGCTGCCAGTTTTGCCCAAATTTCGTTGGAAAAACATGTCTGCGAAACTACCTGCGAAACTATAATTTCGTAGGAAGATCCACAGTTTTGCTGATTGAATATGCAAATTTGCTGGATGAATATACAGTTTCGCAGATCGCATAAAAATCACGAACCAGTCTGTTTTTAACCCAAAATCATAACTTTTTACGTCCAATCTCTTAGTTTATCATCCATGAGGCTAAATCTAAGCCTTATACATGTTTTCATACGTAAAAATTTAACTTTTGTGCGATTCTTTGCAACTTTTCAAAACCCAAAACCCTAGAATCCGGGTTTGATCTACAGAAGGGTTTAGAGGTCGATTCTTACCTGGATTTGTTGCTTCTTTCTTAGATCTTGATGCTCCAACACCCAGATCTTCAATCTCTTCACCTTAGAAGCTTCAAATCTTGAGTTTTCTTCACTTTCTCTCTCTACTTTCTCTCTCTACGAATTTTGGTGGCTAGGGTTGTAATAAGGAAGATAAAGCTGGTTTTTGGGTGCTTAAGGGCTGATTATTGGCCTTTAATCCCATAGGCCACTACCCAATAAGCCTAACTTTAGCCCATGACCATTTCTTTACCTTATTAAAATACCCAATAATTAAGCCCATTATCCTTAATGACTCGTTTCGACTTTTTGGGGTGTTACATTTTCCACATGCAACACAAAATAAATGATACTTTGAGCGGCCTCATCCTTGGAATGCAAGAAGAAAGTCCATACATATCTGGAATAATCATCCACAATTACCAGACAATACTTTTTCTTTGCCATACTCATTACTCTCACAGGACCAAAGAGATCCATATGCAGTAATTGCAAGCAGGCAGTGGACTTGGGTTCTTCTATAGGAGGGAATGAAGCTTTGTGTTGCTTCCCTTTTAAGCAAGCTGGACAGTTATCATCACATTTGAACTCCTTTAATGGCAAACCCCTCACTAAACCGTGATGAATGAGTTGATTCATGTTCTTAAGATTCACATGACCAAGCCTTCTATGCCATAGTTCAGATTCTTGAGGAGAGGCTTTGGAGAACAGACATGGATGGCGTTTAAGATCGATTTTCTTTGATAAAGCTAAGGCATATACTCTTCCAATCCTGTTGGCCTTCAGGAGAGTATATTCATCCAATATCTTGTCAATCTTGTGCAAAACTTTAGAAGACAGAATCCGACAGTTTTGACATGTGAAAAGTGCAACATGCCCCTTATCACACATTTGACTGACACTCAAAAGATTGTACTTGAGATTCTCCACATGGTTCACATATCAAATCTTATCTCCCCATTTGAGACAAATCCTTTTCCAATGATGTAACCCTTGGCATCATTTCCAAAAGAAACAAATCCCTTCTTCCCTTGAGAATAATCATGAAGAAGAGAGCTGCTCCCTGTCATATGCATGGATCCTCCACTGTCTACATACCAGATGCTTCTTTGGCATGCTTAAGAACCCTGCATTTTTCACAAAAATTAGTTAGCCTTTGAGACCTAAACCTTTTGGTTTTGGGTCTGTTTTCATCAACAGATGTTAAACTAACAGATTTTGCATGATTAACAACCTTTGAAGATGTAGATGGTGCTGAAAAGGATTCCTTGGATTTTGGATTAGGTGTCCTTTTCAGTGGTTTAATCACAGAAACATCTAATTGGTTAACTCTCCCCAATAGATGTTGAACCATCATAACAAGTTGTGTCTGATTGGTTGTCAAAGTTTTCAACTCAGTTGACACGTCAGTACTTGTGGTGATTTGTTCTTGTGATTCACTACATTCTTCTTTTGAAAATACAGAGACTTAGTCTGAGTTTTTAATATTCCATGAGGAATATTTGCAGCTGTTGTGTGACAAACCCCTTCCTTCTTTGTGACTTTTTGAAAAAGCTTTGGTTTATCAGAATGAGATGATTGTGGTACAAACTTGGTTTGAAATTCATCTTTCATTTTATGCATTTGCTTCTTAATGATTTTCTCTTTGTTGAATTTTAAACCCTTGTTATACCAGCATTCATCAGTAAGATGATTAAACAAACAACAAATTTCACATGGCTTTCTTTTCATCTTTTGTTGATCAACTGCTGAAGATGATGAAACTACTGAAGATTTGTTCTTCAGTACTTTCTTCCTTTCAGTACTTTTGGGAAGTAGTAAAGGATTTGCAACAACTGAAGATTTGTTCTTTAGAAGTTTTCTATCAGCACTTTTGAGATTCCTGATAGATCTTTTAGCAGTTGTCAAACTATGCTTATTTTCCTCTGATTTGAAATGCTTTCCAGGTGTTGTGTTTTGCCCTTCAGTACTTTGAGTACCTTGTGGAACAACACCTGAATTACTCAGTCTCTTCTTGATCATGTGTTTCGAAGCAGTGGGACCATCAGCAATTTGATTAGCTGAGGTACTCTCACTGACTTCATCCTTTGATTTTGAATTATCATTTGAGGATGAGACACATGATGATGTGGTTTGGGAATGACAATCATCCTCAGATTTTACTTCTAACTTGGGAGTAAAATCTGTAGGAGGTATGGTATGATTATACCCAATCCCAAACTTCACATTAGAAGCTGTTTGCTTACTGAGAAGCATTTCAAATCCCTTGCATGATGTTACCCAACGTTCACAATTAACTTGGGTAGCTACAAGTGTTTCTTTGAGATTCTTGTGATTTTCCAGAATGACCTCTACCTTTGCTTTTTCATCAGTGATTTGACACTTAAGTTTATAAATCTCCTCATCCTTCTCTTTTAAAACAGACTCAAACTTAGCTTTTCTTTTGGAAATTGCTTTTTCTAGGTCAAGTTTTTGATTAATTAAAGCTACATTTGCTTCCCTAATTGAAACAAAAGCAGCTATGCATGTCTCTGAACATAACTTGGCCTTAACCTCAGAAGATACCTGTGGTACCTGTGATGATGAAGAATTTTCATCAGTAGACTCCAGGGCCATTAGAGCAAGATTTCCAAAAGGGTTTTCACCACCATGTTGACCAGCACAAGCAAATAGTTGTTCAGAATAACCAGAGACATCATCTGGTAAGCTGCTCCAGTCAACAACCTCAGGGGTGAAAAAGCTCTGATGAGATTGAGATTGAGATTGTTGATTTGTTTGAGATGGTTGAGGATCAGGTAGAGCATGTGGTTGTTGAGCCATGGGTACAGGAACCTGACCAGACTGAGGCATGTAAAAACATGGATAAGGATATGGCATTGGATTTTGAGGAACAAAGAATGCAGGAGATGATTGATGTTGTGAATGATGATCAGAACTGGTAGAATGTTGCCCTTTGGATTGTGAGCTATTGCTTGGAAAAGTCACAAAGGGTGCAGATGAGTTAGATCCAGATGATCTACACTCTCTAGCAAAATGTCCAAGTCGATGGCACTTGTGACATCTCAACTTGCTCTTGTCAAAACCAACCTTGGTTTTGCCAGAGAGACCAGGGAATTTTCTACCTGTTCTTTTGTAAAACTTTTGAGATGAGATATTGATCAATGCCATTTGGCTCAAAATATCCATCTCTTCCAGATCATCATCAGCAATTCCTTTCAAATCATCCATCAGAAAACACAAGTTATCAACACTAAAACCTGAGTTACCCTCAACTCCAACAAAAGCATGATTTCCACTGTTTGAAGAGAAATCAATATGCTCATCATATGAACTTTCAGATGAAGCATATTCAGACTCATGACCAACCAGAGCAGTGTTTCCTGGTACAAAGTCATCAGTGAGCTTTCCAGATGAAGATAGTTTCCTTTTCTATTCTATCTCTCTCTCAAATGTTAAGAGTTTCCCATGAAGTTGGGTGAGAGATAGAGTATCCAGATTTGCACTAAGGACAATGGTATAAGTGTCCCATCTCTCAGGCAGGGATCTGAGGAATCTGTTATTCATCTGGCTGTTTGTATATTCATGTTGAACCATTTTTAGCTCAGATATCAAACATGAAAATCGCTCAAACTGTTGAGTCAATGTCTCACCCTTCCTATGAGAGAATGTCTCGTATTGCTGGGCAAGGATTTCTCTGTTGTTTGCTAAGACCTCATCAGTTCCTCCAAATTGTTCCTTCAGAGCAACCCAGAGATCATGAGCAGTTTCATGATGCATAAGCCTAGAGTAGATTTCATTAGGCAGTGCCATGGCCAGAATTCCATGGGCTTTAGCATCAATTTCAAACAGCTTTAAATCCTCATCAGAATATTGTTCCTTCTTCTTTGGAACCATCTCATTGGTTTCAGGATTACTCACCATAGGCTTATATGGTCCATGAACCACTGACTTCCAACAACCTGAACTGTTAACAGACAGGTGATGGAGCATTCGGCGTTGCCATATGTTATACTCACTCCTAACAAGCATCGGAGGCTTAGTTGAGGAGCCAGTATTATGAGGATCATTGATTGAAGTAGTCATTTTCACCAATTCAACCAAATTCAATGAGATTAAAATCAGTCTACTTTAAAATTTCAACAACACAATTTGAATCTCAATTAATTGACCGGAAGCGACAGAAAATCAAACTCTATAATCAATTCTTGCAAATTTGCTAATTCGATCAAACTTAGCTATCAAAAGAGCAGTTTTAATGATCAATTGTTAATTCGATCAATGATTAACCAGCTCTGATACCATTTGATAGGATCGGATCTAGTTTGATCAATTAGATTTGAATTTTGCAGCGGAATATAACAGAAATAAGATCGAATTCAAGCAAGAAAAGTATGAATATGCAATCACACAATGACGATTATAGAGAGAGAGAGAGAACTTTTCTGTTTAAAGGAATATTTTCATTCACGCGTAATGCCTCGGTTACAAAACAACTAGGTCAACATTCCTTTTATAGAGGAATGTGACGTCTGCTGATGTCACTTGATAGTGACATCTAACAGAATTATACAAACAACTGAAACAATGCAAACTACTGAAATGTTCTCAACAACTTGATCACATCTCAGAGAATGCTAAGTACAAGAACATAAAACTACTGACCTAAAACTACTGAAACAATAAACTACTGAAAGGAAAATTACAAGAACTGAAAAGGAAAAACCATCACAACTACTGAAGTAAATAACTTCAGCTGTTGTGACAACTACTGATCACATTGGTCTTCAGTCTTTGTCTTCAGTACTTCACTTTCAGACTTTGTCTTCAGTTCTTTACTTTCAGACTTTGTCTTCAGACCTTGTAATCAGCTGATGTCTTCAGCTGTTGTGATCTTCTTCAGCAGTTGTAATGTCTGTGGGACTTAGAGGTTTTTCTGATCAGGCTCATTGGTTCTTTTGGTCCAACAGAGTCCACATTGATGTGGACCTGAGGAGGTTGTTAAGTATGGACAAGTCCAAGTGAGGATGGTGAGTCCTCTATGTCATATTCTGGGAGGAACTCCCAGGTTCTATGATGTAGGTAAGACTTTATCTCCCTTTTGGTAGTATCACCCTCTTGCACAAGGGTGCTAAGGGTTAGTTCCACCATATCGTCAGGTTCTTGTGGCCCGGTTGAGTTCTGCTGAGGGTCCTCTCAGCTAACTTACCCTTGAAATCTAAGATTTCAAGTTGCTAGTCATTGACCCTTCTTTGTAAGGTAGCCACCTAAGATCCCACGTGACTTACCTTTGAATAAAATAAGTGCATGTTTTGTTCAATTTGTGTACCTTTAGATGCAGACTCCCCTCATCTTCATCTAAAGAATCATGGGGGGATGAGAGAATCTCACCAATGTTATCTTCCTCATCACCATCATGGAGTTCTTGGCTACTAGATTTTCCTATTACCATGACTGCTTCAATTGAAGTATCAATGGACTGGGTTGCCATGGTTTAGGTCTTAATTATGTAATCACTTACAGAAGTAAGAGCCTCTTCCATATGGATGTCATGAACAAGTTCAAGGATGTCCATATCAATTGGGGGTGGATGATGTGGGCTAGGTAAGGGTGATTTAGTAGCACTCATCTCTCCTTGAACAGTGGTTGACAAAAGAGACTCATGGTACTCACTAAATCCCATATCATTATCATCATAGAGTTCAAGGTTTGGGATTGGTTGGCTGCTATCTAAAGGTTGGGGATGGTAGCTTTCCCTTGAAAGTTGTTCACTAGAGTTTTGAGACTTTGAATGAAGGCTTAAGGTTGGTGTTGTGAGCTTATCAAGCTGAGCATGAGGAACCTCTGCACTGGTCAAAGTAATAATAGGAGTGGTTTGCTCTTCAGGAGAAATGGGAGTTCTAGTGTCCACCTGTATGGGAGAGTATATGGGGGTCTGCACAACATGAGTAGTTTGTGCAATGGTTCGTTTGGATCTTCTTGAGTAGATGAGGGTTATTTGAGGCTGTGTGGGTGGTGGAGATGTAGAAGGTGTGGGTTCATATTTGATTGTGTTGCCAAGTTATCATATTGAGCAATAAGCTCTAACATTTTTGGGACCATGTATGTTTCTATCCCTGAGAGCCCATAATAGGCTTTCTCCTTGTTTTAAAGATGTCGGGTTATATATGTCCCTTTTTAAGAATAATACCTATTCCCCTTAACTGTGAGCCCAGTTCATTGCTAAGAACGTACTGAACATATCTAGGGAACATGTAATACTCTAAGGAGTCCAAGTTTACAAACAGATTTTTATAAAAAAAATTAAGAATACCTGAACTTGACCGCTTGAAACATTCAATGAACTATGTAGGAAAGGTCCTCAGGAATTCGATCCCAGCCTTCATGCTTGTTGGATAGAGAATGAATAACTACATGGAGGAGGTACTTCCATTGGGAGGAGACCTTTCCTTTCTCGAGGGTTCTTATACAGTAATCCCCTCATAGCTCATTCCTGAATAAGTTGTTCATACCATATTTTCGGAAGGACAACTATCCTTCTTCATCATCAAGCCTCAAATGTGTGTTGATGGTGGCTGGGGTGATGAAATTTGTCATCCATTACATTGTGGTAGACAATGCATTTTCACCATCCAAGATGACCTCTTGGCAGGTCCTCAAGAACTCTAATGCTTGTCTTTATTCAATGAAGCATCTATAGTGAAGGCGGTGAGGTAGTTAGATATAGCCAAGAAACGACAAACATCTAAGAAACCTGGATCTTTCTTAGATTTAACAGAGCAACCTAATTATGTTGCATGTGTAAGAAGAAAGGTTGTTTGTGGGTGAATTTACGATTGGAAATTTTAGAGAAGTTTGAGATGAAGAAAGGTAAGAAGAAATGTTGGACCCTGAAAGGATCATACATCCTAATTCAAGTGGTGGATTGATGGTTGCTTTGCTGGAAATCCTACACGTGTCGGCTATCCACATTTGTATATGCGGATGACCACAGAACAAATGTTGACAAGTGTTTGTTCTTACGTATTAACAAATATGGACAACCGAACAAATGCTGACAAGGTTTTATACATCCGCATTAACTAATGTGGATGCTCATCAAGAAATACGCCAAGTGTTTGTTCATCCGCATTTGTCAATGCTGATGACCAAACACTAATGCGATAGAAGAAAACAAGTGCTGATGAAGATCAACACATACGCATCAACAACAAATGTTGATGAAGACTTTTTATATTTAGATTAGATTATAGTACATGGGTAATTTAGTCTTTTTGTAAAGGCATCTTGTTATATAAATAGAATAGAAATCCTCGTATGTGAGGTGACTGTTGATTGACAATCACAATATTTTGTTTGGTCTTATGTTTAGAAGGTGTATTGTTACTGTTCAATGCTCAAACCCTAGCATTCATTGTAACCGTTCACCTCAATTATTACAAGGAGCATTTAAAAAAACTTCTTGCATTCAATGTTCTATGATTGTATGATTCTGCCATATAATTATTGACTCAATCATCATATTCAATCCTAGTTGATTCATATCAAGTGAGAATATCATTGTCACACCTAGTCAATTGGTATCAGAGCTTTGGCTCTTGGTTCATCTTCAGATCTGCTCAGATCTGAACTAAAACTTGATTGATCTGGTGATTGAGTTGCGGATAGAGTGTTCGACTACCTCTAAATCAGTAAACAAGTTGAAACTCTGCTGAAAAACCTCGACAGTCCCTGTTCACCTGAAACCATTCACAAGAACAAATCTGTGAACAACTTATTAAAATCAGAACAAGAACCTCATTAAATCAGAACAAGAACCTCATTAACATCTTAATATTCACTTATTAAAACCACCAGAAAAGTTACATAAGGAGTTCTAACAAATCATCAGTTTATACTCATCAGATTCGTTTACATCAGACTGTTTTTGGACTATTTGGACTTAACAATTAATCTAAGCATTATTCCAACAAGTTAAAAACAAGCTTATTAAATGGACTCTCAGAATTTTTTTGAACTTGGTCATACTCCTAAACCTCCTTTGCTAAAACACAAATTTGAGTTTAGCAATGGAAAATCAGGTTTATGAATTATATTATAGGTGTAGATACGGATTACTAGATATCCATATTCAAAGGACCTCACATCCCTGTGACACTCTCAGCTGACCAAGCTGCCTTGTACAAGACATCAAGAATACCTATAGAAGATCTAACTCTTGATGATGATGATTATAAGAAGATCAAGATTGACCTCAAAGCATACTCCATTCTCACTCAAGCTTTGAAAATGGATGTGCTTAAAAGACTGGAAAATATGGAACTGCTAAAGTTGTTTGGGATGCACTACTGATCATGTGTGAAGGCATTAGTGAAGTAGAAGAAATCAACAAGGATAAACTAGTCAACCAATATGAAACCATCCATCATTCCAAAGGGGGGTCAATCTCAAAACAACTGCATAGGTTTATGCAACTTGTTAATGATCTTGAGATTATGGGGGTTATATACAAAGTAAAGGAGCTGAACAAGAAGATGCTACATAGTTTCTCTAAAAGTTGGAAACAGAATGTGACCATGCAGAAAAACACACTTGATTTAGAAAGTAAAACTCTGGATATCATGATTGCAAAGATAGACGCTTTAGAACTTGATGAAAGGAGCATAAATATTAGTCGACCTCAAGTCATTGAAGCCTACAAATTTCCTTCAGAAACTCATTCTGTGAAAAATGCATTCATCAAAAAAGAAGATGATTTTCTATCATCTAGAGATCAAGTGAAATCAACCGGATTCATTGCTTCTCAATCAACCAACAAGCCATCAACCTCATCACAATCTACTGGATTTACTGCCACTCCCTCAGGTACTCCTTAAGACCCAAGATCAGAAGAGCAAAAGGCAACTTACAATGACTTTGTTGCTAGATTTGAAGTTTAATTGGGAGGAAGACTCACTTCAGTTCATCTGATCCAAGAAGACTGGGAAGAAATGGATCCAGATGATGTAGAAGAAATGGATTTGTTGTGGCAAATGACTATGATAGAAATGAGAGCCAAGTAGTTTTTCAGGAAAGGAAGGAAGCTGAGTCTCAATGAAAACACCAAACTTGGATATGACAAATCCAAGGTCAAATGCTTCAACTGTGGTATGACTAGCCACTTCTCTTGAGAATGCAATGCTCCTAGAAGAAACAACAACAGTTTCCAAAGGAGTTCTTAGGGTTAATCATCCTCACAACCAAGCACAAGCTTCCAATCCAACAATCATTAGCAACAATATTATCAACGATAACAACATCAACAACCTTATAAGAGTCAGCCACCGCTGACTAATCAAGCTCATGGAAGCAGCCAACCCACTTTAGATGCTCTTGTCATCAGACAGGATGGAGTTTGTTATTGGAGTCTTTATGTAGAGGAAGTGAAGCCTCAATTCCAGAATCATGCACTCATGGCTCACATCAATGATGGCCCAACTCCTATGCCATCTGAGGTAAAATCTACCCTTTGTAGTGATAAATGCATTGCTGAACTGCAAAGTTATCGAGAGCACAATCATAAATTGGCTGCTAAAATTAAAGTAGAAAAGGTCAAGTCAGAGATGCTTAAAAGAGAAATTAAAGGTTTTGAAATTAAAATCAAATCACTCATCTCTGACATTGAAAAATTGCATTGTGAAAAGTATACTCTTGCAGCTGAGAATGAGCAGCTATCTGAAAAGTTAGCTCAATCAAAAGCTGATCAATCACTTACTGAAGTGAAACTTGTAAAGTTTTAAATGTCTTCAGTTTAGATGTAAGAGATGCTAGATTCATAAAAAGATACCAAGGATATGACTAGGATTGGGTATTGTAAGGATTCCTATAAGTCTGATACAGTCAAAACATCCAAAGTCTCTCTGCATGCATGTACTGAAGAACATAAGTAGAAATGCTTTAGAAGTTTTACACCTTGCACTAGAAATATTCTAAGTGTAAAATCTCCCGAAGCCAAGACCAACATCTTCCGAAGCCAAAAGTGAAGTCTTCCGAAGCGTCAAAGACAAAGTCTTCCAAAGCCAAAAAGTGAAGACAAATTTCTTTTGAAGACTTTTGGAGACATGCCTTTATCTAATGTACTTTACCATAAAGCTGGACCACCTTTCCGCTGCAACTCTGTAAAGTCACCAACTTACATGAGTTGGTGAAAATGTCCATGCTTTTGGTAACTTTACATTGAGGTCTTGAGTCTGTGCTTTCTAGTTTATGTACTTTTATCCTTTTTGTAATACATTAGGATGTGAGCTATGGCATGTCATAGTCACTAGTCAAAAGGCAATATGCCTTTTGGCTCTACATTTGATTTTGTTTGATATCTAGTCATATGTATCCAGCTAGCCTTCAAAGTATGGCCGGTTGTAGGATGTAGTATATGTATCTCAAGTACTTGTAACTTTTATTGTATGCTTTGTAACATTTGTAATAGAACTTGAGAAGCAATATACAGCAATCTTGAAAACAAAATACTGGTGTTGTTTGCTATCTTGTTTTGTCTCATTCTTACTTGTGTTCTTAGCATCTTTAATTAAAGTTAACCAGTTCCCCATTTGATCTGTTAAGTGTTCTAAGTAACTCTCCTCATTGTGTTGTTGTGTTGTAAGTGCATACCCTTCAACGGTCCTGCATTTGGTATTAGAGCTTTCCAGGCTCTTGATATAAGTTCTCACCATATTAAGATCCCTCACAAACACAAAATACATAACAACTCAAATGGCAGCCATAACCAAAGCTGATATGGAACCTGGAACTATGACAAAGTCTGCACAGATCACTCCTGAAGACTTTGATACTTGGTGTCAAATAATGGAAGGCTTCATCAAGTCTCAAGACTCAAGATGTGGGACTCTGTTGATGAAGGACCTTACATACCAAGCACCACTTCTGCTACTGGTGGTGGTATGATTCCAAAGGCTGTGGCTGATTACTCTAAAGAAGACAGGAAGAGAATAGAGATTGATCAGAAAGGCATGACAACCCTTCAAACAGCTCTTTCAAACTCCATCTACAGAGGGTTGAAGAAGTGCAAAACTGCCAAGAAACTATTGGAAGCACTGAAGCTGATGTATGAGGGGTCTACTGAAGCAAAGGAGAACAAGAAGGATCTCCTGAAGTAGCAGTTTGAAAACTTCACCTTCAAGGTAGGTGAAACCATGACTCAACAATACTTCAGGTATGTTGAGATAGTGGATACTCTAATAGATGTTGGAGTAACTCTTAAAACAGGGACATTGTAAGGAAGTTTATGTCCTCTCTTCCTAGACAATGGACACATTATTATGTTGTTATCAAGAGGACTGAGAACCTTAAGACTCTTACTCTCACAGAGTTGTATGGTATTCTTAGTGGCTACCAGATAGAGATGAACATGCAAAACTCATTTGGTAACTCCAGCAATCAAATGAGTTCAGCCCTCCATGAGGTTGAAAGGAATATCATTGAACCACATCATCATCTTATATGCTACCCTAACAACTCACAAAAGGGCCCTTTAATCACCTTCCCAGAGACTCCAACGGAAAGCTACACTCAAGGAAGTCCTTTCCAAGAGACAAATTCTTCTCATGCTTTTGTCTCTGCTGATGAAACAACATGCAACTTTCTCTTCACCTTTAAAGACCTGGACTGTATCCATCCAGATGATCTGGAGTACATGGAGATAGTCCAGCATATGGCTCTTCTCACTCACAGAGCCAAGAAGTTCTATAAGAAGACATGGAGAAAGTTTCCAAGCAATGCTGCTAGTGGAAAGTTTAGGCTTGATAAAAGCAAAGTAAAGTTTTACAACTGTAACAAGATGGGACACTTTGTAAGAGAATGTAAAGCACCTAGGACAAATTGTGGACAAGCACAAACCAGACCAAACTACACTGAAAAAGCCCCCCAGAATGAGAGCCAAAGCAGCAAGCTGCGGTTGCTAATGAAGAATGAGGCTTTGACTGGAGCTTTCAGGTAGAAGATGCATCTCCAAACCAAGCACTCATGGAAGACCACGATGAAGCCAAGGTATTGGAACATCTTTGTACTCCTGAATGCATTACTAAAGTCAATAGATACAGGTACTATAACTTAGAAATGAGATATGATCTTGAGCCTTAAATATCTTAAAAACTGACTTTAAAAGAGCTGAAAATGATTATAAACTAAAGATAGATGACTTAGGAGAAAACCATTTCAACTCTTAAACATGAGCACACAAACTATAGGACTCAGATCAAAGACCTCATTACTTAGTTAACTGAATGCCAGGTTGAGCTTGTGATCACCAAAGCCAAGGCAGAAAAATGTGTTCTTGAAGAAGAGACCTTCAAGAACATAATATCCTCATCCTTGCATGCAAAAGTTTGTTTTCAAAATAAGCAGGAACTGGGATCTTATGAGATAGCTCCTACACACACAATCTTGTCTGTAAGATATCCTAGGTGTGGAACTTGTGAAGGTGAGCTTCCCCTTATAGATCCTGTGACTGAAGATGATGAAGAGGAAATGGTGGAAAATGGCTCTGAGAAGAGTGAAGAAGAGCATTCTAAGAAGGGTCACAATCCCTCTGAGGAGAGCAAAGCTGTTGGGATGACCAAGTCAAAGAGAAGAACTTGATCAGGAAGGCCAAAAGGAAGTCCAAGAAGGCTCAAGAGATCAAGGCCACCTTCAACTCTGTAAAGAAACAAGTCTTCATCTCTGTAGGATTTGAAGTGGTGAAGGCTGAAGACACCAACTTCAACTCCATCAACAAGAGTTCTGGTTCATATCCAAATCATCCTATCATCAAGAAGAAGGCTGATCAATTGTGCACCACTGCTGTACAACCTAAACCATCCAGCTCCAAAGGTAGTTCTATCCCCACAAGAATTGCCACAACATATGCAAAGAAGAAGATGGAGAAGGAAAGTGATCAACTTCAGCCTTGTTCACAACGGAAAACTCCTAGAAGGAAGAAAATGGACTGTGTTATGTGTGGGAGTACTTCTCATCTTGCTAAGTATTGTGTTTACAATCCAAAGAGTACTCTCCACATGACCAAGAAAGAAAATTCTAGGAGTTTGCAGAAGAAGAAGCAAGCTTCGGAAGGAAAATCTATTTCTTTCGGGAGTTCCAAAATGAAGAAAAAGACAAGTGGAAACTTTTCTTCGGAAGAAAATTTGGTCTCGGAAGAATGGAATACTTCCGAAGCACTAAAGCCTACTGCAGTGAAAGCAAGATCTTCTGTAGGTCCAGTCATCAAAACTTCCGAAGTCATTAAAACTTCCGAAGTATTGAAGGTCAAGTCTAAGCTTCCAAAGGTGGTGTGGAAGTCAAAGAAAGACCAAGTGGCTGAAAGTTCTTCATCAACATCAGCAAATGATCCTTCTAGCATGACTATAGGATCAATTACTGTTACATTGTCTTCAAGTTCTTTTGATGAGCCTAAGACCAATGAGGCTTGGGTTTCCAAATGTAACTAACCATCACTTTTGTGCAGGAACAACTCAAGACAAACATAAATGTTTGGTTCATTGATAGTGGCTGTTCCACGCACATGACAGGCAATAGGTCACTACTCCAAAAGTTTTAAAGAATTGATGGAGGACCAGTTTCTTTTAGAGGTGATGCAGTAGGTTACATTACAGGAAGGGGCAAGGTCACAAATGGTAAGATCAACATTGAGAATGTAAAATTTGTCAAGGAGCTTGGCTACAATCTTTTGAGTGTATCCTAATTTTCTGATCAGAGTCATAACATGCTCTTCACTGAGCATGAGTGCATTGTTCTCAGGCCTGGGTTGGTCATTTCTTATGAGCACATTCTTCTCAGAGCCCCCAGGAAAGGGAACATGTACATGATGGATCTACAAGAAACATCTCCCTCAAGAGAAGTTTCATTCTTTATATCTAAAGCAAATAATGATGAGCCTTTCCTCTGGCATAAAAGAATGTGTTATGTAAACTTTAAAAACATGATAAATTAATTAAGAAAGATTTGGTAACTGTAATACCAAAGAAAAAGCTTACAAGTGATGACCATTGTGTGGCATGCCTGAAAGGGAAGCAACACAATGTATCGCACAGGCCAAAGGAAAGAAATTCCATCATGAATCCCCTACACTTACTACATATGGATCTCTTTGGCCTCACTACTGTAATGAGTCTAGGAAGGACCTCTTATTTTTTGGTGATCATAGATGACTTTACAAGATTCACTTGGGTTTTCTTTCTTAAGACTAAGGATAAGACCCCTGAAATTTTCAAGAATTTCATCTTAAAGATTGAAAATCAATGTCATCACAAGGTCAAAATCATAAGATGTGATCAAGGAACTGAATTCAAGAATCAAATCCTTTGATACATTTTATGATGAAAAAGGTATTACAAGAAAAGATAGTGCTCCCAGAACCCCTCAGCAAAATGGTGTTGCTAAGAGGGGAAACATGACACTAATTGAAGCTGCACGAACTACGTTGTCTGACTCTAAACTGCCCATCACCTTTTGGGCAGAGGCAGTGAACACTGCTTGCTATGTGCAAAATAGAGCTTTAGTAGTTAAGACACATGGTAAGACTCCTTATGAACTTTGGCACAAGAGAAGACCTTTCATTGGTTTTCTCAGGTCATTTGGATGTCTTTGCACCATCTTGAATACCAAAGATCAAATTGCCAAGTTTGCTGAGAAATCAGATTATTTACATTTTATTGGATACTCTTCTCAAGCTAAAGCTTATAGAGTATACAATCTCAGAACTAGAGTAGTTGAGGAGTCAGCCAATGTGACTTTCAATGTGCACACTCCCTGTGTGAAAGGTTTTGGTTCGGATTGGCTATTTGATCTTGATTTAGTTACCAACTATTTTAAAAATCTTGTGAGAATGTTTCAGGGTCCACAGATATACTACCTACAGGTGATCCTGACCCAAGATTTGAGCTAAGAAGACCTTCAAGTTACACATCTTCAACTCTAGTGGTAACCAATCCTGCAAATGAAGCTTCTACTAGCACATCAATGACAAATCCTGCTGATACTTCTGGGGTGCCTTCAAATTCGAGCTTAGAGGCATAAAACTCAGAAGAAGGAACTTCAAATGCTGGAGAAAATGGTGGTGGTGAAAGTGATCAAGAATTTTTTGATGCTGATAACCACTCCATTGAAGACAACATCAATGATGGCACACACTCATTGGATCAAGTCAATCTTGATAAGTGTGCTGATGTGGAGGGTGAATCTTCCTTGCCATATCAGAATTTCTCAAATTTAGATCTGTCTAAGCAACTTGCTGTGATCCCTCAGCTAAGGATCCACAAGTCTCATCCTACCACAAACATTATTAGAGATGTTGATTCAGGGGTGAGAACAAGAGGACAAACCCATGATGCAAATGTTTGTTTTCACTCTTGTTTCTTGTCCCAGATAGAGCCAAAGAATATTTGATGAGGCTCTAAAGGATGGAAGTTGGGTTGATGCTAGCAAGAGGAGCTGCTTCAATTCAAATGGCAAAAGTTTTGGAACCTATGTCCGCTTCCTCAAGGGAAGACTACCATAGGAACCAAATGGGTTTTCAGGAATAAGAAGGATGATAGAGGACTTGTCATCAAGAAAAAGGCAAGACTAGTTGTTCAAGGATATACTCAAGAAGAAGAAATTGGCTACACAGATGTTTTTTGTAAGGATTTCTATAAGTCTGATGCAGCCAAAACATTCAAAGTCTCTCTGCATGCGTGCATTAAAGAACAGAAGTAGAAATGCTTCAGAAGTTTTACATCATGCACTAGAAATATTCTAAGTGTAAAATCTTCCGAAGCCAAGACCAACATCTTCCGAAGCCAAAAGTGAAGTCTTCCGAAGCTTCAAAGACAAAGTCTTCCGAAGCCAAAGAGTGAAGACAGATTTCTTCCGAAGACTTTTAGAGATATGCCTTTATCTGATGTACTTTACCATAAAGCTGGACCACCTTTCCGCTGCTACGCGGTAAAGTCACGAACTTACATGAGTTGGTAAAATGTCCATGCTTTTGGTAACTGTACATTGAGGTCTTGAGTCCATTCTTTCTACTTTATGTACTTTTATCCTTTTTGTAATATATTAGGTTGAGAGCTATGGCATGTCATAGTCACTAGTCAAAAGGCAGATCTGCCTTTTGACTCTACATTTGATTTTGTAGTTGTCTAGTCAATTGTATCCAGCTGGCCTTCAAAGTATGGCTGGCTGTAGGATGTAGTATAAAGTATCTCAAGTACTTGTAACTTCATATCGATGCTTTGTAACTTGTAATAGAACTTGAGAAGCAATATACAACAATCTAGAAAACCAAATACTTGTGTTATTTGCAATCTTGTTCTGTCTCATATTTACTTGTGTTCTTAGCATCTTTCATTAAGAAGTTAACCACTTCCCTATTTGATCTGTTAAGTGTTCTAAACAATTATCCTCATTGTGTTGTTGTGTTGTAAGTGTATACCCTTTACCGGTCCTGCATTTTGTATCAGAGCATTTCAGGCTCTTGATATAAGATCTCACCATCTTAAAATCCCTCACAACACACAAAATACTTAACAACTCAAATGGCAGCTATAACCAAAGCTGATATGGAAACTAGAACTATGACAAAGTCTCCACTAATCACTCCTGAGGACTTTGATACTTGGTGTCAAAGAATGGAAGGCTTCATCAAGTCTCAAGACTCCAGGATGAGGGACTCTGTTATTGAAGGACCTTACAGCCCTTCAAACTACTCTTTCAAACTCCATCTAAAAAGGCTTCAAGAAGTGCAAAACTACCAAGCAACTATGGGAAGCACTGAAGCTGATGTATGAGGGGTCTACTAAAGCAAAGGAGAACAAGAAGGATCTTCTGAAGCAACAGTTTGAAAACTTCACCTTCAAGGCAGGTGAAACCATGACTTAACAATACTTCAGGTATGTTGAGATTGTGGATACTCTAATGGATGTTGGAGTAACTCTTGAGAATAGGGACATTGTAAGGAAGTTTATGTCCTCTCTTCCTAGACAATGGACACATTATTGTGTTGTTATCAAGAGGACTGACAACCTTAAGACTCTTACTCTCATAATGTTGTATGGTATTCTTAGTGGCTACCAGATGGAGATGAACATGCAAAACTCATCTAGTAACTCCAGCAATCAACTGAGTTCAGCCCTCCATGTGGTTGAAAAGGAAAGCATTGAACCACAACATCATCTTATATGCTTCCCTGACAACTCTCAAAAGGGCCCTTTCATCACCTTCCCAGAGACTCCAATGGAAAGCTACACTCAAGGAAGTCCTTTCCAAGAGACAAGTTCTTCTCATGCTTTTGTCTCTGCTGATGAAACCTCAGGCAATTTTCTTTTCACTCTTGAAGACTTGGAGTGTATCCATCCCTATGATCTGGAGTATATGGAGATAGTCCAGTAGATGGCTCTTCTCACTCACAGAGCCAAGAAGTTCTACAAGAGGACAGGGAGAAAGTTTCCAAGCAATGCAGCCAGTGGAAAGTTTGGGCTGGACAAAACCAAAGTAAAGTGTTACAACTGTAACAAGATGGGACACTTTTCAAGAGAGTGTAAGGCACCAAGGACAAATGGTGGCCAAGCACAAACCAGACCAAACTACACTGAGAAAGCTCCCCAGAATGAGAAGCCAAAGTAGCAAGCTACAGTTGCTGTTGAAGAAGGAGGCTTTAACTAGAGCTTTCAGGTAGAAGATGCATCTCGAAACCAAGCACTCATGGCAGACCATGATGAAGCCTAGGTATTGGAACATCTTTGTACTCCTGAATGTATTGCTAAAGTTAATAGATACAGGTCGTATAATTTAGAAATCAGATATGATCTTGAGTCCTTAAATATCTTGAAAGCAGATTTTAAAAGAACTGAAAATGATTATAAACTAAAGATAGAGGAATTAGAGAAAACCATTTCAACTCTTAAACATGAGCATACAAACTACAGGACTCAGATCAAAGATCTCATTAATAAATTAACTGAATGCCAGACTGAGCTTGTGATCAGCAAAGCCAAGGCAGAAAAATGTGTTCTTGAAGAAGAGACCTTCAAAAACATAATATCCTCATCCTTGCATGCTAAAGTTTGTTATCAAAATAAGCAGGGACTAGGATCTTGTGAGATAACTCCTCCACACACAATCTTGTCTGTAAGATATCCTAGGTGTTGAACTTGTGAAGATTAGCTTCCCCTCATAGATCCTGTGACTGAAGAGGATGAAGAGGAGATGGTGGAGGATGGCTCTAAGAAGTGTGAAGAAGAGCATTCTAAGCAGGGTCACCATCCCTTTGAGGAGAGAAAAGCTGTTGGGATGACCAAGTCAAGAAGAAATAACTTGATCAAGAAGGCAAAAAGAAAGTCCAAAAAGGCTGAAGAGATCAAGACCACCTTTAATTCTGCATGAAAACAAGTCTTCATCTCTACAGGATTTGAAGTGGTAAAGGCTGAAGACACAAACTTGAACTCCATCAACAAGAGTTCTAGTTCATGTCCAAATCATCCCATCAAGAAGAAGGTTGATCTGTTGTGCATCACTACTGTACAACCTGAACCATCCAGCTCCAAAGATTGTTCTAACCCCAAAAGAACTGCCACAACATCTGCAAAGGTGAAGATGGAGAAGGAAAGTGATCAAGTTCAGCCTTGTTTAGAAAGAAGATCTCGTAGAGGGAAAGTGATCAAGTTTAGCCTTGTTTAGAAAGAAGATCTCCTACAATCCAAAGAGTACTCTCCACATAACCAAGAAAGAAACTTGTAAGAGTTTGGAGAAGAAGAAGCAAGCTTTGGAAGGAAAATCTGTTTACTTCGGAAGCTCCAAAATGAAGAAGAACACAAGTGGAAACTTGCCTTCGGAAGAAAATTTGGTCTCGGACGAAAGAAATACTTCCGAAGCACTGAAGCCTGCTGCAGTGAAAGCAAGATCTTCCGAAGGTCCAGTCATCAAAACTTCCGAAGCCAATCAACTTCCGAAGTATTGATGGTCAAGTCTATGCTTCCAAAGGTGGTGTGGAAGTCAAAAAAAGACCAAGTGGCTGAAAGTTCTTCATCAACATCAGCAAATGATCTCTCTAGCATGACTATAGGATCAATTACTCTTGCATTGTCTTCAACTTCTTTTGATGACCCCAAGACCAATGAGGCTTGGGTTTCCAAATTTAACTAATTATCTCTTTTGTGCAGGAACAACTCAAGACAAACAAGAATGTATGGATCATTGATAGTGGCTGTTCCAGGCACATGACACGCAATAGGTCACTACTCCAAAAGTTTGAAAGAATTTATGGATGACCAGTTGCTTTTGGAGGAGATGTAGGAGGATAAATTACTAGAAGGGACAAGGTCACAAATGGTAAGTTCAGCATTGAGAAGGTAAACTTTGTGAAGGAGCTTGGGTACAATCTTCAGAGTGTATCCTAATTTTGTGATCATAGTCATAACATGCTCTTCACTGAGCATGAGTGCATTGTTCTCAAGCCCGGGGTGGTCATTCCTCATAAGCATATCTTGCCCAGAGACCCCAGGAAAGGGAACATGTACAAGATGGACTTGCAAGAAACATCTCTCTCAGGAGAAGTTTCATGCTTTCTATCTAAAGCAAATAATGATGAATCTTTCCTCTGGCATAAAAGAATATGCCATGTAAATTTTAAAAACATGAATAAATTAATTAAGAATGATTTGGTAACTGGAATACCAAAGAAAGAGTTTACAAGTGATGACCACTGTGTTGCATGCTTAAAAGGGAAGCAACACAAGGTATCTCACAAGCCAAAGGAAAGAAATTCCATAATTAATCCCCTACACATATTACATATGGATCTCTTTGGCCCCACCATGGTAATGATTCTAGGAAGGACCTCTTTTTGTTTGGTGATCACAGATGATTTTACAAGATTCACTTGGGTCTTCTTCCTTAGAACTAAGAATGAAACCCCTGAGATTCTGAAAAATTTCATCTTAAACTTAAGTACTTTGTATGTTTTCACAGAACAAGTTTCTTCCGAAAGCAATTTACCTTCGGAAGTATTTCTTATTCTTAGAATAAAAAATTTTTGAGTGTAAATTCTCTTCCGAAGCAAAATTCTCAAAAACCTTTGAAATATCTTCCGAAGCCAATTTGCCTTCGAAAGCTTTTTTCTTCAGGACTTCCGAAGCAAATAACCTTCAAAGGAGTTCTCGACTTCCAAGAAAACTACTTTTTGGGCAAAGTTAAACTACTTTTCAGAGGTGGGACCGACATCCAGATTTCAAAGTTTATCCTCTTTCATTAACTTTGTCTCAAATCCTTTTCACATAAATGCCCAATGGTTCCCCACTCTTTCACTATCTTCCTCAATTACACTATTCCTTAAATCTAAATTCTCTCAAACCGCCTTTGTTCTTATCTTTCTTCATCCTTAAGCTTCTAATATGGCCAACCTAAACCTCAGAAACAACCCAGATTTCTCCATGCAACTTCATTGACAACATAACCAAGTTGATGTGTTAAGCTCTGAGAAAGATGAAAGTTTCTCAGAGATTTGCCGTTTCTTAGCTCTATCAAACTACTTCACCTCCCGAACCATTGATCCTACTCTCTATGAGGATCATCTACTTGAATTTCGGAAGTCCTGCCAAGAGGTCATTATGGATGGGGAGAAGGCACTGTCTGCCACAGTGCAAGGGAGGACAATCTTCATCACTCCAGCCATCATCAACACTCACTTGCAGCTGGATGATGAAGAAGGTGAGTTGTCATTCCTAAAGGAAACTGTAAATCATTCTTTTGAGCAGATGGCTATGAGGGAGATTTCTCTTTAAAGACCTTTAGGAAAATGAAGGTCTTATCCCATTGGAAATACCTGCTTCATGTGGTTATCCACAGCTTGTCAAACAAGCATAGAGGGTGGGACCAGCTTCTTGAGGATTTCTCCTTCATAGTACATGGAATGGTTCAAGGGGTCAAGTTCAGGTACTCTCAGTTTGTTTATACAAATTTTCTTGCTAACTTGGACTCCTTAGAGTATTATATGTTTCCGAGATATGTTCAACACATTCTCAACTGTGAATTGGGCTCACAGTTGAGGGAAACAGATAATATTCTTAAATTGGGACAGATGAAGCCCGACATCTTTAAAATTATAAAGAAGCCAACTGTAGGCTTCTCAGGGGTTGAAACAGCCCTTGTCCCAAAAATGTTAGAGCTCATTGCTCAAGGTGGCAACCTAGCAACACAAGCTAGTGTTGAACACACACCTTCTACCTCTCAACCACCAAAAAGGCCACAAGTCACCCTCACCTACCAAAGAAAATCCAAACGAACCCCTGCTCAAGCTATTGAGTCTGTGCAGTCCCCCATCTACTCACCCATGCAGTAGGAAGTGGACACAAGAGCTTCCACTTCCCTTGAGGAGCAAACCACTCCCATCTCTTCAATAATTAGGGATGAGGTTCCTCATGCTCACCCTGATGAGCTCACAAGCACAATTGCCTTAAGCCTTCACTCTGAGTCTCAACACTCAAGTGAACAACCTTCAGGGGATAGTTACCATCCCCAACCTCTACACTTAAATCAACCCATTCCCAACCTCTCATTCTATACTGATGAAGACTTAGGTTTCAGTGAGTACCATGAGTCTCTCTACTCTTCCCCTACTCAAAAAAAGATGAGTACTCCTGAGTCTCCTTTGAATAGCCCACATCAGTCACCTATCACTGAGGTGGATCTTCCTGAACCTGTTCAAGAGGTCCATATGGAAGAGTCTCTCACTTCTGCAAGTGATTGCATCATTAAGACCTCAACCATGACAACTCAGCTCATTGACACTTCAACTGAGGTTGTCAATGTACATAGGAAATCCAGCAGCCAAGAACCTAAAGCTGGTAGTGAGACAGAGGACTTTGGTCCAATCATCTCATCCTTTAATGATTCTTCAAGATGAGGGGAATTTGAGACTAAAGGTGCAAAATCTGTCAAAAACATGCTCCTATTTGGTCTTTAAGGTTAATCACCTTGAATATCAGGTGACTACCCTACACAACAGAGTCAATGATCAGCAACTTGAGATATCTTATCCCAGGGAAAAAGTAGTTAGGAGACCTTTAAGGAGAGCTCAACCAGGAACACAAGAACCTATGAATGTGGTTGACCTAACTCCTAGCTCACCTATGCAAGAGGGTGATGCTACCAAAAAGGGGGAGAAAGTCATTACAGTCACAGAACTTGGGAGTTCTTCAGGGAGTATGGACATTGAGGACTCACCATCCTCACTTGCAACTGTACATACTCAGCAACTTCCTCAAGTTCACATTAATATGGACATTATAGACTCTGTCATTAGGAGTCTCTTTGAGGAAGGCATTCCAAGGGCTGTGTCATCTCCACCTCAAGGAACTTCAAACTACATTATTAGGTGGAGGTATGATGCTGATAGAAGAGCCCTCATTCTTCACAGAGTTCAAGGGCAGAAAGAACTGTTCAATTTTCAGACTTTGAATTACTATGAAGGTCTTGACCTGATCAACATGCCACTTGTCAACCCAAGCCAATCAAGACAAGCTGACAGGTTAGCACTTAGGATTCAAGACAGAATTACTGAAGAGTTCAGCCTTAGAAGGAGACAAAGGCAATCTGGTAATGTCACTGGTCAACTGGATGCTGAGGCAGACCCTGAGATTAGCTTCAAAGGGAAAACCTTGGATAAAGGCCCAGTGATAGAGCCTGAGAGCCCTATCACACCAACAACTACTTCAGAAATTCATTCCCTCAGTTAAACACCTACCGGTGAAGGTTTCTCATAACCTCTTTCTGGCCAGAGCTTGGATGCTACACCAAGCAATGAAGGTCAAAGCTCTCTCAACCCTGAGTCACAAAAGTTTGTGGGTGACAAAGAGAAAAGGATTCTGACTCCTGAGGAGATTGAGGAGAAGAGAGAGAGAGAGACGAAGAGGAAGTTAAGGGGAGAAAGTTCATCTGGGTCTTTAGGCTTTATGCAAGCTGCAATCAGGGCTGCCCCCAGACCAAACACTCAAGAAGATGAGTTGAGGGCAATCAGGATTACTTATCTGCAGACTAGGAACTATGACATAGATGAGATTATATCTCTCCCCTTAGAGCAATTAAATGAACTAGCTGACATGGAAGTGTCAAGAGAGATGAAGGAAGCAGAGGATGGAAGGTTACTTCTCCAATTCAAAGAGGAGAAGAGATAGAAAATGTTATACAAGCATGCTCCAACTCTCTCCCAGGTTCAAGAAAGCCCTGTGCAACAGGATGTGGCAGCTACACAAGAACCTCAGGTAGACATGGAAACATATATGCAAAACATGATCAACTACCTGAGTGCCACAGGTCTCTACCAGGCATCTGCACTTCTTCCCTTGTCCTTTGAGTACATTGAGTTTGAGTATCTCAAAGAGCTTGAACTTCAAGTGCTCAAAGAACAAAAGGCAACAAAGAAAAAGACGAGGGAAGATGCTGCAAAGTCAAGAGCCATCATCCAAAAGAGTATGAAGAAGTCTACTGACAGAGAAAGGATGATGAGCTTCTTGAACCTGTATGGATTCTCCGGAAGGAGACTTGGCCCTATGTCTCTATCCACAATGGATGAGCATATCAGGATAATAAAGCAGAAGATCAAGAGTGGAGAGCTGATTGACTTATACTCTCCTCCAAGTCAAATCCCACCTGAAGTGGAGGTTAAGGTTGAACAACCTGAGAAAACACAACCTGGACCTTCTGTTGTGCCTCAGCAAGCATCATCTTCTCATCCACAACAGGATCAAACTCCCTCTCCTTCTTAATCTGTGAGGGAGGAACACCCAACTAAGAAAGACAAGGATGATCAACAAGGTGTTGCAGACCAGTCTTCTCAGTTGAAGTCTTCTAAGAGGAAGAAGAGGATGGCTTCCAAATCAAAGTCAAAGAAGAAGAAGCCTGTATCATCCACCTCTACACCTCAGGCTAAGTCAGATCAACCTGAGGAAGTGCATGAAGAGGCAGCCTAATCAACTCCAATTCAAGTGGCTCCTCTTGCAGCTCTGACACCCATCTTATCTTGGACCTTCACTACTAATCCAGAGAGATGGCATGTGATCAGAGATCAAGGTGTTGAGAATGTCCATACATGGCAAGAAATAATGAACTTGCCTCTGCATGATCTCTTTGAGATGAGAAGATATTATGAGAGTCTGAGTGATCCTGACCATCTCATGAAGAAGGGTATGGTCATCATCATCATGAAGACTACAAACATCTAAAGATCTTGTAAATGTTTTGGTAGCATCAGCCTAGGGGGAGTTTGTAAGGATTCCTATAAGTCTGATACAGCCAAAACATACAAAGTCTCTCTGCATGCATGCACTAAAGAACAGAAGTAGAAATGCTTCAGAAGTTTTACACCATGCACTAGAAATATTGTAAGTGTAAAATCTTTCAAAGCCAAGACCAACATCTTCCGAAGCCAAAAGTGAAGTCTTCCGAAGCTTCAAAGACAAAGTCGTCTGAAGCCAAAGAGTGAAGACAGATTTCTTCCAAAGTCTTTTAGAGATACGTCTTTATATGATGTACTTTACCATAAAGCTGGATCACCTTTCAGCTGCTACTCTGTAAAGTCACCAACTTACATGAGTTGGTGAAAGGTCCATGCTTTTGGTAACTGTACATTGAGGTCTTGAGTCCATGCTTTCTACTTTATGTAATTTTATCCTTTTGTAATATATTAGGATGTGAGCTATGGCATGGCATGGTCACTAGTCAAAAGGCAGATCTACCTTTTGACTTTACATTTGATTTTGTAGTTGTCTAGAGAATTGTATCCAGTTGGCCTTCAAAGTATGGCCGGCTGTAGGATGTACTATAAAGTATCTCAAGTACTTGTAACTTCATATCGATGCTTTGTAACTTGTAATAGAACTTGAGAAGCAATATACAACATTCTTGAAAACCAAATAGTTGTGGTGTTTGCAATCTTGTTCTGTCTCATATTTACTTGTGTTCTTAGCATCTTTCATTAACAAGTTAACTAGTTCACTATTTGATTGTTAAGTGTTCTAAGTAACTCTCCTCATTGTGTTGTTGTGTTGTAAGTGCATACCCTTCACCGTTCCTGCATTTTTGCTCCTGTAGCAAGACTTGAAGTTGTTAGGATATTTCTAGCTTTTGCTGCATCCAAGAACTTCAAGGTATACCAACTTGATGTCAAGTGTGTTTTTCTCTATATGGTGATTGATGAAGAGGTGTATGTCAGACAACCACCTAGGTTTGCAGATGCTGATCATCTTCATTATGTCTGCAGGCTTGATAAAGCTCTTTATGGGTTGCACCAAGGACCAAGGAAGTGGTATGAGACTCTATCTCTGTAACTCTGTCAGCATGGCTACAAAAATGGTACTATTGATGGAACTCTCTTCATCAAAGGAACAGGAAATGACATAATGCTAGTTCAAGTATATGTAGATGACATTATCTTTGGGTCAACTAATCCAAAGCTCTGCAAAGACTTTGAGAAGCTGATGAAGGACATGTTTGAAATGAATGCCATCGGGGAACTTAATTTCTTTCTAGGAATTCAAGTGAAGCAAGTTGACAATGGCATCTTCATAAGTCAGTCAAAGTATGTACAAGACATACTTAAAATGTTCAATATGACTGATTGTAAGGTTCCTAAGACACCCATAGCCAAAAACCACTCCCTTGGACCTGATCTTGAGGGGGAGTGTGTTGATGAGCATCTCTACAGGGAAATGATTAGGTCTATTATGTACCTCACAGCTAGTAGGCCTGATATCATGTTTGCTACATGCATTTGTGCAATATATCAAGCCAACCCCAAGATGTCACACCTTGTCACTGTTAAAATAAATTTAAGATATCTCAAAGGTGCTCCATCACTTGGTCTTTGGTATCCAAAGAATTCAAACCTTAATATGTATGCTTATACAGATAGTGACTATGGTGGTTGCAACATGACTACAAAGTCTACATCAGGGGGATGTCAAATTCTTGGTGAAAAAGTAGTCTCTTGGCAATGTAACAAACAATCTTCTGTGTCTGCATCAACTGCTGAGGCTGAATACATTGCTGCTTTAAGCTGCTATGCTCAAGTGCTTTGGATTCAAAATCAGATGCTGGACTATGGATTCAACTTCAAGGAGACTCTCATCCACATAGACAACAACAGTGCTATCTCAATCACAAAAAATCCTGTGCAGCACTCAAGGACAAAACATATCAATATCAGGTATCGTTTGATTAGAGATAACTTTGAAAAGGGATTAATCAAACTAGTCAAAGTTAACACAAATGAACAATATGCTAATATGTTCACCAAAGCTTTTGATGAGCAGAGATTTAAATACCTTGTATCAGCTATTGGGATGATTAACTTTGAATAGATTTTCTTAAAACTTAATCATATTATTTCTAAAACCTGTGTGTTCTAAGTCGTCTGTTTTATCATCTTCATAAGCCCTTGTTTTCTTTGGAAGAAAATCTTTTTGAAATCCTCTTTCATTAACTTTGTCTCAAATCCTTTTCACATAAATACCCAACGGTTCCTCCCTCTTTCACTATCTTCTTCAAATTACACTATTCCTTAAACCTAAATTCTCCCAAACCACCTATGTTCTCCATCTTCCTTTACCCTTAAGCTTCTCAAATTGCCAACCTAAACCGCAGAAACAATCCAGATTTCTCCATGCAACTTCACAGGTAACACAACCAGGTTGCTCTTATCAGGTGACTACCCTGCACAACAGGGTCAATGATCAGCAACTTGAGATATATTATTCTAGGGAAAAAGTAGTTGGGAGACCTTTAAGGAGAGCTCAACCAGGAACACAAGAACCTGTGTATGTGATTGACCTAACTCCTAACTCACCTATGCAAGAGGGTGATGCTACCAAAAAGGGAGAGAAAGTCATTACAGTCACAGAACCTGGGAGTTCTTCATGGAGTATGGACACTGAGGATTCACCATCCTCACTTGCAATTGTGCATACTCAGCAACTTCCTCAAGTTCACATTGATGTGGACACTATGGACTCTTTCATTAGGAGTCTCTTTGAGGAAGGCATTCCACGGGCTATATCATCTCCACCACAGGGAACTTCAAAGTATATTATTGGGTGGAGGTATGATGCTGATAGAAGAGCCCTTATTCTTCAAAGAGTTCAAGGGCAGCAAGAGGTGTTCAATTTTCAGACCTTAAACTACTATGAAGGTCTTGACCTGATCAACATGCCACTTGTCAACCCAAGTCAATCTAGACAAGCTGACAGGTTAGCACTTAGGATTCAAGACATAATTACTGAAGAGTTCGGTCTTAAAAGGAAACAAAGGCAATCAAGTAATGTCATTGGTCAACTTGATGTTACACCAAGCAATGAAGGCCAAAACTCTCTCAACCCTGTGTCACAAAGGTCTGTGGGTGACAAAAGAAAAAGGATTTTAACTCCTAAGGAGAATGAGGAGGAGGAGAGAGAGATGAAGAGTAAGCTAAGGGGAGAAAGTTCCTCTAGGTCTTCAGGCTTTATGCAAGCTACAATTAGGGCTGCCCCTATACCAAGCACTCAAAATGATGAGTAGAAGGCAGTTAGGATTACTTACCTGCAGACCTGGAACTATGACATAGATGAGATTATATCTCTCCCCTTAGAGGAACTAAATCAACTGGCTGATATGGAAGTGTCAAGAGAGATGAAGAAAGCAGAGGATGCAAGGCAACTTCTCTAATTCAGAGAGGAGAAGAGAAAGAAAAGACTATACAAGCATGTTCCTACACTCTCCCCAGTTCAAGAAAGCCCTATGCAAGAGGCTGTGGTAGGTACACAAGAACCTTAGGTAGACAAGGATACAGATAGGCAAAACATGATCACCTGCTTGAGTGCCATAGGTCTCTACCAGGCATCTGCACTCCTTCCCTTGTCCTTTGAGTACATTGAAATTGAGTATCTCAAAAGGCAACAAAGAGAAAGATGAGGGTAGAGGCGGCAAAGTCAAGAACCATCATCCAAAAGAGTATAAAGAAGTCCTTTGACTGACAAAGGATGATGCGCTTCTTGAAACTGTATGGATTCTTCAGAAGGAGACTTGGCCCTATGTCTCTATCAACAATGGATGAGCATATCAGGGTAATCAAGCAGAAGATCAAGATGGAGAGCTAATTGACTTACACTCCCCTCCAAGTCAAGCTCCACCTGAAGTGGAGGTTAAGGTTGAACAAACTGAGACAACACAACCTGGACCTCCTGCTGAGCCTCAGCAAGCTTCATCTTCTGATCCATAGCAGGGTCAAACTACCTCTCCTTCTAAACCTATGAGGGAGGAACACCCAACTAAGAAAGACAAGGATGATCAACAAGGTGCTGCAGACTAATCTTCTCAGTTAAAGTCCTCAAAGAAGAGGAAGAGGATGGCTTCTAAGCCAAAGTTAAAGAAGAAGAAGAAGTCTGAAACATCCACCTCTACACCTCAGGCTAAGTCAGATCAACCTGAGGAAGTGCATGAAGAGGCAACCCTATCAACTCCAATCCAAGTGGCTCCTCTTGCAGCTGAGAGACCCATCTTATCCTGGACCTTCACAACAAATCCAGAGAGATGGCATGTGATCAGAGATCAAGGTGGTGAAAATTTCTACACATGGCAAGACTTATTCAACCTACCTCTACATGATCTCTTTGAGATGAGAAGATACTATGAGAGTCTGAGTGATCCTGACCATCTAATGAAGAATGGCATGGTCATCGTCATCATGAGGACTGTCAACAGCTGAAGATCTTCAAATGTTTTGGTAGCATCAGCCTAGGGGGAGTTTGTAAGGACTCCAATAAGTCTGATGCAGTCAAAACATCCAAAGTCTTTGCATGCATGTACCAAAGAACAGAAGTAGAAATGCTTCGGAAGTTTTACACCTTGCACTAGAAATATTCTAACTGTAAAATCTTACGAAGCCAAGACCAACATCTTCCCAAGCCAAAAGTGAAGTCTTCCGAAGCCAAAAACTGAAGACAAATTCCTTCCAAAGACTTTTAGAGACATGCCTTTATCTGATGTACTTTACCATAAAGCTGGACCACCTTTCCGCTGCAACTCTGTAAAGTCACCAACATACATGAGTTGGTGAAAAGGTCCATGCTTTTGGTAACTGTACATTGAGGTCTTGAGTCTGTTCTTTCTACATTATGTACTTTTATCCTTTTTGTAATATATTTGGCTGTGAGCTATGACATGTCATAGTCACTAGTCAAAAGGCAATTTACCTTTTGACTCTAGATTTTATTTTGTTAGATGTCTAGTCATATGTATCCAGCTGGCCTTCAAAGTATGGCCGGCTGTAGGATGTAGTATATGTATCTCAAGTACTTGTAAATTTTATTGTATGCTTTGTAACATTTGTAATAGAACTTGATAAGCAATATACAACAATCTTGAAAACCAAATACTTGTGTTGTTTGCTATCTTGTTTAGTCTCATTCTTACTTGTGTTCTTAGCATCTTTCACTAAAGTTAACTAGTTCCCCATCTGATTTGTTAAGTGCTCTAAGTAACTCTCCTCATTGTGTTGTTGTGTTGTATGTGCATACCCTTCAACGGTCCTGCAGGTATAATTCTTGTCCCCCACCTTACAATGACAATTACACTGTTATGCCTGAGTCTGTCATACTCAAAGAGCAATATGAACCTAACATTATTGAACCAAAATCAGTAATAAAACAAGTCACAAATCCTCAAAACAAACCATATGTTTATATTGAAACAAAAAGGAGAAAATTAGATTAGGTCATTCAATTAAAATCAAGGAGTGCTCAGACAAGATAGTGAATGTCACCAAACCAAAAATCCCAATCAAAGCAATTGTCCCATTTGTGAAATTCACTCCTGTAATTTCCAAAGAAAAGAATAAAATCAACTTTTCTGAGGAAAAAAATTGATGAAAGCAGCACAGACTGTGAGATCAAATCATCAAAGAATTTATACAAATCAAACACAATCTCACGGAAAATCAAAAGGAAAACTTCTCGGATTTCAAAACCAAAAGTCAAAACTAATCCTCAATCATCAAAATCAAAACAAGGGATAGGATTTGACATTTGCAACAAAGATCATATAAAACACTTTGAATAGGAAGTCAAAAGGAGGTTGAGGAAACAAAATCAGCCTAAAAGAATCAACACTAGTATTGGTGTAAAACAAACAACTAGAAAGGCTGATCTTGATTCTTCCCCAAAATCAAAGATTGTGACTCAGTTAAGAACAAGTAAATCTACTGAGTCATCAACAACAAAATCAGCTTCAAGAAACATCCATATGTATTGTGACATTTGTGAAATATCTAATCACAAAATAGATGACTGTTATTTCAATCAATACTGCTCAATTTGTGACATGAACGATCCTTCCACCAAAAAATGTTATTTTAACAAATATTGTTTTGTCTATGATATGACTAATCACAACACATCTGAGTGTTTCTTCAAACAAAAAGGCTTGAGAATTCCTCAAAACAAGCCCATCTCACCAATATCATGTGTGAAACCCAAGATCAGAAGTCACTTTTATAATAAACAATCCAGGACTTCAAGATCTGATGATGTTTTGGGTAATCTTAAAGAGTTAAAGAAGGTTTAAAGAAACATAAATCACAACGTCAAACAAACTCATGATTTTCATAATCAAACTTGAAGTTTAACAATAAAAAACGTGTCCAATTTCTCAAAAGAAACAAGGACCAAAGGGTTGAATATTCTTCTGACTCCTCAGTCGACATTGATGAGATGAAACCAACAAAATATCAACGAAAATCCAGCAAAGCTTCATTCTCTAAGCCCCAATTTAGAGGAAAATACCAAGAAGTTACTGTCATGGATAGGAACGGGAAACCCAAGACTATCATGGATTGGGTTCCACATTCTAATTAGTTCTTTTATGCTTGCAGGGTCATCCATACAGGTCCAACAGCTTATGGTATGTGGACAGTGGGTGCTCCCGACACATGACTGGAGATCGTTCCCTCCTTCATGATTTCAAGCACATTCAAGGAACTACTGTGGCATTTGGTGGAGATTCACAAGGTGGCAGAATTACTGGTGAAGGATCTGTGACAAATGGGATGTTGAGCTTTGATAGAGTGAACTACTGTGAACAACTGAATTTCAATCTGCTCAGCGTGTCCTAGATCTGTGACAAGAAATATTCAACTCACTTTACTGACACTCATTGCTACATTCTGAAACCAGGATTTAAAAATCCTGAAGAATGGCTTGTATTGAAGACCCCGAGGAAGAATAACACCTATGTCTTAAACCTTAATTCAGCCATTCCAAAAGAAGAAACGTGTCTTCTGTCAAAAGCATCTTTTGATGAGTCACAACTTTGGCACAGACGTTTGGGACACACAAATTTCAAAAACATGAACACATTAGTTAAAGGAAATCATGTTATTGGTTTACCCCAAAAAGAATTGTTGGTCCATGTGATCGAATATAGTGCAAATGATGTGAATAATCGCTCAATATCCAACAAGCATGATAAACAATGATAATAGAGAAGATTTGAACACAATAATAACTCATACTTGATAAGATAATGATCAATGAGAATCAATAACAAAAAGCACAATGATATTTCTGTGTAATAACTGCTTGAAATAGGTAACTTGCAACAATGATCCACGATTAGGGTTTTGCAAGCTTACCATACAATGAAAATTAACATGAGTATATATAGCAGTCTTAGTTTCGCAGACAATTTTGCAGTCAGCGAAACTGTCTTGCTGAAACTAGAGTTTCGCCCGGCAGAACTTAAATTCGCCAGGTAAACAAGAATGGCAAACTGTGAGCAAATTTACAGATTCGCTCACAGTTTTGCCAGACTGCTAAACTACACACATCTGAGTACATACAAAAGGAAACTAACAAAAGTCCTATTACAAGTAAAGTAAGCAATCTAAACTAAGTTGAGTCCAACCTAAACATGATCTTCAATACTCCCCCTAGGTTGGATCTCACGTCTTCACTCTTCTTGATTTGTCTTGTCAGCTCCGGTTTCCTCTGCTGCGTTTGATCTGTCTTCGTCACCTCCTGCAGCTACTTCCTCAGAAGCTTCAGCACATGATCCTCCATGGTCTTTTCCTGCATCACTAGCTTCTTCGGGATGACCACTAGCCCTCTCAAATTGCTTGGTCAAATCTTGAACATCCATATTAAGATCGTCCTGAGCCCTTATCCTTTCAGCTTAACTTCTTTACCTCAGACCTCACGCCTCTAATCTTGTTGGCAACATTCATAAACAAACTAGCTTCTTTCCTAGTTTCTTCTCCAGCCCCAGGCTTTATGTGATTCTCATATAATACCAGTAGATCTTCTTCATCACAGAAACTGAACAGCTCCATAGGATCAAAGACCCTAAACTCTTTTCCATGCTTTACTCTGGTCACAGGTTCTCCATTGTTGTTATCATAAAACCATTTCTCAAAGTCCTGTAATTGTTGGGGAAGGGGATCAGCCAATCTTACTCTGTTTATAGTCTTTGGAGGTTTAACCCTTAGAACAATCCTTCCTTTTCCCGTCTCACAGTCTTTATCCTTCTTTGAACTCTTCCTTTCTGCCTTCATATACCCGAATGACTCAAAGTTGTCATTAAGCCCGTTTTTTATATCTTTTTCAAGAAAAGTGGCTCTTTCACTCAGATGGGCATTAATAAGTGGTAGAGTTGCCAACCGCCATAGATCCCATTTAGGCAAGGTCTTAAAAGCCTTCCTCTTAAGCATGTAACTAATACTACCTCCCCTTCTCTTTATCATGAACATCTTTAGGCTTGAGTTATAACACCAGCTTATAATTTTCTTGTCAGCCTCCTTCCTACTCAGCCCCACCATGTGTTGGAAAAGAGGAGTGATTTCTTCTACCTCTTTCTCTTTCACAAACCGGTCGTTTTTATCAATCTCAAACACATCTGCATCATCCTCTCCCTTCTTAGCCACATAAATCAATGGTCGCTCATCAACTTCATAGAACTCAGGTTCTGAATCATAATCTATGAGCTGTTCATCCTCCTCTTCCTCATCAACCAACCCCTTTCCTTTCTCAAAGACTCCTTCAACAGTTTTGGTTACTATTACTTCTTCACCAACCAAATTCTTTTCAAAGTCAAATTGCATATTGACAAACCTAGCTTCTATAATATCCTCCTCATCTTCTCTTCCAACATCCTCTCCTGTAGCTTCACGATCTACAGCATCAGTGGTCGCTGCACCAGATGTGCCCTCTCCTACCTTTGATGAAGTGCCCACATTAAGAAATGGGTACTTTGATGTGTCAGTCAGATCATCTAACTCAGATTGAGTTAGTTGATCAGGTAGGCCGGCTGCAGCTTTCAGCAGGGTAATCTCTTCAAACAACCTTTTTAGTAGTCGATTTTGGTATACAAGCATCTTCTGCATACCTTCAATCACTTCATCCTTTTGTTTTTTCTCTGATTTCCTGATTTGTGAGTTTGGTCTTGATCATACTCAGTTCATTTGCCAATGAAGTATTCAAATTGCAAATCATATCCTCATCAAGGTTTCCACTATCCTCTCTTCTTTTGGTGAATCCTTCATGTCTATGTTTGGATCGTCTCTCAGGTTCAGCAGAATCAGCTTTCCTCTTTGACCTTCTTTCTTTTTCAACTCTAACTTCCTCAGCTTGTTCAACAATGTCTTCCTCAAAGTCATAGTCTTTCTCCTTGGCATATCTCTTTCTTTTCTTTGTGGCTTCAGCTTGCTGTACTCTAGTTTCTTCAGCCCATTTATTTTTAGATTCATCCACCCGTTTAATATAGCTCTAGCGTTCTGGAGGATACATGTTTTCCCAAAGATGGGTGATCTTTCCACTGAAGTCGTGGCGAATGGCACAGCAGTCAGCAAAGATGCAGGGATTAATTTGTACCAGCCTCTTTATCTCTCCATGTTTTGGTACATGAGGTATAAGATCATCAAATATCATCTGAAGGAATCGGGGATATAGCAGCCATTTTTCTTTCTTTAACGCCATCACGTTCTCAGCCATGCATGAAAAAATTAATTTGGCAATATTGGCTTTTTCTCCTTTACAACATAACACCATTGCCTTTGCCCAATCAATGTTAAGACCGTCTGATCCACCTTTACGGTGATCAAGACACATGATAAAAACATGAGCAATGTATCTCCACTCCTTAGATAGAAATTACTTCTTGATCTCCTTCCGAGAACCAAAAGCTGGTCCCTCATATCCCATACTTCTGAAGGTCTGGAACACCTCGGAATCTGTCATGGTGGCTTCATCTCCCGAATCTTCGTCTAGTCTTAATATCCTCGATACAGTCTCAGCAGTGATCGTCACTTCTTGATCAATGACTTTAGCAGTAATCCTCTGTGAATCTCCTCGAGTGTCATACTCTGCAGATCGCCAGAAGTCTCTGATATGAAGATCATAGATGGTAGTCGTATGAGATATAGCATGGGCTATAGGTGATCTTTGTAGCCATCTGATACAATCTCTGAATCCAGCAGCCTTTGGATGTGTATCATCTAAAATAGCGGTGATATTGTTCCACTCATCAAACTTAGATTAGCCATGATAACCTAAAGAAGAAATCACATAAGTTGAATAAGAAATTAAGAAGATAAGAAAATAATAATAATTAAAAATATATAAGTTGACAGTTTCGGCAAGCGAAACACTAGTTTCGCTAACTAAAAACATGTCAGTTTCGCTGACCAAAAAGACAGTTTAGACTAGGCGAAAATTATTTAAAATAGATTCGCTGCTAGTTTCGGCAAGCGAAAACATAGTTTCGCTAGCTAAAACATAACAGTTTCGCTGCCCAAAAAGAAAAATACGACTAGGCGAAACTGTACAAAATTAAGTCCAAATCTGGCGAAACTGAAAATAGGTTGGCGAAACTGTTAGGTTCGCACGGACAGCATAACCTCATAGTTTCGCTGAGAAGTTATGAACTTTCGTTCAGTTTCGCAGAATAATCTGCAATTTCGCTGGATGAACAGCGAAGAGCGAAGACACCGAAGGGTCAAAATTCAAATGTCTTAAAATGAGTTATTATTAACAAGATTAGATGATCGTTCAATGATCGAAACTCACAGGCGAACAGAAAAGAACACTCAATCCGAAAGAAACACCACAAAAACTCAAAATCGCCAAACAAAGTCACGGAAAAACCCTAGAGGACTACACATGTCGATCTTGCGAAAATGAGAGAATAATTTCGGAAAACGACTTATATAGCAAATAGTTTCGCTGACGGCGAAACTATAGATTCGCCAGACGAATTTACAGTTTCGCCCAGAGAATCTTTAATTTCGCTAAGAGTTAGACAGTTAAAAATGATTAGAAAGCCTAGCGAAATTGCAGTTTCGTCATGCGAAACAATGAGCGAAAGAGTAGTTTCGCCACCTTTTTTTTCTTTTTTTTTATCGAATAATGAATAACTTCATACACTAAGATCTAAATCAATCAGAGATCACATCCTCTAGGTATTTATGAACACAAAGATGATCGTAAATCATCGACCGGCAATAAGATCATACTGAATACTAGATCTTATCACAATCTGCACAGGAACATTTGAAATTAGAACAAATCAATAACGATTGCTGATATATTTGTCCACTTAAACCCATGTCTTATCCTTTTTCAACAAACAGCTTATGATTTGTTAAGGTTCAATTAGATGCTTTAGAATGTTAGGACCCCACAATCATTTGGCAAAAACCCTTACCCAACCTCAGGATTTCTTGAAATTTTAATCAATCAATACGGAGCAAGGCTTGTGCATTAGTGTGAAAGTGATTATAAACAGAATATTACATTCTGTTAAGAACTCATCGATTAGATGATTTGACATAATTATATCAAAATGGTGAGAGCTCCAGGTCTATACTCACGTAAAACAGAGGAGATGACAATTTAAACATGTGCTGATGAGAGCTCCAGGTCAGTACTATCGTATAGCAGAGGAGATCATCACTCCAGGTTAGTACTTCCGTACAACAGAGGAGATTAGCACAAACACAAGACACAAAAATACACCAGACATGGTCCAGGGATATGACTTATATGATCATGATGGGTGAAAGATTCATTCTCAATCCAATTTTTGTCAGGACTCAGTTTTTGTGCAGGCCAAAACGATTGAGTAAATCCAGACGTCCTTAAGCATGATGTTTTAATTTAAATCATATAGCTGCTGTATACTTTATTCTTCAGGCTGAGTCTATCAAGCAAATCGTTAAAGAATCTGTTCGATTCTTCTTGATTTTTTTTTAAAAAAAAATATAAGATGTGAAACAGAAACCAGTATCAGTTACTATCATTTCTCATTTTAGCACCAGTCATGTATAAAGAACATACTTAGAGGATATACAATCATTTCTCGTCATTTTAAATTCCGACCTCAGGTTATGAAATTACTCCCCCAAAATTTTATTTTCAAAGAATATACAATTTATTTAAATTATGAAAGTCATTCATTATTCATTTATTATGATTATTATATTATTTATATTTTTTTATATGAATTAAGGACTTTAAAGAAAAATTTAAAAGGATATTAACCCGAGCATAGAGATCAATTCATAAAAACGGGGTTTATCAAAAGTTTTTGTGAAAAGATCAGCTTTTTGATGTTTCGTATCAATGGGTATAATATCGATGAAACCTTTTTCTTGAGCATCACGAATTGCATGAATTCATGTCTCGATATGCTTGTTTCGGGAATGATGAATAGGATTTTTGGCAATCCCAATGGCTGCTTCATTGTCACAAAATAAAGGCGTATAGAGAAAATTAATTCTGTAATCAATCATTTGGTGTTGTATCCAAAGAACTTGAGAACAGCAACTAGAGGCAGCAATATATTCGGCTTCTCCTGTAGAAAAAGAAACAGTGGTCTGTTTCTTGCTCTGCCAAGACACCAAATAATTTCCCAAATATTGACACCCTCCAGACACTGATTTTCTGTTTAACCTGTAACCATTGGAATCACTATCAGAATAAGCATGTAAATCAAAATTCCCTCCATACATATACCATAGCCCTAAACGAGATGATCCTTTGTGATAACGAAATATTCTCTTGACAGCTTTCTCATGAGATTCTTTTGGAGCCGACTTATATCGAGCACAGTATCCAACATCAAAAGTGATATCAGGACGACTTGCAGTAAGATACATGAGAGAACCAATCATGGATCTAAAAAGATGAGGATCAACTAGTTTCCCGTTTTCATCCGGAGTGAGACAAGTCTAAGCAGTAAATGGAGTCATCTCAGGAGAGGCATCATCCATTTTAAATTTCTTTAAGATATCTTTAATATACTTCTCCTGATGAATAAGAATTCCTTCTTTCTGTTGTTCAACTTGTCATCCAAGAAAGAAACACATTTCTCCCATCATACTCATTTTAAACCTTTGGCGCATTACCTCTTCGAACTCTCTACATAATAGAGAATTGGTAGATCCAAAAATAATATCATCAACGTAAACTTGGAAAAACAACATTTCACCATTCACTTCCTTTTTGAAGAGAGTCATATCGATGGTACCACAAGAGAAACCATTGCTTAGAAGATACTGTGTGAGGGTCTCATACCAGATCCTAGGTGCTTGATGAAGACCATACAGAGATTTGTCAAGCTTAAAGACTTTATCAGGAAAGTCAGGATCCTCAAAACCTGGTGGTTGACACACATATATCTCCTCATCATGTCTCCATAGAGAAAAGCACACTTCACATCCATCTGATAGACCTTGAATTGTTTATGAACAGCATGAGCGAGAAATATTCTGATTGCTTCAAGACGAGCGACTGGAGCAAAGACTTCAGTATAATCAATCCCTTCTTCTTGAGCAAAACCTTGCACATCGAGTCTAGACTTGTTACGCACCACTACATGTAACACCCCGAAAAGTCGAAACGAGTCATTAAGGATAATGGGCTTAAATAATGGGTATTTAATAAATAAGGAAATGGTTTATGGGCCAAATTGGGTTTATGGACAAGAGCCTAAGTGATTAAGGCCCATAATCAGCCCTTAACCTACCCAAATCAGCCTCCATCTCCATCATTACAACCCTAGCCACCAAAATTCGTAGAGAGAGAAAGTAGAGAGAGAAAGTGAAGAAAGCTCAAGATTTGAAGCTTCTAAGGTGAAGAGATTGAAGATCTGGGTGTTGGAGCATCAAGATCTAAGAAAGAAGCAACAAATCCAGGTAAGAATCGACCTCTAAACCCTTCTGTAGATCAAACCCGGATTCTAGGGTTTTGGGTTTTAAAAAGTTGCAAAGAATCGCATAAAGGTCACATTTTTACGTATGAAAACATGTATAAAGCTTAGATTTAGCCTCATGGATGATAAACTAAGAGATTTGACGTAAAAAGTTATGATTTTGGGTTAAAAACGGTCTGGTCCGTAATTTTTATGCGATCTGCGAAACTGTGTGTTCATCCAGCGAATTTGCATATTCAACCAGCGAAACTGTGGATCTTCCTGTGAAATTATTGTTTCGCAGGTAGTTTCGCAGACATGGTTTTCCAACGAAAGTTGGGCGAAACTGGCAGTGAAACTGGCAGCGAAGATGCCAGCGAAACTGCCAGCGAAGGTGCTAGCGAAACTAGCAGCGAAACTGCTGGTGAAACTAGCAGCGAAACTGTTGGCGAACCTAGCTGCGAAATTGCTGATCTTGCAGCGAAATTAGCAGCGAATTTAGGCAGAAATTAACCCCTTTAAGTGTTAGCTATTCTGCAGGCTGTGTAGAGTGATCCTAGCCTCGTAAGCTTAGCCTAGAAGTTATTCGTGGTATCCAGGTGAGTTCTAGATCCCCCATTTTATAAGTTTTCCATGTTTTGGGGCTATTATGCATACTAAAAATACGTTTTTAAATGACCAAGATTTTAAGGGCTTTCAACAGGAAAACTTATAAAATGGGCTGCTGCCCCTAGGACCCCGCTATCAGGGTCTGCGCCCCCGAACCCCCGCTGTCCCGCGGCGGTTCGGTTATGTTTTACGATGATTTTACTTGGCATGATGTGTACTTAATAAGTTAAGTATTATATATATTAAAGTGGAAGATGATATTAATGAAAAGTGAAACTTAATGAATGTTACCCCCGGGCCCGTTTGATGATGAAAAGTCTTGCAAGCACTATGATAGACTTCACTTATGTGAGTCTGATGTATGATGATGGATCTGTATTCATGAGCGGGCTATGTGCCTTGCAGTGTGGATCAACTGTCGGGGGTTAGCTACCGTTTCATGTGTACCGACAGCGATTGACATTTGTTGTCAATCAACATGGAGCTCTTGCTTTGTGCAATCTCGTTTATGACGAAAGTGAAAGATAATGAAAGAATGAAAGATAATGAACATGCTTATTATGATGCAAGTAATGTTATGTACTATGATGTATGCATGGTCATTATATGAAGGATAAAGTTTATATTTTCTTATATTATTTAAAACTAGAACTCACTCAGCGAAGCTGACTTTTATGCATAATTGTTGGCAGGTAAACGCTGATGCTGAGGATGGCACATGGAGCTACTTGGGGAGCTATGGATGGCATTTACTTATGAAATCTTTATTGTAATTTAAGAACAAGTAACATGTTTTGTTTGAAATTAAAGGACAAATGTATGAGTACAATATGGTTTCTAAGTTTTAAATGAATGTCTAATTATTTCCGCTGCAATGTTTTATTATTAAACTGATTTTATGCTATGATTAACCAACTGTGAGGCTTCCCGGGAACGGGGCCTTACACTACACCTCGATCATCCGGTTTGTTCTTAAACACCCATTTTGTACCAATTGGGCATTTGTTAGGAGGTAAGTCAACCAAGGTCCAAACTTTAAGCTTTCTGAATTGTTGAAGTTCCAATTGCATTGACTCCACCCAACATGGATCCTGTAGAGCAGCATGAACATTTTTTGTGACAGTTTGAGAAATGAAGCATGAGAAAAGGCAAACATTAATCAAACCAGATTGACTCCGCGTTCGAACACCATCAGTGATAGATCCAATGACGTTATCAAGAGGATGATCTTTCAAGGTTTTGTAGTCGCTGGCTGAAGGAAAGATATTTGGAGAAATGTCACTCATAGATGGTGAAAGATTAGATGAAGGAGAATCAGGTGTTGTTGTTAGATCAAGAAGTGGAGAAGATGTAGGAGATAAAGAATCAGATGTTGGTGCCGGATCAAGCATTGGATAAGATGAACTAACATCAGTTGAAATAGCTTCATTTACTAATGCGTTGGAATGAACAGATGATGGAGATGGTGAAATAATATTCGTTTGAGCATTTGGAATGGACGCATCATCATCGAAAACTGGCAGATTGAACGAATTAAACACATTATCGGAGTCAAAGAACCATGCTGGTTCAGATCTAACTTCCGAAGAGTTAGATTCCTGCCAATTAACATAGAACGACTCTTGAACAATACGTGTTCTTTTGTTATAAACCCGATATGCCTTTTGAGAAGAAGAATAACCAACAAAGTAACACTCATCAGATACAGCACCAAACTTTGTCTTTTGAGATTGAGTATTCAGAAGAGTGCAAGAGCAACCAAATGGCCGAAAGAATTCAATTAGAGGTTTCCTCTTATGAAAAAGTTCATAAAGAGTCTTCATTTTATCTTTCACAATCAACACTCGGTTTAGAACATATGAAGCATAGTTTACAGCTTCAGCCCAAAAGATAATGGGTAATGAAGATTCTATCAGCATTGTACGAGCAGCTTCAATGAGAGTGCGATTCTTTTGTTCTGCTATACCATTCTGTTGAGGAGTTCTCGCAGCACTAAATTGTCTCACAATCCCCTTTTGAGCACAAATGAATCAAGAATCTGATTTTTGAATTCAGTGTCATTGTCACTTCCCAGTCCCATAACCTTTCTCTTGCTAATTGTTTCGATAGAAAGAATTAATTTCTGCAATTCCTCAGAAACCTCGCTTTTGTGTGCAAGAAACCTCACCCATGAATATCTTGAGAAATCATCTATAACAACAAGACAAAATGATTTTTTAGCAATAGATTTAACACTAATTGGGCCAAACAAATTAGTATGTAACAACTTGAGAGGACAGGATATGCTATTTAGAAGTTTGGGTTTATGAGGTTTCTTATGTTGTTTGCCCTTGGCACAAGCCATACATTTTTCATTAATAGAAAAGTATTTTGAAGGAAGTCCTCTAACGAGATTGTTCTTTACTAATTTGTTAATTATCTTAAAATTAACATGGCCTAATCGACGATGCCATAAGAGAGACTTAGAAGTTGATGCTTTTGAAAGAAGACAAGTTGCAGTAGCCTTTGACTTGCTTGAGTTCATATCAAGAAGATACGTATCATGTTTTCTTGGAGCACGCATAAGAATCAAATCATCTTGAATAACAATCTCTGATTTTAAAAATAGACATTCATCAGATTTATACAGAACGGGAATGTCTTTATCGCAGATTTGAGAAACACTTAAAAGATTAAATGCCAACTCAGGAACATAGTTGACTTTTTCCAGAGTTAGAGAACCGTTGGTAACTTCTCCTTGTCCAATCATCTTTCCACCCTTTTTGTCACCAGCAAAAGAAACATATCCTCCATCTATAATCCTATAATTGGTCAACAAATCTTTCAGTCCAGTCATATGTTTGGAACACCCACTATCAACATGCCAAAAGCTATTTACAATCTTAGAGGATGACTCCTGAAAAGAATGAATAAATCAGTTAACCAGGTGTAATAGGAACCCAAGATTGAACAACTTTATTTTTTGATGAAACGGATTTTTTACAGAAGAAATTATTAACCAATTTTGTCAATTTATTTCCAAAACAGTTCCTATTAGAAGGACATTGAATCAAAGAAGGACAATTCTTGACAAGATGGTCCTCTTGACCACACCTGAAACAATGAGGTTTGAGTCTAGGTTTGTGATGTGATGGGGTAAAAATAGGATCAATAATAATTTCCTCATCACATTCAGATAAACTAGAATCAATGTCACTGAATGTCTCATACAAGCCATGAGTTTGATGTTTATTTGAACAAGAATTATTATTTACAAAAATAGATGAAGATTCGTCTGACGTACCAGTAGAACTAGTTCCGCTGGTACTGGTGTCAGATGAAGAAGAAATTTGTTCATCAGATAAAGTCATATTTAATGGAGTGAAAGATGGAAGAGGATGAGAAAAGAACTTTTAAAAACAATTAGTTTTAATTTGTTTAGTTGGTTTTGAAGAAAGATCAGATGCATCACAATCATTACTAGAACAAAAGACATCACTACCATGAACTGGATTACAAGATGAAATAAAATTATCACGAGAACATGAGACAACAAAGTTTGTTACAGTCGAACTAGAAACAAAAACATAATTTAAACTAGACTTGTGATCTAAAACAGACTGCTGACAAGATGAAATAAAATTATACTGACTGTAAACTTGTTAATCCCCTCAAAACCTGCAGACATACTGTCAGTATCTGTTTTGATTAAATCATTAGAAGGATGAGGAACAGGCATAGGAGAATAACAGTATGTACTAGGCGGAGGATAAACCTTTACGTTTACATAACCCAATCTAGTTTTAATTCTAGCTCCCCGTTGAGATTTACAGAGATCATCATGTTTCATCCCTGATATAGTCCATTTATCTAACTTTGACTGAAGTTTGCTTGCTTCAAATTCAACAAGAGCAACCCTTTCAGTCAAAGTGTTAATCTCGACATTTCTTTCCAAAACGATTCGTTTTAAGTGATCATTTTATTTTAAAGCCTAATTTAATTTAACAAAATATTTTGATTCATTGATTTTAAGTTCATCATTAATTCGCTTTAAATTCTTTTCATTATCAATTAATAGACGGTTAGCCTTATAAATCCCAAATAATATAATTTTACAAGCAGATGAGCACATTCCTGTATTACCTCATATGGAAGTCCCATTACCATCCTTTCAGCAGCTAAGGCTTTGTCACATAGGCATACTGGAGTACTTGACTTCTTTTCCTCAACAGTAGCAGCATCATCATCATTATCCTTTCTTTGCCCAGCTCTTGAACTTCTTTTCTCACTTAAACTTGCAGTTTTGTCTTCCCTAATTCCATCATCTTTTTCTTCTTTCTCATTTACAAATGACACATCTTCTCTTTTGAATTCCTTGAAAAGATCAAATCCATCTTTACCATCTTCTTCCTCACTACTTTCAACAAACTCAGCAACTAAAGCATGATTTATCTCAGTTCTTGTTTCCTCAACCTCGGCACTCCAGTCAAAGTTAGAAATCAAGGCAGTCTCCTTTTTGTGATTCACATCTTCCTTTTCTTTCTTAGCTGTCAGTCTTGGGACTCCAGAATTACTAGGATCGGTGACAATTGGTAATGGACATTCACGTTTGAAATGTCCCAATTGTTAACATTTAACGCATCTTAATTTCGACTTATCAAATCCCAGTTTTGAATTAGATGTTTGACCACCAAAGTTCTTTCATCCAGTTCTTTCCATAAATCTTCGAGCTCTAAGGGTCAACATAGCCATCTACCATTGAATGTCAATTTCTTCAAGATCATCAGGATCCACTTGATACATGTCTTCCATAGTCATTCCCTTTCCTTTCAATTCTCAAGCGACAAGTGCTTCATAGCTCTGAACGAACATTCCAAAAAGAGCCTTTGTTTCTGATGGGATTGAAGTTTCAACATTGGCCTTAGAATTACCCAAATCTCTTCCAACATTATTGTTCCCACTCGATAAAGTACTTGTATTGCTCCTTCCTTGAACTGGATTCTGTATTTGAGAGTTTGCAGCGGATGACAATAAAGCAGCATTTTGAGAAAAGCCAGATGTGGGCATCATAGTCTGGTTAAATTCCCGTCTTTTCATGTCCAACTCAAAGGAACTCAACTTATTGATAATATCCATCAGCTTGTAATCTGTGAACCCTCTTTCTTGTTTAAGCATTCTCACTTGAAGACTCCACTGAGGTGGAAGAGAATCAAGAAGCATGTTAACTTGTTCACCATTGGAAAGCCTTTCATCATATTTCTTTAAGGTGCTTGAAATAGTTAAGAAACGATTTGTGAGATCTGTCAGACTCTCAATCTTGTCACAAATGAATTGAATTCCTTTTCAGCCTGAATGCTCTTATCCTTTACCAAATCTGCATTACCATCATAAAATTCACATAGAGCATCGTAAAGAGATTTAGCATTTTTATGCTCTGCAAAACGGTTGTAAATGTCTGGTGCTAGACAGAGAGTTAGAGCACCAAAAGCCTTTTGGTCACGCTCAATCAATTTCAGATCCCTTTCAGTATAGGAAGATGGGTCCTTGTTTTGAGGGACAACATCACCAACAATAACCGTTGGTATGTGAGGACGAGAAGTAATCGATTCCCATTGGTTATGATCAGTGTAGAAGAAGAAAGCTTTGAGACATCTCTGCCAATCTTCAAAATTGTCTCCATTAATGAGTCTTGGAGGCCTATTGGGTGCAACACTTTCAAGATCAGCAAGTGTGAGTGTGGTTAACTTCGACATTCTAGTTTCGGCAGAGAAGAAAATAATTTCGCTGACACTTTCGCAGAAAATGATGACTTTGCAGACAGTTTCGCTGAAAAACTACTTTCGCTAATAATTTCGTAGAGGAAGCTAATTTTGCTAGCAATTTGGGCAGCACTTTCGCTAATCCAAAGTCACCACTGGCTTAGTTTCGCTGATAACTTCGCACGAAACAAGCTTGAACTTTCGTTCAAAAACAATTTCAGCAACAATTTCGCTTGTTAACCGTTCATAAACACTGATGAACTTTCGTTCAAAAGACTAGTTTCGCAGAACCACTAGAAAACAACTTCAGAGGCAAAATAACCCATAGTTTCGCTGAAAGAAGATGGCAGTTTCGCAGAAAGAACTGTAAATTCACTGATCGATCTCAAAACCCTTTTTTAACTCAAAATCAATCTGAAATCATCCAATACTCAATGAATTTGAGATCTGATGATTATGAGATCTTCCTCAATAAAAAACTAGCATAATTCAATCAATTTCCATATCAAAAACACCTGATAATTCAATGAAAATTGATTGAACCTAGATATTGAACAAAAACCACAAAAACTCAAAAAATCAAGAGCACTAAGGCTCTGATACCATATTGTTGGTCCATGTGATCGAATAACGGTGCAAATGATGTGAATAATCATTCAATATCCAACAAGCATGCTAAACAATGATAATAGAGAAGATTTGAACACAATAATAACTCATACTTGATAAGACAATGATCAATGAGAATCAATAACAAAAAGGACAATGATATTTATGTGTAATAACTGCTTGAAATAGGTAACTTGCAACAATGATTCACGATTAGGGTTTTGCAAGCTTACCATACAATGAAAATTAACATGAGTATATATAGCAGTCTTAGTTTCGCAGACAGTTTCGCTGTCAGCGAAACTGTCTTGCCGAAACTATAGTTTTGCCCGGCAGAACTTAAATTCGCCAGGTAAATAAGAACAGCAAACTTCGCTCACAGTTTCACTAGACTGCTAAACTATACACATCTGAGTACATACAAAAGGAAACTAACAAAAGTCCTATTACAAGTAAAGTAAGCAATCTAAACTAAGGTGAGTCCAACCTAAACATGATCTTCAAGAATTTCATTTAATTGATCACTGTTCAGTGTGTCTTAAAGGGAAACACCATAAGTCTTCCCACAAGCCAAAACTGGTGAACACAAACAATTCTCCATTGAAGTTACTTTATATGGATTTTTTTGGACCAACTCATGTTATGAGCATTGGAAAGAAATAGTATTGTTTGGTGATCATATATGACTTTTCCACATTTACATGGGTCTTCTTCTTATTTCATAAAAATGAAGCTTCCAACTATTAAAAGACTTTATCCCAAATTTGATAATCAACTTGATCACAAAGTCAAACAATTAGAAGTGATAATGGGAGAAAATTAAAAAATGAAGATATGAGTTCATTTTCTGCAACCAAAGGCATTGCTCATCAATTTAGTGCAACTAGAACTCCTCAGTAAAATGGGGTTGTTGAAAGGAGAAATAGAACACTGATTGAAGCAGCAAGAACAATGCTAGCCGATGCTAAACTGCCAATTACCTTTTGGGCAGAAGCAGTTAACACATCGTGCTTTGTAGAAAACAGAACTTGATTGTAAAAGAAAGCAACAAAACTCCTTATGAACTTCTCTTTCATAGAAAACCATATATTGAATTTTTCAAGTCATTTGGTAGTCCTGTCTCAATATTAAACACCCGAGACCATTTGGGAAAGTTTTCATTAAAGTCTGATGATGGATTCTTTGTAGGATATTCTTCTGTCTCAAAGGCTTATAGAGTGTTTAATCCTAGATTAAATATTATTGATGAATCAACAAATGTTCAATTCAAGGAGCATTCATTTCCCAAATCAACAAATGGTCCTAACTGGTTGTTTGATATCAATTCATTTACAAAATCTTTTCATCAATTCCATTTGTTTGATGTAGGAAACCTACAATCAGCTGAATCTTCTTCTGTAGTAGAAAGAAGGAATGACTTTCCAATGGTTCCTCCAACTTCTACTGAGCAACTTAATGAAGATGTCCCACTGCAAGCTGATCCTGTCAGACAACAATCACAAAATCAAAGTGTTTCAACTGAGGCTGGTCCTAGCATACTCTAATCTCCTTCAGTTAACCCTCAACTAAAGTCAGGAAATCAAAATCAAGCTACACCTCTGGTTGAAACTGAAAGAATTTCAAATGATGGAAGTAATGAAAGTGCTGCTAATGCTGAAGCAGTCACCGGAACAGTTTTTGATTATTTTCGTAACTCACCAACAGTACAAGATAAAGGTGCCTCTCACCAAGATGATCTGAATGTCTCCAATCTTGATATAACCATTGCTGGTGACTCAATTCCAACCACCAGAATACACAAGAATCATCCAGTAGAAAGCATCATTGGTGAACTTAATGAACGGGTGACAAGAAGCAAGTCAAGCATTGCAAACATTTGTTTTTTCTCTCGCTTTTTGTGTCAAACAGTATCCAAAAACATCAAAGAGGCACTTCAAGACAATAGTTGGATTGAAGCGATACAGGAAGAGTTTATGCAATTCAAAAAGCAAGGAGTATGGCAGCAGGTAGATCTTCCTGAAGGACAATACCCTATCGATACCAGGTGGCTATACAGAAACAAAACTCATGATAGAGGGATTGTTATCAGAAACAAAGCAATTTTAGTGACTCAGGGGTATACACAAGAATAAGGAATTGATTATGGTAAAGTGTTTGATCCTATTGCCAGATTAGAAGCAATAAGAATCTTCCTTGCATACTCAGCATCCATGAAGTTTACTGTTTATCAAATGGATGTGAAGTGTGCTTTTATGTATAGAAAGATTGTTGAAGAAGTCTGTGTGAGTCAACCAGCAGGCTTTTTCCTGATTTTCCACACAGGGTGTACAAGCTTGACAAAGCCTTGTATGGTCTTCACCAAGCCCCCAGAAAGTGGTACGAGACTTTATCATCTTTTCTTCTTGAACATGGATATGAAAGAGAAAAGATTGATCAGACTCTCTTCAGAAAGAGAAGAGGAAAATACATGTTGCCGGTCCAGATCTACGTGGATGATATTATCTTTGGGTCAACAAAAAAGCAACTCTGTAAAGATTTTGAAGACCTTATGCATTCAGAATTCCAAATGAGTGCAATGGGGGAACTCATATTCTTCTTAGGAGTGTAAGTCCAATAGACAGCAGATGGAATCTTCATTAATCAATCAAAATATAAGGAAACAATGTTGAAGATATTCCACTTTGATGATTGTCAGTCTTTTAGAACACGTGTTGATAGTAAAGTAAAGATTGGTCCAGTTCCAGAAGGCAAATCAGTGGATCAGACTCACTACCAATCTACGATCGGTTCACTTATGTATCTAACAGCCAGTAGGCCTGACATTATGTTTGGTGTTTGTGTGTGTGCTAGATATCAAGCAGATCCCAAGGAATCTCATATAAATGCTGTCAAGAGGATATTCACATATCTTAAGGGCAAGCCTGCTCTTGGATTATGGTATCGAAAAGAAGGTGATTTCAATCTTTATGCCTAAACTAACAGTGATTATAGGGGATGCAACTTCAACAGGAAGTCCACTTCTGGCGGTTGTCAATTTCTTGGTCCCAGACTGGTCTCCAGGCAGTGCAAGAAGCAGACAAACGTGTATGTTTCAACAACAGAAGCTGAGTATATAGCAGCATCAGGTTGTTGCTCTGAACTTCTCTGGATTCAAAACTATATGCTTGAATATGGTTATAACTTCTTGCACACTCCAATACACATTGACAACTCAACAGCTGTTTTTATCACAAATAATCCAGTTCAGCACTCAGAAACAAAACATATTGAAATTAGATATCACTTTTTGAGAGATTGTGCTACAAAGGGGTTAATCAAATTGATTCAAGTTCCCACTGACAATCAATTTGCTAATTTATATACCCAGGCATTTGAATCTAGTAGGTTTGAATTCCTAGTTCAATCAATTAGCATGATTAACCTTGAATAAAATCAAAAAATATCAAATACAATTCAAAAAATTCAGAAAATTACAAAAAGAAGTCATTTTAATGAAGAATATGATATATAATTATGGGAAATGATATAATTATAGTTGTTATATCATTCATAGTGCTTATTTCAAAATCTCAAAAGACTGACATGACTTACCTGATATGTGGGTATGCTTAACTTGGAAAAGAAGATACATGCTGTGATGAATTAAAATCTTATTCAATTGTGAAAACACTCATCTCAGAGTATGGGTACGTATTGGCTTATCCAAGTGTATGTGTGTGTAGTAATCTAAACACACCAGGTAATGATATTCTATGAATCTTTTTCACATACATCAGTTTGTTCTATGTTTTGCTGAGCAAAGACCTGGAGAAAGAAGCATATAATGCTGATGTAATGATCCAAAAGATTCCCAATGAGGAACACATCCAAATTGGATGACTCAACAAAAGAATACATTCCTTGTGAATGAACAAAAAGAATCCAATCATGGATCACCTTCCAAAGTAAAGTGAAAAAGAATCCCAATATGGATCATATTATGAAAAGGATCAAAGTAAAAGAATCCTAATAAGGATCAGTGAAAATGAGATCTCATACTTTAAGTGACCTGGTCAAGTAGGTTGTGAAAAAGTTCTACCATGCATTACATGAGGATGGTTGATCATACCATGCTTTTATGTGTGAGGTACATGTTGAATAATCAAATCAAACAAAACATAATAAATATCAGATGCATTAAAATATTAACCAGGTATGACTTTAAGAGGACAAACATACCTTCAATTAATAAGATCATAAACATGTCTATTTTACTAACAAAAGAATGCACGTGTGTAATGTAAGATTGATATGATCCCAAGAAAAGGTATACTTTCTCTTCATGTTTAAATCAGAAAACAACAACATCAAAAATATTTCATCTTCAAAAGTTTTAAATCTTAAATGTTTCTATCTAGTTATGGATATAAACTAAATGGGAAGTAATTAAAATTTTTATCAGTTTGCATGGATATTTATTTTCTTAAAACCTATAAAACCAATAAAAAAGGAACTGACTATGTTGGTGCAGAAGTTATACTAAAGTATCTCAGCTTAAGCAGATTCTTGGAAGCATACCGCATTGGTTACAATGAACAAATGCGGACTAACTTTGTTCAGCCGTATTTGTTACAGTAAACAAATGATGACCAACTTTGTTCAACCTCATTTGCTACAGTGAACAAATGTTGTTAAGTATTTACACTTCCGCATTTGTAACAGTACACAAATGCTGATGAACAAAACTCTTTCGCACTTGCTATAGTGAATTTAAAAATTGACCGCATTTGTCTTGAAACTTGTAACTTTTGTAAAAGACATTAATTGACTATTAAAAGACATAATGTCAGTGGGTATCTCGACCCTGATGTACCCGAGGCAGAAGGTCTCAGAGACATGATCAGATTCATATCCCCTACCAGAGTTGCTCATACAATTACAGTCAGACCAATCATTTATGAGAGATTCATAAGGTCATTTTGGAGCACTGAGGTGACAGAGATAGATGGTGTAAGGACTCTGTCTGGGAGAATCTTTGATGATCATACATTGGCCATCACTAAATAAATTTTGAGACTGTGTCTGCAGTTTGGTGATGATGCCAACATTCCCTTAGAATTTGAAGATGATGATATTACTACTTTCTTTGGCAACATTGGATATGAGGGAGGTTATGAAGGCTAGCAGATTCCTAAGGGGTTAGTTAACTTACAATGGAGGTTACTCATTTATCTCTACCAACATTGTCTGTCAAAGAGGAAGACTGGATGGAATAATATTCCAATAACTACCTCTTCTGCTATATGTGCTATGTGCACTAACAGGCCATTTAACATGTCTGCTTATGTGTTTAATGGTCTGGTATCAAACATTCAAGAAGGTAGAAGACATATGTTCCTTATGTATCCATGGTTCTTACAATGCCTCATCAATGAAGCTTTCCCTGATATCGTACGTGAAGGACTTGTGATGGATATTCCTTATTATAATGCCAAGTCTTACAAGTACATTAAGAAGAGAGACCCTAGGAATTTCTACAGTGGAACATTCTTTCCCTTGTTGCCCTGGATGCTACAGCAGATTAATCCAAATGAACAAGCAGAAGAACAAGAGGCTCCTATTGATGAGCCTATTCAAGAGGAAGAAGAAAAAGCTGCTCATGATCAACAACCTGTTAATGAGCATGCTGCTGAAAGGGATGACTGTCAGAGGCCAGTGTCACCCTATGTTGACGTAGGGGGTGATCTTCACACTCGACCTTCTGTACATGAAGCTGAGATAGCATCACCGTTTACGCCCGCACCAATACCATCACCACAATGATCACCAATCCCATTACCACAAACATTACCCATCATCTCACCTCATATATCACCCATCCATTCACCTCATGTTTCACCCATTCACCCTCACCATACTTCTCCCATTCCATCATCACCATCTACTACTTAGCCTGTTGAGTTTGGAGATTCTGCCAGCTCTTTAGAGAAATCCAAATCATCATCTGATGAGGAGGATCATCAAAGGTAGATGCCTGTTAGGCAAGTTACTTCAGAAGCAGTTCCCTCTGAGAGTTTTGCTGAATCAGAGGTGAACAAACCAGATGACAAAGATGAGATGATATCTGAGCTTTTGAAGAAGGTAGCAAAAATGGAAAAACTATTAGATAGAAGGTCTGGAATCATTAAGGACAGACTTCTAGAGTTGGATGAGAAGGAGAAGGAGTTGAAAGAATTGAAAGAAAGATATGAGGCTAAAAAAGAAGAAAAAGATAAGCAAATAGAAGAACTTAAAGTTGCTCTCAAACACTCAGGGGATGAAATAAGTGGTCATGTGGGCACTTTGGCAATCCAGACAATAGCAAAGGAAGAGCACGAAGGATTGATTGTTGAACAATCCGACATAATCACTGAAGAGCTAAAGCAGATTGAATCTCAGAATAAAAGGATTGCTGAGTTGGAGCTGTTGATTATGATAAAACAAGAAGTTGAAAAAGAAGAGGAGATGAAGGTGATAAAGAGGAGATAGAGAAGAAGAAGAAAGATAATGAGGAAAAACAAGATGATGAAGAAAGTTCCATAGTGATGATGTCTCTCCTTCTGCTAAGCAGATGAGATTCTCAGAGCCCATTAAAGAAACAGAATCAAGTGGAACCAAGCTAGAAGAGCAAACTTTGGCTATGGTAGTATATTCTAGCAAAGATCATGAGGAAACACACACTGAAGAGTCTGAATTCAGTGATATGATCAAGGCTCTTGATATTTTTACTATTGAAGAATTTATTATAGATGATGAGTTTTGGGATTTTATTGTTGATCAGAGGCAAGCTGCTGAACCAATTGTAATCATTCCTCAATCTCCTGTCCCAATTGAGAAGGAATTGAGTCTACAAATTGTGCCTGCTGTATCATTAACGGATGAACAAAAGGAGGTGATTAGAAAGCTCTGTGAAGAACAACAACAGAAAGAAGAATCAGAAGTTGAGCTCAAAGAGAAAGAACAGGCTACAGCTGAAAAGAAAGAGGCTAAAAAATTGCCCCAAGAAGCTGAAAAGGCTGAAACCTCATCTGGTCCAAGAATACAAACATATACCAGAAAGAGGAAATATCTATCTGAAAAGGCAAAGGGAAAAGACCAATAAAAGAAGAAGAGCCTGTCAAGAAAAAGCAAAAAGATGATCCCCGCAGCCTTGCAGCCATTGCTGAATTTTTAGATGAGCATGAAAAAGCTGAGGTAGAACTGAAAAGGAGAGCTGAATTTATAGATCTTGAAGAAGGAGAGATAGAGGGAGGCAATGTGGTTGATGAACCAATAGCAATAGAAAGCCCTATGAAGGTTGAATCTACTGTTCATGAGATGGTGGAGAAAGCTCAGACAATTGACTTGATGGTGAAAGCTATGTTTCTCGTCAATCATGGCTATGACCTTGATGAGGTATTTGGATTGACCTATGAGGGGATGATAGCAGAAGAAGAAAAGCTAAACAAACTGTGGGACCCTACATATGAGACTGAAAATGAAAAGACTCTAACTTCCAAATCTCCAGTGGTTAAACTCACATCAAAAGCCAAGCAGACTGAAGCTCATCAATCCTTGTATCCTGATCCCTATAGAATGACTGACAAGGAAATAAAGGACTATCTATCTCAACAAGTTTTCACCAAAAGGAAGCTCGAGAATATGAAGACAAATTCCCTAAGAGCTGCTATGAGGTTGATCGATGAGAAGAAGGAAAGGCTGAAAAAGATTGAAGAAGAAATTATCAGCAAGAAATCAAGAACTAGAGTATTTGCATAAGACATCCAGCTCACCCATAGAGATCATGACTCTTTCGCACCAATTTTACATAGACCAGTTTTACATAGATATCTTGAATGGTTTGCTGAGCCGTCACAGTTAAAGCTTCAAGAAGGGCTCACCACTGCAAAGATGATCAGAGGTGTATCTACTCCCCAGGGCAAGACTGATCATAAGATAATTGCCTGGAAGTATGATAGTGACTGTTCATGGTCAAAAGGATCTCAGGGTTAGTTCAATTCTTCACTGAGTATACTGCTCTAGTGAACTCCCTGCAGATTCATGATTTGAAAGAACTAGCCAATTTGGAGCTTATCAATCATAAGGCTATGTTCAGGGGTTATGAGTATGAAGACATACTGAAGATGTTCAAGAGAACTAACAACTTCAAATCTCTTAAGGATATCTGCATGTGGAAGGATATGCCCTTTGTGAATCCCCTTGAATAGAAGAAGACTAAACCAACAGAAGAAGTTTATTTCCTTAAGCTTAAAGTGAAACCAACTGAATCTTTGAAGAGAAAGATGGTTGCTGGAACTCACTCCTCCAAACCAATCTCAAATGTCTATTATGATGAGAAGACATATGAGATGGTGATTGAAAGGAGGTGGGGAGGTAAAGAAGGTGTTGAGATAAGGTTGTTTAATGGAAATGAAGTGAGATTTCTAGATGAATCTTATATCCACTACATATACATAAGGCATTTCAGAGAAATAAATAACAAGCTGGGAAAAGAAGACATGCACTTCTTTCTCAAGTGCATAAAGAACTAAAGCTGGCTTATGATAGAATCATAGCCAAGAAAGAGCAGAGGAGGAAGAAGACTCCTTTGTAACTTGGGAACATGGTGAAGCTAGATGTTCATATGGAAGGATCTCTATGGATTCATAGAGATGGATTATCAACTATTTCAATGTGGAAACCCATCTTATTGAAAAGGCTGCCTATTGAAGCAATCCACACTATGAGCCAAATGAAGATTCATGTGCTGAATAGAGAAAAGATGTTTGAACCCAATGACTTTGTCGATATGATAAAGGCCATTTTGGATCCATCACTTGCAGAATCACAAGTCTCCTCTCCTGCTGCACAAGTCACAGCTGAATCCTCACAACCTCATCCACTATTAAACCCTTGAAGTACATAGGCTGTATAATCCTTAGGGGGAGTATTGTTGGATGTTGAAAGGATCATACATGCCAATTCAAGTGGTGGATTGATGGTTGCTCTGGTGGAAATCCCACAAGTGTCAGCTATCCATATTTGTATACGCGGATGACCACAGAACAAATGTTGACAAGTGTTTATTCTCCCGTATTAACAAATGCGAACAGCCGAACAAATGTTTACAAGGTTTTGTATATCCGCATTAACTAATGCGGATGCTCATCATCAAATGCGCCAAGTGTTTGTTCATCAGAATTTGTCAATGCTGATGACTAAACACTAATGCGATAAAAGAAAACAAGTGCTAATGAAGATCAACACATCCGCATTAGTTAATGCGGATGGTCAACAACAAATGCTGATGAAGACTTTTTATACTTAGATTAGATTATTGTACATGGGTAATTTAGTCTTTTTGTAAAGACATGTTGTTAGCCTATAAATAGAATAGAAATCCTCATATCTGAGGTGACTGTTGATAGACAATCAGAATATTTTGTTTAGTCTTATGTTCAGAAGGTGCATTGTAACTGTTCAATGCTCAAACCCTAGCATTCATTGTAAACGTTCACCTCAATTAATACAAATAACATATGTCAGTACTTCTTGCATTCAATGTTTTATGATTGTATGATTCCGCCATATAATCATTTTCTCAATCATCATATTCGATCCTAGTTGATTCATATAAACTGAGTATATCATTCTCACACCCAGTCAAGAAAGGTAGTTTGTGGGTGAATTTAGGTTATGAACATTTGCAAATGAAGAAGGAAGTGAAAGAGGAGGACCCTTTAAAGGTAGACTTACATGAACCCAATTTGAGATAAAGTTAATGTAAAAGGATAAACATTGAAATCTACATGTCGGTCCCACCTCTAAAAAAGTGCCCAAAAAGGTAGTTTTCTTGGAAGTCAAAAATATTTCGAAAGTAATTTGTCTTCGAAAGTTTTGATAAAAGCTTCGGAAGCCAATTTGACTTCGGACGATATTCCTTAGTTTGATGAAAATTTGCTTGAGAAGAAAAACACTTAGAGTATTTTTACTTCAGAGATATATTTGGCTTTAGAAGATGTTGAATCTCAGAAGTTTGATTCATAAGAGAATACAACTTTCAAGGCATAATTGTTTTCAGAAGAAAATTATCCTTCAAAACATATAAGTACATAGAAGCATATTTAAGCTTCGAAAGATATATAAGAATTTCTCCCGAAGGTAAATGTCTTATAAGTAGTAATTAGATTTGAAGACATAATGTTCTTCCGAAGACAACTTAATCTCTTCGGAGAGAAAATATATCTCAAATTTTCAGAACTCTAAGGAATATCATATTGAAAATTTATTAAAAAATTAACTGGGCTTATATAGGTGATGATATAGACAACCTAAGACACATATATTTAAAGATAGTAATGAGTTTAGTTTAAGAAAATCTACTCAAAGTTAATCATCCTAATAGCTTATACAATATAATTAAATATCTGCTTATCAAAAGTTGTTGGATCTAGAAAGGCTGGTGCAACCAAAACCAAATCACTTAGACTATTTTGGTACAACTAATAAAGGACTTCCGAAGCTAAGTGTGGAACTTCCGAAGGAAAAAGGAGCTCTTCCGAAGATAAAGTGTAAAACTAACTTCCGAAGGAAAACTCCAACTTCCGAAGACAAAGTATTTACTTCTAAAGATCAAGACTTAAAGTGAAAGGTCAGAAGTCAACTTCCAAAGTATGAAAGAAGTCCTCAAGCCTCGGAAGTACAGAAGCCTCTTCCGAAGTACAAGTGGCATTGGAAGAACTTGTTCTTCCGAAGCCAACTTACATTCAGAAGACACTACTATTATCCAGTGGACATAAGTATGGTCTCCCTGACACTCCCTTGCAGACCTCTGAGATACTGCATGGCGTTTTCTCAAAAGCCATGTAGTTGACCATACTTTATTCCACTGTTTACCTTTATAAGCTAGTACAGTTGCCAACTTTAGTTGGTGACAAAAGGTAAGTCATGGACATGTCATGAACCTTAACTTTAGCATTGTAGTATATGCTTTAGTTTTAGTTTTCCAGCTAGTATCAAAGTATATCCGGCTGTAGGATCTAATATATATAATTTCTCATTGTAACTCATGTTTCATGCTTTTAAGAGTCTTGTAATACTTTGAGTTGAGAAGTAATATATACAAGTGCCTTGAAAATTATTTCTCTGTGTTCTTTGTTACTTATTATATTATTATCAACTCTTATAAGAGATTCTACTTCATCTGATTTGAGTGTTATGTAAGTGAGTTTGAGAGAAATCCAAGTGTTTAAGTGACAAACCCGATCATGCAATTGGTATCAGAGCTTTTTAGGCTCTTGATTGTGAGATATTACCATCCTAATCAACCTGTTTTTCACTCCTCATTACACCACACTCAAAATGGCCCTCAACAAATCTGAAGTAGAGATGGGGACAATGACCAAAGCACCATCATCACCCCTGAAAACTTCAGGTCATGGAGCAGACGAATGGAAGGCTTCATTAGGTATCAAGACAGCAAGATGTGGCAATCTATTGTCAATGGCCCGTATAAGCCAAAGGTAGCTGGTGGAAACGGTGCCATGATTGAGAAAGTTGTTGAAGATTATTCTGCTGAGGACCGGAAGAAGCTGGACATTGATAGCAATGTTATGACTGTTCTCATGACTGCAATACCCAACTCCATCATGGTGGGGTTTGATCATTGCAAGTCAGCCAAAGAACTGTTTGATGCACTTGCTCAAATGTATTCTAGCTCAAATGACTCCAAGAAGGACTCACTGATGCAGTAGTTCGAGAACTTCACCTACGTTGCTGGAGAGACACTCAGCCAACAATACTTCAGGTACATGGATCTCATTTCTTCCCTTCAATCTATGGGAATTGCTCATGAACTTAGAGATCTTACAAGAAAGTTCATGAGTGCATTACCCAATGAGTGGACATTCTACTGTGTCTCTATCAAGAGAACAGAGAACCTGAATACACTCACCATGACCGAACTCTATAGCATCCTTGATGGATACCGTTTGGAAATGGAGAATAAGAGAGGTCATCAGACAAGCAGACCCTTCAGTCTTCCTGCTAGCAACACTTTAATGGTTGCTAAAGGCTCACGACCCTCCCAGCCTCAATAATAGCTAACTTACACCCAGCAACCATCTTGTTCTTCTGGGCCATACATCATATTTACAGAGACTCCAAGGTCTCAACAAGCTCAGCAAAGTTCCTTTCAGGATAGCTGTGCTTTTGTCTAAAGAAGTGGACACTCTAATGATTATCAATATTGCTTTGATGATCTAGAGTGCTTCAGCCCAGATGACGTGGAATATGTGGACATAGTCCAACAAATGGCTCTATTAACCTACAAAGAAAAGAAGTTCTTCAAGAGAACTGGAAGGTAATTTCCCAGAACCCAATCAACAGCAAATATGGGTTTGACAAAACCAAGGCCAAATGTTATAACTGTAACCAACTTGGTCATTTTGCAAGGGAATGCAAGGCTCCCAAGTCGAATCCGGGAACCCCACAGGCCTCCACACATCCCTCTACACCAAAGCCTACTGGAAAGTCAACAGAGACAGCTGCAATGGCTCAAGAAGTTGACTGAAGCTTTATGGTAAAGGATGTCACTCCTGCTCAAGCACTCATGGCCGGAACAGATGAGAATAAGGTATATGAACATCTTTGTAATCCTGCCTGTATTGCTAAGGTTAAATTGTATCAGGTCTATAATATGGAGAATTAATCTGATATTGAGTCTTCAAATGTTTTAAAATCTGATTTTAAAAGGCCAGAATCTGACTATCAAAGAAAAATTGAGGAGTTAGAGAAAACTGTGTCCCTATTAAAACATGAACACACAAACTATAAGACTCAAATAAAGGATTTAATATCCAACTTGACTGAGGCTCAAGCCCAGCTTGTCATAGTTGAGGCTCAAGCCAGGAAGTATGCTACTTCTAAGCGAAACATCCAAGCCATTTTGCATCATCCTCTCACTCAAAACTTTGTTACCAAAACAAAGGTGGGTTGGGAACCAATGAAATTGCTCCACCACACTCCTATGAGTCTATAAGACAACCAAGGTGTGGTACTGAAGAGCAAGAGGTTCCATCTGCTGACCCACCTTCTTATGAGTCAAAGAATGATGCAACCATGGAGACCATCACAGGGAAGAACCAGGTAATTATACCCTCTCCTACCGGTGATGATCAACCCCTGACTACCAAAGCCAGAAGAAGCAGAACTAAGGCAGCCAGAAAAACTGCCAAGAAAATGGCAGAGTCTAAGCTGAAGATAAACCCAAAGCAAAAGGGTGTATTCATCTCAGCTGGATTCCAGGTGGTAGGAAACTCTGATTTAGGAAAGGAATGTAGCACCAGCATTCCTATCCTACCAAAGGATCAGAAGTTAAAGGGAAAGGTTGCTAATGACGAGAAAAAGAACAAGAAACAACAATCCTCAAATTCCCAAAAGATTAACATTGCATGCATAATGTGTGGTCTGCAAAAGCACATGGCCAAAGATTGTTACTACAATCCTGCTACCACACATTATGCAAATAATGTTAAAAAGGAAGGAGTTAGGAAAGTTTCTCATTTGGACCATATCAAATGGTTCAAGTGATTAAAAGGTGAAAGCTTGTTTTCGAAGCAAGGTCACTTTCGAAAGAAGGTCCTTTTTCTACAGGGAAAAAGGCTTCGGAAGCTAAAGCTATCAAGACTCAAAAGAATAAAAGAGTCCCCTCGAAACCCTCCCAGAAGAAGACTGCTTCTGAAGAAAAGGTGGTGAAGGCTTCTTCCTAATAGAAAGAAGCTTCGGAAGAATGCCAAGCTGTAAAAGCTTCAACAAGCTCATCCTCCATGACCAACCAAGGGATGGAATGGAAGATCAAGGAAGGTGCTGCAACCCAAACTTCTTCTTCAAAGACATCCATTGAACCCCCATGCATAAATTTTGGTTCAATTATGTCACTATCATTGGAAGAACCCAAGACAAACAAGGCTTGGGTTTCCAATCAAAACTAATCATCTCATCTTATGTACAGGGACATCCATATGACAAGAATAACAATGTTTGGATTATGGATAGTGGATGCTCCAGGCACATGACAGGGAACAGATCTCTCCTTCAACAATTTCAACATTATGATGAAGGTTCTGTCCAGTTTGGAGGTGAGGCCGGAGGATATATTTCTGGCAGAGGAAGTATATCCAACGAAAAATTAAAGGTTGACAAAGTTAACTTTGTCAAACAGCTTGAACACAACCTGTTAAGTGTTTCTCAGTTCTGTGATCAAAAGCATCAAATGCTCTTCACAGAACATGAGTGAGAAATCCTCAAACCCGGGATGACAATTCCTCAGGAATGGTGCTTCTTAGATCTCCCAGAAAAAGAGATATGTACAAGATGAATATGAACAATGCTTCCCCAATGGGAGAAGTATCATGCTTTCTTTCCAAAGCTGAGGGTGATGAGTCAACACTATGGCATAAACGAATGTGTCATGTAAATTTTAAGACAATGAATAAATTGGCTAAAAATAACTTGGTACATGGTTTGCCTAAAAAGTAATTTTTTTGCAAAGATAACTGTGTTGTATGCCTGAAAGGGAAGCAACACAGGGCATCTCATAAATCCAAAGTTGTTAACTCCATCACCACTCCATTACACTTATTGCATATTGATCTATTTGGTCCCACAAGTATAATAAGCATTGGAAGGAAATCATATTGCTTTGTGATTGTTGATGATTTTACTAGATTTACATGGGTATTCTTTTTAAGAACCAAAGATGAAACTGCTGAAACTTTAAAATCATTTATTCTTAAAATAGAAAATCAAATTGATCACAAGGTTAAAATAATTAGAAGTGATCAAGGGACTGAGTTTAAGAACCACGTTCTTGACTCATTCTGTAACTCAAAAGGGATTACCAGACAATATAGTGCCCCTAGAACTCCTCAACAAAATGGTGTTGCTGAGAGGAGGAGCAGGACACTTGTTGAGGCTGCTCGGACTATGTTAGCTGATTCAAAGCTGCCTCTAACATTCTGGGCAGAGGCAGTCAGCACTGCATGCTATGTGCAGACAGGGTGCTTGTAGTTAAGCCACATGGAAAAACCCCTTATGAGCTATGGAACAAGAGGTCACCATTCATTGGCTTTCTAAGGTCCTTTGGTAGCAGGTGTACCATACTTAACACAAAAGACAATTTGGCAAAACTTGCTGAAAAGTCGGATGATGCCATCTTTGTTGGATATTCCTCTAACTCTAAAGCTTATAGAGTTTATAACATTAAAAATCAACAATTTGAGCAATCTTTCAACATTGTAGTTAATGAGCACACTCCTTGTGTTAGGGGAAATGGCCCTGATCATATATTTGATTTAGAATTGTTTCCAAACTATTGTAAACCATATTATGAGAATGTTTCAGCCGAATCAGGTGCTCAAAGTGATTCTGATGATGATCAACTATTTGAGCTTCCCAAACCTATTCCAAGTTCTCCAAGAGCTGCAACAAATCAAGTTCCCACTATTGGCAGATCTGATAGTATAACCATCTCAAGAGATAGTGGAGCTTCAACAAGCAATTCACCTATTGATTCTCAAACCTCTTCTGGTGACACTGCATAACACCAAGTGATGGAAGCAACATCTTGATGGAACAGGCACCTGTTAATGCTGCTTCACAACAAACAAATGATGATGTTTCTCTTTCATTCAATCAGTCCTCATTGAATGAGTCTGAAACAGCAACTGGACCCAAGTGTTCAAGCTCCTGAGCAAAATATGTCCAATTTCGATTCATCCTTGCAACATGAGGTAATTCCTAGACTTAGGATTCACAACACTCATTCAGCTGAGAACATCATAGGGGAAGTCTTTGAAGGCGTGAGAACAAGATGACAAACTCATAATGGGATTGTCTGCTTGTACTCATGCTTTTTATCCCAAATGGAACCCAAGAAGGTGGAAGATGCCTTGAAAGATAGTAGTTGGGTTGAATCAATGCAAGAGGAGTTGCTTCAATTCAAAAGACAAAAGGTTTGGAACCTATGTCCGCTACCATCTGGTCAAGTACCTATAGGCACTAAATGGGTTTTCAGAAACAAGAGAGATGATAGAGGCTTGATTATCAAGAACAAAGCAAGACTGGTGGTTCAAGGATACACTCAAGAGGAAGGAATCGATTATACTGATGTCTTTGCACCTGTTGGAAGACTTAAGGCAATTAGGATCTTCCTTGCTTATGCTGCATCCAAGAATTTCACTGTTTACCAGCTTGATGTCAAGTGTGCCTTTCTATATGGGGATATAGATAGGGAAGTCTATGTATGCCAACCTCCAGGATTTGAAGACCCACAACATCCTAACTATGTGTACAAATTGGATAAAGCTCTATATGGGTTGCACCAAGCACCTAGGCTGTGGTATGAAACATTATCTCAGTTTCTCCTGAAGGATGGATACACTAGAGGTACCATTGATAAGACTCTTTTCATAAAAAAAGTCTGAGAAAGACATCTTGCTCGTTCAAGTCTATGTTGATGACAACATATTTGGTTCCTCAAATGACCAAATATGTAAATACTTTGAGAGTATCATGAAGAAGAAGTTTGAGATAAGTTCCATGGGAAAAATTGACTTTTTCCTTGGAATTCAGGTGAAGCAAATGAAGGAAGGGTTTTCATCAGTCAATCTAAGTATATCAATGACATCTTAGAAAGATTTGATATGAAAGATTGTAAGGCAGCAAAAACACCTATACCCAGAAACCACAATCTCTGCCCTGAGTCTGAGGGGGAGGCTATGATCAACATCAGTATAGAGAAATTATTGGTTCTCTGATGTATCTCACAGCAAGTAGACTAGATATCATGTTTGTAACTTGTATTTGTGCAAGATATCAGGCTGCTCCAAAGGTGTCTCACCTAGTTGCTGCCAAGAGAATCCTCAGATACCTTAAAGGAGCATCTAAACTAGGTCTCTGGTATCCAAGAAATAGTGTTTTCAATCTCTATGGTTACTCTGACAGTGATTATGGTGGCTGCAATATCAACAAGAAATCAACATCTGGTGGATGTCAATTTCTTGGTGGAAGGATTATCTCATGGCAATGCAAGAAGCAATCCTGTGTCTCTACATAACTACTGAAGCTGAATACATTGTTGTTGCTACTTGTTGTGCTCAGATGCTGTGGATTCAGAACCAGATGATTGACTACGTATTCAACTTCATGAGCACTCGTATCCACATTGGCAACAACAGTGCTATCTCCATTACTGAAAATGCAGTGAAGCACTCCAAAACTAAACACATCGATATCAGGTATCATTTCATTAGAGATATTCATGAGAAAAACCTTATCAAGCTAATCAAATTTGATTCAAATGAACAATATGCTGACTTGTTCAGCAAAGCCTTTGATGAACAAAGATTCAAATATCTCATTACAACTATTGGGATGATAACCTTGATTAGTCTATCTTATTTGAAAACTTTTTAATGTGTGAAGTTATGTGTCAAAACAATCTAAGCCCTGTTACAAAAGGTCTTTCTCTAAAATTTTATCTAAGTATGAATTCTTCTGAAGAGGAATTAACCCTCGGAAGATATTTTCCATATCTTCCGAAGTAAATTCCTCCCAGGTGATTTGCTTCTCTAAAGAGTTGTTAAGTCTCGAAAGAAGCGATTGATTTCATATCAGATCTACTTCCGAAGCTTGTAACACTCTCCATTCAGAAAGCAACATATACTCTTAGAAGTAAAAACTTTACCTTCGGAAGTAAATTTGCCTTCGGAAGAACATTACCTTCGGAAATGCTTTATCGGAAGAAAGATTTTACTGTGTAACGGAAATCTTTTGGGCCCCACTCTGTAAAAAGTAAAGATTTTGTTAATGATGTTGGATTATTTAAATGGACTAACCTTACCGCCCCTGTCACATCATCCACTGAAACATCCCATCGTCTTATCCAAACCCCCTTTAAACCGCCATTCCACCCGTTTAAATACCTCTGGCTAATCACTTTCATCCTTTTTACCAAAATTACTGCCCTAAAAGCTTTCTTCATCTTCAATTTACCCAATTCGAACTATCTTCTGCAACTTTCTCAAATGGCACTAAACCCTCAGCACAACCAAGTTGCACTCCTTGATTCTTCAAGGGATGTCGAGTTTTCAAATATCATCTCCTTTCTAACCCAATCTTCTTACTACACTTCCCTGACTGTTAACCCCACGGTTTACTCAAATCATATGTCTGAATTTTGGGCAAACGGTCAGATTGAAACCCTAAATGGGGTTCGTGTCATAAGATCGAGCATCTGTGGCCAGGAGTTGGTCATTTCTAAACAAATCATCAGGGAGCATCTAGAGCTTCATGATGAGGGCGCTCCTACAGAGTTCCCCAAAGCAGATTTGGACAACACCTATATCCAAATGGGATATGGTGGAGATGTTAGCAAGTTAACAGTTTACAAGTTCAACTTCTCTTACAACTGGAAGTTCCTGCTGCATGTAGTTCTTCACTACTTGTCCAACAAATCTGGAGGATGGGATCAAATCCCATATGAACTTGGGTGCCTAGTTCATGGTTTGGTGAGAAGCCTCCGCTTCAACTACTAAATATTTGTGTTGACCAATCTCATGGGAAACCTTCAACGGGACACATTCTTCATGTATCCCAGGTTTCTCCAGCACATAATCAATTGTTAGTTGGATAAAAGATAGCTTGTCTGTGCAGCTGCTCTGATTGCTCCTCAAATGAGGCCGACCATCTTCAAAACTTTGAAGAGAGTGTCCACCAACTTCATCGGAAGAGATACTGCACTTCTTCCAGGTATGATTGAGCCAAAGGCTCCTAGTGACATCCCTGTTAACCCCACAGGTGATGAACCCACACAAGCAACTACCCTCACATTGCCAAATCTACCTTCTCCCCCATTACCATCACTTATCAAAGACGCCCCAAACGAACCCTTGTTCAATCTTCTCTGATTGAACAAGCTCCTCCTATTCTACCCCAAAAAGGCTAGAGTGGAACAATAGGCTCCCACTCAGCCTGAGGTCCAACCATCTTCACAATTGACCTCAATATGGGTCTTGAGTCTCCTTATTCTCAGACCCATGAGCCCGGAACCCAAGCTAAAAACCCTCAAGTAGAGTCTTTATACTCCCCTGAGTAGCCAAAAAGGGGACAGCCCTATCACAGGCTCAATGCCTTTAGACATTGATCAAAGTCCCGCGTCACTAGGTTTTACTTCCATATCCTTTATTGACCTACTAATCGGAGCTGATGAAGAGATTATGTCTCTTTAGAGCAATGAAGTTGATCCACAACACCCTCTCAAGGATCAATAGAGCCTAGAGAGATCTCTTATCTCTAGCCCCCATCAACAAGCCTTTACGAGGTGAGTCCCACTGATGTGGAAGGGACTCATGTAGATTCAGCTGCCACTACTGAAGGATCCTCAATAGATCCTCAGGACAGTGGTAACATTACTGAGACTGAATCTACGGCAACCATGCCCTTTGATGACTCTGAAAAAGACATCATTGAGCAATGGAAACCAGGGCGCCAAGAAACCACATCTGGTGGTGAGGATGAAAATACAAGGTATGTTACCTCATCTCCCCGTCATTCTTCAAAAGAAGATGAGGAAAGACTGCAACTCACCAGTGAAGACCTACTTTCTAAAGTCTCAAATATTGAATCTAAGGTTAGGACTTTAGAGGATAGGTCTGCCACTCAGCAACTTGAGATTGAAAATCTCAAGGCCAAATAGCTGAGAAACAGATTGAGAGGTCTGTTAGGCATGTACTAATTCTGGTCTCTTTGACCTCTTCCTCTAGCTCATCAAGCTCTCAAGATGATGCTACCAAAAAGGGGTAGAGTGTTCAGGGACAAAGCCAAAGACAAGAGGAGCCATAATGTCATGCTCTCACTTCCCTAAGCTCAAAATACCCTATGCAACAAGCCTCAATTTTTCCCGAGCCTCCTCCAGTTGTAATTCAAATGGATCAAAGGATGCTCCAAGATCTCAATAGGTTTTTCAACAAGTTCCTGTTGGAATCTCTTATTGAACAGCCGAGTCCTGATCTGTCTGTGATCTACTTCGGAGCTTAAGAGCTTCAGAGGTTAAATGCACCTTCTACCACTATTGAGGAAGTTGGTCAACCTAAGGTCCAAGTGAACCTAAGATTAACTTCGAAGAGGAAACAAGGACTGATGGGCCTCAACTGAGACAGTTGGGATAGATAGTGCATTCTCACAGACTTCCGAAGCACAAGTCAAAGCCTCGGAAGAACAAATTTCAATCTTCTGAAGCTGAGATTGCAGCTGCGGAAGGACTATTCTCCTTATCCGATGATCTAATAGTCACAGATGACTAAGGAAGACATTCAGGAGGAAGAACTTGCATCTGAGGTTAATAGGGAGGATTTTCTCACCCAACCCCTAGCTCAAACATCAGCATTAACTCCAGCTTCCGTTTCTACTACTCAACATGACCTTCCATCCCAAACCCCTAAAGTCTAGCACTTCCGAAGACATCAAAGGAAAGAGAAAGATGACTAAGGAAACATTCAGGAGGAAGAAAGGTTAGAAAAAATCAAAAGAAAAAGTAGACTTCCAACTGGAAAACTGCTAGCTGCCAGTAGCAAAGCAGCTGCAGCCAACCAGGAGGCAGTCAACAATAGAAGAAGAGTAGAAATCATTGATAGACTTGTCAGTCTAGGAGCTGCGAGTGAAGATGTACTCCTGCTACCACTAGAGGAGTTAGTTGAGCTGGAAAAGGCAACTTTGCTGCAAAAACAACAAAGAGAAGAGGCAGCAAGGTTGGCCTTAGAGGAAGAAAGGGAGAGGAAAGAAAGAGAAGCTGATCAGCAGCTCAGGAGGGAAATGATAACTTTCCTAACCTCCAGAGGTTTCTCTCTAGAAGAATTATCTCTACACAACAATGATACGATCTTATGGCTCTTCAACAAAGAGCAAGATCAAATGGAGAAAGAGAGAAAGAAAGCTGCCAAGGAAAAGCTGATGCTGAAGAGGAAGAAGGAAGAAGAAGCAGGACTAGCTGCTGCCAAGAAGATAGGTGAGAAGGCTTGGATAAAGAACTATATCCAGGCTCATGGCTTCTCTGGCAGGTAGGTGGGTCCTATGTCTGAAAAGACCCTCCAGCGACATTTCAGTGACATAAAGGCTGACATTCGCTCGGGGAAGAGGAAGGAGATGTACAGAAGGGGACAGGGGATGATCTTCAAATCAACTACTCAATCCAAACCTCAAACCCAACCATAACCTGAACCAATTCCCTTTCCATTCCCCATCAAAACTGAACCAACCACTGAACCATATACCCCTAAACCTACACCATCACCCTTACCAACCTCTTCACCTCAACCACCTAAACTACCCATCCTTCAACCCAAAACACTAGCCAGAACCTAAACACCTCAACCTACCTAACAACCTCTCAAACCATCCCCTTAGCCTTCTAAACATCTCCCCTTAGAGGAGTTCAAGGCAATCAAGACAAAGCTCATCAATTGCACAACCCTGAGCGACATCTCCTCTGAGGAGGATTCAGTCAAATTGACTTATGTTGATGGATCCTCATGTTCCCTCACTAGAGATCAATTTATTGATCTGCCTAGAGGAACATTGGACCAAGCTGCAAATCTCCTTGGCCTCAATTCAGATACTTTGAATGAGGAAGAAAAGAAGTTAAGGAGAAGGCTAGTGACTCTTCTGGATACCAAGAAAGGTGACTGGGTGCCAAGACAACTTTTGTGCCTAGGAAGAAGATCATCCAGTGGAGGTTCGAAGACTCTTCTCACAACTTTGTTGTTGAAAGAGAGAATGGAGAGCTCAACAGGCTAAGTGCCTCATCTCTGCTACACTTAAGCAGATTTGATATTGCTGAGTTAGCAGAGAAGCCATTCTCCAACCCCTCAAACTCTGATGTAGCTGCTCATATCAGAAATCATCTAGGCAGTCTTCATATGGCCGAGCTAACTGCTAAGACCATGGTTAAAGAAGAGTTGAAACTGAGAGAGGAGGAGAAAAGGAAGGGATCAACAACCAAAGGCAAAGCCTCTACAAATGGTTCAAGGTCCTGAACTTGAATCCATAGAGATAATTGTATGACTATAACTCCCGTCAACTAACTCTTTTCAAGGGGGCACAACAGAGGGTACATGTCATTTAGAGTGATAGACTGGATCTCCTATCCACTAATGAATTGTACAAGCTTCTCAGCACCACTTCAGGGAAGAACAAGGAAACAGACAAATGTCTTCTGTCCCTGGTGTTAAAAGCTTTGAGAAGCAGAAACAAGTGAGGTTTTGGTAGCATCAGCCTAGGGGGAGTTTGTTGGATCTAGAAAGGCTGGTGCAACCAAAACCAAATCACTTAGACTATTTTGGTACAACTAATAAAGGACTTTCGAAGCTAAGTGTGGAACTTCCGAAGGAAAAAGGAGCTCTTCCGAAGACAAAGTGTAAAACTAACTTCCGAAGGAAAACACCAACTTCCGAAGACAAAGTATTTACTTCCGAAGATCAAGACTTAATGTGAAAGATCAGAAGTCAACTTCCAAAGTATGAAAGAAGTCCTCAAGCCTCAGAAGTACAGATGCCTCTTCCGAAGTATAAGTGGCTTTGGAAGAACTTGTTCTTCCAAAGCCAACTTACCTTCGGAAGACACTACTGTTATCCAGTGGACATAAGTATGGTCTCCCTGACACTCCGTTTCAGACCTCTGAGATACTGCATGGCATTTTCTCAAAAGCCATGTAGTTGACTATACTTTATTCCACTATTTACCTTTATAAGCTAGTACAGTTGCCAACTTTAGTTGGTGACAAAAGGTATGTCATGGACATGTCATGACTACCATATCTTAGATAATACTTTATCTAAGATACCTTAACTTTAGCATTGTAGTATATGCTTTAGTCTTAGGTTTCCAGCTAGTATCAAAGTATATCCGACTGTAGGATCTAGTATATATAATTTCTCTTTGTAACTCATGTTTCATGCTTATAAGAGTCTTGTAATACTTTGAGTTGAGAAGTAATATATACAAGTGCCTTGAAAGTTATTTCTGTGTGTTTTTTGTTACTTATTATATTATTATCAACTCATATAAGAGATTCTACTTCATCAGATTTGAGTGTTATATAAGTGAGTTTGAGAGAAATCCAAGTGTTTAAGTTACAAACTCGATCCTGTAAAAGTTTTTATGAATAGATCAACATATTGTTTATTTGTGTTAACTTTGACCAGTTTTATCAATCCTTTTTCAAAAGAATATCTAATTAAACGATACCTGATGTTGATGTGTTTGGTCTTGGACTGCTGCATAGGATTTTCTGTAATAGAGATAGCATTATTGTCGTATGTATGGATGGGGGTCTTTTTAAAGTAGAATCCATAGTCCAACATCTGATTCTGAATCCAAAGCACTTGAGCACATCAGCTAGCAGCAACAATGTATTCAGATTTAAAAGTTGATGCAGACACACATAATTATTTCTTGCATTGCCAAGAGACTATCCTTCCACCAAGGAATTGACACTCCCTAGATGGACTTTGTAGTCATATTACACCCACCATAGTCTCTTTATAAGCATACAGATTGAAGTCAGATTTATATGGATACCATATGCCAAATTTGTGAGCACCTTTGAGATATCAAAGAATTCTCTTTGCAGCAACCAGGTGTGACATCATGGGTTGGCTTGACATCTTCCACAAATGCATATAGCATACATGATATCAAGCCTACTAGCTGTGAGGTACATGAGAGACCCAATCATATCCCTATATAGATGTTCACCAACACACTCCCCCTAAAGATTAGGTACTAGAGAGTGGTTTCTGATTATGGGCGTCTTTGCAATCTTACACTCTGTTAGACTGAATCTAGTAAGCATGTCTTGTACATTCTTTGATTAATTTATGAAGATGCCATTGTAAACTTGCTTCACTTGAATTCTAGAAAGCAATTAGGTTCCCCCATGACACTCGTTTCAAATTTATTCTTCATCAGCCCTTAAAGTATTTTTGTAGAGCCTTGGATAAGTTGACCCATATATAATGTCATGCAATAAACTTGAACCAGTATCAAGTCATTCTATGTTCCTTTAATGAAGAATGTTTCATTAATAGTACCTCTCTTGTAGTTATGCTAATAGAGATACTAAGATACTGTCTCATACCACTTTCTTGGAGCTTGGTGCAGCGCATAAAGAGCTTTATCAAGCTTGCAAACATTATCAGGATGATTAGCGTATGGAAAGCCAGGTGGTTGTTTGACATACACTTCTCATCAATCACACCATATAAGAAAGCACACTTGACATCAAGTTGGTAGACCTTGAAATCCTTCGATGTAGAAAAAGTAAGAAATATTTTAACAATGTCAAGTGTTGCTACTAGAGCGAAAACATCTGTGTAGTCACTCCCCTCTTCTTGTGTGTATTGAACAACTAGTCTTGCCTTGTTGTTGATGATAATTCCTCTATCGTCTTTCTAGTTTCTAAAAACCCACTTGGCACCTATTGTGGTCTTTCTTTGAGGAATAGGACATAGGTTCCAAACATTTTTCTTGTTGATTTGAAGCAACTCCTCCTGCATTGATTCAACACAAGTTTTCATCCTTCAAAGTCTCATCAACTTTTTTAGGCTCTATCTAAGACAAGAAACAAGAGTATAGACAAACATTTATGTCATGAGTTTGTCCTCTTGTTCTCACCCCTGTCTCAACATCTCCAATGATGCTTGTGCTAGGATGTGACTTGGGGATTGTTAGTTGAGGAATTATAGCAAGTTGATTTGACAAATCTAAATTGGTGAAATTCAGATTTGGCAATGAAGTGTCACCCACCACATCAACACACTTACCAAGAGAAGCTTTGTCCAATACGTGTATGACATCATTGATGTTATTTTCCTCCTACATTTGAAACTCCTTTATCTGAGTTCTGTACCTTAGTGCTAGAATTTGTATGCAACTCAGATGTATCAGCTAAATTTGTCATTGTTGTGCTTACAGGGTTTCCATCTAGAGGGTTTGTTACCACTAGAGCTGAAGATCTTTGAGACTATGTACTCTATAAGTGTAAGCTAAAATAGTTGGTATCTAAATCAAGGTACAAAAGCCAATCAAGACAAGAACCTTTCACACTAGGAGTGTGCTCATTGAAAGTCACATTGGCAGACTCCTCGACTACTCTTGTTTTAAGACTATATACTCAACAAGCCTTAGCTTGGGAAGAGTATACAATGAAGTGTTCATCATCTTATTTCTCAGTAATCTTGGCAATCTGATCTTTGGTATTTAGGATGATGCAAGCACACCCAAATGATTTGAGGAAACTAATGAAAGATCTTCTTTTATGCCACATCTCATAAGGAGTCTTACAATGAGTATTGACTACTAAAACTCTATTCTCCATATAGCAAGTACTGTTAACTAGCTCTGCCCAGAAGGTGATGGGAAGTTTAGAGTGAGATAACATTGTTCTTATTGCTTCAATAAGTGTCATGTTTCTCCTCTCAGAAACACCATTATATTGAGGATTGTTTTGTAATACTTTTTTCATCAGAAAATGTATCAAGGTTTTGACCTTGTGATCACATTAATTCTTAATTTTTAGAATGAAGTTCTTCAAGATCTCAGGAGTTTCGTCCTTTTTTCTACGAAAGGAGACCTAAGTGAATCTTTTGAAATCTTCTGTGATCACCAAACAATAAGAGGTACTTCCTAGACTTATTACAACAGTGGGGGAAAAAGTTCCATACGTAATAAGTGTAGGGGGTGTAGTGATGGACTTTGTTTCCTTTGGCTTGTGAGACACTTTTTGTTGCTATTCTTTCAAACATGCAACACAAGGGTCATCACATGTGTTAGGACCTGGTATTTGAACGAAATACCGAGTGATTGCGTGTTAAACCAACTCAAATAGTGCGGAATCCTATTTGATTGGCGATCCAATCAGTGAGAACACACGATGAATCAATCAAGAATTGATATCAACGTCAGAAATCGATTAGGAACCGATCTGATGTGTTCTATGAACTTGGAGAACGATTTGGGAGGCTTCTGGACGGCTGGACGGCTAGGGTACGTCTGGAGTCGTAATGGGATGAATGCTTACGTTTTCCCACGAATTGGGTCTATTTATAGGTTAGTATTGTTCAATCGTGCGACTGGGCCATAAGTATGGTTCAGTCGTGCGATTGAACCATGCGGTTGATTCATCCGCACGACTGAGTGTTCAGTCGTGCGATTGAGTCAATCTTATGTGTCAATCATACGACTGATCCAGTCTCCTGGTTCAGTCGTGCGATTGAGTCAATCGTATGAAGTTATTCATGCGTGTGGTCCATTCGCATGGGCCATTCGCATGAGAACTTCATTAAGTTAAGTTTGAATGTTCTATTTAATATAACTTAATGTGCACTCATTCAAACATTCATAAACCCAATCAATTCAATCACAACTCATTAATGAAATATTAAACATTACAAGTAACAACCAATTCATATCATTTCATTAATCAATTACAATTACATCATAATCAGACAGACAAGTTCATTACATTACAAATCATGATCTAGGGACATACATGTATCAACAAACTCCCCTTGGACCTAGATCTATCTATTCTCTTGTCTTCTGCATCACCTCCTTATACTTCTTGTACTTCTCCTCTTTAGTGACTCCTGCGTGTATCTCAAAAGCAAAGCAGAGTCTTATGACATTTTGGAATTGGAGGGCTTGTACAATATCTTGCGTGTCATAGAACAGTGGCCACTTGTATAATGTGTAGACATCATTAGCAGACAAGTTGGTTAGCCACATTGGGTCGAATACCCTGATAGTATCCATTTGTCCCTCTTATTCAACACTATGACAGCTTCAGCGGTTCTCCAATCATAGTACCACCATTTGAAGTGGGGAGTGAAGTCCTGTGGCATTTCCCTCAGAGAGGGATTCTCGACATTGTTCTCGGGGGACTCCACTTCAGCACTATCTTTGGCTTTCCAGTTATGGGATCAACTTCAGAACGTCTGATATACCTCGTAGGTTGTTGAGGTTTGAAGTTGACCCACCTGGTGTGGTACTCTTTCTCAGGGCAGCCTCAAACCAGCCTGACATCTTTCTCGGGTCAGCATACAGCAGCTTTAGTTTAGCCAGCTGGTTGAGCTCAAAACCAGGTAGAGTCTTCAGATCATGTGGGAACCTGAAGTACTCTATGCCCTGCTCCCTCTTAACTGCATAAGCGTTAAGGTCTTCAAAATAAGCCCAAGAGATAATCCTGCCGACACCTTATGGTGTTTCTTGACTCTGTAGAGCTTGGTGTAGGCATCTCTCTTTGGTGCAGCCCGCTGGGCTCTTACTTCTTCAAAACAGGCAGCCCATTCAGCCTTGCGAATATCTACTCTGCATTGGAGGCTTGGGCTGTTCCTTCAGTCTTTTCTGCTTCTTGCTCCATCTTGTCAAGTACCTCAAAAGTATCACTGACTAGGGATTCACCCAAATTGGGGACCACATTTCCCTCGGCGTCAGCGTACTGAGGATACTCTTCTGCAGTGATGTCTTCAACCTCAACTTCATCAATGTCGTTCAGTTCCTCATCACTGGTTGAATCCACTGTTGGAGCGTCCTTCACTATTTCATCGGGATTGAGTTTGAACATTTCTGCTATTTGCTCATCAGACAGGTCATGAATTATCTCCCCTTCTTCAGGGGTATAACTCACAGACCGTCTTACTATCCCTTGTAGGTCAAGAATCATGGTTAACTGAGTCTTGACCATTTGAAGGGGAGTAAAGTCAAACTCATCCCTTTGAAAGTTTGGATCTGTTTGATATAAACATTCAACACATAAATCATTAGTAATTAATCAAACAGACATAATTAACTTAATATATATAAACATTTAATACATTGTTTTTCATTACATGATTCAAGTACAAAGTAAATAAATACATAAAACATCTAATCAGTACTTTTGTCTTGAATCTGTGGCGTGTCGCTCGGAGGAGCAGAAGTAGTGGATGACTGGTCTTGTCGACGTTTGGATCTCCGCTCTTGACCTGAGGCAGAGGCCGATGCAGCCGCATCCCCTCCTTCTGCCTCGTCATCATCATCATGTCCTTCTGTCCTATCGTCATCATCAATCATGTCCTTCTGTCCGTCTTTCTTTGTCTCCTCATCATCATCATCTTTCATCATCATCCTCATCTTCATCATAATCATCTCCGTCATCCCCGTCACCCTCCTTAGCTTCAGGGCTCATCCTTCGACCCCTTCAGCCTCAGCATGATAGTCTTGTTGGTCGACTCCAACTCCTCAATACGTTTGGCGGACTGAGGCCTGAGTATCTTGGAGTTGGGACACCTCAACTCTCTGCTGGTCTATGACCCGAGCTGCTCTGCCAATTGCTGAGATTGGGCAGCAGCCAAGTCGGTCAGTCGGCGGATCTGTGCCGCCTTCTCCTCGTCAGCAGCAAGCAGACGCATCACCATACGGTTTAGCGCTGAGAGCTGCTCCTCTACCCCAATGTGAGGTAGAGTGAATCCATGAGCCTGTGAGGGCTGGGCTGACGGTCCAGCCTGATGTGTGGTGGTGGTGGCAGTGGCTGTGGTGAATATGGGTCGGTGAGCTGATGGTGGTGAAGTAGGGGTGAATGGTCTGGTGATGGATGGGATGATAGTAGTAGTGGTGGGGTGGTAAAGTGGTGGATGTGGTAGTAGGAGTAGTGGCTGTGGTGGCTGTGGGGATGGGTGGTGATGGTATGTATGTGGTAGTGGTGTAGGGTGGGGTGGTGTGAAGTGGTAGTCACGAAGGTCAAACGACGCTTCTTCTTCTTCAACCCATGTGGTTGAGCCATCCGCTTCCTCCTAGTCCCGGAGGAAGTAGATGCTCCCCCTGCAACTCTGCTACCTGACCCGGAACGTAGTTCGGGTCAGTATCTCTCTCCGAGGAGTCCCTGGTGCTCACCAACCACCTTTACCGTGGTCTGTGGGAACTACTTTGCTTCCACAGTCCTGGTGAGGGGCTCCTCGTCTGACTCCTCCTCCTCAATCACCAGCAACAAACTCTTGATGGAAACCGGCCATCTCTGCGACCTCTCCGGCAGTGGCTGACCCCGGGGGAATAACGTCTGTATCTGTGCCTCTAGATGGGGCAGGCATGTCATCCCCGGCGTCGCCGCTATCATCATCATCAGAGTCTGTCTCTGGTATAGCTATATGCTCCCACTGAGTCCTCCTGTCCTCGTGGCGCCATTCCTCTTGATGCTGGCGCCACATAATCAGCCCGGGCCAGATGCCCAAACAACCTCCTGACAGGGGGGCTTCACCCCCTGCTTCCCCCTGTAGACTTCATCCGTGCCAAGAGTCGTGTCGTCCATGACCTCAGGATAACACAGCGTCCTCCTTCTCCTTCGGCAGGGAAGGAAGCTTCTGATCAATGATCATCTGTAGAAATCTAGGGTACATACGAAGCCTTCCTTCCCTTCCCCTCGAGGTCTCCACCAAATAACTGAATATCATCCTGGAGAAGCTGAACGGGTGGTTCAGCACCAACGCTGCATAAGCGTTCTGAATCTGGTCAGAGAGCTCGTCAAAACCCTCCCTTCCGTGATGCTATACACACTTCAGCAGCACGTGCGCAAGGTACTTAAACTGGGGACAGAGGTTACTCTTGTTGAGTACCCCGGCATTGATGTCCCAGAGTACTTGGCTCTCATGAAGCATCCACGGACTGTGAGGGGTGTAGACGTGTGGGACACTCAGCATCGTCTCCAAACTGAAGCACTATCCTCAGATCCTCCTCAGAAATAGTGATAGCCTCACCAAAATCGAGCTCCTGATGCAGTGAGGCTCGGTGGATCTGTCTACAGATGCGCCTTCCCAGAAGGCCTGCTGCACTGATCTGTACGGTGTGCAGGGAGTAGATATAGCATAAGCGATCCTGGATCTCTGTAGGAAAGTAATAATGCCAGCGAAGTCGGCTGCATTCCTGGATGTCAAGTCCAGGTGAGCACATATGTTGTGCTTGGTGCTCATATTCCATCTACTCGCCATCTGTAACACATAATAACATAAACGTTAGTTTCGTTAGCTAAGAGTATAAAGCAACACTTAAACTTTGAATAAAAAGTATCTGTCATGCGATTGGGGTTGTACGACTGAAGACAGTCGTGCGACTGAATTGTGCGATTGAGGTTCAGACGTGCGATTGACCTCATACGCACGACTGAGTGTGCGACTGGACTCATGCGCATGTACTCTTGTGCGGTTACACCAGTCGTGCGACTGAGTCTCATTCGCATGGTTCAGTCGTGCGATTAATTGATTCGCACCCTTCAGTCGTGCGACTGAAGTTCATCCGGACGACCAGTCGTCTGTCTCATGTGTTCAGTCGTCCCAAGATCGAATCTACGCAGAATAAGTTTATCACTCAATTAACCGGTTCTTTAGTGTCGCCTTCTCTTCCCTAACAACCTATTTACTCAATTTTAACATATTACTTAGTTTTAATAGGTTATTAGGGTTTGACAGTCGCGGTTCGCACTTCACAGTCGTTTTAATCCAATTAGGGTTCATTCTTTCTGATTTCGATGGAAATGAACTTCAAAAGTACCTGTACGATGATGAACGAACGTTAGTATCACAGAATCAACAAGAAAATCAGGCAAGAAAATTTTGGCAGAGTAACGGTACAATATGCGAATTAGGGGCGATTGAGAATGAGGAGTCTCTGCGACCGACTCCACCTCTATTTATATCCACCCTAGATCCAATCGTGCGACTGAGTTCATTCGCACCTTTCAGTCGTGCGAGTGAGACTCAGTCGTGCGATTGGGTCAGTCGCCCTTCTCCAGTCGTCCGACTGAAGTTCAGTCGTGCGACTGACTCACTCGTTCGCACTTAAGCCTCCGATTGGACTAATCGTATGATCCATTCGTGCGAATGGACTTCATTCGTATGGTTAGTCCATACGTATGGTCCATTCGTGCGAATGGGTCATACTTAGTTAATTTTTTCTGCTATTTTACCAATTTACCTTTAACTCTTTTATATTAATTAAATTAACGTTGACCTTTTGATCATCTCAGACATGATCCTTTTATCTTGAAAACACTTTGATCACCTCAGACGTGATCCTTTTACCACTTTGGTCACCTCAGACGTGACCCTTTTAAAATACTTTGTCACCTCAGACGTGACTGATATAACCTTTCAAAGAACATATGGTCATCTCAGACATGACCCGTTTAGTGAGTTTATTCCTTCTGATTTTCCTGATGTAGCCCGACACTTGACTCAAGTTAAAACTTAAAACAACTAACTAATTTAAGAATTTAAACTAATTACATAATCAGACATATTTTTGGCTTTTTGTGAGAGATAAATCCAGAGATTGATATCTACGGGATTTGGATCGGGAGTAGATAGCTTCAACTTAGGTTGATCACATCTGGACCAATTCATTTTTGGAATCATACAGGCAATTCAAATCATTTGGAACTCGTTATAAAACCTTTTGATGCTCAAGTTCTCGATGTTCATCCAGAGTCGTTAGCAACATAAGGAAATCATACTGAAACTCTTAGATTCTCACATTGATTTGGACCTTTGAGAATGTAGCCACAATGATTGTCAGTATTTTGTCCACTTAAATCCATACACAGACTTTTGACACAGACTGGTGACTTATTTAGGTTTAATTATTTCAACTAACACTTGTGGATCCCACACTTATATGGTAATCAACATCCCTCAGGAGCTTTTGAGCGGTCTACGGGTATTATTACAAGAAGAGACTATTCTTAGAGCTTTCAAAGAGAAGCCTGTCCTCAGGTCAGTGCCATCGCACAGCAGAGAGGCGGCAAACAACAATGAATTCTAGAATATCTAGGTTATGCTTATCCTCAGGTCAGTGCCATCGCACAGCAGAGAGGCACATAACCTATCTCCTTGTTAGAGCAGCTTATTTTATTTTGCACAAAATGCACCAACAACATAAGTCATTAGCTTTATTGCATTTGTCTTTCATTTTTTTCTTTGCTTTGCTCTAGTTATGGTCATCCGCACACATTTGTGGCGTTTAATTGCTCATTACCCCTTATTGGAATATTGTTGATTGTGTTAACCAGTGATAAGATGGACGCCCACAGTCAGTTGAACACTTTAGTTTTTATCTTGAAATCACCAATCCGGTCTAGTTGTCTATTGTGTTGAATCTACCAACATATCATATATGGTCTAGCAGCCTCTAAGTCTACTTTCTTTGTGTCACCTTAGGAGTTGCCAGTTTTCTATCATCTTTCCTTTTAGTATTGCTTAGACTACACAGATTTACTTTGAACTTTTGCATATTACTAAAACTTAATTTTAAAGTCCCTCTTGATTTGTTCCTGTGTACTATCATTTTCCAAAGGTATTGAATCGGTATCACAGATACAATCTACCTTATTTCAGCTCGCTACTCCTTCTCCCTCATTTTTTTTTTTTTTTTTTTTTTTTTTTTTTTAATGTTACTTGCTGACATATTCTCCCCCTAAAATACTAAAATCATTTCTGGTTTAATTATTTTAGGATTTTAATAAACAGCAAGAGAACATGAGTTTAAATAAAATTAAAATCAAATAGACAAATCAAAATAAATAAAATAAAATTTAACTACACGACATCGGACTACACATTTTCATCATCAGGAATTACCTCACTTTTCTTTTTAACACCGTTGACCTCTAATAAATATTGAAAACGTGGTTTATCAAAGGCTTTAGTATAGAGGTCAGCGCGTTGAAAATCAGTATTAATTTTAACCACATCAATTAAGTTCTTTTCAAAACAATCTCTTATGAAATGGTATTTAATACCGATGTGTTTGGTCTTAGGATGTTGGACCGGATTTTTAGTTACTGCAATTGCAGCAGAGTTATCAACAAAATAGGAGTAGATGAGAATTTTAAACCGTAATCCCGCATTTGCTGTTGAATCCAGATGATTTGAGAACAGCAACTTGCAGCAGCAACATATTCGGCTTCACAGGTTGACAAGGCAACCGATGTCTGCTTCTTACACTGCCAGGTAACTAATCTTCTCCCAAAGAATTGACACCCTGCTGATGTAGACTTGTAGTTCATCTTGCAGCCCCGTAATCCGAGTCACTATACGCGGTAAGCTCAAAGTCATCATCATGAGGGTACCACAATCCAAGTGTGGGTGTACCCTTCAGATAACGAAAAATCCTCTTGACCCCTATCAGATGGTTGACCTTTGGTTTAGCCTGATATCTCAAACATAGACATGTAGCATACATAATATCAGGTCTTGAGGCAGTGAGATACATGAGAGATCCGATCATTCCTCGGTACATAGTGGCATCTACTAGATCTCCATTATCATCCGGTGCTATATCATGATTAGTAGCAAGTGGAGTCCCAGCAGCAGAAGCATTCTCCATGTCAAACGACTGAGAATGTCTCCTACATACTTGGTCTGATGTAGAAAGATTCCATTAGGTGTTTGATCCACCTGTAACCCGAGAAAGAACTTCATCTCCCCCATGGCACTCATCTCAAATTCTTTCTTCATTACTGCTTCAAACTCTTTACATAACTCTTCGTTCTTTGACCCGAAGATTATGTCATCAACATATATCTGTACAAGCAGTAGGTCGCCATCCTTTTCCTTAATAAACAGTGTACAGTCAATTACTCCCCTGCGAAAGCCGTGTTTCACAAGATGAGTTGAGAGTTTCTCATACCAAGCTCGAGGAGCTTGATGAAGCCCATACAAAGCTTTGTCGAGCTTGTAAACTCTATCCCGATGGTAAGGATCTTCAAAACCCTCGGGTTGACTTACGTAGACTGTTTCTCTGATTTCTCCATGAAGGAATGCACTCTTTACATCTAATTGGTAGACTTTGATCTTCATGTACGATGCATAGGCAAGGAAGATACGAATAGCTTCCATCCTTGCCACGGGTGCAAACACCTCATTGTAGTCAATTCCCTCGACTTGGCGAAAACCTTGAACCACCAGTCGAGCTTTGTTCCTGATAATGACCCCTTGGTCATCCTTCTTGCATTTTAGTACCCATTTAGTGCCAATGACTTTAGCACCTTTAGGTTTATCAACCAGTGTCCATACACCTAACTTCTTAAACTGCAGAAGTTCTTCTTGCATGGCACTCACCCACGCCTCATCATTGAGTGCTTCACTGACATATTTTGGCTCAACCTGCGAGACAAAACATCGATAGGCACCATCATGAATGTAACCTTTCTCCATAACCGAGGCGTAATCAGCTGAGTACAACTGATTTCGGGTTTGTACTCCTGATCTGACATCTCCAATGACATTGTCAAGGGGATGATAAACATTTAGTCGTGATCCTGGAGTAGTAGGAACAGCTACCTCAGAGCCAAGATTATGAACATTTGGTTCTGCATCTGAGGTAGTTGGAGTTTGAGGTTCTGAAGTCGAAGGTGCATCACTCGTAGATGCTTGTGGACTTGCTGGAACTGGAACCTGTTCCTCCTGACTGTTCTGGTCATCTTCTTCAGCTTCATCTTCAGAGGAGGAGTCACTGTCGTCGACTACTCCCCCTGACTGAGTAGATGATTCTCCCTGTGTGCTAGATGGTGTATTCAGAATATCATACATCATCCTAGTTGCTAGCTCATCGTCCGAGGGAGAGAGAGGTATGTTGAAGGATTTGAAGAATCCATCATAATCGAAGAAGTAGGCAGGTCCTTTTCCTGTAGGTGGTGTGGTATATCTCTGAACGTCGACATTACACCACACTTCTACAAGACCCGTTGAGTTATTGTAAACTCGCTTATTCGGTATGTTGTATCCTAGAAAGATTCCTTCATCTGCCTTCTCGCTGAATTTTCCTTCTTGTGTCTTCTTCAGAAGTGTACACGGCGCGCCAAAAGGTTCAAGATACTCCAAATTCGGTTTGCGTCTTTGTAGTAGCTCATAACATGTCTTTCCGTGGCGCTTGACTATTAGGACTCGATTCAGTGTATAACATGCATTTGCTACTGCCTCATTCCAGAATTGGATAGGCAGTTTCGAGTCCGCCAGCATAGTCCGTGCAGTCTCTATCAAGCTTCTATTTTTCCTCTCAGCAACACCATTCATCTGAGGCGTGTATGCTGAAGTGAATTGATGAACAATTCCCTTTTCCTTGCAGTATGCCTCCATCCATTGATTCTTGAATTCGGTCCCGTTGTCTGAGCGTACTTGTCTAACCTTTAGCTTGTAGAGAGATTCCAGAGTGGTGACTAATTCCTTGAATGACTCAAATGTTTCTGATTTGGATTTCAGAAACATTACCCAAGTGAACCTTGAGTAGTCATCAGTGACCACAAAACAGTACAGATCGCCTGCAATGCTCCTTGTACTGACTGGACCAAACAGATCCATGTGAAGAAGTTCAAGAGGAAGTTCTATTGAATGAACTTTCTTTTCCTTATGAGACTTCTTTGTCTGTTTGCCTTTCTTGCAAGCTACACAAAAGTCAGGAAGTTGGAAGTTCTTGACATTTACTCCTCTCACTAAGTCCTTCTGAATCAAGTGATTCATCTTCCTTTGACTAATGTGTCCCATTCTCCTATGCCAGGAGATTGAGTCCTTCTCAGTAGCTTTAGATAGAAAGCACTGCACTTCATGATCCGTTGGAGCAGCTGTTGACAGATCCAAGACATATAGGTCCTTATATCTTGAAGCAGTCATCAGAACTTGGTCCTCTGGAATCATATAGTCTTTCTTCAGCACGTAACACTTGTTGTTGTCGAAGATGACTTTAAATCCTTTATCGCAGATTTGGGAAACAGAAAGCAAGTTATTTTGAAGTTGTTGAACGTAGTTCACCTTATCAAACTTAACTTTCTGATTTCCCACTTCTCCCTGTGCTGTGATGTATCCTCCCTTGTTTCCTGCAAAGGAAACATGCCCTCCTTTTATTTGTTTGACATTTGATAAAAGGGCTCTATTTCCTGTCATGTGCCTGGATGCTCCGCTGTCTATAATCCACGTGTTAGTTCAGCGCTATATCGAACACCCTGCACATATCAAGTAAATGTATTAGTTTAGGTTAGGAACCCAAGCCTTTACTGTCTTGGGTTTCCCAGAGGCATCACACATCATAAACTCTACCCATTGACCTTTAGAAGGTGAGGGTAACTCAGATTCCTTCTTGTCATCAGTATCAGTCACACAGGTAGTCTTCTCTTTCCATAAGCCAGATTTGTGCAATGCCTGTTTATGATAAACAGTCGTCTGGCTTACAGGTTGGACTTTAGGTTCACTAGATCTTCTAGGTGGAGTTAGAGAACTCCTCTTAGAAGACCTAGGTCTAGAGTCCTGAAGATCAATCTTCTTCCTAGGTGTCTGATAGAAAGGACAATAGGAAGCAATATGTCCACATTCTCCACAGTTGTAGCACAATCTGCTATCAACCTTATAATTTGACTTTCTTTGTGGAGAAATGCGTGACACTTTAGTAACATCAATCACCTTAGGTTTTGACTCTTGCATGTTTGATGTTTTCTCTGGTTTAACAAATTTAACTGTTTTGACCTGTTTAACTTGTTCAACCTTTTGGTTAACTGGTTTTTGACTTGTGCATGTGAAAAATTAACGTTTGAAGTCTTTTTGGGTTCTGATTTGACTCTGTTTGACCCTGACTTTAAGTTAACTTTTTCAAATTCATTTTCCAGATTAACACAAGGCAATTTACCCTTTGCCTTTGAAGTGGCCTCCTTTTGTTTCTGTCCAGATTCAGTAGATGAACATGATGTGTCTGGATCAGTAACAAGAGGAGTGGTCACCACATGATCCTTGATTGGGTTGTTGTTAACTGGTTTAGACTTGGTGTTCATCAAGGTCTCAGGTGGTGGTGGAACCACTTTGTAGCCTAATCCCTCCCCATTATTTCTTTCTCTCACTAAGTGTTGAACTATGTGTGAAGAACTAGTCCAACTATGCAGTTTCTGTTTTAATGAATTAACTTCTACTTCTAGAACTGCCTTTTGTTTCTTAGTGTCCTCTAGGGAGTTTAGATAGTACCTAATGTCATTTGATTGATTAAAGGCAACTACTTCGGTTTCCCTAAGTTGTTTAGTCAATAGGTCTATCTTTTCTTTATAACTATGCTCATTTTGTTTTAGAACTCTATTGGCCTCAGTGCATAGTTGTAAGTCCTTTACTAAGTTATCATTGTGATCTAATAACCTAGCAAATTTTTCATCAATGCTATTCCTAAACATATCACAGTTAGAACAAGCATGATTATTAAACATTTGGTCAGTTGTACTTACCTGTGTTGTTTCAGAAGAGTTAGCCATCAACGCAGCATCAGACGTCTCTGGTTCTGGTGATTCTGACTTTTCTGAATCTGACTTGGAAGTTTCCTCCTTTGGTGTGTAACTGACTTCAGCTGCAGTTGTTTCTTCACTGTGTGACATTGCTATATCAACTGCTAAATCACCTTCACTCGCAGAATCATCATCAATATCTTCAACACTTGCAATGTTAGATTCTGGGGAGACAAATCTAAAACTCCAGTCCTGTCCTTCATCATCATGAGCAGTCAAGGCTTTTGGGTCCTTGTTTGATGGAGTAGAACTCGAGGTTTGCTTGTCTTGGCGAGTAAAGGATGAGAACGGGTTCCCATTACCCGTCTTCTTTGGTTTGACACATTCCCTCTTGAAGTGCCCTTTCTCTCCACAGTTGAAGCAGGTCACTTTGCTTTTGTCAAAACCAAATGTGGTGTCCTTAGTAGCTATCAAATTTTGTCCTGTCTTCTTAACAAACTTCTTCGCCCTTCGGACAGCGCTAGCTAAGGCCCACATTATATCCATTCTTTCCAGCTCCATTTCATCTACCTGCTCGTAGTCTTCATCTGCCAAATGACAGTTTCCAATCTTCCCAGCTACAAGTCCATCATATGAGTGAACTACTGCGGCGAGAAGATCCATATGCTCTCGTGCTACTTCTACAGTCACATTACCGAGATTCTCGGTCTTCAATTTAGTAGCACTTGCTTCTGATCCAATATAATGGGTACATGACGACCCTGACGTGTCTGATCCAGAAGGAGAAGCATGTGAAGAACCTGACGAGCTAGACACAAATGCTGTCTGGAGAGGTGCTCCAGATGTCTTAGCTTGAGGCGTGGCATTGTATAAAGCTGGGTTTTGTGTATATGAAGACTTCTGTGCTCTATACTTCATCCTTAGTGCTTCTTCACGCAGTCTGAGAATAAAGTCATTTATATCCAGCTTTATAAGTATTCCATTCTGTCTAAGATTAGACACGAATGAAGCCCACTTATCAGGCAATCCATCTGCGAAGTTGCTTACTTTCTCTTCCATCGTTGTTTCCACTCCATGTGTATGCAACTCGCTCATCAAATGGTAGAATCTGTCTATGACTTCATCTAAACTCTCGTTACCAATTGATGAGAAGTTATCGAATTCTTTCTTTAACTCCTTTGCTTTGATTGCCTTTAACGATGCATTCCCATCATACCTTTTCTCTAGCTCATCCCACAGTTTCTTGGACTGCTTGTTCTCTGAGTACTGGTGGAATATGTCTTTGGGGATCGACTGAGTTATCATCGCATAAACTCTTTTCTCTGCATTATACTTTACTTTCTGTGCGTCAGTCATCCCACTTAACGTTAATTTCACTCCATCTGCTCCCACCGGTGTACTATACCCAACCTCGATAGCTTCCCACAGATTAGGATCTACTCCATTGAGGTAGATCTCAAAACGTTGTTTCCAGTGAGGAAACTCATCTAAAGTCAAGAGCTTTGGTGGTTTATTGTGAATACCCACCTCACTCTCAAGCAGCAGCAGGTTCTGAATTCTTGAGTCCTTCCCAGCAGTAAAGGCTGACATCTGATCTTCCATGGTTAATAAACTTAGAGTCTAATCAAATCAACTTTAACTGATGCGACTGAAGGATGCGAATGGTCTTATCGTGCGTATGAACTCTGCGATTGGTTCAACCGTGCGACTGAACAGGGCGAATGGTTCAGTCGTGCGAATGAATCTGGTGCGTATGAGCTATGCGAACGAACGGTTCAGTCGGCCGAATAAGGGTGCGACTAGGTCCAGTCGTGCGAATGAACACTGCGAATGAGTCTAGTCGTGCGACTGGGTCACTCGTGCGACTGAAGCTGCTGTTTTGCGAAAATTTCTAGGTTTGACGGGTTTCAGCCGTGAAAATTCGAAATTTTGCAAGTCCAAATCGTCTAAGTCCGTAGAAACTGAACTTCAATGAGCAGGGAACGTCCAAGATCACTTTTGATGCAAAAGATTGCGTTTTTCGTGCAAAAACACAAACTTTTATGCAATCTTGATTGAATCAACACGAAATCAAGAGCCAAAGTTCTGATACCACTTGTTAGGACCTGGTATTTGAACGAAATACCGAGTGATTGCGTGTTAAACCAAACCAAATAGTGCGGAATCCTATTTGATTGGCGATCCAATCAGTGAGAACACACGATGAATCAATCAAGAATTGATATCAACGTCAGAAATCGATTAGGAACCGATCTGATGTGTTCTATGAACTTGGAGAACGATTTGGGAGGCTTCTGGACGGCTAGGGTACGTCTGGAATCGTAATGGGATGAATGCTTACGTTTTCCCACGAATTGGGTCTATTTATAGGTTAGTATTGTTCAATCGTGCGACTGGGCCATAAGTATGGTTCAGTCGTGCAATTGAACCATGCGGTTGATTCATCCGCACGACTGGGTGTTCAGTCGTGCGATTGAGTCAATCTTATGTGTCAATCATACGACTGATCCAGTCTCCTGGTTCAGTCGTGCGATTGAGTCAATCGTATGAAGTTATTCATGCGTGTGGTCCATTCGCATGGGCCATTCGCATGAGAACTTCATTAAGTTAAGTTTGAATGTTCTATTTAATATAACTTACTGTGCACTCATTCAAACACTCATAAACCCAATCAATTCAATTACAACACATTAATGAAATATTAAACATTACAAGTAACAACCCATTCATATGATTTCATTAATCGATTACAATTACATCATAATCAGACAGACAAGTTCATTACATTACAAATCATGATCTAGGGACATACATGTATCAACACTTACTACTTTGAAACCTGCAGAGATAAAAACTTGTTTCTGCTTGGCATCAAAAGTAGCCTTGATTTCTTGAGCCTTCTTTGCTTTCCTTTTGCTCTTCCTAATCAAGTTCTTTCTCTTGGACTTGGTCATCACAGTAGATTTCTTCTCCTCAGAAGGATAGTGGCCCTTGGAAGAATCCTCTTCTTCACTCTTCTCAGAGGAATTCTTCACTATCACTTCTTCATCATCCTCACTTATAGGATCTATGAGAGGAAGCTCATCTTCACAAGTTCCACACCTAGGAGATCTTACAGACAAGATTGTGTGTGGAGGAGCTATCTCATTTGATCCCAGTCCCTGTCTATTTTGATAACAGACTTTGTTGTGCAGGGATGAGGATATCATGTTCTTGAAGGTCTCTTCTTCAAGAACACTCTTCTCTGCCTTGGCTTTGCTGATCACAAGCTCAGCCTGGCACTCAGTCAACTTAGTTATGAGATCTTGGATCTGAGTTCTAAAATCTGTATGTTCATGTTTTAGTACTGAAATGGTTTTCTCCAAGTCCTCTATCTTTAACTTGTAATCATTTTCAGACTTTCTAAAATCAGATTTTAATGTGTTTAATGACTCAAGATCAGATCTCATCTCTAAGTTGTAGGACCTGTATCTATTTACTTTAGCAATGCATTCAGGAGTACAAAGATGTTCCAATACCTTGGCTTCATCATGGTCAGCCATCAGTGCTTGGTTTGGAGAAGCATCTTCCACCTGAAAGCTCCAGTCAAAGCCTCCCTCTTCAACAGCAACAATAACATGTTGCTTAGGCTTCTCAGTCTGTGGGGCTTTGTCAGTGTAGTTTGGTCTGGGTTGTGTTTGGCCCCAATTTGCTTTAGGTGCCTTACACTCCCTAGCAAAGTGACCCATAAGGTTATAGTTGTAACACTTAACTTTGCTTTTATCCAGCCCAAACTTTCCACTGGTAGCATTGCTTGGAAATCTTCTTCCTGTTCTCTTGTAGAACTTCTTGGCTCTGTGAGTGAGGAGAGCCATCTGCTGCATTGCTTGGAAATCTTCTTCCTGTTCTCTTGTAGAACTTCTTGGCTCTGTGAGTGAGGAGAGCCATCTGCTGAACTATCTCCATGTATTCCAGGTCATCTGGATGGACACAGTCCAGGTCTTCAAGAGTGAAGAGATAATTCCCACAGCTTTCATCAGTAGACACAAAGGCTTGAGAAGAACTTGTCTCTTGGAATGGGCTTCCTTGAGTAAAGTTCTCCCTTGGTGTCTCCGGGAAGGTGATGAAAGGACCCTTTTGTGAGTTGTCAGGGTAGCATATGAGATGATGTTGGGGTTCTACGCTGTCCCTTTCAACCACATGAAGGGCTGAACCCATTTGATTGTTGGAGTTGCCAGATGAACCTTGCATGTTCATCTCCATCTGGTATCCACTGAGAATCCCATACAACTCTGTCAGAGTAAGAGTTTTAAGGTTCTCAGTCCTCTTGATCACCACACAATAGTGTGTCCATTGCCTAGGAAGTGAGGACATGAACTTCCTTACAATGTCCCTGTTCTCAAGAGGAACTCCTCCATCCACTAGGGTATCCACAATCTCAACATACCTGAAGTATTGTTGGGTCATGGTTTCACCTGCTTTGAAGGTGAAGTTTTCAAACTGCTGCTTCAGAAGATCTTTCTTGTTCTCCTTGGCTTCAGAGGAGCCTTCATACATCAGCTTCAGTGCATCCCACAGCTGTTTAGCTGTTTTGTACTTCTTAAAACCTCTGTATACAGAGTTTGGGAGAGCAGTCTGAAGAGCAGTCATGGCATTCCTATCAATCTCTACTCTTTTTCTATTTTCATCTGAGTAGTTGGCCACATCTATTGGAATCATACCAGCACCAGTAGCAGAGGGGGTGCTGGGTATGAAAGGTCCATTCTCAACAGATTCCCACATTCTTGAATCAAGAGACCTGATGAAGCCTTCCATCCTCATGCACCAGGTGTCAAAATCATCAAGAGTGATCAATGGGGATTTGTTCATGGTTACAGTCTCCATATCAGTCTTTGAGATGGAAGCCATTTGAAAGGTTTAGTTTTTTGTGTGTGTGAGGGATCTTAAGATGGTTAGATCTTATATCAAGAGCCTGGAAAGCTCTGATACCAATTGCAGGACCGTTTAAGGGCTTTAACACAATTACAACACAACAACACAATGAGAAGATTAACTAAACTTTAATCAAACAGTGAACTGGATTAACCAAGGTGATACAAAGAACACAAGTAAAGTAAAAAGACAGAACAAGAGAGTATGGGTTTCAAGGAGACAGTATATTGCTTTCTCAAGTTCTTTTACAAGTGTTACAAAGCATAAAAAAGATACAAGAACTTGAAATACTTATACTACAACCTACAGCCGGCTATACTTTGAAAGCCAGCTGGATACAATTGACTAGACACTAACAAAATCAATTGTAGGATCAAAAGGCATATCTGCCTTTTGACCTTGTGACTATGACATGCCATAGCTCACATCCTTATACATTACAAAAAGGATAAAGTACATAAAGTGGAAAGTTATAGACTCAAGACCTCAATGTAAAGTTACCAAAAGCATAGACCTTTTCACCAACTCATGTAAGTTGGTGACTTTACAGAGATGCAGCGGAAAATGTGCTTTATGGAACAGTACATCAGATAAAGCATGTGTACTAAAAGTCTTCGGAAGAAATCTGTCTTCATAGGTTGAAGCTTCGGAAGACTTTGTCTCTGAGGCTTCGGAAGACTTCATGTTTGGCTTCGGAAGATATTGGTCTTGGCTTCGGAAGATTTTACACTTAGAGTATTTTCTAATGCATTGTGTAAAACTTCCGAAGCATTCTTCACTTCAGTACTTAGTGCATGTTGCAGAGACACTTTGAATGTTTTGGGTTGCATCAGACTTAAGGAATCCTTACAAATAATATACTAATAATGTGTATTTTGTAATGTGTAATTAAAATAGTTGATTAAACAGGTGTAAAAATGTAATAATTGCATAAAAAACACTTGTCTCTATTATTAAAAAAGTGCTACTAGACGTGTTACATTTGAGTAAAATTTATAATTTTGTCCTTCAAAATGTATTATATAGTAGTACAGATATGTCATTTTACTAACAATTTTTATTATAAATATTAAAGTTATCAACTACCCGAAATACCCCTAAAAAATATAACTATTAGTTGTATAATTTATTATTTAAATAGTATTTAATAATTTAAATATCATTTTTAAATATTACAAATAATAAAATTTAACATATTGAATTTAATATCATATTATTAAATAATGTATTATATATGTGTATTAATTAAAATGTTTATTAAATAGGGGTAAAACTGAAACTATTGCATATGACACTTGTATTCCTTATATATTATGTTAGGTGTCTTACAATTTTAGTAAAATTACTATTTTGTCCTCCTAAAATGTATTATATAGTAGTATAGATATAGATAGATATTGATATAGATTATGAGACTTGGATGTATTTTGTGCTAACTATATGAGGAAGGATATAAGGAAAAAAGATACAATAAACATATTTGAGTTGTATTTAATAAAATACATAGATATAAACTTGTTAAATCCACCTATGCTAAGCCTGTCAAATATCTCGACGCTCGAAACTCGTTAAAACTCTTTAAAAAAGTTCGGTTTTTTGCTCGTTTGATTTTTTGCTCGGTTGTAACGAACTGAGCACTAGCAAAGGTAAGCTCCCTCGGTTGCTTGAATTATTTTTTAATTTACGTTTTATATATTATATATTTGTTAACATGTTTAGTTATTTAACTATTACCACTATTTTAATTAATTCGTCAAAAAGATAACAACCCTACGGTAAATGCCCTACTTCACTTATTCTTTAACCACATTATCACTTCACAAGTTCGAAATACCATCACCACTTCACCAGCCGTTCCCCGTATTCCTCTACCTCCCTGCCGACCACCGACCACCTTCAACAATCCAACCTCGCAAGTCGCATTCTGTCTCCGAGAGTCCGACCATGCATACCTGCCTCTGAACTTCGAAGTCCGACTTGTTTGGTTGTTCCTAATCGTAATATCTTGAGCTTAGATTTTTCTTTGATGCTTTGGTTCTTAAAGAACATTTGCGGAAGCATTAGAGATGATACTATGGTGGTTATCACCATTGGTACATAATATGCTGAATTGCAAAATGATAGACGATTTGACATTTGAAGTATTGAGGAAATACTAGCTTGATTTCAGTTATCTAAGTTTAGATTGATTTTATTTGTCATTTTATTGAATTTGGGTTGTAACTTGAAAGTTCAAACTCTTGAATAAATTATTAGTTTCATTTAAATTTTACATGAAACTGGGCAAAACGAACGTTCGTTTAAAACGAAAACGAGCCGCTCGATTTGAAACAAAACGAGTTCAAGCACAGCTGCATTTGGTTTGGTTGGATTCGATAACAGCCCTAATTTACGCGCGTTGCGTGTGTAACGGCATTTGTTTAACCAAGGCACAAATAAACCATCATAGCCGAAGATGATGAAAAAGATGTAAGGCCCCGTTCCCGGGACGCTTACAGTGGTCATTCATCGCGCATAAAACATATAATAAATTGGTCTCATGAAAATATTACAGCGGAAACATTCAAAAATGACATCTCATTTCATTATAAACACTTTTGCCAATAATACATCATTATCCGATTACAAAATACATGTTTGCATTATATCACAAAAGCTTTATAAATGGATGCCATCCCAAAAGAGCCGAGTAGCCTTGCCGTGCCATCCTCAGCAATCATTACCTGCCAACTGGAAAACATATAAAAAGTCAGCGTTGCTGAGTGAGTTCTAGTTTTTATAAAACATACTTTACTTCATTTAAAACCATTCGTTACTTTTGCATGATCACACATCATACGTACGCATAGATAATATCATTATTATCTCCTTCATTCATTCATTCATTCATTCGTTCCATATAACTTTGCGCATCGGATATCATCCGTACCAATACCATATGCTACACCCCTAACAGTCTTAGCTACTGGACCGAAGTCAATAATTGAACAGCTGAGCGTATGCCGCAGTACTAGGGTAAGCGGTAGAGGTTCTACATAAATGTCAATCACAAAGAAGGACCCGTTATCTGATGCATGCAAGACTTTTCATTTCTTTCCACTTTACGTTACATAATACTTCATTTCATTCATTATCATAACACGTAAAGCCATAGGAAAGATAAACATACATCATACTAAGGAACATTAACATGCATCAACATCACGTCATACAGGGCAACATCATACATACATAACATGCATCATGCATAAACATGCAACATCATCATCACTATGCCCTACATGCTTTCTAAGGCCATAACAGTTATCTTACATGCTCTTACGGGAACCTTTACGTCAAAACTTACATCTGCACTTTCCCCGAAAGTCAGAAATCTAACTACACTTTCCTTCGGGTGCAACAGCCCTATTCGTGCGTATGGACACCCTTCAGTCATATGGCCTCCATGCGACTGAACATCATGCGATTGGACTCATGCGGATGAACATCTATGCGAATGGACATCCAATCGTGCGTATGGACCTCATGCGGATGGAACTAATGCGAATGAGCACCTATGCGACTGACCTCATGCGAATGGACTCATGCGACTAAGCACTTATGCGACTGAACCCTCAGTCGTGCGAATGAAATCTTAGTCGTGCGATTGAACCCTCAATCGTGCGAATGAATCCTAATCGTGCGAATGACCCTCAATCGCCTCTCAATCGGCCGTATGGCCTTCATTCGGTCACATAGCCCTAGCTGATGCAGAATGGAGTTCATCCCGAACCCAATCTGCCATTTTCGGCCTCCACGCTCATCCAAACCCATTCTAAGCCTAAATCAACCATCTTAGATGTTAGGAATGCATACCATAACACATACAAGCACACACAAGCCCAGAAACATACTCTAAACACATCACACGCAACACACCCAAATGGGTCAAACACATACACATACAAAAACGGGTTTTTGATGCTTTCCAGCCCAAAATCGGTTGAAAACAAGTAAAAGTGGGGTCCTAGAACTCACAAACGAGCACAACGACAAGGGCTTCGATTTGGCTTACTACACAACGGTTTGGCCACTCGAACCACCCGAACCGACCCTTTTTTCCTCTTTTCTTCTTCTTTCCTCTTCTCCTCTCTGAATGGCTGATTTGTGAGTGTGGGGGAGAGGGTAAGGGCTGCCCTCTCCCTTATATACTCCCACTCGCCCGACTTTCTTTCGTTGGCGAGTTTGGTCCCTCGACTTTGGACTTTATTTCTTTTTCTTTCTTCGTCGGCTTCAAAATAATAAATAAGCGGGTGTTACAAGTCCACCCCCCTTAAATAGGTTTCGTCCCCGAAACCTGTTATTCTTCAAACAAACGTGGATAATGTTGTTTCATCTTCCTCAGTTTCCCACGTTGACTCGGATCCCTTCTTGTGCTTCCACTGTACACGCACAAGAGGAACCACTTTATTTCTCAGACTTTTCTCCTTTCGATCGATGATTGCCACTGGTTGTTCCACATAATTGAGCCGTTCATCTACTTTGATATCTTCCAATGGAACAATCATATCTTCATCTGCCAAGCACTTCCTCAGATGAGATACATGGAATGTCGGGTGAATTCCACTTAACTCATCCGGTAATTCTAGTCTATAGGCCACCTCTCCTACTCGAGCAATGATTCGGAAAGGGCCTATATACCTTGGGCTCAATTTGCCCCACTTTCGGAAGCGAATGATACCCTTCCAAGGTGAGACCTTCAACATAACCCGGTCACCCACCTGGAACTCAATCGGCCTGCGTCGTTTATCAGCATACGACTTCTGTCTATCTTTGGCTGCCTTCATGAAGGCTTTAATCTTCTCAAGCTTCTCAGTCGTAGCCTCGATTACCTCGACGCTCCCAATTCCTTTCACCAATATCACCCCAACAAACGGGTGTTCTGCATCTCCTACCGTATAGCATCTCATATGGAGGCATACCAATGCTGGCATGATAGCTGTTGTTGTATGAGAATTCGGCTAACGGTAGGTGGTCATCCCAACTTCCACCAAAGTCAATCACACATGCCCGAAGCATGTCTTCCAGTGTCTGAATGGTCCTTTGTGACTGACCATCAGTCTGGGGATGATAAGCCGTGCTAATATGTAACCTCGTCCCCATAGCGTCGTGGAATTTCTTCCAAAATTTAGATGTAAACCGAGTGTCGCGATCCGACACAATGGACACCGGCACACCATGACGAGTTACAATTTCCTTGATGAACAGATCAGCCAACCTCTCAGATGAATATGTCTCGCGGATTGGTAGAAAGTGGCACTCTTCGTCAACGGGGTACGCGGCAACTTCGTAATGAAGTCCATGGTGATGTGCTCCCACTTCCATTCCGGTATATCCAAAGGTTGGATCTTCCCATACGACTTCTGATGCTCGGCCTTCACCTGTAAGCAAGTAAGGCACTTACTCACAATCTCCACCACATCGTGCTTCATACCGGCCACCAATAATCTTTCTTCATATCATGGTACATTTTCGTGGCACCAGGATGAATGGAGTATCGAGTCTTGTGAGCTTCATTCATGATCTTCACCCGTAGATCCCCAAAACGAGGAATCCACACACGACCGAATCGGGTTCTAACACCAAGCGTGTTTTCACCCAATTCCCCAACCAGACCTCTCATTCTTTCAGAGTTAAGATGATCTTCTTTCAATGCCTCATCTTGAAACTCTTTGACTTGCTTCATTACATCAGAGGTCATGATCAGCTGATATGCCTTCACCCGAATCGGCTCGGGTCTCTCCTTCCGGCTAAGGGCATCAGCCACCACATTGGCCTTGCCCGGATGGTAGTGGATTTCACAATCATAATCCTTTATAAATTCCAACCACCGTCTCTACCTCATGTTCAGATCCTTCTGCTCGAAGAAGTACTTCAGACTCTTGTGGTAGTGAATATGGTGCACTTCGGCCCATACAGATAGTGCCTCCAAATCTTTAACACAAAGACCACGGCTGCCAGCTCCAAGTCATGAGTAGGATAGTTGACCTCATGAACCTTCAACTGTCGGGATGCATAGGCTATAACCTTTCCTCTCTGCATTAACACACACCCCAACCCCGAGTAGGAAGCATCAGAATAAACCACCAGATCTTCACTTCCCTTGGGTAATGACAGAACAGGAGCTTGAGTCAATCTCGCCTTTAGTTCCTCGAACGCCTTCTCTTGAGCTTGACCCCATACGAACTTCACATCTTTTCGGGTCAACTTAGTTAGTGGAGAAGCAATCTTAAAGAAGTCTTGGATAAATCTTCTATAGTAGCCCGCCAAACCCAAAAACTACGAATCTCGGATGGCGTCTTTGGTGACTTCCATTGCATAACCGCCTCCACTTTCGCCGGGTCCACCATAATCCCGTCGGGATTCACCACGTGACCCAAGAACTAAACCTCGCACAACCAGAACGCGCACTTGGAGAACTTGGCGTACAACCTCTCCCTTCTCAACGTCTCTAGAACCTCCCGAATGTGACCGGCATGCTCAATCTCGCTCCTCGAATAAATCAGGATATCATCAATAAACACAATCACTGATTTATCCATCATCGGCCGACACACACGGTTCATCAAATCCATAAAAGCAGCTGGCGCTTGGTCAAACCAAAGGACATGACTAGAAACTCGTAGTGACCATAGCGCGTACAGAAAGCTGTTTTAGGGATCTTCCTGTTCTTTCACCTTCAACTGATGGTAACCAGATCGAATATCTATCCTTGAAAACCAACTGGCACCCTGAAGCTGATCGAACAAATCATCTATCCTTGGTAAGGGGTATCAGTTCTTATCGTCAACTTGTTCAGCTCACGGTAGTCAATACACATTCTCATGCTACCGTCCTTCTTCTTCACAAACAGGACCGGAGCACCCCAAGGAGAGATACTCGGTCTAATGAACCCCTTATCAAGCAACTCTTGCAACTGCTCCATCAACTCTTTCATCTCTGTCGGAGCCAACCGATATGGTCCTTGGCAACAGGTTGGGCACCCGGTATCAGATCAATCTGAAACTCGATCTCTCTGTCAGGTGGCACTCCTGATAAATCTTCTGGGAACACATCTGGAAAATCACACACAACCGGTACATCGGCTAGTTGTGGTGTTGGCGTATCCACATCCTTTACATAGGCCAAGTAGGCACTACATCCACGCCTCATACACTTTCCCGCCACCGCCATCGAGATCACCTTCGGAATCGTAGTAACCCGATCACCATAAACCGTCACTGAACTACCGTCAGGCGCCGACAACTGAATCATCTTCTTCGACACACAATGTTCGCCTCGAAGTCCGCTAACCAATCCATCCCAAGAACCAAATCAAAACCACCTAAGGTCATCACGAACGGTCTAACAGGAAACTTATGACCCTCAAGTTCCACATCACAGTTCTCTATCATCGCAGAAATCCTGGTAGACTTACCTATGGAAGTTTCTACATCAAAGGGCACATCAACACATCTACTACTAACAGGCAGCTTAGCACAGAAAGCAGCAGAAATAAAACTCTTACTGGCACCCGAATCAAATAACACAGAAGCTAAAGTTTGGTTCACTAGAAACGTACCGGACACAATATCAGGGTCCGTCCTAGCCTCCTCCTGTGTTATGGTGAATGCCCTGGCGATCACCCTCGGTCCATCACCTCCCGTCCTCTTTGCCCCGGGAACCCTGACCAATTTCCCCAAAGGTTAAAACATTTGCCCGCCAGGCAATCCTTTGCCATATGCCCTGTCTTCCCACACTTGAAGCACACATTCGATCCCATCCTACATTCTCCGCATGCTCCTTTCCACACTTGCCACACCTCCTCGATCCCGCTCCCAGTGTGGCCACGCGGCGGTCATCCACCCGTGCGTTTTGTTCCCCGTCGAGGCATCACCCCGACCAAACCTTCTCCCATTCCAGTTCCGATCACCACCACCCCTCTTATTTGCTTCAGTCACCAACACTTTCCTCTCATCATATAGTCTTCCGGCCAAATCGACCGCCGACCTAAACGTACTTGGCTGGGCAACGATCATATGCCGGCGAACATCCACCGGTAAGCCCTGAATGTACCTCTTGATCTTCCGAGACAGAGGCGTCACCTGATCCGGCACCAACCGTGCCATTTCATTGAATTTGGTGGTGTATTGCTGGTATGTCATGGATCCCGCCTCCAGCTGCAGGAATTCCTCTCTATTTTATCCATCTCCCTATGAGGACAGAACTCCTCAATCACCATCTTCTTCAGTTCGGGCCATCTCATTTTCCCGACTGCCCGGTTACCCTCAGCTTGGACAATATTGTCCCACCAGCATAAAGCTGAGTCCACAAACGAGTGGGTGGCAAACTTTACTTTTTGATCTTCCCGGCACTCGCTGATGTCGAGAACAACCTCCATTTCTCTCACCCATCGGTGAGCAGCGGCAGCATTGCCATTACCGTCGAAAGTAGGGGGCTTGCATCTCATAAACACCCCATAGTTACAGCCTCGTGCCACCTCTCGCACAGGCTCATCTTCCTCTTCCTCGTCTTCGTTATCAGAGAAAATCGTTTCGGGCTCCGGTTGCTCTCGTTCCCCCGAAGGCCTGTTTCCCTCATTTCTTTCTCCTTCTTTTACCGCCTTAATGACTTCGGTCATCACAGACCGTAAGATTGTCTGCATGACCTGGTGTACTTCTTCAACAACAACCTCCTTTACCGAGGCCCTCAGGTTCGCACTCTCATCCCCAGCTTCCGATGAGGGGTCTCTGGTTCCTCGGGAACCACCTTTTCGACCCTTGGTCTTCCTCTTTGGGTCGCGGCTCAACATCAGGCCCGCCACGGCCTCCACCCCTAGAAGCTTTAGAAGATCTCCCTCCAGCCATTTCTCTAACTCGCACTGAAAGATTCAAACACCAACACGGTCATTCAAGGAAACAACTCAGTTTATGTCAAGTATAGTAAGTCCCTAATTACAGTGGCCAGTTGTGATTAGCCACTTACTTTACTCTTCATACCCCAAGTATTACCTGTCCTGACTACATCAGTATTTAAATCTACATACAACACATAACCACATACCATGCGCACATAAAACCGGTTAACTTTAAGAAAATACCTGATGGCACGTAGCTACTCAGTTTGGCATCCATTCCCCTTTCGTCCCATTTCAGTTTAAGTTAAGGTTTATTTTGAAAATTTACCCATTTCACTCAAACTTTGGCTCTGATACCAACTTGTAAGGCCCCGTTCCCGGGACGTTTACAGTTGGTCATTCATCACGCATAAAACATATAATAAATTGGTCTCATGAAAATATTGCAGCGGAAACATTCAAAAATGACATCTCATTTCATTATAAACACTTTTGCCAAATAATACATCATTATCCGATTACAAAATACATGTTTGCATTATATCACAAAAGCTTTATAAATGGATGCCATCCCAAAAGAGCCGAGTAGCCTTGCCGTGCCATCCTCAGCAATCATTACCTGCCAACTGGAAAACATATAAAAAGTCAGCGTTGCTGAGTGAGTTCTAGTTTTATTATAAAACATACTTTACTTTCATTTAAAACCATCCGTTACTTTTGCATGATCACACATCATACGTACGCATAGATAATATCATTATTATCTCCTTCATTCATTCATTCGTTCCATATAACTTTACTTGCGCATCGGATATCATCCGTACCAATACCATATGCTACACCCCGAACAGTCTTAGCTACTGGGCCGAAGTCAATAATTGAACAGCTGAGCGTATGCCGCAGTACTAGGGGTAAGCGGTAGAGGTTCTACATAAATGGTCAATCACAAAGAAGGACCCGTTATCCGATGCATGTAAGACTTTTCATTTCTTTCCACTTTACGTTACATAATACTTCATTTCATTCATTATCATAACACGTAAAGCCATAGGAAAGATAAACATACATCATACTAAGGAACATTAACATGCATCAACATCACGTCATACAGGGCAACATCATACATACATAACCTGCATCATGCATAAACATGCAACATCATCATCACACTATGCCCTACATGCTTTCTAAGGCCCTAACAGTTATCTTACATGCTCTTACGGGAACCTTTACGTCAAAACTTACATCTGCACTTTCCCCGAAAGTCAGAAATCTAACTACACTTTCCTTTGGGTGCAACAGCCCTATTCGTGCGTATGGACACCCTTCAGTCGCATGGCCTCCATGCGACTGAACATCATGCGATTGGACTCATGCGGATGAACATCTATGCGAATGGACATACAATCGTGCGTATGGACCTCATGTGGATGGAACTAATGCGAATGAGCACCTATGAGACTGACCTCATGCGAATGGACTCATGTGACTAAGCACTTATGCGACTGAACCCTCAGTCGTGCGAATGAAATCTTAGTCGTGCGATTGAACCCTCAATCGTGCGAATGAATCCCAATCGTGCGAATGACCCTCAATCGCCTCTCAATCGGCCGTATGGCCTTCATTCGGTCGCATAGCCCTAGCTGATGCAGAATGGAGTTCATCCCGAACCCAATATGCCATTTTCAGCCTCCAAGCTCATCCAAACCCATTCTAAGCCTAAATCAACCATCTTAGACCTTATGAATGCATACCACAACACCTTACAAGCACACAAGCCCATAAACATACTCTAAACACATCACACGCAACACACCCAAATGGGTCAAACACATACACATACAAAAATGGGTTTTTGATGCTTTCCAGCCCCAAAATCGGTTGAAAACAAGTAAAAGTGGGGTCCGAGAACTCACACAAACGAGCACAACGACAAGGGCTTCGATTTGGCTTGCTACGCAACGGGTTTGGCCACTCGAACCACCCGAACCGACCCTTTTTTCCTCTTTTCTTCTTCTTTTCCTCTTCTCCTCTCTAAATGGCTGATTTGTGAGTGTGGGGGAGAGGGTAAGGGCTGCCCTCTCCCTTATATACTCTCACTCGCCCGACTTTCTTTCGTTGGCGAGTTTGGTCGCTCGACTTTGGACTTTATTTCTTTTTTCTTTCTTCGTCGGCTTCAAAATAATAAATAAGCGGGTGTTACAAAAGATCTGATTCCGCACGTTTTGGATTAACACCCAGAACCAAATAGATCCTGTTACAATTTTTTTGAAAGTCCTACCAAACAAAATAACTGCAGCAATAAAAAATACCACTAATCGGGCTCGGGACCGAGAAGATCAATTGCGACCGCACACCATAATTAAAAAACAACTTTGCCAGGCAGTTAATTAATTTGTAATTAAAAAAATCATCACTTCATCGTTTAGAAACGTTTGCCCCAAACAAAAAGAGTAAACTTTAATTATAAAACAACTTTAGTTATTTTAATTGAATTTAATAAATTACCATTATTATCATTGTTTTCTTCTTCTTGTTGATGACTTGATATATGTCTGTTTTTAGGGTCCTGCTGGGAACACCGCAAGTGTTTTTAGAAAGAAAACTGGATCTAACCGTCACGTTTTGACCAAAATGTGACGGTTTGAAGACCTAGAGGCCACGGTTTGGTCAAAGTGTCACGGTTTGCCTGACTCCTGACAAAGTATACTGATAAACATGCACGGATTTGAAACAAAGGTCACGGTTTGGCCAAACCGTAACGGTTTCTCGTCCATTTTTTTATAAAAATGTTGATTTTTTATATAAAAAAGTATACAATACTATACTCAAAATCATACATAGTTATAACACAAAAGTAAAACTATACTATAGATATTAATATTATAAAAAAGTATAGAATATTATGCTAGTTTGTGTTATCTTAATCGGCATTGCTACTGTAAAAAAAGTACCAACTATTAACATTTTAAAAAATATACTGCAAACTTAAAGCCTAACGTCAAATTTAAGAAAAAAAAACATCAAAAATATACTGCAAACTTAAAGCCTAACGTCAAACATAAAAACCATGTGGTGTCTTTTTTTATTCTCAAAATTTGATGTTAGGCTTTAAGTTTGCCGTATATTTTTAAAAATGTTAATAGTATGTATTTTTTTTACAGTAATGCCGATTGGAGATAACACAAACTAGTATAGTATTCGATATTTTTTTTATAATATTAATATATAGTATAGTTTTACTTTTGTGTTATAACTATGTATGATTTTGAGTATAGTATTCTATATTTTTTTATAAAAAATCAACATTTTTATTAAAAAAAATGGACGAGAAACCATCACGGTTTATCAAACCGTGATCTTTTGTTTCAGACCCGTGCATCTTTATCAGTGTACCTTTGTCAGGAGTTAGACAAACCGTGACACTTTAACCAAACCGTGACCTCTAGGTCTTCAAACCGTCAAATTTTAGCTAAAACATGACGGTTAGATCTGGTTTTTTTAAATTTCTTATGGTGCGCTTTAAATTTCCCTATTTTAAAGTGTTTTAAATGTACTATTCACAGAATCTTTGAAAGTAACCCGTGCTTTTTATCAATCACGTTATACACATTTAGACACAGCTGGTACTTGACTCTTGAACATACGTAATAAAAAGTTAGATGAAAAGTCAGGTGCCGTGTTATTTATTATTAGTATTAGAAATAATTGTATAAATGGTCCCATTGTTTCACCATATTACACGTAAGTCCCCAAAAATTGACAATTGCAAAGTTGTTTTAAAATATGGTATAGCCATTACAAGTTTAGTACCTAACTTTTAAAATTCACAAAGCCTTTTGGTCCCAAAATTAAATTTAAAAGTTAATATAAACTTTATAAAACGCATAATAAATAAATGATTTTATCGTCATGAACCAAACTTACAATAAGTACACAAAAGTTTGGATTGACTTGGAAGTTTTTAAATTTTGGGTACAAAACATGCAATCTAGCAAAATCATAAAGATAATTTATGCAATCTTCTCTTATTTATATAATATTAATGATCAACTTTGATATATTTAATGGGTTGTGTTAGTGTTTAGTGGGTCGTACCCACATTTGTCTTTTTCTTAAACTTAAATTTTTATTTTTTATTACTTTTACATCTTTTACAATTTAACACTAACTAGTATTAAGCCCCCCACGTTGCAGCGAGGGTGCAAAATCATGTCAAGTAACACCAATAATGCACCACCGTGAGTTATCACTAACACCAAAAAACTCGGATTAAAAAAAAAATAAAAAATGAAAAAAAACGGAACGTATACATAAAAATATTGAACCACGTATGTGAACCGTAAAATATATAAATTAAAAAGTAAGTTGATCAAGGACCAGCTTATTGCAACAGATCCGTCAAATGAGAAATAATAAGTGAAAAAATGTTAAACCACATACGCATGGTGGTGCGTATTAATTGCTAAAATTTAGACCGGAACGTAAAATATAAATTTGTAAAATATGAAACATATAGGGACCAAAGTTGAAAGTAAAAAGTTTGTTGGGACATGAATTGTAAAAACTGTAAAAGTATTGGGTTGAAATGCAAAAAGTTAAAGATTTAAACAAAAGCAAAAGTTGGTACAACCTATTAAACCAACAGGTACAACTCATGATGAATACCAAATGGTAATATAACTTGATATACTAAACCAATGTTAGGCAATAACATTTCCTATATTCAATATTTATATCTTATTGATGACTTATTTAATTATTGAGTTTATGTAAATTTTGTATGTTTAATTGTTGAACATGCACATATGCATGCATTTTACGTTGCAAATTCTGACTTTGAAATTGATTTCCAATTATATATCTGTTATTTGTTCAAATTTACTCACCCACATTATTTTCTTATCAAAATTTATTTCCAAACCCCTAACATTCAGTTTTTTAACTGTTATCTCTCCGTCCCTCCCTAACTTTTAACCAACTATTAAACACTTAGCATTATTCTCATTCTGCCCTAAACCCCCCATCTAACCACCCCCCCTTTACCTACCCTTATTTTCCTAAATTCTCCCTCCCTTGCTCCAAACCTTTACCACCTTTCACTGTTTCCTTCATTAATCTCTCCACTCCACCCCTTCTACACACCTTCCTCCCATCTTCCTTAAACTGACTCTAAACCAAAAACCTATCTTGTTCTCTCTGTCTTTCCCACACCATACCTTCCACACTTTATTTTTTTTCCCTTATCCCACCCAACTCACTTCCTTGTTCTAGTTTCACCAACATTTCCCTCCCGGTCCCCCACCTTACCACCTAACGTTCCTACTTTTCCGTTATTTGTCACTACTTCACACTGCAACTCCTCTTGACATCTATTATATTCACAGAACCACCTACAATTTGATCCCCACGCCTTTGGCTCCCATTCTCCAATCAAGTACATTCTAATACCCCTTTTATAACCGTACTCATTACCTTGTAAAGATTTCTATAATTATTCTCTTACTGTATTATTCTGTAAATAGAAAATGTATTAATTTTTTCTTTTTGATAATAAGCCTGTAAATTGTCCTTGATTTAATAGATTAATTTATATTTGTTAAAATTTGGACTGCAAATATATTGAAAATTTAGTTGTAAAATTCATAATGATGCAGAATGTAATTGTTTCTCTTGAATATAAAATTCAAGAATTACAACCTAGTCATTATTTATTATATTATATTATTGATTGAAACCCTAAACCAATGTTAGGCAATTTAACATTCTAAAAATGATAGTAAAATATTTATATCTTATAGGAGATGATTAATGTAATTTTATTTGATTATATGATTTTGTATGTTAATGAACGTGCCACACTGATACATTGAGCATGCATGTATGCATGCATAAAATTACGTGTGCATGTTTTTGTTACGAAATTGTAAGATTATTTGATAGTTACTGAATTATAAAGTCTTTCATTACATGAAATGAATAAGTTCAAACATAATCAAACATTACCAAACAAGATTATATTTAGAAACTTTGTATCAAAACGAAAATTAAATTCAAACCTTAAACACCTAAACATAACAAAAGACACAACATTAGCCCTAACCTCAGTTCATCAAGATACTAAATAACCCGATTAAACACCTAACTACTAATTAAAACTAGCTTAATGACTAAGTAAGTCATTAATCCTAAAAACCCGCCACCTAGCCACAACCCTTACACAAATCACCACCTTAACCCGCCACCTAGCTTTACCTTGACACTAACCTCTCCTAAAAACACACCACCTATCCTAATAACTTGACTAAGGAAACCTATAACCACCTCATCACTCTAAACATTAGAGTTAATGATGACAAACTCCACAATCTATTTTTGCAACCTTCGGCCGAGGGAACCACCACAACCACCACTCCCTCTCAGTTCTCAAGTCATCTCCACCACCACGCTCATACTCCCGGTCCTCACCTCATCGCCAACTCTTCCTTTCGGTTCCTACAATCAACACCATCACCACCCTTTGTTCTCTCCACCATCTATTTGGGATCAAACACCAACCGGACTCTCAAGGATTCAACCAAGCTAATCTCTTTGTTCTCTTCATCAAACAAGCTAATCTCTTTAAGAGTGTATATGTGTTTAAATAAACACATACAACCTAACTCTTGAAAGTTAAATCATCAAGAATATTCATAAGAAACTCACCTACATCTGATTTTATTTTAAAAATTAGTAAGAAATGGTGATTCAAAATTGAAAACTTGCAAGTTTTATATAAGCAAGGGTTTAAACAAAAAGATTACAAATAAAAAGGCTAAAAGCCTAGATGTTCTTGATGAATTTGATAAATACCTAAATGACTGTGTTTTTCAGAATAAAGTTAGAAAATTATTGAGAAATACTAGAAATAGTAATTAGTAAATTTGATGTAATAATAATGTGTAGATTAATTTATATAATTAATTCAAGGAAATAAACGAAAATAATTAAACGGAAGCTCCGAACCTGGTAAAAATCTGGAAAAATTATATAATAACCCTGATATTTATAGAAATTAGTGAATAAATTTCGTGACTTGATTCGCATATATGACTGAGTTTTATATTTTAGAATATTCTGTAAATAGAAAATTAAAAAGAATAGCAAAACGGTAAGATAAATCACAGAAAATTTACATAAAATATAATATGTGGAATAGAATAGTGTGTGTATGAATTTTGGAATTTTTCTCTATGTTAAACTATTTCTGCTAATAAATGTAAAATTTGTAAAATTTCTAGGAATATTTGCCTGTTATGAGTTATAATCTGAAATTTTATGAGATGCTATAGATTTCAGAATGTTTAGGCTGGTAAATTTTGGTGAGTTTTGAATAATAGAAGCTATCGAATTAGAATTTTGACAATTGTATGATTTTAAATGCTAAAATTTTTATAGAAATTAGTTTTATTCTAACAAATAATTATTTTTTAGGAATTGTTTGACTTATTGGCTGGAATTAAGGTAAGTAACATAGCCTCTTTTTGATTTATAATTTTTGGGGAAAAAACATACTTTTGTGTTGAACTGGATGCATTTATAAGAAAATTGATTTGTTACTATCATATTGATACAACCATTAATTTGGATGAGGAACCGTCAAATAATATAGGTAGCGCTAGTTAGAAAATACCAACCTGCATATGCTGATATGAGGGAAATGGTGTTATATTATTTGATTGCGTAATTTGTATTTGACAATTATGAATCACTTGACATTTGTGTAGGTTTGGTTGTGAGTTTGATTATATTGCATCAATTCTAAATGATTAATATTGATTAAACCTATGTTCTCACTAACTATTTGTTGACTGTCTTGAGTATGCTTTTTCAGGTTAGGAAAATGTATTATAAACTCGTGTATACCTTCAACATGTATAGTGATCGGCATGGCTACTTAGGAAAGATGTGCATATGGTTGACTATTGACTTGTTTGACTTCAGCCTTTACGTGGACGTTCACGTTCACTACTAGCTGGATATATGTGATGTGGGTTGAAGATATATTTTGATTAGGATTACTATGTATAGGTCTAAAATGTTAGACTAAATTTTGTAATATGTAACCCTTAAAGTTATAAACTAGTGAAAGTAATGTTTAGTTTATTGTTGTGATTGTATGTCGTGATAATGTAACACCCCGAATTTTTATTTAAACGAAAGGAAAAGAAAAGTAAATAGAAAGAATAGATAATGAGCACAAGTGGAGGGGGATAAAGTGTACAAAGTACAAAACCTTATTATTTTAAGGTTTAATGGGGCATGGCCGCCCATCCCTTCTTCACCATCTCCATTCGGCTGAAAGGAAGAAAGAAGAGAGAGAAAGCCCTCGGTTCTAGAGAGAGAAAGAAGAAGAAACAGCTGCAAAGGTGAGTTTTCTCTTATATGAGCTCGGTTTCAGCTGGGTTCGAGTTCTTGACCGAAGTTTTTGGTGTTTAGTGTTTGTTTTCGGATTTAAGAGCTGAATTGAAGGTGGGTCTCGAAGTTGAAGTGTGTTGCTCAAAGGTTGCTCAAGGTGAGGAGAACCCCTCTTTTACTGATTTTCAACTTATTTGGGGCTATTATGCATACCAAGAAAATGTTTTCAAGTAAAACCGTGAATTTCAGCCTATTGTTCGATGATGTTCTGTGTATGTATGTTTTAGAGTTGGTTTATGGGTTAGTGTTGATGTTTAGCATGCTTAGGTGCCCTTAGTATGTTAGATCTGTGCTTGGGTATTATTAGAATGATAATCGGGTGATGTTAGTAGCATAGAAAACATTTCAAAATGTTCTGATGCGCATGAATAGTGGCCCATGCGCCCAGCATGTTGGCCATGCGCCTAAGTTTTGGCCATGCGCCCAAGAGTGGGCCATGCGCCTAAACAGTGTTCCCATGCGCCCAACGTCCAACTGCCTAAGTATGCCCAACCGCCCATACCCCATGCGGCTAAGTGTGAATAATCTAAGTGTAAGCTCAGACGCCCAAATAGTGGCAAAGCGCCTGAACAGGGCAGAAACGCCCAAATAGTGCCCATGCGCCCAAGTGTTAAAACGGCTAATTGTTGATGTGCCTGAACAGGTGCCATGCACCTGCATAGTTGCAAAGCGCTTGAACAGGGCAGAAATGCCCAAACGGTGCCCATGCGCCTAGACTGTTTTACACATAGAATTTTTATGCTCATGCGCCTAAAAAGTCCCATGCACCCATTTTGGACCTAGGATTTTCTAAGTGGTTTTAAGGGGTAAAATAGGGAGATAGGCCTTGTTATGATGTGATGACTTATGCTTGATGTGTGCATGGTGATGTGATGAAATTATGATGTGTATATATGTGAGTGATGTGTTATCTTTCTTCGTCAAAGAGTTTTCAAAACGCACGTATTATGTTTTATAATACATTATGTATGACTTTACGTGGTGTGATGTATGAACGAATAAATTAACGAACGTAAAGTATTATGTAACAAAGTGAAAGATAATGATAAAGTACGAAACGAACGAATACGATAGAGTACAAAATGAACACATGAGACAACAAATGGTGAACATGAAAGTGACGGATGATGAGATCCGTGTCGCGTACCCCGGTATTGTGTCAGTCTTCGGACATGAGTCGGGGGTTTGCTTATCAGGCCCCAGCACAGTATCAGTCTTCGGACATGAGTCAGGGGTATTGCATGAGATAAAATAGGATGATGGGATCTTTGTCGCGTATCCCGGTGCTGTGTCAGTCTTCGGACATGAGTCGAGGGTTTGTGTACAGGCCCCGGCACAACATCAGCTTTCGAGCATGAGTCGGGGATATTGCATGAGACAAGATTCGAGTAATGAAGAGTAGTGAGCGAAGAAATGAATGAATGAATGAATGATGATGTAACGCCCGGAAATTTTCTTTGAAGCCGACGAAAGAAGAAAAAGAAATAAAGTCCAAAGTCGAGGGACCAAAATCGTCAACGAGAGAAACTTTGATGAATGGGAGTATAAAAGGGGGAAGGCCCCTCATTCTTGCCATTTTTTCAGCCAAGAAGAGAGGAGAGGAGAAGAGAAGGAGAAAAAGAGGAGAAAAGCTTGGTTCGGGTGGATTCGAGCGTGGAAATCGTCGTGTAGCGAGTCAAATCGAAGCTCTACTCGACAGGAACGTTTGTGTGAGTTCTAGGACCCCTCTTTTACATGTTTCAATTGATTTTGGGGCTGGAACACATCTGAAAACCCTTTTTTGAGTTTTTTGGTGAAAACCCGTTTTTATGCATGTGTGTATGTGTATGATTCGTTTGAGGCTTGATTTCTTGCTTGGTTATGCTTGAATGAGGTCGTGGTATGTTTCCTTAAGGTTTAGAATGGTTGATTTGAGCTTAAAAGAGGTTTGGAAGGGGTTGGAGGCCGAAAACCCTCGGCTGCAGTCGGGATGAACTGCATTCTGCATCAGCTAGGGCTAGGAGACCGACTGGAGTGCGATTGGAGGCCATACGGCCGATTGGCGTGCGACTGAGGTCCATGCGCACGATTGCCATGCGACTGAGGTCCATACACATGATGGTCATGCGACTGAAGTTCATATGCCTGTAAGGCATGCGATTGAAGGATTGTGCGACTGAGGCCCATTCGCACGAAGGTTAAGCGACTGAAGTCCATGCGCCTGGAGGCCATGCGACTGAGGTTCATTCAAACGAAGGTCATGCGACTGAAGCCCATGCACCTGAAGTCATGCGACTGAAGGCCATACGCATAGAAGCTATGCGACTGAGAGTCCATACGCATGATGTCTATTCGCCCATAGGTCCATTCGCATGATGTCCATTCGCCTAAGTGTTCAGTCGCCTGGAAGGCCATGCGACTAGAGGGTATCTATACGCCCAAGTGGGGCTCATACGCTCGAAAGAACAATGGTTTATCTTATGATCTTCGAGGGAAGGTGCAGTTATGGGTTTTGACTCGGGAGGTTCCCGTAGGCTTGTGTAAGTTGACTTTTGAGGTCATAGACGTTATGTTGGGCATGTTGATGATGGTGTCATGTATGGCGTTATGTGTGATGTTATGCATGGCGGTGCGTGTGATGCATAATATGTATGATGTGTGTGAATGATGTATGATTGATGCGTATGTATGATGATGCCATGTATGGTGATGTGTGTATGTTTATGTTTATGTTCCTGTTATGTATATGTATCTTTCCATGGCTTTACATCGAACATTAATGAATGAAATGAAAGTATTATGTAACGTAAAGTGGAAGATAATGAAAAGAGGAACGTAATGAATGAATGCATGATTTAATGAATGAATGAACGAATGAAAGGCTTGCAAGCATATGTATGAGATGAGCGACTCTGTGTCGCAACAAACTCGAAAGAGGTCCTTGTCACGTACTCCAGTACTGTGTCAGTCTTCGGACATGAGTCAGGGATTTGTGTACAGGCTCCGGCACAGTATCAGTCTTCGGACATGAGTCGGGAGTAGTGCGTGAGACTGAGATGAGATGAAAGAGAAACAAATCGCGTACTCCGGTGCTGTGTCAGTTTTCGGACATGAGTCGGGGGTTTGTGTAAAGACCCCGGCACAGTACCAGTCTTCGGACATGAGTCGGGAGTATGGCGTGAGTTGATGAATGAGAAAGGTAATGATGGAAACAATGAACGTATGAAATGAACGTTAACATAATATCTTAATAATGTACTAAACAGGATCTTTGTCATTCGACCTCAATAATCGTGGCTGAGTGCCACGAAGAGGGTAAAGTCTGACCAGATCTAGAACGGTATGAACGAATGATGAAGATAATAATGATATTATCTATGTGTACGTATGATGTGTGAACGCATGTATGTAACGAATGTTTTTATAAAGAAAGTAAAGAACGGTTTGATGAAAGAAAAGTATGTTTTATTATAAAACTAGAACTCACTCAGCAACGCTGACTTTGATGTGTTTCCAGTTGGCAGGTATGTTGCTGAGGATGGCACGGGGCGACTACTCAGTTCTTTTCGAATAGCATCCATTATATAAGGCTTTTGTAATGAAATGTAAAGTGATATTGAACGGTTGTATTATTTTATTAAAGTATTTTGATGAAATGAAAATGTTGTTTTTAATGATTCCGCTGCAACGTATTGCGAAAGAAAAATGTAATTATATGTTTTATGTACGATGAGGATCCAACTGTAAGCGTCCCGGGAACGGGGCCTTACAAGTTGGTATCAGAGCCAAAGTTTAAGTGAAAGGGGTAAATTTTCAAAATAAACCTTAACTTAAACTGAAAATGGGACGGAAGGGAATGGGATGCCAATCTGAGTAGCTGCGTGCCATCAGGTATTCTCTTAATGATAACCGGTATTATGTGCGCATGTTATGTGGTTTATATGTTGTATGTAGATTTGGATACTGATGTAGTCAGGATAGGTAATGCTCGGGGTATGAAGAGTAAAGTAAGTGGCTAATCACAACTGGCCACTTTAATTAGGGACTTACTATACTTGACATAAACTGAGCTGTTCCTTGAATGACCGTGTTAGTGTTTGAATCTTTCAGTGTGATAGAGAATGGCCGGTGGTAGATCTTCGAAAGCTTCTTGTGGTGGAGGTGGTGGTGGACATGGTGCTGAACCACGGGTCACAAGAGGAAGGCCTAGGGCCGAAGAAGTGGTTCATGAGGAACCCGAGACCCCTCATCTAGAGGGCGGTGATGAGAGTGCTAATCTGAGGGCCTCGATGAGAGAGGCGGTCGTGGAGGAAGTGCATCAGGTCTTGCAGACAATCCTTCCGTCTGTAGTGACCGAAGTGATAAGGACTGTTAGAGATGAGGAGAGAAAGGAAAGGGGTAGACCTACGGGCGAAAGGAGACGGCCCGAGACTGAAACGGTTCTCTCTGATGATGAAGAAGAGGAGGAAGAAGAGCCTGCGCCGGAGGTGGCACGAGGCTGTAATTACGGGGCGTTTCAACGATGCAAGCCCCCTACTTTTGATGGTAATGGCACTGCTGCTGCTGCTCACCGATGGGTGAGGGAAATGGAAGTTGTTTTAAATATCAGCGAGTGCCGAGAAGATCAGAAAGTAAAATTTGCTACCCACTCTTTCGTGGACTCAGCTTTGTGCTGGTGGGACAACATAGTCCAAGTTGAGGGTAGTCGGGCTATTGGAAGGATGAGATGGTCAGAGTTGAAAAGGCTGGTGATTGAAGAGTTCTGTCCTCACCGTGATATATTATTATCAACTCTTAGAGGATTCTATATCATCATCAATTCGAGTGAAACTTAGTGAGTTTGAGAGAACATAATTGTGTTGAGTGAACAAAACCGATCCTGCAATTGGTATCAGAGCTTCTTAGGCTCTTGATTGTAAGATCTTACCATCCAAATCAACCTTTTCTTCACTCATACTTTCACCTCACTCAAAATGGCCCTCGACCAAAAATCATCTAAAGGTGAAATAAGAACATTGTCTAAAGCACCCATCATCACCCCTGAAAACTTCAGATCTTGGAGCAGACGTATTGAAGGCTTTATTAGATATCAAGATAGCATGATGTAGAAATCTATCACCAATGGCCCTTACAAGCCAAAGGTTGCAGCACCGGCTGGAAATGGTGCTATGATAGAGAAGGCTGTTGAAGACTATTTTGATGAAGACCACAAGCGACTAGAGATCGATAGAAAAGCAATGACTGTTCTTATGGCTGCCATACCCAACTGCATCATGGTGGGTTTTTAACATTTTCAGTCAGCCAAAAAACTCTTTGATGCTTTGTCTCAGATGTATTCCAGCTCAAATGACTCCAAGAAAGATTCCCTGAAGCAACAATTTAAAAACTTTACTTACATTGCTGGAGAGACCCTCAGCCAGCAATACTTCAGGTATATGGACCTTATTTCATCACTCCAGTCTATAGGAGTGACTCTTGAGATGAGAGATCTCTCAAGAAAGTTCATGAGTGCACTCCTAAATGAGTGGACTTTCTACTGTGTCTCTATCAAGAGGTCAGAGAACTTAAACTCTCTCATAATGATTGAACTATATGGTATCCTTGATGGATACCGTGTAGTGATAGAAAACAAGAGAGGCCAACAGGTGAGCAGACCTTCAAGCTTTCTTGCTAGCAATTCTTTAATGGTTGCTGAAGGCTCAAGACCCCCCAACCTCAGCAGTACCTGACTTACTCCCAGCAGCCATCATGTTCTTCTGGGCCATACATTACCTTTCCTGAGACTCCAAGGTCTAAACAGGCTTAGTCAAGTCCTTTCCAGGATAGTTGTGCCTTTGTCTCAAGAAATGGGCATTCTAGTGATTTTCAGTTTTGCTTTGATGATCTAGAGTGTTTTAGCCCAAATGATGTCGAGTACATAGACATTGTCCAACAGATGGCTCTGTTAACTTATAGGGGGAAGAAGTTCTTTAAGAGAACTAGAAGGCAATTTACCAAAAACCCAACTAACAGCAAGTTTGGGTTTCACAAGACAAAGGCTAAATGTTATAACTGTAACCAATTTGGCCACTTTGCCAGGGAATGCAAGGCCCACAAATCAAATCCAGGAACCTTTCAAGCCTCCATACATCCTATCACACCAAAAACAATCGGAAAGCCAACTGAACAGCATACATGCACTGTTGCTCAAGAAGTGGACTGGAGCTTCATGGTGCAAGATGTAACCCCTGCTCAAGCATTGATGCCTAGAACTGATGACAACAAGGTATTTGAACATCTCTGTACTCCAGCTTGCATTGCTAAAGTTAAATTTATCAGGATTACAATATGGAAATTAAATCTGATATTGAGTCTTTAAATATCCTTAAGAGTGATTTTAAAAGGGCTGAATCTAATTATAAAATGAAAATTGAAGAGTTGGAGAAAACTGTATTCTTTTGAAAACATGAACATACCAACTATAAGACTCAAAAGAAAGATTTAATCTCCAAATTGAGTGAGGCTCAAGTCCAGCTTGTCACGGCTGAGGGTCAAGCAAGGAAGCATGCTATTTCTGAGCAAAACTTCCAAGCCACTCTTGCATCATCCTCCCACTTAAAGATTTGTTATCAAAATAAAAGTGGGTTGGGAACCAATGAAATTGCTCCACCACATTCTTATGAGTCTATTAGACAACCAAGATGTGGGACTGAAGAGAAAGAGGTTCTAACTGTTGACCCACCAGCCCATGAGTTGAAGGATGATACAACTATGGAGACCATCACGGGGAAGAATCAGGTAAATCAACCCATATTCACCAGTGATGATCAACCCCTAACCACCAAAGCCAGAAGAAACAGGGCTAAGGTAGCCAGAAAAACTTCCAAGAAAGTGACTGAATCCAAGTTGAAGATAGACCCAAAACAAAAGGGTGTGTTCATTTTAGCTGGATTCCAAGTGGTTGGAAACCCTGATCCTGGAAAGAAGTGTAGTACTAGCACTCCTATCATGCTGAAGGACCAGAAGTTAAAAGGAATGACTGTTGATAAAGACAAGAAGAGTAAGAAACAACAGTCCTCAAATTCCCCAAAGATTAACATTGCATGCATAATGTATGGTCTGCAAAACCATATGGCTAAAGATTGTTACTACAATCCTGCAAGAACACATTATGCAAATAATGTTAAGCAAGAAGGAGTCAAGGAGGGTTTCATATTTGGATCTTATAACATGGTCCAAATGATGATGAAAGGAAAGCTTGTTTTTGAAGCAAAGTTGCTTTCAGAAGAAACTCATTCTTTCGAAGGGAAAATAGCTACGGAAGATAAGGCTAAGAAAATTCAAAAGAACAAAGGAGTTCATTTGAAACCTTCCGAAAAGAAGACTGCTTCGGTAGAAAAGTGAGGAAAGCTTCTTCCGAGAAGAAAGAATCCTCAGAGTATACCATGCTGCACAAGCTTCATCAAGCTCATTTACTTTGAATAGCCAAGGGATGGATTGGAAGATCAAACAAGATGCTGGAACCAAACCTCTTCTTCAGAGACAGCTATTGAACCCTCTCCTATATCTTTTGGTTCAATTATGTCATCCTCATTGGTAGAACCCAAGACCAGCAAGGCTTTGGTTTCCAATCAAAACTAACTTTTTCACCTTATGTGCAGGGACATCCACATGACAAGAATAACAATGTGTGGATTGTAGACAGTAGATTGTCCAGGCACATGACTGGGAACAGATCTCTCCTTCAACAATTTCAACATTTTGACCTGTTCAATTTAGAGGTGAGACAGGAGGATACATTTCTGGCAGAGGAAGTGTATCCAACGGCAAGTTAAGAATCGAAAAAGTAAACTTTGTCAAGTAGCTTGAACATAATCTTTTAAGTGTTTTCTCAGTTTTGTGATCAAGAGCACCAAATGCTTTTCACTGAACATGAGTGTATTATCCTCAAACCCGAGATGGCAATTCCTCAAGAATTGGCGCTTCTTAGATATCCCAGGAAAGGGGATATGTACAAGCTGGAAATAAACAATGCTTTCCCATTGGGTGAAGTATCATGCTTTCTTTCCAAAACTAATGGTGATGAGTTAACTCTGTGGCATAAACGAATGTGTCATGTTAATTTCAAAACCATGAATAAATTGGTTAAAAATAACTTGGTACATGGTTTACCTAAAAAGAAATTTTTCTGCATAGATAACTGTGTTGCATGTCTAAAAGGGAAGCAATATAGAATATCTCATAAATCCAAAGTAGTTAACTCTATCACCATTCCATTACACTTATTGCACATAGATCTATTTGGTCCCACAAGTATAATGAGCATTGGAAGGAAATCATACTGCCTTGTGATTATTGATGATTTTACTAGATTTACATGGGTATTCTTTTTAAAAACTAAAGATGAAACTGCTGAAACTTTAAAATCTTTTATTCTTAAAATAGAAAATCAAATTGATCACAAGGTTAAGATAATTAGAAGTGATCAAGGGACTGAGTTTAAGAATTAAGTTCTTGACTCATTTTGTAACCCTCAAAAGAGATTGACATACAATATAGTGCTCCTTGAACTCCTCAACAAAATGGTGTTGCTGAGAAGAAAAATTGGACACTTAGAACTATGTTACCTGATTCAAAGCTACCTTTAACATTCTGGGCAGAAGCAGTCAGCACTGCATGCTATGTCCATAACAGAGTTCTTGTAGTTAAGCCACATGGAAAAACCCCTTATGAGCTATGGAACAAGAGGCCACCGTTCATTGGCTTTCTCAGGTCCTTTGGCAACAGGTGTACCATACTTAACACAAAGGACAATTTGGCAAAATTTACTGAAAAATCGAATGATGCTATCTTTGTTGGATATTCCTCTACCTCTATTGCTTATAGAGTGTATAACATTAAAATCAACAATTTGAATAATCATCCAACATTGTTGTTAATGAGCACACTCCTTGGGTTAGGGGGAATGGCCGTGATCATATTTTTGATTTAGAGCTTTTTCCAAACTATTCTAAACCTTCTTGTGAGAATGTTTCAGCTGGAACAAGTACTCAAAGTGATTCTGATGATGACCAACTGTTTGAGTTACCCAGACCTCTTTCAAGTTCTTCAAGAGTTGTTGCAAATCAAGCTCCCATGATTGGCAGATCTAATAGCATAACTATCTTAGAAACAAGTGGAGATGTCTCTGAAGGCGTGAGAACAAGGGGACCAACATTTTCAATCTTGATCTATCCATACAACTGGATGTGATTCCTAGGCTTAGGATTCATAACACTCATCCAGCTGAGAACATCATTGGAGATGTCTCTGAAGGCGTGAGAACAAAGGGACAAACTCACAATGGGAATGTCTACCTGTACTCATGCTTCCTATCTCAGATGGAGCCCAAGAAGGTAGAAGAAGCCTTGAAGGATAGTAGTTGGGTTGAATCAATGCAAAAAGAATTGATCCAATTCAAAAGACAAAAGGTTTAGAACCTATGTCCATTACTATCTAGTCAAGTACCAATAGGCATAAAATAGGTATTCAGGAACAGGAGAGATGATAGAGGCTTAATCATCAAGAACAAGGCAAGACTGGTAGTTCAAGGATACACTCAAGAGGAAGTAATTGATTACACTAAATACTTCCGACTCATTTCCTTAATCATTTTACCAATTTCACTGCCATAAGATTCCTTCTTCTTCAATTTACCTAAAATCAAACTTTTCCTCTATAACTTTCTTGAACAAGGGCACTACCCTTTTCCTTTATAACCAATTCGCACTCCTTGACTCTTCCAAGGATGCCTACTTCTCTGAAATCAACTCCTTCCTTACCCAATCCACCTATTACACTGCCCTAACTGTCAACCCCATTGTTTACTCGAACCACATGGCAGAATTTTGGGGCAACTGTTAGTTTGAAACCCTGAATGGAGTTAGGGTTATTAGGTCGAGCATTTGTGGTCAAGAACTGATCATTTCTGAACAGATAATCGGGGAGCAATTATAGCTTCTTGATGAGGGCGCTCCTACGAAATTCCCCATATTAACCTAGATGACACATATATCCAGATGGATATGGTTGTGATGTGAGCAGGTAACTGTGTACAAGTTCAAATTCTCTTACAACTGGAAGTTCCTGCTTCATATTGTCCTTCACTGCCTGTCAAACAAGTCTGGGGGATGGGATCAAATTCTCTACGAACTAGGATGCCTAGTTCACAGGTTAGTAAAAGGCCTCAGGTTCAACTACTCAAGGTTTTTGCTGACCAATCTCATACGAAACCTTCAAATAGAAACATTTTATATGTATCTCCGGTTCATTTTGTCACACCCCGACCGATGGCGGAATCATCGGGGCGGATGAATGGGAGACGATTGTTCATAGCACATGGAACTAATTAAATTGAAATTAAATATCATTAATCATTAAACTTTACAAGACAATTAAATCATCACAAAACAATCAAGATACAACCAATAACATAAGATTTTCAATTAATCTAGGTCCAGGTCCTATATGAGCACAAGAAGATCTTCAAGTATCAAACCTAAAACAAGTTAAAAATAAAGGTTCAACTATAAAGTTGGTGAGTTCCTATGGTTTAAACACACGCATATATGTATATATATAAAACGGTTACAAGTAGCAATTCATGTCAATGGTTACGAGTTAGCAAGCTTATAGAACACACACAGTTACAACCAAACCTCGACTTGATTACAAGTATATAAAATTGGCTAAGTGTACTTGGTTCCCATGATGAACAAGCATACGTCATCAAGAGTCGGCAATACATCGACTTTAGCACCAAATAGGCTTGTCAGGCCCCAAGATTTAAGACGTCGCCAGGCTAGCAATAGTTAATGATTGTAAACAAAATATGTATCTCATATAAGACTTACAATAACACAAATAACCATGACAAACAGGTAAAGATAAATTGCATGTGCATTTACAAGTATTAAGATGTTTACAAGTGTAAGTTTATAAGGTTAACATGTTTCACCCCAAAAGGTGTGAAATAAAGTAAAAAAGGGCATGAAGAACTCACAAGATATATATAAGGTGATGATAACAATTTAAACGAGGCTCCAACGATTTCTTTTACAAGTTACCTAAACGTATTGATTCCAAGATTAAGTTTAATAATATGATTAACAATTAGACGTGAACTAGGGTTTCAATTGGAATTGAGGGGGGGGGTTAAGTAATTAAATAAAATGATGAATGTTTATGTTTTGGTTTAACAAAGATGGTATAAATCAATTAAGACCAAGGATAATTAAAATGATTCAATAATTTCATTTAATGATTTAATAGAATTAGATATAATGTGTGAAATGAATTAAATGATTTAATAATTAATTATCTAAAACTTGATAAAGGTGATTAATTGAATACTTATTAAATGACTTTGAAATTATCTATAATCATTTTATAAAGTTTTAACTTTTTAAATGATTTATTATAAAGATCTTATAATACAAAACTTTAAGAATAACGTATAATAGAAAGTTGTATTGTTTTATAAGTTTTAAGAACTTAAATAAAATCTTAAGAAATAACTTTATTAAATAATTATATATAACATGGTTAAATAAAAAAGTGAATAACTAATTATTTAAATAAATATTTAAATAATTATTTATTTAACATATTGATTGATAATGTTTCAAAATAATCACAATTTGAAATAACGTGATTTAAACAATGAATATTTAAAGGAACGTTTGGACAAATAATTTATTAATTACTATTTAAAATAAAAAATGAAAAAAATTTTATTAAAAAAAATATTTAATTATTTAAATTTAGATAAAAAATACAAAAATGATTTGATGACTTTAAAAATATTAAAAGTTTATAAAATCCATTTTTATAGTTATTAAAAATTTTCTACAATTAATTTAAGGGCTAAAAAGCCTTAAAAATAATATATGAGGGTGCCCGGGTTCGAACCCGGGACCTCAAGGTTGATATGTAAGTGGGATCGGTAAACCAGGGCCTTAGCCGCGTGTAATATCCGGTTCTATGACCTTAAGAACATCACCCATTAGAAATCCTCAAATTTATATAAACCCTAGATTACTCAAATCCAAATTGAACAGCGAGTCGAGAGTTTCAACTCGATTAACCTTAGGACTTTTGATCCCTAAGGAAAATCGAGTTAAATGATGTATTGTACTTAATTGATTAGGCTCGATTTGTAGTATTTAGGCTCGGTTTTGTCTCGGCTATCTTGCGACGAACAAAGATCAAAATTCGATTGATTGAGTAAGTTTAACACGAATTGTGGTTCACAGGAGGTTGGAAGGGGTCGAAGGCACCTTTGCCCTCTGTTAAATAGCTTCGATTTGGCACGGTTCATCTAAGCACTTTCGAGTTGAATGCGAATGTAATGAGGTTCAATTCGATGTTTAATTCGACGTTTCATATGAAATTGTAATCATTGGAGAATTAGAAACAGTTTGTTGATCGTGAAGGCTTGATTAATGGTGTTATTAACAAGTTTTAATTGCCGAACCGACTGGGACTTTGATTATACTCGGTTTCGACTTCCAAACAGTCCATAACCGGACTATAATCAAACTATAGCACATCTAAAGGTTCGAAACCGATGAACGACATGATTTAAAACGGTTTTTGGGTGAAATTTCAAAGGATTTTGGTGTTTTACCCCTTGCCGGAGCCGACCGGAGGGTGGCCGGAGTTTGGGTCGCCGGAAATACGGGCAAGGGGGCAGTTTGGGTGTTTCAAAAGAACTTACAACTTTGGTCCCTGATGTTTAAATTGTTTGTTATTTTATGTAAAAACTTTTAAATTAAGTTTTGGAAATTACAAAGTAAACCCTAGACTTATATAAACTAATTTGAATAATAAAACAAATTAATTAGTTATTAATCTTTAAAACTTTTATAAACTTGTAAACCTTATAACTTGGTTATTTATTTTTTTCTAATAAAAATTCATGACTACTAATAAAAATTTATAAGTTTATTAAAAGTCATTTTATAACTTAAGCCAATGGCTCCTGTTGACATCTCTGTTAACCCCACAGGTGATGAACCCACAAGGAATAACCTCCATAATGCCAAATCTACCTTCCTACCCCATCAAAATTACCTATCAGAGACGTTCCAAACGAACCCTTGTTCAATCTCCTCTGATTGAACAAGTCCCCCCTGTTCAATCCAAAAAGGCTAGAGTGGAAACATGTGCACTCAGTCTGAGGTCCCACCTTCCTTCATAATAGACCTCAATATGGGTATTGAGTCTGCTCGGTATCAATCCCATGAGCCCCAAACCCAAGCTGAAAACCTTCAAGATGAGTCTCTATACTCTCCTAAGCAGCCAAAAAGGGATAACCCTATCATAGGGTCAATGCCATTAAACATTGATCAAGGTCCTGAGTCATTAGGTATAACTTCCATATCCCTTTTAATAGGAACCGACGAGGAGCTCATGTCTCTTCAAATACATGAGGTTGATCCACAACACCCACCTAAAGATCAACTGAGCCTAGATAGATCTCTGATGGGATCTTCTATTGAACAGTCGGGAAAGGAGAAGAAGCTAAAGGAGAAAAAGAAGAATGAAGAAGAAGCTAAACTTTTGGTTGTCAAGAAAATGGGTGATAAAGCCTGGATGAAAGATTATCTCAGGGCCCATGGCTTCTCCGGTAGGCAAGTCGGTCCCATGTCTAAAAAGACCCTGCAACGACATGTCAGTGACATCAAAGCTGACATTGGCTCAGGAAAAGGAAAGAGATGTACACAAGAGTACAGGGGATGACTTCTAGGCCAACACCACAACCAGAACCTCAACCTGAACCAATCCTTTTCCCTTTCCCCATCAAAACCAAGCCAACCACTGAGCCATACACCCCTGAACCCACAATCATCCATGCCCTCTTCCTCACCCACTCAATCACAACAATCACTACAACTACCCATCCTCAAACACAAAACACTCCCTAGAACCCAAACATCACATACCCAACAACCACCTAAGTCATCCTCTCAACCATCCAAACCTCTTTCCTTAGAGGAATTCAAGGAGATCAAGAGGAAGCTCATCAACTAAACCACCTTGAGTGATATCTCTTGTGAGGAGGGGTCCATCAAAATAACCTTCTTTGATGGCTTCTCATGTTTCCTCACAAGAGAACAATTCCTTGATCTGCCTAGAGGAGCACTGGACCAAACACTTAAACTCTTGGCAATCAACTCTGACACTCTTGGAGAAGAAGAGAAGTTGCTGAGAAGAAAGCTGTTGACTTTACTGGGCACTAGGAATGGAGACAAGCTATCATCTCAACCTCTCATTCCTAGAAAGAAAATAGTCCAGTGGAGATTCGAAGACTCTTCTCACAACTTTGTTATGGAAAGAGAGAATGGTGAAATCAACAGGCTCAATGCCTCTTCTCTATTACACTTAATCATATTTGACATTACTGAGTTAGCATAGAAACCATTCTTCAATCCCTCCAAATCTGAGGTAGCTGCTCACATTAGGAATCATCTAAGCAGCCTTCATCTGGTTGAACTAAATACAAGAGTTATGATTGAAGAAGGGTTGAAGATGAGAGAGAAGGAAAAAGGGGAAGGGTCAGCTACCATAGGCAAAGCCTTTTGACAAATGGTTGAAGGCTCTGAACTGGAATCTATAGTTAGATGGGAGTATGACTACAACTCCCATCAACTAACTGTCTTCAGAGGGCCACAACAGAGGGTACATATCATTCAAAGTGACAGACTGGATCTTCTGTCTACGTATGACTTGTACAAACTTCTCAGCACCACATCTGGAAAGAACAAGGAAGCAGATAAGTATTTTCTCTTCCTGGTGCTGAAAGTTTTAAGAAGTAGAAACAAGTGAGGTTTTGGTAGCATTAGTCTTGGGGGGTTTGTTGGATCAAGTAAGGCCGGTGCAACCAAAACAAACACTTAGACAGTCTTGGTGCAACTGATGAAGAACTTCCAAAGGCAAAAGCAGAACTTCCAAAGGCAAATGCTAAGCTTCAGGAGGTCAAGTCTGAAAAAGCTTCCGAAGAGGAACTCTAACTTCCGAAGACAAAGTCTTCCTTCTTCCAAAGTTCAACCCTTAGAAGAGTTCAAGATAGTGACTTCCAAAGCATGAAGGTCTGAAGAACATCTCAAGCCTCGGAAGAAGTAGCCTCGGAAGAAGTATAAGTGGCTTCGGAAGAACTTGTTCTTTTGAAGCCAATCAACCTTCGGAAGAACCTACTATGAACCAGTGGACATAAGATACTGCATGGTGCTTTTTCACGCCCATGTAGTTGACCATACTTTATTCCACTGTTCGTTTCTTATCAGTTAGTATAGTTACCAACTTTAGTTGGTGACAAAAGGTAAGTCATGGAAATGTCATGACTACCAAATATTTAAGATACCTTACTTCTAGTAATGTAGTATTTGTCTAGTTGTAAGTTCCAGTTGGTAATAAAGTGTATCAGACTGTAGATAGTAGTATATACAGTTTCTCAATGTAACTCATGTAACATGGTTGTAAGAGTCTTGTAAAACTTTAAGTTGAGAAGTAATATATACAAGTATTTTGAAAAACCATTCTCTTGTGTTTTGCTTATTTATACTTAGTATATTATTATCAACTTTTAGAGGATTCTGCATCATCTATACGAGTGAGACTTAGTGAGTTTGAGAGACCATAATTGTGTTGAGTGAACAAACCCGATCCTGCAACTTTCAATATAACTTTGTCTCCCACCTCAAACTCCACTTGTCAATACGTTTTCTTCCAATGTCACCCTAGTACACTAGTATCTACACTTCCTTCCATGAGCATTTTGTAAGGGAGCATACTAATACCTTCGTGGAAGCTACTGTTGTAAGAGACCTCCACTAAAGGTAAGTGATTGCCCCCACAACTGCCAAAGTCAATTATATGCCCTTGTAACATAACCTACAGGTTTGGGTAGTTCTTTCGGACTCAGCATCCGTTTGAGGATGGTACGTCATGCTAATGTGCAATTTGATCCCTATTTCATCATTAGACTTCTTTTACAACTTTGATACATATATGGTGTCCTATCTAAATAATAGACATTGTACACCATGTCTTGATATAATCTCCTTAGGGAACAAGTCCATTAATTTCTCAAAAGTATATATATCTCAATGCACAATCACCCATATAGTGTCATAACCCTTATCCATCTTGGAAAGCTTGGTTTTAAAGTCCATAGTTATGTGTTCCCCACTTCAACTCGAGAATCTTTAAAGGCTACATCTTAGCATACCATTTCTTGTGTTCCATCTTAACTTGTAAGCATGTAAAGAATTTACTAACATACTAGTTTACATCCCATTTCTTTCCCGACCACTAATTATCTTTCTTTAATTCTTGGTACATTTTAGTGGTACATGGATGAACACTTTATCAGGATTTGTAGTCCTCCTCAAGAATGTTTACCTCTAAGATCACCATAGCGGGGTATCCACATACAACCCGACTTGGTTTTAACGCCATGAGTGTTATCCATCAGACCTTCTACTTATCCTAAATTCATTCTTTCTAATTTGATCTAGCCTAAGTGCATCTTGTTGTACTCTTCGAAACTACTCCATAACATCCAAAGTTACTATCAACTAGTATTACTTTACCCATATGGGTTTTGTTCTTTCTTTACGCATTATATATTTAGCCACAAGTTAGCCTTCCTCTAGTGATGCTGAATCTCATAATCATAATCTTGAATTAGCTCCAACCACCAATATTGCCTCATATTCATATCTTTCTCCTTAAAGAAGTATTTCAAACTTTTATGATCTGAGTAGGTACTAAATTTCATCACATAAAGATAGTTCCTCCATATTTTAAATCCAAATATTATAGCGCCAAGCTCCTGATCATGGGTGTGGTAGTTATCTTCATGAGGTTTTAGTAGTCGTGAGGCATAAGCTATACCTTCCCTTTCTACATTAGGACATACCTCCATCCATGATAAAAAGAATCGGAATACACTCCTACGCCCTTGTTTCTATAAGGAAATAACACTTGAGCTTAGGTTAATGTCTTTTTAATATTCTAAGAAAGCATTTTCATGCTTTGTATCGCATCTAAATTATATATCTTTCTTTGTTAATTCTGTCAACAGCTGGTGAGCTAGCAATAAATTACCAAGTGTGTGCTGGATGAGTTTATCGGACAAAAATACACAAGACACATCTCCTTTAGCGAGCGAGAATGCACATGCGTGCATTCTTTAATGGTGAGTAAGTAACAAATGCAAAGTCCTATCTAGCTTGCAAGACTTTGAGCTTTATCTTTCGCATGTGAACTTTAACAATTTGGCCCCTCGTTATATTCTTTAGCTATTACCATAATCATCTTTATCATTGGTTAATACTGTATCATAACAATAATGTTACTTTAACTCTTTTTACTGTTATATCACTTTCGCTTACTTTTATTCATTCCCTACTTTAACACTTTTTCTTTATCATCATTGTAAGGCCCCGTTCCCGGGACGCCTACAGTTGGTCATTCATCGCACTCAAAACATATAATTACATTTTTCCTTTCATAAACGTTGCAGCGGAAACATTAAAACACAATTTCATTCCATCAAAATACTTTTGCACAATATTACAATCGTTCTTTTAACAATATCATTTTACATTTATTACAAAAGCATTAAACATAAGGATGCCATCCAAAATACGCTGAGTAGCCGCCCTGTGCCATCCTCAGCAACATACCTGCCAACTGAAAACACATCAAAGTCAGCGTTGCTGAGTGAGTTCTAGCTTTATATTAAAACTTACTTTTCTTTCGTAAAACCATTCTTTACTTTCTTTAATAAAAATATTCGTTACATACATGCGTTCACACATCATACGTACATACAGATAATATCATTATTATCTTCGTCATCACGTTCGTTACATTCATCATTTATCATACATCATTATCTTTCACTTCATTCTAGATCCTGTCAGGCTTTACCCTCTTCATGGCACACAGCCACGATTACTGAGGTCGAATGACAAGGATCCCATTTCGTACATTATTAGGATATTTCGTTAACGTTCATTTCATACATTCGTTCTTTCATTCATCTCTTTGCTCATTACTCTTTATTACTCGAATCTTGTCTCATGCAGTATCCCCGACTCATGCTCGAAAGCTGATGTTGTGCCGGGACCTGCTCACAAGCCCCTGACTCATGTCCGAAGACTGACACAACACCGGGATACGCGACAAAGATCCCATATGAGTCAATCACAGGGATTGAACTCCATCCGAGTCTGTTGCAACACAAAGTCGCTCACCTCATTATCTCGTCTCATGCAATATCCCCGACTCATGTCCGAAGACTGATACTGTGTCGGGGCCTGATAAACAAACCCCGCCTCATGTCTGAAGACTGACACAGTACCGGGATACGCGACACGGATCTCATCATCCGTCACTTTCATCATATGCAATACTCCCGAATCATGTCCGAAGACTGATACTGTACCGGGGCCTGCTCACAAACCCCCGACTCATGTTCGAAGACTGGCACAATACCGGAGTACGCAACAAGGACCTCCTTCGAGTCTGTTGCGACACAGGGTCGCTCACCTCATACATATGCTTGCAAGCCTTTCATTCGTTCATTCATTCATTCATTCATTAATGCATGCATTCATTCATTACGTTCCTCTTTTCCTTATCTTTCACTTTACGTTACATAATATTTCATTTCATTCATTAACGTTCAACGCAATGCCATGGAAAGATAAACATACATAGTAAGGAACATAAACATAAACATAAACATACAACATCATCATACATACGCATCAATCATAAATCACATCACACACATCATATACTATGCATCACACGCACCACCATGCCTAACATCACACATAACGTCATACATATCATTATCATCAACATCATCATCATCATCATGAGCTCATCATCCTGCGTCACCTTATACCGTCCATGCCCTTCACATCATCAAGGAATTTCATCTCGGCTATCATTTCTGAACACTTAGGCGAATGGGCATCTATGCGAATGGACCCTATGCGAATGGACTATGGGCGAATGGACATCTATGCGTATGGACTCTCAGTCGCACAACTTTCATGCGTATGGCCTTCAGTCGCATGACTTCAGGCGTATGGGCTTCAGTCGCATACCCTTTGTGCGAATGAACCTCAGTCGCATGGCCTCCAGGCGCATGGACTTCAGTCGCATAACCTTCGTGCGTATGGACCTCAGTCGCACCATCTTTCAGTGGCATGACTCCCCAGCACATGAACTTCAGTCGCATGACCATCGTGCGTATGGACTTCAGTCGCATGGCAAGTGTGCGCATGGACCTCAGTCGCACTCCAATCGGCCGAATGGCCTCCAATCTCCCTCCAGTCGGTCACCTAGCCCTAGCTGGTGCAGAATGCAGTTCACTCGACTGCAGCCGCGGGTTTCGGCCTCCAACCCCTTCCAAACCTCTTTTAAGCTCAAATCAACCATTCTAAACCTTAGGGAAACATACCACGACCTCATTAACCAAGCAAGAAATCAAGCCTCAAACGCATCATACACATACATACATACATAAAAACGGGTCTTCACCCAAAAACTCGAAAATAGGTTTTCAGATGTGTTCCAGCCCCAAAATCTGTTGAAAACGTGTAAAAGAGGGGTCCTAGAACTCACCTTAACGATCCCGACGAGTAGAGCTTCGATTTGACTCGCTCCACGTCGATTTCCACGCTCGAATCCACCCGAACCAACTTTTCTCCTCTTTTTCTCCTTCTCCTCTCCTCTCCTCTCTTGGATGAAAATGGGAAGAATGGGGGTGTTTTCCCCCTTTTATACTCCCGTGCATCGAAGTTTCACTCGTTGGCGGGTTTAATCCCTCGACTTCGGACTTTATTTCTTTTTCTTCTTTCGTCGGCTTCAAAGGAAATTTCCGGGTGTTACAAGTCCACCCCCCTTAAATGGGTTTCGTCCCCGAAACCTGTTACTCCTTAAACCGTCGCGAGCAATTCGATCTCATCTCTTTTCCAGTCTCTCACCTGGAATTCAATCGCGCTACGTCGTTTATCAACATACGACTTCTGGTTTATCTCTGGCTACTTCCCCCAGGGCATTGATCCTTTCGGGCTTCTCAGTCGTAGTCTCAGTCACCTCAATATTCCCCATACGTCATTTGGTGCTCGGCCTTCACTTTTATACAAGTAAAGCATTTACTCACTTACTCCATCATATTACGCTTTATACCCGGCCACCGATAATCCTTACTCGCGTCTCGATTCATCTGACGGCTGAGATATTGGTATATCCACACACCTTACATCGACCAAATAGGCGATACGTCTACGCCTCATGGATCGCTAACTCCTTCACCTTATGATGTACGCCTATCCACCCAAGTCTGTCCTGAACGGTCTAGCAAGAACGAACGCTTCCTCAATTCTATCCCGCAATCCTCTAGGGCATCTAGGTAACCTAGCGGATTCATTAACAGCAATCTCTACATCGAAGGACTCATCGATGTTCCTTCTCCTAACATGCCACATTCTACATAAAGCAGTAGGAACGAGACTACTACTAGCATCGCATTCAAATCATAGATGCACAAATTTTAAATTACCAGAAACTACCTGACGTCAAGTCGAAGTCCGCTCTAGCCTCCTCTCGGCCATGGAAAAAGCTCTAACCTTTACCCTCTGTTCCCTTTCCTCGCACTGGAGCCTCCTGCCTTCTGCTTCTTACAATCCCTGCTCAGGTGTCCAGTCTCGCCACAGTCGTAGCACTTAGCCGTGCGGCAATCCCTCGCCCTGTGGCCTTCCTTCCCACACTGGAAACAGACGTTCAATCCCCACTTGCATTCCCCCTCATGGTCTCTACCACACTTTCTGCATACTTCTCCTTTTCTTTCTATTCGCTTCCGATCATCGTCCCTCGACGTCGTACCTTCATACACAAATCCACCATCATTGTCTCGCCTTCCTTTCCCCTTCTTAGCATAGGCTCTCTCCTCCCCTTCGTCTGTCATCGCCATCGCCCGCTCGTCGTACAACCTTCCCGCCAGGTCAACTGCCGACCTAAACGTGCTCGGTCGGGCAGCAATCATGTGCCTGCGGATGTCCGTCGGCAAGCCCTGAATATACCTCTTGATCTTTCGCGAAAGAGGTGTCACCTGATCCGGAACCAGCCGCGCCATTTCATTAAACTTGGTAGTGTATTGCTGATGCGTCATTGTTCCCGCTTCCAGCATCAGGAACTCTCTTTCAACTTTATCCATCTCTCGGTGAGGACAGACGTCCTTAATCACCAGTCTCTTCAACTCTGACCATCTCATCCTTCTGATAGCCCTGCTTCCCTCAACTTGGACTATGTTGCCCCACCAGCACAAAGCTGAGTCCACGAAAGAGTGGGTAGCAAATTTGACTTTCTGATCTTCTCGGCACTCGCTGATATTTAAAACGGCTTCCATTTCTCTCACCCATCGGTGAGCAGCAGCAGCAGTGCCATTACCATCAAAAGTAGGGGGCTTGCATCGTTGAAACTCCCCATAGTTACAGCCTCGTGCCACCTCCGACGTAGGCTCTTCCTCTTCTTCTTCCTCTTCGTCATCAGAGAGAACCGTTTCAGTCTCGGGTCGTCTCCTTTCGCCCGAAGGTCTACCCCTTTCCTTTCTCTCCTCATCTCTAACCGTCTTTATCACTTCGGTCACTACAGACGGTAGGATTGTCTGCAAGACCTGATGCACTTCTTCTATGACCGCCTCTCTCATCGAGGCCCTCTGATTAGCATTCTCATCACCGCCCTCCGGATGAGGGGTCTCAGGTTCTTCATGAACTACTCTTTCAGCCCTAGACCTTCCTCTTGTGACCCGTGGTTCAGCACCACGTCCACCACCACCTCCACCACGAGAAGCTTTCGAAGATCTTCCACCAGCCATTCTCTAAACGCACTGAAAGATTCAAACACTAACACGGTCATTCCAGGAACAACTCAGTTTATGTCAAGTATAGTAAGTCCCTAATTACAATGGCCAGTTGTGATTAGCCACTTACTTTACTCTTCATACTCCAAGCATTACCTGTCCTGACTACATCAGTATCTAAATCTACCAGCAACACATAAACCATATAACATGCGCACGTAATACCGGTTAACTTTACAAAAAAAAAATACCTGATGGCACGCAGCTACTCAGATTGGCATCCCATTCCCTTTCCGTCCCAATTTCAGTTTAAGATTAGGTTTTTGAAAATATTTACCCAATTCACTTAAACTTTGGCTTTGATACCAACTTGTAAGGCCCCGTTCCCGGGACGCCTACAGTTGGTCATTCATCGCACTCAAAACATATAATTACATTTTTCCTTTCATAAATCGTTGCAGCGGAAACATTAAAACACAATTTCATTCCATCAAAATACTTTGCATAATATTACAATCGTTCTTTAAACAATATAATTTTACATTTATTACAAAAGCATTAAACATAAGGATGCCATCCAAAATACGCTGAGTAGCCGCCCCGTGCCATCCTCAGCAACATACCTGCCAACTGGAAACACATCAAAGTCAGCGTTGCTGAGTGAGTTCTAGCTTTATATTAAAACTTACTTTTCTTTCATAAAACCGTTATTTACTTTCTTTAATAAAAACATTCGTTACATACATGCTTCACACATCATACGTACATACAGATAATATCATTATTATCTTCGTCATCACGTTCGTTACATTCATCATTTATCATACATCATTATCTTTCACTTCATTCTAGATCCTGTCAGGCTTTACTCTCTTCATGGCACACAGCCACGATTACTGAGGTCGAATGACAAGGATCCCATTTCGTACATTATTAGGATATTTCGTTAACGTTCATTTCATACATTCGTTCTTTCATTCATCTCTTTGCTCATTACTCTTTATTACTCGAATCTTGTCTCATGCAGTATCCTCGATTCATGCTCGAAAGCTGATATTGTGCCGGGACCTGCTCACAAGCCCCCGACTCATGTCCAAAGACTGACACAACACCGGGATACGCGACAAAGATCCCATATGAGTCAATCACAGGGATTGAACTCCATCCGAGTCTATTGCAACACAAAGTCGCTCACCTCATTATCTCGTCTCATGCAATATCCCCGACTCTTGTCCGAAGATTGTTACTGTGTCGGGGCCTGATAAACAAACCCCCGACTCATGTCCGAAGACTGACACAGTACCGGGATACGCGACACTGATCTCATCATCCGTCACTTTCATCATATGCAATACTCCCGACTCAAGTCCGAAGACTGATACTGTACCGGGGCCTACTCACAAACCCCCGACTCATGTCCGAAGACTGGCACAGTACCAGAGTACGCAACAAGGACCTCCTTCGAGTCTGTTGCGACACAGGGTCACTCACCTCATACATATGCTTGCAAGCCTTTCATTCATTCATTCATTCATTAATGCATGCATTCATACATTACGTTCCTCTTTTCCTTATCTTTCACTTTACGTTACATAATACTTTCATTTCATTCATTAACGTTCAACGCAAAGCCATGGAAAGATAAACGTACATAGTAAGGAACATAAACATAAACATAAACATACAACATCATCATACATACGCATTAATCATAAATCACATCACATACATCATATACTATGCATCACACGCACCACCATGCCTAACATCACACATAACGTCATATATCATTATCATCAACATCATCATCATCATCATGAGCTCATCATCCTGCGTCACCTTATACCGTCCATGCCCTTCACATCATCGAGGAATTTCATCTCGGCTATCATTTCTGAACACTTAGGCGAATGGGCATCTATGCGAATGGACCCTATGCGAATGGACTATGGGCGAATGGACATCTATACGTATGGACTCTCAGTCGCACAGCTTTCATGTGTATGGCTTCAGTCGCATGACTTCAGGCGTATGGGCTTCAGTCGCATACCTTTTGTGCGAATGAACCTCAGTCGCATGGCCTCCAGGCGCATGGACTTCAGTCGCATAACCTTCGTGCGTATGGACCTCAGTCGCACCATCTTTCAATCGCACCGAGCACATGAACTTCAGTCGCATGACCATCGTGCGTATGGACTTCAGTCGCATGGCAAGTGTGCGCATGGACCTCAGTCGCACTCCAATCGGCCGAATGGCCTCCAATCGCCCTCCAGTCGGTCACCTAGCCCTAGCTGTGCAGAATGCAGTTCACTCGACTGCAGCCGCGGGTTTCGGCCTCCAACCCCTTCCACAACCTCTTTTAAGCTCAAAACAACCATTCTAAACCTTAGGGAAAATACCACGACCTCATTCAAGTATAACCAAGCAAGAAATCAAGCCTCAAACGCATAATACACATACATACATAATAAAAACGGGTCTTCCACCCAAAAACTGAATAAATAGGTTTTCAGATGTGTTCCATTGGCGGGTTGGTCCCTCGACTTGGGACTTTATTTCTTTTTCTTCTTTCGTTGGCTTCAAAGGAAATTTCCGGGTGTTACAATCATGTTCCTTCATAGTAGTATAAGTACTATAACGATGCAACTTCTACGTATGACTAACACAATGAAAAATATATACATATGAAGAAGCATCTACGGACTTGGGACTTTCTTTTTCTTCTTTCGTTGGCTTCAAAGGAAATTTCCGGGTGTTACAATCATGTTCCTTCATAGTAGTAAGTACTAATAACGATGCAACTTCTACGTATGACTAACAACAATGAAATATATACATATGAAGAAGCATCTACGTATAGGAAACTACCATTGGTGTTGAATTATGATAGATAGGCTTGATTACATATGCCAAAGATTAGTTCTAATTGAATTATCATCATTGGTGTTAAATTTTACACTTTGATGGTAATTTACATAGATATATGCTTACCATAAATGAGTGTCAAAAAAGGTTAAATATTTTTAGTTATGATGATTAATTCGATCACATACCTCTAATGTTAGCCAGGTTCGAATTATTATAATTGGTGTTGAATTATATATGTTGATGGGGGGAGGCTCCTGTGGAAGCCCTGCCCGCCCTTCTCTATTCTATTTTGAGGATCTGGCTTTCTGGACTCGTAAAAGGCGGCAAAGATGAACAAGAAGCCACAACTCGAAGGCTAATTCATGCTTGCCAATGAGTGATGTTCTTTTACTTCATATTCCAAGTTAGGAATAAGATCACAGCTTACCCCGCCACAAAGCAATTCAAATCGAGAAACTATGCTTATTAACAATAAATTAAGTCTGTTTATGCTTAAATATCATCAATGAAATATCCTCATGATGAAATGAAAACAATGTTAAATATTTGCGGTTATGATGATTAAGGTCGATTACCTACATCAATGGTCCATTATGATTCAATCACAATAAATGTTGTGAATTATACACGTTTATGATAATATCGTTATAATAAAAACAAAAACTATATTCACAATACGTTTTTGTTGGTAATAATATTTTTGATATTGAAATAATAATAGAATAATAAACATCAAAATTAATAACTATAATAATAATAATAATAATAATAATAATAATAATAATAATAATAATAATAATAATAATAATAATAATAATAGTAATAATAATAATAAATATTATTATTATTATTATTGTTATTAATCTTGATATTATTATTAAAATAAAATTACAAAAAAATTGGAAAAGACCTATGGCGATGACATGTCGTCGTCATAGACCTTTTCAATTTGGCGTGTGTGTACCCCGCCTTTCATAAAACAATAAATTTTAAAATTAAATAACCCTATCACCACGGCTGGTCGCCACTGGGTTTAGGTTGCCCTAAATCCACACCGATCCTTATCTCTTCTTCACTTTCCCAAAACCCACCACCACCAGACCTCCGATCTCAACTCCTCCCTATCGACAAACCAACACCTATATCTCACCACCACCACTCTCGTCAACCTCCATCTTACTCCCTTCAGCCCCATCTCCACTCCCGTCACCCCCACCGTCGTAATTCTATCACCACCACCAAATACCTTCCACCACCGGGATTTCGTGCCAACACCACGACTCTTGCCCTACACCACCACCCAAAACCCACCACCACCACTATTCTAATCATCATTCTCGTCACCCACCCCCACCCCCAACCACCATCACCAACACCATTCCTTTAAAATTTTAAGTTGTGTTTGTGTAACATTTTATTATTAATTTGTAAAAATTGTTAATTGAATTGTTTATTAGTTGTTTTGTTAGAGTGATAATATAAATTGTTTGATTTGTTTATTAGTTTGTGTTGCTAGAATGATAATATAAAATGTTTGAATTGTTTATTAGTTTGTCTTGTTAGAATAATAATATTATTATTTTTTGTTTTATTATTTGTTTGTGTTGTTAGAATGATAATATGCGTTGTTTGAGTTGATTATTAGTTTGTCTTATTAGAATATTAATAAAATTTGTTTGATTCTATTATTAGTTTGTGTTGTTAAAATAATAATATAGGTTGTTTGATTTAATTATTTGTTTGTGTTGTAAGAATGATATTATAAGTTGTTTAATTTGATTATTTGTTTGTCTTGTTAGAATGATAATATAAGTTGTTTGATTTGATTATTTGTTTGTGTTGTTAGAATGATAATATAAAAGTTGTTTAATATGGTTATTGGTTTGTGGGTTTTAATTGTGTTTTAAATGATAATATAAGTTTAATTTGTTTATTTAGTTATTGATTTGGTTATTGGTTATTGGTTATTGTTTTGGATTTCAAATGTGTATTAAAAGTGTTTTCGGATTTTAATTGTATTAAAGATAACCTTTTAGAATGTACCCATTCAAAACATGTTATTATATTTGCTATTAAAAAATATTAGATTATTGTAATTATTTTTTGTTTTGTTTGCAGATTATGTCATCAAGTGTAGCAGGAGCGCACGATGGTGACGTCGGAGTTCGGGACCCGCATGAACATGGATATGCACTCCATTCGAGTTGCCTATCATGTAAGTTACTGTTAAATTTTAATATGTGTTTTTTCATCGAATATATATTTTAAATGTAGCTAACTTTTTAATTTTATACATTAATTTAGCATCAAGTGAGAAAAAGAGTTCTAAATGAAGAAACTTAAATCTGTTTGAGAATTGGGTAGCAAACAACAACTGACCACTACTCATTCAATTTGATCACATGAGAAAACAATATAAAGCCGTCGGAAAAAAACAGTCAAAAAACAGATCAATGGCAACAATCTTGTGGCTACTAAGGCTATGACAATGACAAGTGGTATCTATGGCTACGACTTTTATCATTGTCGTAGGGTCGATTTCTTGTAGTGATAATCTATTATGGGAAATTAGTTGTGGATATTAGAAACATCATACATCGCAGGAATATAATGTTGTTTCAAGAAGTGCTAATACCATATGTACATAAATTTGACATGTGAAACATGTTTGCCTGAAATAAGATAATCCCATTAACTTTGAATACAATTTCTGGTTGTTAAAGAGGTCGTATATTGTACCGAAAAAGATGAAGTGTCATAGTAACCTTGCTAAGGAACAAAGAAAGATCACATGTGAGTGCAATTATCATGATTTGTTGATTATAGGCCGTCTATAAGTACATCGTATACAAATCATTTTGATATCCAAACCACCCTTGAATGTCTCTCTAGATTTACAAAAAGGTGGAAATGGCTTCTATTGAATCTTATGCTTTTTTATTATTCGTAGCAACACTTTTGTCGTTCACCCTCGGTGTTCCACAAGTCCCGTGTTACTTTATTTTTGGGGACGCGTTATATGATAACGGCAACAATAATAACCTTGTTACAGAGGCAAAAGCCAACTTCCCACCCTACGGGATCGACTTTCCTGATGGCCCGACTGGAAGGTTTTCCAATGGTCGAAATATTGCTGATGTTATCGGTCTGTATGCCTTCCCCTTTTATAAAATATGCATGTTGCATAGATAATTAGAATATGGCTATAACTTTATATACTATAGTTTCCATAATAACATCATTTGTACAACAAAATGAAAACTTTATACAATATTGATTACTATTTAATACAATGATATAAATCTAAAACCTGTTATTCAAATAAATCTTATCTATGTGACAAATCCTGACTAATAAATAATTTTCCAATCTTCTCAGCTCAACTACTTGGGTTTGAAACCTCCATCCCACCATACGCTTCCGCAAATCATGACGAGATCCATCGTGGCGTAAATTACGCATCAGGTGGGGCGGGTATTCGTGATGAAACTGGCCAACACATGGTAGTTTTCTCTGCATATCTATTAATCTAAACTCATCAAACTAACGTTTGCATGGATAGTTTATGTATACATGACCTAGATCCTGTTTATAGCTTTGCTATGAATATGATTTACGGTGTACATTTGTTCGCTTATTATCATTATCATTTCATCAATGTTGATAATTTGATAACAGGGTGGTAGGATAAGCTTGAATCAGCAACTAGCACATCATGCAACCACAATATTGCAACTAGTGGACTTAATTGGAAATGGGAATATAGCCCCAGCTAGAGAACATCTCAACAAATGCATATACACAGTTGCCATGGGAAATAACGACTTCATCAATAACTATTTTCTACCACAATACTATAAAACAAGCAATCTATACCCTCTCCTAGCATATGTACAAGCTCTTGTACAACAATATACTGAACAGCTAACGGTACGCGCGTATACATCAATGTTGTTAATAATTTGTTAGAGTTAATCGCCGGAGCAATTGTTTTAATTGTCATTTTGGTTTGTAGAAACTGTATGAGTATGGAGCAAGAAAGTTTGCGATATCAGGAGCGGGATATTCAGGATGCACACCCGCGATGATGAAGAGGTATAATACTAATGAATGTGTTGATGTGGTGAACGGTGCGGTCGTACAATTCAATGCCATGCTTACTACTGCTCTTGTTGAACTCGAGAGTAAACTCCCTGGAGCAAAGTTCATATACATTGAGCCTCCCTTGAGCTATTCTTCTGGTACATACTTAAACTTTTACCTTAAAATATATTGAGATTAAAGTAATGTAGAACTATTTCTTCAGCTAAACAGACAAACAAACAAACATATGTTGTAATATATCTGATGCTCTGCAAAAACTAATTAACGTAGATAGCTAGGGTAAGTAGGGTATTTTATCCACGAAAAACTTGTGGTTGGTATTATACGGTTTATTTGATTATGAATGGTAAAATTTAACCAAATATGTCAATTGATGTGATTTAAACAAATGTTGAACTAAATTGCACTTAAATTAGAAACATGAACACAAAGAACATGATAACTAAGAAACAAATATGTATTTAAATTAAGTTTAACTTGAACATATTCAGTTGATCATATGTTTTCTAGAAGGTGATAGAAACCTACTTGAAAGACAATCAGTTGATCAATCTACTGTTTAGTGATAAATATATAACAATTTATATATGTATGTTTCTCAATATTACATAGTTAATCAAGCGTAATTATAAATTAACTTTTATATAAGTATGCCAGAGCAATGATACAATGATTACTAAGTTATTGTTTTAATATTGTTTCCTGATACAGTTATATAACATAATCTGATGTACGTAAATTTGTGGTTAAATACATCCAGATTTCAATGTTACGGATAAACCCTGCTGCATTGTCTTCACAACGTTTGGTGAGGGCCAATGTGCTTCAAATCAAGTGCCATGTACCGCTAGGCAAAACTACGTCTTTTGGGACGCGCTTCACCCAACCGAGGGTATTAGCCTTGTAGACGGAGCTAACGCGTATGCAGCACTCTCCCCATTTTATGTCTCTCGGATTAAACTATCAACGCCTGTATCAAAAAAACAATTCGTTGGTGATGATTAACGGTTAAGAAGAAGATGTGCTTGTTAGTCCTCCCTATATGTACCAAGGGCTGTATGTTTAATCGGCTTGTAGTTGAGTGATTTTATCCTAGAAAAATAATGTCACTCTTGTATTGCTCTATTAATTACTAAATAAATGTCTAAGTCAATTAAAAATGCCCATCGCAAGGTCTAAACATCAGATAAAAACTCTAAACGGATAGTACTACCAGACTCAAAGTATAATAAACGAAAGTGTCAAAATAATCAATCACATAAAGGTCTCATCAACTCGATGATAGCTAAACCAAACAAGACAGACAGTATTCATCGAGAAGCAAAGATGAATAACAAAAAAAAGATGAGTAGATTGCAAGAGAGAACAAGAGAAAATATCTGAGAGTTTCTACTATAAGCCAAAATCCATTAGCAGAGCCCACGTAGCTGCTAGCCCAATAAAACCTTTTTAACACAAAATACCCACATAAACAAAGAGTATAAAATGAACAAGTATGTTTGAATGTTTAAGTTTGAATTGCAAGGTTTTTACCTTTAACATCCCCACACACTCAACTCAATAACTAAACATACTCCATTTACCGTTAAAAAAAATAATAAAAAACAAAAAAAAAAACTAAACATACTCAACAACCTTGCAAAGAATTTCATGATGAGAGATATACAAACCTTTTAAAAACAATTCTTCTAGTTGGCTATCCGTCTTTGTGAGAAATGTTTTAATTATACTATAAGACATTTTTTCTTTAACAAAAACAATCGATCTCAAAGTATTCTGTTCTACAGTGAAAGTATCCCAAAACAAAATAAATACAAATGTTCACTGGGATTTAAAATTCACATAACACATTAACATAAGTAAAGAATTTCACAACTCGCTGGCACGCATGGCTCGATATATACCTTTAACTGAAGACTGATACACAATGCTTTTTTTTCTTTTTCAGGATATTAAAGACTATCTCATAAAAACACATTAATCGGTAACTGACTTATGAGAATTCTTGCGTCAACCCTGCCTAGAATCTGGATAGGAAGTTAATGCAAAAGACTCACTTTTTTAACTTAAAATACCTATACTATAAGGTATTTTCAAATAACCTAATAGTCGTAATATTTAGATGAGCTTTTATGGGACTATGCATAAATTGATTAAAGAACTAGTAAGCATATGATATATCTATTGAGTATGGTATAAATAATTAAGTTTCCTAATAACCTGTGATGACCAAAACATCACGTAAAATAGATTCATCTCTTTTCCACTGAGAAGTAACAATATGGTTTACTTCAATTGGAGTATCAACTAGTTTACATCCAATCAACTCAACCTCTATTCCAAGAACAGTTTAAGTACATCCAAGCTTTTATCAAGAATTTTGAATGTAAAGTATTTTTATTTATTTCTAACATATTATCTCCTGTCAACACAATGTTATCCACCTATACTAACAAAATAATCATACAAGAAGCAATAGATTAATAAACAATGAATAATCATTTTTGCTTTGCTTAAGTAATACTTCCAACAATACACTAACTAATTTGTTATTACACATTTGTGGTGCCGGTTTAAGTCCATAAGATTTAGTTAATTTATAAACTCTAGAATAGATTTAAAAAAAACTAAAAATATCCTCATGTAAGCTACCATACAGAAATGCATTATATATATCTAACTGATAGACTCAGCCACTTTTTATCAATAGCTAGACTAAGCATACACCTTAGTGTTACCATTTTAACAACGATAGAAAATTAGTGTTACCATTTTAACAACGATAGAAAATTAACATTTCATCAAAATCAATCTCTTCTCTATAGCTATACCACTTAGCAACAAGCCTATATCTTTCATTCTTCGAGTAACTTAATACTCAATTACAACCTTTGGGGTTTTAATCTTTAGGTAAGTCTACTAGTTCCCATGTATTATTTCTATTTAGTGCTTTTGTTTCCTTGCTTATTGAATGTATCCAATTCTCATCTTTTATAGCTTGTTGAAATGTTTTGGGTTATGCGCTTATATTTAAAACAACAGTGAAACATAAGTTCTCAAAATTTTGAATAGTTCATTAGTTCACTTCCCTTTCCGGTCTATATATGACTTGACTTTGCCCCCAATGATAAAGTCTTGAAACTATATTGGAATGGACAAGTTTCTGTTTGACTTTCTTGTTTAAACTATAGGGTTGCTTCCTCAAGAAAGTTTATTTCTTCATCTAAAACTAAATTAGGGTCTTGAACAATTCATTATCTTGACTCCCAACCAGATTCGCTGCCAAAAGTATTTGATGCCTTATCCTTGTCAGTAGGAATAATCTCATTTTAAAAGACTTTGGCTGAGTTGAATCAAATACATCATATAGTGATGTAGGCGGAAGCAAAAGGATAAACAATTAAAACTATTGATTCAAAAAGAATACCAGGAACAATTCTTTTAATTATCATTGATTCACGGATAATGCTGATAATCAGGAATTCACACTAACACACACTGTGATAGAGAAAAAAAAGAATTTTTTTATATACTTCAATAATAATTCTCCCATTGCTTACATCCCATATAAAGAAACAAACCAAAAGTCGAATGGGCCACAAAACATTGACGGGCCAAAACCTTGGCCAAATATAAAGTCCAACAAAATCTAAAAATAAGACAAAAAGTAAAATAACTCATAAATAAGCCGTTTGAGCGAAACGATGACCCAAACCGCCTACGGCGTGTGTGAAAATGTGCTCCACGGTTCAACGGTCGTTTCGACTGGTCCCGGGCCTAAAACGGAGACTTCTGGCCCAAGTTATAATCATTTCAGTGAAACCACTTTTGACAAGCGATATTGAGTCTCCAAAAAGTCTATAGCTTGATTCTTCACACTTATACCCACACCATATAGGTTTAGAGAATTTAAATTGTTTTTTGTCTAAGGAGTGATCATTTATTTCATCTTAATCTGATACCAATACAACTTGTTTAAGTCTTTGAGATACAACTCAACAATATTGTTTGTGTGTGTCATAAATTAAAGGTTGTACATCATAATATGTGGTTGAAGATGACCCAATAGACTGGATGGAGGTAAAGGGGCTAAAAGACAAGATTTGAGAAATGATCAAGAGTGTATATATATTGACGATATTTGTCTGTGAATTTTTACAAGAAGATTTAAGAAAGAATTAACAAAAATTCATGTAAGAAGATATTCGTGGTGATTGTAAGGCCCATTCTCGAAACGCTCACAGCTGGTCAATCATCGCACATATACATTAAACATATATTAACTTTACTAATATATTACTACGGAATCTTTTTAAACAACCCATTTTGTATGTATAGTTGCTTTTGCAAAATAATACAACATTCATAATTGTTACGAAACATCGTTTGTTCGCATTACAATACAAAAACATTATCGCAACATAAAATGGATGACATCCAAAACAAGCCAAGTAGCCACCCCCGTGCCATACTCAGCAATATTTACCTGCCAACTAGAAACACATAAAAGTCAGTGTTGCTGAGCGAGTTCTAGTTTTATAAAAACAAATTATATTACCTTTCATTCGTTAAAACATTTTCTTTACTATCACACATGATCACACGTCATACGCACATGAAGGTAATAATTATTATCTTTCATCATCATTCACTTCGTACATATCGCACGTTTCGTACTTATCGCACTTTTTGTACATTTATTATCTTTTCACTTCTATCTAGGTCCTGTCGTATGATTAACCCCCCACTTGAGCATAAAGCCATATCATCTAGGGTTAAGCAACAAGGACCCCATGTCGCAGATATTGCACGTATGGAGTAGTCACATAGACTAATTCCCCTTGTGTGTGAACCCTTAAGGGTTAGCCAAGATCGCACGCTGTAAACACATAGTTGAGCTAACAACTCTCAATGAGTTGTGAACCTCCTTCCATTTCCTTACAAGACTTTCATTCGTTTATTCATTATGTTCCACTTTCATTATCTTAAATCTTTCGCTTCGTTAAGATAATACTTTACGTTCATTATCATAATCACACCACGTAAAGTCACATCTTAATACATAGTAAGGAACATAAATAAACACATCATACATAACATCCATAATCATCATACATCATCATCATGCATAAGCATAGCATCAATCACACATCATCTATGACCTCAAAAAGTCAACTTACATTACCCCCGTGAACCTCCCAAGTCAAAGCCTACATTTTACATTCTTCCCAAGATCTAAGAAAATTATTCTAAGGCTTAGGCACATGGGCACTATGCAGGCGCATGGCCTTCTGGGCGCATGGGGAACACTTAGGCGCATGGGGAACTTCTGGGCGCATGGGCACTATTTGAGCGCATGGCCCAACACTTAGTTATTCTGGGAAATTTCTAGGCGCATGGGCACTATGCAGGCGCATGAGTGCCTCGGCGCATGAGCAATCTAGGCGTATGGACACTTAGCCAAATTTCAGTCTATCCTAGGAGCATGAATACTATTCAGGCGCATGGGGTTTGGGCGCATGGGAGACACTTAGGTAATCTTGACCATTAGGCGCATGGGCAGCCAACTCAAACTAATAACATCATAATCAGTCCCAATCATCAATCTAACCTGTTCTAAGCTTATCTCTTACATTCTAAGCATCAAAACATGAACATGGCATCATTATAACATCAAGAACACCTAAAATCATAACCCACCTGCATTCATACACACATAAACATACGGGTATAATACCCACTTAAACAAAAACATTCACACATGCATTTCCAGCCCCAAAATCAGTTAAAACATGTAAAAAGGGGATTCTAGAACTCACCTTAGCAGCCTTTCGGTATGACTTCCTTCAAAACCCGCTTGCTAAAAGCTCAAACACCTAAAACCCACCAAAACAAACAACCGAACGCACATGAACCCGCATCCGAGGCATAGGCCGGTCAAGAACATCACAAAACCAAGAATTCTTACCTTGAATTCGAATTCTTTTTTGTTCTTCTTCAAATGTCTGAGAGCGTCTCTGATACCAACTTGTAAGGCCCCATTCCCGGGACGCTCACAGCTGGTCAATCATCGCACATATACATAAAACATATATTAACTTTACTAAAATATTACAGCGGAATCTTTTTAAACAACCCATTTCGTATATATAGTTGTTTTTGCAAATCAATACAACATTCATAATTGTTACAAAACATCGTTTGTTCGCATTACAATGCAAAAACATTATCGCAACATAAAATGGATGCCATCCAAAACAAGCCAAGTAGCCACCCGCATGCCATCCTCAGCAATATTTACCTGCCAACTGGAAACACATAAAAGTCAGCGTTGCTGAGCGAGTTCTACTTTTATAAAAACACATTATATTACCTTTCATTCGTTAAAACATTTTCTTTACTATCACACATGATCATACATCATACGCACATGAAGGTAATAATTATTATCTTTAATCATTGTTCATTTCGTACATATCGATGTTTCGTACTTATCGCACTTTTCGTACATTTATTATCTTTTCACTTCTATCTAGGTCCTGTCGTATGCTTAACCCCCCACTTGAGCACAAAGCCATATCATCTAGGGTTAAGCGACAAGGACCCCATATCGCACATATCGCACGTATGGAGTAGTCACATAGACCAACTCCCCCTGTGTGTGAACCCTTAAGAGTTAGCCAAGATCGCACGCTGTAAACACACAGTTGAGCTAACAACTCTCAATGAGTTGTGAACCTCCTTCCATTTTCTTGCAAGACTTTCATTCGTTCATTCATTATGTTCCACTTTCATTATCTTAAATCTTTCGCTTCGTTAAGATAATATTTTACGTTCATTATCATAATCACACCACGTAAAGTCACATCATAATACGTAGTAAGGAACATAAAAAAACACATCATACATAACTTCCACAATCATCATACATCATCATCATGCATAAGCATAACATCAATCACACATCATCTATGACCTCAAAAAGTCAACTTACATTACCCCTGAGAACCTCCCAAGTCAAAGCCTACATTTTACATTCTTCCCAAAATCTCAGAAAATTATTCTAAGTCTTAGGCGCATGGGCACTATAGAGGTGCATGGTCTTCTGGGCGCATGCGGAACACTTAGGTTCATGGGGAACTTCTGAGCGCATGGGCACTATTTGGGTGCATGGCCCAACACTTTGTCATTCTGGGAAATTTCTAGATGCATGGGCACTATGCAGGCGCATGAGTGCCTAGGCGCATGATCAATCTAGGCGTATGGACACTTAGCCAAATTTCAGTCTATCCTAGGCGCATGAATACTATTCAGTCGCATGGGGTTTGGGCGCATCGGAGACACTTAGGTAATCTTGACCATTGGGCGCATGGGCAGCCAACACAAACTAATAACATCATAATCAGTCCCAATCATCAATCTAACCTGTTCTAAGCTTATCTCTTACATTCTAAGCATCAAAACATGAACATGGCATCATATAACATCAAGAACACCCAAAATCATAACCCACCCGCATTCATACACACATAAACATACGGGTATAATACCCACTTAAACAAAAACATTCACACATGCATTTCCAGTCCCAAAATCAGTTAAAACATGTAAAAAAGGGGATTCTAGAACTCACCTTAGCAGCCTTGGGTATGACTTCCTTCAAAACCCGCTTGCTAAAAGCTCAAACACCTAAAACCCACCAAAACACACAACCGAACGCACATGAACCCGCACACGAGGCATAGGCCGGTCAAGAACATCACAAAACCAAGAATTCTTACCTTGAATTCGAATTCGTTTTTGTTCTTCTTCAAATGTCCGAGAGCTTCTCTGCTCTTTCTCTATCTAAAAATTCAAATGAAGTGTATAGACAATATGGGCGGCCATGCCCACCTTTTACACCAACTTTCTGAAACTTTTGTCCTTTTTGATACTTTTAACCCCTCAACTTGGGTTTTATTGTTTTTCTTTCTTCTCCTTCACTTTATTCTTTCTTTGTGTCTATAAAATATCCGGGTGTTACAAAGATTAAGTACATTTCATTAAAGGTGAGAAAAAATGTAGAAATTAGCAAATAAACAAATTGCAAGACAACCTGAACTATGGGAAGTTAAATTTTGAAAAAATAAAAATATCAAGTAGAATTTCATATTGAAAATTTGCCTTTGACACGAAAGAGAAATATATGGATGTTCATTACGGTGAAATATAGGCAACACTTGTAACGTTTGATTTTGATCTGCATACTGGGCAAAAAAATTATCGCGTCTCAAATATTGTTAATGCGTTTTGAATTACATGTAAATAAGTGAAGAACTTAATAGTTAAACGTATTTTAATGAGAGTAATAACACAATGTATATCTCATGGTAAGTTTTCATGCAAACAATCAAAAATAGATACATGAGTTACTATTATGGAGAACAAATAATATTAATAGATATGAGAGATCGAATATTAGAATTATAACCAAGAGATGCAATACATATTGTATTAATATTAATTTGTAGCTTTCGAACGTGAGTAGAATTACTATAGCTAATCATACAATAATTTTTTCAGGTACTACTCCTTTTTTTTCATGGTATAAACTCACAAGTCCACATGAATATGTAAGTTTCATAAAACTTGAATTAGTTTTAAACTTCCAATAAAAAATTGCATGTAATATTTTATATGTTGCGAACCAATTATTTGATCACACGTAGAAACACAGTTTCAAGATATTTCCTATAAGTTAAAAACAAATCAGTTTATACTCTATATATTAGCTCATATAGTAAGGAACGAATGATTAAAAAAATGTAAAATTTTCTAATTGGAGGTGAGGATTATTAACTACTGTCTGGTATCTATTGTTTGGCTATTAATTTTAACAAGAGATTATCTACGTTTTGAATTTTGTTTGTGTATTGACGTAAATTTTATCGATCGGTGCAGGGTCGTCCTCAATTTGTAGCGCTGCGAGTTGTACTTCCAGCCCGGTTAGTCTAGTCTCAACGCCCACATTGTGGAGATCCTGTGCATCCATGCGCTCAGACAGATTCATCACCCTACCAGCAATCTTGTAATTCCCAGTGATGGACATAGACAAACGCTCCTCGAGTATATACATCTTTATCCATAGTCGGTGTATCTCATACTGCAGGGTGGAGTTCTTGTCAGTAAGCACCCCAACTCGTCGACGCTCGGTCTCCAAAGTCGCGGTCAACGTCGCCACAGCAGCTCGCTCGAGGGGCACGTCAAGAGACGGGAGAGTAGGTGCTGCAGAATTAGTCGCTGATCTAGTCCTAGGTCTAGCAGTAGCCGGCTCCGGGACTCACTCTCTACGAACCATACGATTTATGCATGTCGGGTAATAACTCTGATCTCGTGGAGGGTCGCGCTCAGGTAACGCGAACGGTTGATCCAAGTCTAACTCACCACAAGGGTAAGTAAATCGCGGCCAGTCAGGTACTCGGTGGGGTACAGGTGGAGGGGATCCAGAACGAGCACGTCTCTTTCCCAAAGCCCGGATGATGATGCCATACTATAGTGCACGTGATGTGTATGCCAATGAGTATATAGTAAAAGGATATGTCAAGAGCAACTAACTAATTGTGTGCGGTTATAGACTAGTGTGTATGCAACCTAGTTCCCTATAACCAATGGCACTGATACCAATCTGTCACACCCTCAAATCCATGTGCAGAGTTTTACCGCGAGGCGTGTGAACAAACCAGGATCAC